>CM057472.1:50459533-51679866 GCA_030035585.1 Dugong dugon
AACTTCAGCACCACAAAAAAAAGCATTACAAATTGACAGCAACAAACTCACATCTATCAATAATTACACTGAATGTAAATGGACTCAATGCACCCATAAAGAGACAGAGAGTGAGAGAATGGATAAGAAAACAGGATCCATCAGTATGCTGTCTACAGGAGACACACCTTAGAAACAAAGCTGTGAATTTATTAAAAGTCAAGGGTTAGAAAAAAATATAACAAGCTAACAACTACCAAAAAAGAGCAAGCGTGGCAATACTAATCCAAGATAAAACAGACTTTAAAACAAAATCTATCATAAAAGACAAAGAAGGACACTATATAATGATTAAGGGGATGATCCATCATGAATACGTAACCATAATAAACATTTACGCACCCAATGACAGGGCTCCAAAATACATAAAACAAACTCTAACAGCACTGAAAAGAGAAATTAACAGTTCCACAATAATAGTAGGAGACTTCAACACACCACTCTCAGTAAAGGACAGAAAAACTAAAAAGAAACTCAGCAAAGATACAGAAGACCTAAAGGGCACAATCAGCCAACTTGACCTCACAGACATAAATAGAACACTCCATCAATCCGCTGCAAAGTACACATTATTTTCCAATGCACATGGAACGTTCTCCAGAATAGACCACATCTTAGGTCACAGAGCAATCCTCAACAAGATCCAAAACTTTGAGATAATTCAAAGTATCTTCTCTGACCACAATGCCATCAAGGTAGAAATTAACAATGGAAAGAGCAAGGAAAAAAAATCAGTTACATGGAAACTGAATAATACTCTGCTTACACAACATTGGGTAATAGAAGAAATCAGAGATAGAAACAAACAATTCCTAGAATCAAATGAGAATGAAAACACATCATACCAAAACCTTTGGGACACAGCAAAGACAGTCCTCAGAGGACAATTTATAGCAATGAATGCACACATCAAAAAAGAAAAAAGGGATAAAATCAAAACACTAACTACACAACTCGAACAAATACAAAGAGAACAGCAAAAAAAAAGCCCACAACTACTGGAAGAAAGGAAACAGTAAAGATCAGAGCAGACTTGCCAGTGGTTTGTCAATTATGTTGATAGAATTAATTGATTTGCTGATGATATGATACTATACACAGAAAACCCAGAAGACTCCAGGAGAAAGATTCAACCCCAATCCAAATGCCAAAAACATTTTTCAAAGAGATGGAAAAAGTAATCATTAACTTTATATGGAAAGGGAGGAGGCCCCGAATAAGTAAAGCACTACTGAAAAAGAAGAATAAAGTTGGAGGACTCACACTACATGTCCTCAGAACCTACTATACAGCTAAGGTAGTCAGAACAGCCTGGTACTGGTACAATGACAAACATATTGACCAATGGAACAGAATTGGGAACCCAGATGTAAATCCATCCATCTACAGTCACCTGATCTTTGCCAAGGGCCCAAAGTCCATCAAATGGGGAAAAGATAGTCGTTTTAACAAATGGTGCTGGCAAAACTGGATATCCATCTGCAAAAAATTTAAACAGGACCCATACCTCACACCATAGACAAAAACTACTTCAAAATGGATCACAGAGCTAAATATAAAGCCAAAAACTATAAAGTTCATAGAAGAAAAAATAGGACCAACGCTACAGCCCTGATACACAGCATTAACAGCATACAAACCAAAACCATCAACACACAAACCCCAGAAGATAAGCTAGATAACTGGGATCTTTTAAAAATCAAACACCTATGTTCTTCAAAAGACTTCACCAAAACAGTAAAAAGAGAACCTATAGACGGGTAAAAGAAATTTGGACAGTAGAAGTCAGATAAAGGTCTAATCTCCATAAACTACAAGAAAATGCAACACCTCTACAACAAAAAGACAAATAATCCTATTAAAAAATGGGCGAAGGAAATGAACAGACACTTCACCAAAGAAGACATTCAAATGGCCAATAGACACATGAGGAAATACTCGCGATCACTAGCTGTTAAAGAAATGCAAATTAAAACCACAGCGAGATACCATCTCACCCCGGCATTACTGGCACGAATCAAAAACACTGGAAATAACAAATGTTGGAGGGGCTGCCGGGAGATGGGAACTCTTATGCACTGCTGGTGGGAATGCAAAATGATACAACCATTTTGGAAAACGATATGGCGCTTCCTCAGAAAGCTAGAAATAGACATACCATTCAATCCAGAAATTCCACTCCTAGGAACATATCCTACAGAGATAAGAGTCGTCATTCGAATAGACATATGCACACCTATGGTCATGGCAGCGTTGTTCCCAATAGCAAAATGATGGAAACAACGTAGGTGCCCATCAACAGATGAATAGATAAACAAACTATGGTACATACACACAATGGAGTACTATGCAACGAGAAAGAACAGCAATGAATCTGTGAAGCATCTCATAACATGGATGAAACTGGAGGACATTATGCTGAGTGAAATAAGTCAATCACAAAAGGACAAATATTGTATGAGACCTCTATTGTAAAAACCCATGAAAAAGTTCACACACAAAATGTAACAATCTTTGTTGGTTACCAGGGCTGGAAGGGGTAGGGGGGGGAATACTAAATAGATAAGTGGTATCTTGGGTGAAGGGTGAGATAGTACACAATACAGGAGAAACTAGCACAACTTGTACAAGGAAAGGTCATGGAAGCCCCATAGACACATCCAAACTCCCTGAGGGACTGAATTGCTGGGCAGAGGGCTCTGGGGACCATGGTCTCGGGGAACATCTAGCTCAACTGGCATAACAGGGCTTATAAAGACAATGCTCTACATTCTACGTTGGTGAGTAGTGTCTGGGGTCTTAAAAGCCTGTGAGCAGCCATCTAAGATACTCCACTGGTCTGATCGCTTCAGGAGCAAGGGAGAATGAAGAGAATAGGATACAAGGAAAAAAGATTGGTCCGAAGGAGTAATCGTCCACAGCTACCAAGGCCTCCAGTGGACTGAGTCCAGAATAGCTAGATGGTGCCCGGCTACCACCACTGACTGCTCTGACCAGGATCACAACAGAGGGTTCTGGACAGAGCTGGAGAAGGATATAGAGCATAATTCTAACTCACAATAGAAAGACCAGATTTACTGGCCTAAAGGAGACTGGAGAAAACCCGAGAGTATGGCCCCCAGACACCCTTTTAGCTTAGTGGTGAAGTTATCTCCGAGGTTCACCGTTCAGCCTGGGAGTGGACAGCCCCGTAAAACCAAATGAGACTAACGAGGTACAGGAGTCCAGTGACAAATGCCAGAAAGCAGAAGGGGACAAGCAAGCTGGTGATAGGGAACCCAAGGTTGAGTAAGCATATTGTTGATGTGTTGTGAGATCGTTAACCATTGTCATAGGGCAACATTTGTGGTAACTGTTAAATGAGAAACTATTTTGTTCTGTAAGCCTTCGTCTTAAGTGAGAACAACAGTACAATTGGAAGAGCATAGTCAATGTCACTGAACTGTGTATGTAGAAATTTTTGAAATGGTGTATCTTTGGCTATGTGTATTTTCACCAAGAAAAAGGTTGAGAAGTTAGAGGGTTGTCATATTGTGGGGTTGTTAACCAATGTCATCAAACAATATGTGTACTACTGTTTCATGAGAAACTATTTGTTCTGTAAGCCTTCACCTGAAGTACAATAAAAAAAAAAAATGAGCAAAGGAAATGAACAGACACTTCACCAAAGAAGACATTCAAGCAGCCAACAGACACTTGAGGAAATGCTTGCAATCACTAGCCATTAGAGAAATGAAAATTAAAACCACAGTGAGATACCGTCTCACCCTGGCATTACTGGCTCGAATCAAAAACACTGAAAATAACAAATGTTGGAGAGGCTGCGGGGAGTTCCGAACTCTTATGCACTGCTGGTGGGAATGCAAAATGATACAGGCATTTTGGAAAATGATATGGAGCTTCCTCAGAAAGCTAGAAATAGAAATACCATATGATCCAGCTATCCCATTCCTAGGAATATATCCTAGAGAAATGAGAGTCATCACTCGAATAGACATATGCACACCTATGTTCATGGCAGCATTGTTCCCAACAGTGAAAAGATGGAAACAACCTAGATGCCCATCAACAGATGAATGGATAAACAAACTATGGTACACATACAATGGAGTACTATGCAACGATAAAGAACAATGACGAATCTGTGAAGCATCTCATAACATGGATGAAACTGGAGGACATTATGCTGAGTGAAATAAGTTAATCACAAAAAGACAAATATTGTATGAGACGTCTATTGTAAAAACCCATGAGAAAGTTTACACACAAAAAGTAACAATCTTTGTTGGTCACCAGGGATGTGAGGGGTGGGGGGGAAATACTAAATAGGTAATAGATAGGTGGCATCTTTGGTGAAGACTGAGACAGTACACAATACCGGGGAAACCAGCACACCTTGTACAAGGAAAGATCATGGAAGCTCCGGAGACACATCAAAACTCTCTGAGGGACTGAGTTGCTGGGTGGAGGACTGTGGGGACCATGGTCTTGGGCAGCTTCTGGCATAACACAGTTTATGAAGACAATGTTCTACATTCTACCTTGGTGAGGAGCGTCTGGGGTCTTAGAAGCCTGTGAGCAGCCATCTAAGATGCTCTGCTGGTCTCATCCCTTCTGGAGCAGGGGAGAATGAAGAAAGCAGGATGCAAGGAAAAGACTGGTCCAAGGGAATGGTGGACCACAGCTACCAAGCCCTCCACCAGACTGAGTCCAGTACAGCTAGATTTTGCCTGGCTACCACCACTGACTGCTCTGACCAGGACCACAACTGAGGGTTCTGGATGGAGCTGGAGAAGGATGTAGAACAAAATTCTAACACAGACACTAAAAGACCAGATTTACTGTCCTGAAGGAGACTGGAGAGGTTCCGAGAGTGCGGCCCCCAGGCACCCTTTTACCTCAGTGGTGAGGTCACTTCTGAGCTTCACCATTCAGCTGGGGATTGGACAGGCCCATAGAACAAAGCGGGACTGGTGGGGCACAGCAGTCCAGGGACAAGTGCGGGGAGACAGAGGGGGACAGGAAGGCTGCTGATAGGGAACCCAAGGTTGAGTAGGGATGGTGTTGATGTGTTGTGAGGTTGTTGACCATTATCATGGGGCAACATGTGTACTGGCTGTTTGATGAGAGGCTGTTCTGTTCTGTAAACCTTCGTCTGTCGTGAGAGTGGCAGCACAATTGGAAGAGCATAGTCGATGTCACTGAACTGTGCACGTGGAGGTTTTTGAAGTGGTGTGTCTTTGGCTACGTATATTTTCACCAAAAAAGGGGGTTGAGAAGGGGGAGGGTTGATATGTCTTGGGGTTGTTAACCAATGTCATAGAACAATTAGTGAGAAACTATTTGTTCTGTAAACCTTCACCTGAAGTACAATAAAAAATAAATAGAAAAGAAAAAATTGAGACTCAACATTTGCCCAATAACTTCACATTTAGTTCTTAATTTACCCCAATTTTACTGATAAATTGAATCATTTTTTTTTCTCGATATTTTGTTTTTATGTAGACATGTTCACAATTAATCCCAAATTTAACCTATTGCAAGCCTGAGGTCTTTGAATAGGAAGAGCAGTTTTTTCACTACCTTTTAAAACCGTATAAAGATACTCATGGCTATCTTTGAACATATCTGTATTCTTCTGTTTCCAAGCAATGGTCATGTTTGAAAAGCAAGTTTTCATGCTCAAAAGTAACCTGTCTAAAGTTATAGTACCTACTGCCTTCCATGTGTGAAGTAAGAAATCATGCACTGATTTTAAAAAGATGAATATTTTTGTAACAATGATCAATCATTGTGATTGTAGAAAAAAGTAAGTTTTAAAAATAAGTGCCACTCAAATCATATTTTTCATGTTTTTAAAAAATACTTTATCTTCCTAGCTTATGACCAATTTTCCATTATGTGGAAATATTAATAGTTAATATTTAGAACTTTCAAAATATCAATACTCAATGAGATTTGAACCTGAAAGCTATAAATTCCTCGGCAAACTAGTAGGAGTTTCTATTTAAGAGCTATTAGAAATGCTTTAGGGTGTTATTATCGGGCTTCTAATCACAGGTTAAAGATTCCCAACCTTCATCAATTCACATAAAAAATTAATAGAGATACAGTAATGTGTATTCTCTAAAGATAGCTAAGGAATATGCTGAAACACAAACATTCAACTTCAGTGCTATTAATGTACAGAAACCTCTAGATCAGGAAGGTTTAAAGTCAATAGCTGAGAACCACTTGAATGAATAGTGATTGATTTTGCTTGGTCTAGCCTGTAGGAGAATGACTGATTTAACTTTTATTTTGTGCTAGTCTTTTCTCTATTGCAAGCCTAATGAAGCACAAGGGATGAAGAGAAAATGAAAACAATGGCTACAGACAGTCTCTGCATGGGACCAAACAACATGGTGATAAAATAAAAAAAATTAGTCCAATCAGCTATTTGTTGTCAAAAAGTTACACTATCAAATTTCTAGAAAGCTTTTTCTTTCAACTTTTTTTTTAACAGTTCAGCAATTCGGATCCTCTTCTATCAAAGTAACTTCTGAGTACCTCCTAGGAGCCTTGTATTTGCAGGAGTTTTTAGAAGGAACATTTTATTTAATGTGTTTTACAAAAATGCCGTAACAATTAAAGATTCTATTGCCATGGTATATAAAAATATTCTCTTGGCTATCTACTATGGACATTTGTAAGAATCAATCCTGTTGGTAAAAACTTGTTTTAATGGTTTATTGAGGAGGTTAAAAAAATAAATGATGTTTGGCAAGTTATGGAAAATAGTAGCTCTAAGACTCTATGACCCCATATAGGCCCTCAAACCATCAGCAGATGATACCTTGAGATTTGAGACTAGACATATTTATAATTAGAAAAGTGCATTTAAATTGTTTACTGGATATGGTAGCTAAGATGTGCATAGGAGATGTTTCCCAGAAGAAAGAATATATTAGAAGTAACTGGTCACAATAAAGAAGAAAAAAAACTTATGTGGCTAATAAAAAGTGTTGTATTTATCTCTGGGGTATAGTTTTATAAGCATAAGCTACATACCTTTATTTATTCAATAAATATTTATCACATTCCCCCCTCTTCAGCTAGTTAATTCCTCCTCGGCCTTCAGAATTCAGCTTATATAACACTTTGTTACAGCAGTTTTTCCAAACCTTTCAGACTAGGTCAGGTCCTCCCTGCTTTACATTCCTACTAGCCTCTAACTTTCTTTCCCTGCACTTACCATAATAGGAAAAATAAATGATTGTGCAACTAGTTTTTGCACAGAAGTAGATACTGAATGAGGACAGAAACTGTGTTTTCCTTATTTACATCTATGTCTTCAGCATCTTGCACAGGGCTTTGCACTTAATAAACATTAAATTAGAAGTCTCTTAAATCAGTGAGTGAATAAATGTGCCAGGCCTAATTTTAGACTGTGAAGTTATAGAATCAAATAAGATGTGATGACTGCCTTCGGGGAGACTAAGTATTGGAGAGTAAGACAAGTAAATGAAAGATTATAGTACCATGTGAGAAAGCACAAAGTTGGAGAAAGGGAATGTTGGACTTAGTTTTAAAGATAAAGTCTGAGTGGGCAAGATGAAACTCCATGAAAGGGACACAGGGTAGGCATTCTTGATTGAGGAGACAGTTTGCATAGGATTGCATGCATGACCCATGTATCACTTGGTTCCTCTAGGAAGAAGACAGGGAAATGGAGCTAAGCCTGCAGAAGATTTATTGTATGGACATGAAGGAGATAACAGCTACAGGTGATAAGTTAGCCACACTCTCACAGCTTGGCAGTGAGACCTCCTTTGAACAGACTCCCCATCTACCACAAGCCTGGATGGTGTGTTGAGCAAAAGTCTCTCTATTCCCTACACATGCAGGGGTACTTGGTAGGACAGAGTATGGCATGAGGCTGGAAACTAAGCCAGAGCCAGATTTGAAAGTCCTATGTGACTTGTTGGGGAATTTGGATCTTAAACCTTAGGCAGTGAAGGGCCACGGAAAAGTTTTAATTATGAAATAACAGGAGTAAATTTGTATTCTAAATCTCTTCTGTCGCAGTGAAATGAAGACTGGATACAGTAACACTGGTGAAGAGCATTTATGCAACCCCAGTGAAAGCATGAGCAAAGAGCATGGCCGAGAAAAGTCAGAGAGTAACTGGGAAGGCAGGCCTTTCAGGATGGAATGGATGTGGTGACTGAGTGGATTTGGGAGTAAGTAAAAGCAAGAACTGGGACACCTCCTAATATTCTATGATACATAAAATGTCTGCATGTTCTGAAAATAATCTTTGAAGGGAAAAAACAAAATGAAGCTCACTCCAAACTTCTACCACTCAAAACATAAAGTTGTCCAATTATCTCACTCAGATCCTTGATCATCTCCCTGTGGAATTTACTTTGGGCTGTGATTACACAGCACTGTGTCTCAGACAGGAGCCAAGTGCCAAACAAAGAAATAGGGACTATCAAATGTGACTCATCCTGGGAAGGGTCCCAGGATCTGTTTCAAAGGGAAACATTAGACACAGAGGGTGGGGAGAAAGTAAATGCAGAGATTAAAATGTTAAAAACAAAACAAATAGACAAAACACACACACACATACACACTCACACACAATTGAGTGGCTAAATATGATATTCACTGTTACTGAACTTGAATGAAGAGTAAGATGCAAATAATTAGTATTGGGGTGTGTGGTTGTTACTTAAATGTTTAATGAGATTTTATACAGGGTACATAGGTTTATTAAATATGCACACAAGGCCATTTACTCCCTAATCTCAGGATACTTATTCAGTATCATTCCCAAACATAATAAGCATGTTAACACCTCTGACTTGTGGTTCTCTCTTCATTTTCCTTTTGTCCTGCAAACTCTTTCTCATTCAACAAGGCTTATCCCAAATTTCAGATTTTTTTGATGTTTGTCTCTCATGTCTCCCAGACAGAAATATTTACTCATTCATTTCTGCTCCCATGGATATTTACACATATAGTACATAAATACAGATACAGATATATACATACATACATATTGAATAAAAAATTTTCAAAATATTTACTGTTGTATTGCCTGGGTCTAAAAACATGTATGAGAAATAATAGGTACTGAATAATTTCAATTAAACTGAATTCTATTGCCAAATAGCAATTAATAATACAAAATAGTACAAAAATATTGATGAAATATAGTGTTGAGATAAACGAAATGATGAAGAACATAGGAATAGGAGACTTCTGGCAAAACGGCACTCTAGGCAGAAGCACCACGCCGTCCCTCCACAGCAAAGATCCGAAAAACTAAGCTGAACAGAGAAAACAACAATCCTGAAACCCTAAAACATCAAATGAAGAGATAAAGAACTCAGCCAAGCACCAAATGGAGTGAGAAAACTGACAGAGAATTGAGAGCGAGGAGAGATTCATGCAGAGGTCCCCTATCAGCTAACACAGCGCAAATCTACCATCTTGGACTCCTATCGGAGACCAGCAAACAGGGGGTATGAGAAAGCAGCTTCACGGAGCTTCCAGTGGGAGACAAAACAACTGGTAATTTTCGATAAACACTTTCCCACCCCCCACCCTTTTTCACCCCAACTCGGCCTCCTCTGCTTCCTGCAGCCACAATCTCTTGTCCGGGAAGCACCGGCTGCTTGGATTCCACCCACCTGAAAGGGCCGGTTCTCTGAGTGCCATTTGTTGGCTGCTGGTGTTGCTTTTTTCCGCTTCTTTTGATTTCTTCCTTACCTCTCACCACCTCCCCCTCCTTTTGCTCAAATACCTGGCTCAGTGTGCCATCTTTGTTTCTTCCTGAGGGGCTGTGGAGCTCTGGTAATTTGTGACATACACTTTCCCAGCCCCTCCCCTTCTTCACCCACACTCAGCCTCCTCTGCTTCCCATGGACACGGTCTCTTGTCTGGGAAGCACCAGCTGCTTGGGGTCCACCAGCCCTCACTAGCTGGCTCTCTGAATGCCATTTGTTGGCTGCTGGTGTTGCTTTTTTTCCACTTTTTTGATTTCTTCCTTACCTCTCACCACCTCCCCCTCCTTTTGCTCAAATACCTGTCACCGTGCGCAATCTTTGCTTCTTCCTGAGGGGCTGTGGACTCCGTTCAAGTGTGGAACAGCTTCCCGGTCTGGGTTACTGTACTGGTGGGATCCCGGGGCTTTGGTTCTTTTATTTGTTTCAAATTGTTTGTTTGTTTTCATTTCCTTTTCTTGAGTTGGGAGCCTGTTCTGGCCAGGCGGTGCTGCATGGCTTGGAACCTACTGCCTCAGATTGCACAGACATGCAGAGGGATCCCTGAGGGCATTTCTTTTTCGTTGTTTTTTTTTTTTTTTTTCTGTTTTTTTGGGGGATTTTTACTTTTTTCTTAAATTTGTTTTGTTTTATTTTCCCTCTTTTTCCCTTTTTGTCTTTCTTCTTCATTCAGTTTCTCGTGTCTCTATATCATCCGTCTCTTTCTGCTCCCTGAATACCTGATGTTGTATACCTCTAAACCTTCTAGACAGGTTGTACTGCAACACCTGAGAATAACTTACCCAGACCTAATAGCCGCACCAGTGGGATCCCTGGGAACTTTGCTGTTCTTTTCCCTTTATGATATTTATTTATTCATTCTTTTCTTTCTTCCTCTTCCCCTTTTTGTTTTTCTCCATTTCACAGTCTCTCAACTCTCCACTCCAACAGCAAGATCCCCTAGCATTCTTTATTGTTTCTTTGTATGTTTTTGGCTCCTGTTCCTCTCTCCTCTCTTCCATAACCATCTTAGCTCCACACATAACAATCTCCCTGCTACATCCTGCATACCTGAAGTGTGCGCTTAACATCACACCACCAAGGAGCACAGGTACGGCCTACTTGAACCTGCCCTGCACTAATTACTGAACCGCCCAGGTGGCTATAGTAAGTGCCACAAACAACCTGTCCCAGTAACTCTTTTTCAGCTAGACCTGCCATGCCGTACCATATCTGAGTGACTGACCCTGCCAATTGGAGAAGGAGGTGAAGAGTATTGTGCCCACAGACAAGAAAACAACAAAGAACACACAGTCCGCCTGCTCAGACATAGAGAAACTAAAAAAAAAAAAAGGGACAAAACAAACAAATCTACAATCAATAAACGAGAAAAATAACTACTGAATGCCCTGAAGACAGCAGACAATATCAAAACATTTACAAAAACAGAACAGGATAGTTCCAGGAGGGGTCCAAAATAAAAGACCAGATGACTTTCCAGTGGAAGAAAAGGCACTAGAACTACCTGATAGGGAATTCAAATCTCTAATACTCAGAATTCTCCAAGAGCAGAAGCAAAAGCAGAAAAAATGAGGAAAAAATAGACAAATACATGGAAAATAGAGACAAAAAATTGAAAGAATTCAGGAAAATAATGCAGGAACAAAATGCCAAAATAAATTCGCAACTAGAAATTATACAAAAACAACAATCAGAAATCCAAAAGATAAACAACAAGATTTCAGAAATGGACAGTGTCATAGAAGGGCTGAGAAGCAGATTTGAAACCGTGAAAGACAGGATCAGTGGAACTGAAGACAAACACTTGGATACAACTCTGTTTCAGAAAAACTCAGAAAAAAGAACAAAGAAAAATGAAGAGACACTGAGAGTTATGTGGGGTACAATCAAAAGCAAAAATTTTCGAGCAATCGGAGTTCCAGAAGAGGGGGAGAAAACAGAAAACACAGAAAGGATCATTGAAGAACTGCTGACAGAAAACTTCCCCAATATCATGAAAGATGAAAAGCTGGCCATCCAAGAAGCTCAACGAACCCCATATAGGATAGACCCCAAAAGAAAATCACCAAGGCATATCATAATCACACTCGACAAAACCAAAGACAAACAAAGAATCCTAAGAGCAGCTCGTGAAAAACAAGGAGTCACATACAGAGGAGAAAGAATAAGACTAAGCTTAGATTATTTGGCAGAAACCATGTAGGCAAGAAGGCAATGGGATGACATACATAAAACCTTGAAAGAAAAAAATTGCCAGCCAAGAATAATATATCCTGCAAAACACTCATTCAAATATGATGGTGAAATTAGGACATTTCCAGATAAACAGAAATTAAGGGAATATGAAAAAATCAAACCAAATTTACAGAATTTCTTCAATCTGAGAACAAACAACTTCAGCTCACAGGCAGAATCTAGGGCACAGGATCATACCGCCCAGATACCAATCTAGGAAATGAACTCTCAAGGACTATCCAAAACCAAAAGAAATACAACACGGAATCAGAGGAGTTAATCAGTAAATGACAACAATATCAAAACAATAAAAGAGGGAATAAACGGCATAGGTATACAACCTTGTAATGGAGAGGAAGGCAAGGTGATACCAAGTAATAATAGGATGTTTCAAACTTAGAAAGATAGGGGTAAAATTCATGGTAACCACAAAGAAAGTTGACAAACATACTCATAAAAATAAAGAGGAAAAACTTAAAGTCTCAGCAAAAACAAAACCTACAAAAACAAAAGAAATGAACACAAAATCCACAAAGAAAAGTAACTCAGCACAAGAGAGTAAGAAGAACAAAGAAAACGTCAGCACCACAAAAAAAAAAAGCACTACAAAATGACAACAACAAACTCACATCTATCAATAACTACACTGAATGTAAATGGACTCAATGCACCCATAAAGAGACAGAGAGTGACACAATGGATAAGAAAACAGGATCCATCAATATGCTGTCTACAAGAGACACACATAAGAAACAAAGATGTGAATTTATTAAAAGTCAAAGTCTGCAAAAAAATATATCAAGCTAACAACTACCCAAAAAGAGCAGGAGTGGCAATACAAATCTCAGATAAAATAGACTTTAAAACAAAATCTACCATAAAAGACAACGAAGGACACTATATAATGATTAAGGGGATGATCCATCATGAATACATAACCATAATAAACATCTACGCACCCAATGACAGGGCTCCAAAATACATAAAACAAACTCTAACAACAGTGAAAAGAGAAATTGACAGTTCCACAATAATAGTAGGAGACTTCAACACACCACTCTCAGTAAAGGACAGAACATATAAAAAGAAACTCAGCAAAGATACAGAAGACCTAAAGGGCACAATCAGCCAACTTGACCTCATAGACATATATAGAACACTCCATCCAACTGCTGAAAAGTACACATTCTTCTCCAATGTACATGGAACACTCTCCAGAATAGATCACATCTTAGGCAACAAGGCAATCCTCAACAAGATTCAAAACGTTGAGATAACTCAAAGTATCTTCTCTAACAACAATGCCATCAAGGTAGAAATTAACAATAGAAAGAGCAAGGAAAAAAAATCAATTAAATGGAAACTGAATAATACCCTACTTACGTATCATTGGGTAATAGAAGAAATCAGAGATGGAACCAAAAAATTCCTAGAATCAAATGAGAATGAAAACAAATGATACCAAAACCTTTGGGACACAGCAAAAGCAGTTCTCAGAGGACAATTTATAGCAATAGCTGCACGCATCAAAAAGGAAGAAAGGGACAAAATCAAAACATTAACTACAGAACTCAAACAAATAGAAAGAGAACAGCAAAAAAAAAAAAAAAAAAAAAAAAAAAAAAAGAAAAGCCCACAACTACTGGAAGAAAGGAAATAGTAAAGATCAGAGCAGAAATAAATAAATAGAAAACAGAAAAACAATAGAAAGAATCAACAAAGCCAAAAGTTGGTTCTTTGAAAGAATCAACAAAATCGACAATCAATGGCCAGACTAACAAAAGAAAAACAGGAGATGATGCAAATAACTCAAATAAGAAATGAAATGAGGGAGATTACAACAGACCCAACTGAAATAAAAAGGATTAGAACAGAATACTATGAAAAACTATACTCCAAGAAATTTGAAAACCTAGAGGAAATGGATAAAGTTCTAGAAACACACTACCTACCCAAACTACAACAAAGTGATGTTGAAAATCTGAACAGACCCATAACAAGAGAAGAGATTGAAAAGGTAATAAAAAACTCCCAACGAAAAAAAGCCCTGGCCCAGATGGCTTCACTGGAGAATTCTACAAAACATTTACAGAAGAGCTCGTACCAGTACTACTCAAACTATTTCAGAGCATAGAAGAGGAAGCAACACTTCCAAATTCATTCTATGAAGCCAGCATAATGTTGATACCAAAACTAGGCAAAGATGTCACAAAAAAAGAAAATTACAGACCAATATCTCTCATGACTATAGATGCAAATATTCTTAACAAACTCTAGCCAATAGAATTCAGCATCATATAAAAAAAATAATATACCACGACCAAGTAGGATTCATACCAGATATGCAAGGATGGTTCAACATTAGAAAATCAATCAATGTAATCCACATAAATAAAAGGAAAGAAAAGAATCACACGATCATCTCAAGTGACGCAGAAAAGGCATTTGACAAAGTCTAACACCCATTCCTGAGAAAAACTCTCAATAAAATAGGTATAGAAGGGAAATTTCTCAACATAATAAAGGACATCCATGCAAAACCAACAGCCAACATCATTCTTAATGGAGAGAGGCTGAAAACATTCCCCTCGAGAACAAGAACAAGACAAGGATGCCCTTTATTACCACTCCTATTTAACATTATGCTGGAAGTTCTAGCTAGAGAAATAAGGCAAGAAAAATAAATAAAGGGCATCCAAATTGGTAATGAAGAAGTTAAACTGTCCCTGTTTGCAGATGATATGATACTATACATAGAAAACCCTAAAGACTCCACGAGAAATCTACTGGAACTAATAGAAAGATTCAGCAGAGTAGCAGGATACAAGATAAACATTCAAAAACCAGTTGGATTCCCATACACCAATAAGAAGAACAATGAAAAGGAAATCAGGAAAACAATACCATTTATAATAGCCCATAAAAAGATAAAATACTTAGGAATAAATCTAAACAGGGGTGTAAAAGACTTATACAAAGAAAACTACACAACACTACTGCAAAAACCCAAAGGGATATACACAAATGGAAAAACATACCATTCTCATGGATAGGTAGACTCAACATTGTGAAAATGACAATTCTACCCAAAGCAATTTACAAATACAACTCAATCCCGATCCAAATACCAACAACATTCTTCAAAGAGTTGGAAAAACTAATCATTAACTTTATATGGAAAGGGAGGAAGCCCCGAATAAGTAAAGCACTACTGAAGAAGAAGAATAAAGTTGGAGGACTCACACTACCTGTCCTCAGAACCTACTATACAGCTACAGTAGTCAGAACAGCCTGGTACTGGTACAACGACAGATACATTGACCAATGGAACAGAATTGAGAACCCAGATGTAAATCCATCTACCTACGGTCACCTGATCTTCGACAAGGGCACAAAGTCCATCAAATGGGGAAAATACATCCTTTTTAACAAATGGTGCTGGCAAAACTGGATATCCATTTTCAAAAAAATGAAAGAGGACCCATACCTCACACCGTATACAAAAACTACTTTAAAATGGATCAAAGATATGAATATAAAGCCTAAAACTATAAAGTTCATAGAAGTGAAAAATAGGACCAACACTACAGGCCTTAATACATGGCATTAACAGGATACAAACCATAACCATCAATGCACAAACTCCAAAAAAGCTAAGCTAGATAACTGGGATATTCTAAAAATCAAACACCTATGCTCCTCAAAAGACTTCACCAAAAGAGTAAAAAGAGAACCTACAGACTGGGATAAAGTTTTTGGACAGTACAAGTCAGACAGAGATCTAGTCTCTATAATCTACAAGAAAATCCAACACCTCTACAACAAAAAGACAAATGATCGTATTAAAAAATGGGCAAAGGAAATGAACAGATACTTCACCAAAGAAGACATTCAAATGGCCAACAGACACATGAGGAAATTCTCGTGATCACTAGCCAGTAGAGAAATGCAAATTGAAACCACAATGAGATACATATCACCCCGGCATCTCTGGCACAAATCAAAAACAGTGGAAATAACAAATGTTGGAAGGGATGCAGGGAGTTTGGAACTCTCATGCACTGCTGGTGGGAATGCAAAATGATACAACCATTTTGGAAAATGATATGGTGCTTCCTCAGAAAGCTAGACATAGACATACCGTTGGATCCAGCAATCCCACTCCTAGGAATATATCCTAGAGAAATAAGAGTCATCACTCGAATAGACATATGCACACCTATGTTCATGGCAGCATTGTTCACAATAGCAAAACAATGGAAACAACCTAGATGCCCATCAACAGATGAATGGATAAACAAACTATGGTACACACACACAGTGGAGTACTACGCAACGAAAAAGAACAATGATTAATCTGTGAAGCATCTCATAACATGGATGAAACCGGAGGACATTATGCTGAGTGAAATAAGTCAATCACAAAAGGATAAATATTGTATGAGACCTCTATTGTAAAAACCCATGAGAAAGTTTACACACAAAAAGTAACAATCTTTGTTGGTTACCAGGGATGGGAGGGATGGGGGAGAAACACTAAATAGGCAATAGATAGATGGCATCTTTGGTGAAGGCTGAGACAGTACACAATACTGGGGAAACCAGCACAACTTGTACAAGGAAAGGTCATGGAAGCTCCATAGACACATCCAAAATCTCTGAGCGACTGAATTGCTGGATGGAGGACCGTGGGGACCATGGTCTCGGGTAACATTTAGCTCAATTGGCATAACACAGTTTATAAAGACAATGTTCTAAATTCTACCTTGGTGAGTAGTGTCTGGGGTCTTAAAAGCTTGTGAGTAGACATCAAAGATTTTCCACTGGTCTCATCCCTTCGGGAGCAAGGGAGAATTAAGAGAACAGGATACAAGGAAAAGATTAGTCCGAAGGACTAATGTACCACAGCTACCAAGGCTTCCACCGGACTGAGTCCAGTACAGCTAGACGGTTCTGGGCTACCACCACTGACTGCTCTGACCAGGATCACAACAGAGGATTCTAGACAGAGCTGGAGAAAGATGTAGAACAAAATTCTAACTCACAAAAAAAACACCAGATTTACTGGCCTAAAGGAGACTGGAGAAACCTCGAGAGTATGGCCCCCTGATACCCTTTTAGTTCAGTGGTGAAGTCATTTCCGATGTTCACCGTTCATCTGGGGAGTGGACAGCCGCATAAAACCAAATGGGACTAATGAGGTACAGCAGTCCAGGGACAAGGTCCAGAAGGCAAAAGGGGACAGGATAGGGAACCCAAGGTTGAGTAAGGATAGTGTTCATACTTTGTGAGGTTGTTAACTGTTGTCACAGGGCAACGTGTGTACTAACTATTAAATGAGAAAGTATTTTGTTCTGTAAACCTTCATCTAAAGTGAGACTAGCAGCATAATTCGAAGAGCGTAGTCAATGTCACTGAACTGTGCACGTAGAAATTTTTGAAATGGTGTATCTTTGGCTATGTATATTTTCACAAAAAGAAAAAAAGGTTAAGAAGGGAGGGGGTTGACATGTTGTGGGGTTGTTAACCAATGTCATAAAACAATATGTGTACTACTGTTCCATGAGAAACTATTTGTTCTGTAAGCCTTCACCTGAAGTAGAATAAAAGAAAAAACAACAACAAAAAAAAAAAGAAAATAGGAATAGAGGAAGATTTTACAGTGCTAATTACAGAGTTGGGAAATTTCTTACTCCTGACTTAGTATATTCAAATCCCTTAAAACCCAATGGAAATAAAACTTTATTTAAAGTTTTTCTAGATTCCTCCCCAGACAGAAATAATTTCTCCTTCTTGAACTCCCTTATAATTTCAGCATTTTCTTCCTCAATAACTCTCTCTCTTGCTATTTATTTATCTATGTTTATATTATGTTTATTTAGTGATAGTCTCTTTTCTTGCTAGATTAGATGATAACCTCCTTAAAAGCAGGTTTTTTTTAACAATTCATTTTTTTGTTTCCAGCAACACCTTATACAATGCAGTATGTGTTAAAATAGTAAATAAGTGATTGCTAAATCACTTATTAATGAAGTATAATTTTCTCTATTAGAGGATTTTCTAACATGGAAAGATACGTAAAACAGGGTTTCTCAACCTCAGCACTAGTAACGTATAATAGGATAGTTCCTCGTCATGGGGTGCTGTCCAGTGAATTGTAGGATGCTTAGCAGTATCCCTGGCCTCTACCCACTAGATGCTGGTAGTCCCCTCCCCACAGTTGTGACGGCAATAAGTGCCTACAAACATTGCCAAATGTCCCCTAGGGGAAAAACTGTTGAGACACATTGATTTAAAAGATGAAACTGTAATTGGATAATTACTTTTAATTTCAACAGACAATAATTACTCATAGACCTTTGTATCCTACAGATAGAAAATATAATGTAAATAACATGAGATCTGTGAAATTGCCAATGTGTATGTACTTGAAAAAAATGAGAAAATATAAAGAAATTAGAAAGTCAGAATTTGTAAAGATGGCTGCTAAACATCCTGTTGAGAGTAGATCTTGTTGATAGCAATTTAAACTGACACAACAAATATTTTCAGGGCCAACTGAGCAACTTTGTGACTGCATTTATTTATATGTTAAAGAGAGTAAAATTTCCATCTGACCCGTACAAGCCATCAGCCAGTATGGAGGTACATAAGCCAAAGTATTCACTACCAACAAAATATTTTGAATATGCACTCTATTTTCATATTTATAGAGATATTAATAAAATTTTGTGCTGTAACATTTTATTTCATTTACCTTGCCATATATGCTGATTGGTTTCTACTCTTAGTAGTTTGGTTGATTTAACATATTTCACCAAATATTTTTAAGCTCCAAGTTTTTTTCAAGAATTCTTTTAGGCACTGCAGATATACAAATGAATAGAAATTATCACAGCCCTCACAGAACTTACATTTAATGGTAGTAAATTATTCTATGAAGTGAATTAGCAGTATAATGCACTTAGTGCTATGATACAGGTAAAAATGTTGTCAAAAGTCTAGAAAAGGCAATCTTAGCTCAGTCTTGAAGGAAGTGCAGGAGAGATCTGATGATTTTTAAGCAGAGAAGTGATATAGTTATGTATGTGTTGCAGATAAAGCCTCAGGCCTGGAGGCAGGGAAACTACTTCAAAGCCTTTTGCAATAGTCTGGATAAGATATGCTAAGAGTTGGAATAAACCTGTGGTAGAAGGTTGATGAAAAAATGGGACAAACTTGAGAAATGCTTAGAGATAAATATCATCAGAATTTCATGAGTGACATGATGTAAAATGTTAGGGATAGAAGGATTTAAAATGGATTTAGGATGCCTCCCGAGATACTGGCTTTAGATGACTGGTAGTTAGGTGTACCCTACTTGAGATGAGAATAATATAAGAGGAACAGCTTGACGGAAAAGATGATGCATTCCCTGAATTTCTCCTGGTCACAATACACATGGCTAAATTACTTTTTTTGGTCTAATACTGGAACAGTAAAAACAAGTAATAAGATTGATACAAGGTTAGAGTGGCATTTTTGTGTTTTTGTCAGGTAGTGTAGTTCAAGAGATGGAGGCGGGAGACATTTGACAGTGAAGGTAAGAAAGTGAAAGTGATCAACCAAGGGTCTTAAGTTACCTAGAGAGGTGAAAATAAGAAAGCTCTCTTAGACTGGGAGATGGGAGGGCTATCAATAAAAAGGTGGGTTATAGAATTTCAGAAAGCAGTATGTTGTGGTATGAGGACTCTGGAAGGTAAAGCAGTTAGTTTTCCACAGAGTTCTGATTTGTAATAGTACTAGGTGGCAGCAAGATTTAGGTTATCACCATGGGAGTGCGTAACACATGGAGTTGCAGTGGTTAGGAAATCTCTAGGCGTGGTATTTGAATAAAATATCCATATAAAGTCACCTAGAGTGATAGCAGGATTTAGAGTAGAGAGGAATATTTAATGCAAATGTTTTTAATGCCTCACTAGACCTTCAATATTGAAAAAGAGTAGGAAAAATCATATGGAGAGGTCTTCTAAAGAAGACTGTGGTTTACTCTTGTTTTCCCTTCCTAGAGGCAGGGTAATGATTTAGAACTTGCAGTCAGCATTAAAGAGGTGGTCAAGGTATTGCTTGGGAGAAGAAATATCCTCCATCTGAAAGAATTAAAAAGTTCTCAAAGCACTGAAAAAAAAAAAATGGTGAAAAGAATCAGTCGAAGCAATACTTCTCATTGATATTGACTAATACTGATTTCACTATTCCATATTCACTTTAATGCTATTTGGAAGCTACATCATGAACAGTCTAAGTGAAAATGTTCTTTACAATAAGACCCAAACTTGGAAAACACCATAAAATTCAATTTTTCCTAATCAAAAAGTAAAACAAATACGGAGACAAAATTTGTTATAAATAATAGAGTGCCGAAGATCCTTAGTGCCATTTTCTTCTAGTATGTGCAAGTTCCTTAAGGTTTATATAAAGATCATCAAAATTTCATTCAAGCCTTGCCGTTTGTATAATAGCGCTGAAATGTTTCTGTAGTAATAAACTTGCTTTAAGATCCTCGGCATCAACAAGCAGTTGAAGTATTGGGAATATTTCAAGGTACGATAATCAGAATGAAGACACTGATTAGAGGAGACATTAAAGGATTTAATTGAATATATG
This sequence comes from Dugong dugon, assembly GCA_030035585.1. Lineage (NCBI taxonomy): Eukaryota > Metazoa > Chordata > Mammalia > Sirenia > Dugongidae > Dugong > Dugong dugon. Next base: position 50,480,227 of record CM057472.1, read on the forward strand.
CAGGGGAAGAAAGTGAGAACACATTATAGCAGATTTTATAACTAAATAAGATAGCAAGCCCATGTCTACACAAGCCTTTTAATAACAAAAAATAAAACTGTTGGGTTGCTAAATGTAATTTGAGTTACTACAGCTGTGAAAGCATAATACAGTTGGACAGAAGAGCGCCATTTTACATTAATTTGGGTAGGGAATATTATCCCAGCATATTTTTCAAAACCTAGAAATGGTGCTCAAAACTCATTTGCTATAGTCATAACTTTACAATTGTTTGTCTCTCTGTCTGTATATCTCCATAAAAAAGTCAAACCAAACCGTTGCCATCGAGTTGATTCCGACTCATAGCAACCCTATAGGACAGAGTAGAACTGCCCCGCAGGGTTTCCAAGGAGCCTGGTGGATTCAAACTGCCGACCTCTTAACTACCACATTACCAGGACTCCATCTAGCTCTACAGACTTATTTTATCCTCCCAAAGGGCCAACAGGTACATTAATGAGTCAGTAGCATTCCCATTGCACAGCATCAGACACAGAAAGTCAGAGGGTTTTCATGATTTTTCCAAGGTTACACAAGTAGATGTATCACAATTAAATTCAGGTTTCATTCTTTCCATTATAGTACAAAACAAGGAACACCTTACCCCATGCTGAGAGCTGAATAGTTCTTTGCAGTTTTAGTTTTACCAGCTAAATTTTTCACTCTCTTTTTGAATTAACATCAATACTATGAAGTGAAAGTAGTGTTAGGCTCACCACTCCACTAACAAGAGGAAGAAAGAAGACAATACAGATTTAAAAAAAGAAAGAATAGATTTCACTATAAAAAGATCTTACAGCTGAGTTGTTTTTAGATGTTTCATATACAAAAAGTAGATATAATTTTATTGGATAATTCAGATCAGGTATTCATATAATCCTCAGTCATGAAATAAAGATTCTATCCTCAAAATACCTAGAAGCCCTTTTTTTTTTATTTTTTCATTCAATAAATATTTATTGAGCACCTACTATGTGTCAGGTAGTAAACAACGCCTTGAAGAAAACAGATAAAATTCCTTATTTTTTGAGGTATTAAAGTAATGAACAGGATAAATAAATAATATAATGTGTAAGTTGGTGACAAGTCTAATGGAGTAAAGTAAAGAAAGGAGAGTAAGGAGTGTTGGAAGGGGTATTGCAATTTTAAATAAAATTTAAAAAAAAAACCTAACACCATTAAGTCAATTCCGATACATGGCGACCCCACGTGTTAGAAAGTGGAACAGCTCCATAGGCTGTAATCTTAATGAAGGCGGATTGCTAATTCTTTCTTTCGCAGTGCTGCTGGGTGGGTTTGAACTGCCAACTTTCAGGTTAGTAGTTGAGCGCAAACCACTTGTCCACCCACCAAACCCAAACCCATTTCCACTGAATTGATTTCCACTCATAGTGACCCTATAGGACAAAGTAGAACTGCCCCATGGGGTTTCCAAGGCTGTAAATCTTTACGGAAGCAGACTGCAACATCTTTCTGCTGCTGGTAGCTTCAAACTGACAACCTTTCAGTTAGCAGCTGAGTGCTTAACCAACTGCACCACCCAGGGACCTTAATTTTATTGGGGGAGAGGGTGGCATTAACATGAAGACCTTAAGGAGTTGCAGTAATGAGTTATACACATATTAGTAGATTCTAGGCAGACCAAACAGTAAGCACAAAGGTCCTGAGGATGGAATGTGCCTGATGTGTCCAGAAGAGAGGAGGCCAGGGTCATGGAACAGAGTAAAACAGGAAGAGAACAACAGGAAATGAGATAGAAAGCTAGGTGTAGGGACAGGGGGCCCTATTATCTAGGACCATTTTAAACAAATTTGGTGAGTGAGATGAGGAGCCACTGGAGAGTTTTGCACTGAAGTAACATTATGTGACACATTTTAACAGGCTTACTTTGTTCAGAGTAGATTTATGGGGGCAAGGGTAGAATCAGGGAGAACAACTAAAGCAATAATCCAAGCAAGCCGTGTTGGCATTTTGGCTTAGTTACAGCGAAGGTGGAGAGAGTGATGTGATTCTGAATAAATTTTAAAGGTAGAATTGACAGGAGGTAATAAGGGGCTGCATGTAGATTCTGAGAGAAAGAGAAGAGTCAAAAATGACCCTAATTTTTTTGGCCTGAAGAATGGGAAGGATAAAGCTACCATTAAATAAGGTGGTTAAAGGTAAAGGGCGATCATTTAGGCTCCGAGTGCTTCTTGCCAATAATATTTTAGGATAACCTGCCTTTCTGTGCTTTGACATTTGGCTTTCTTATTGTTGGTTCAGCTCTAAGTTATTTCAAATCATCTCATGCGCCATGTCATATAAATAATAAATATCCCCATTCTTTTCACATTTCTTCAGTATGATCACATAATAAATGAATAATGATATTTTCACTTGTGTTTGCTTTTGCAGTTTGAAAAGGCTCTGATAATTTTAGACTCACCAGGGACTCAGCCCCTGTCTACCATAATTGCCTTTCCTGTTTATTTTACCCATTGATTTAGCAATTTTTAGAGACTAGTGAAATGTGCACTTGCCAATTTTAAGTTTCTCAAACTTTCTAAGGGACAAGATGCAAATAGCTATTTAATAAGTTAAAGATAATATTTTTGACTTTTTTCTTTGTATTCAGAAAAAGACACAGGTGAGCTTTGAAAATAAGGATTTTTTTTTTTTAAATCTCTTCTTGTGACCACATCCATTATTCTAGTCATGAACTAAAAAACCAAACCAAACCCATTGTCGAGATGATTCCAACTCACAGCGATCCTATAGGACAGAGTAGAACTGCCCTGTAGGGTTTCCAGGGATTAGCTGGTGGATTCAAACTGCCAACCTTTTTGGTTAACAGCCTGAGCTCTTAACCACTGTGCCACTGGACCGCCTAGAAGGAGGCAACTGGCAGAGATGAAGGATTGAAGACATCGAAGTCAATTTATTGCCTATTCAACCACTGAATAGCTGAGACTTTTTTTTTAATTGTACTTTAGATGAAGGTTTACAGAACAAATAGTTTCTCATTAAACAGTTAGTACACATATTGTTTTATGACACTGGTTAACAACCCCACGACATGTCAAGACTCTCCCTTCCCAACCTTGGGTTGCCTATTACCAGCTTCCTGTCCCCTCCTGCCTTCTAGTCCTTGTCCCTGGACTGTTGTGCCCCATTAGTCTCATTTTTCTTTATGGGGCTGTCTAATCTTTGGCTGAACGGTGAACCTCAGGAGTAACTTCATTACTGAGCTAAAAGCGTGTCCTGGGGCCATACTCTCGGGGTTTCTTAAGTCTCTGTCAGGCCAGTAAGTCTGGTCTTTCTCTGTGAGCTAGAATTTTGTTCTACATTTTTATCCATCTGTGTCCAGGACCCTCTGTTGTGATCCTGGTCACAGCAATCAGTGGTGGTAGCTGGGCACCATCTAGTTGTACTGGACTCAGTCTGGTGGAGGCCGTGGTAGTTGTGGTCCATTAGTCCTTTGGACTGATCTTTTCCTTGCATCTTGTTTTCTTCATTCTCCCTTCCTCCTGAAGGGATGAGACCAGTGGAGTATCTTAGATGGCTGCTCACAGTCTTTTAAGACCCCAGACATTACTCACCAAGGTAGAATGTAGAACATTTTATTTATAAACTGTGTTATGCCAACTGAGCTAGATGATCCCCAAGACCATGGTCCCCACAGCCCTCCGCCTAGCAATTCAGTCCCTCAGGGAGTTTGGATGTATCTAGGGAGCTTCCATGATCTTTCCTTGTGCAAGTTGTGCTGGCTTCCCCAGTATTGTGTATTGTCTGATCCTTCACCAAAGTTATCGCTATTTATTGTCTTGAATAGCTGAGACTCTTGGTAGAGTTAAATAATCTAGTTGATTCTTAGCTTTCACGATAATTACTATGCATTTTTTAAAGAAATACAGATAGTTCCCGACAACAGGGTTTGGTTCCTACGACTCTGTCATAAATCAGTTCTGACATAAGTCAAATACCTCTTTATTTTTTGTTTTTAGTTTTCATCATTATTGCCTTTTATTGTCAGTATCTTTATAAATATGATCTTTATTTGTCTTTGAGAGTTGGAAACATTACATACAGAACTTACAGATATATTTTAACATTGTATGTAGTACATATTATTAATGATAAGATGTATTAAAAAAAATAAAGTTCCTAAGTGCGGTTCGTTGTAACTTGAATATATTGTAAGTAAAGGACTACCTGTAATAAGACAATATATATAAAATATAAGAAGACACCTGAAATATAATAAATGCTAAACTAATGTTAGTTTACAATTTACACCCCTTCAGCTAACACTGACCCAGCCAACAGACAAAGATTTAGATCACTGAAAAAAACACAGATACTGCACCAGGTAGCCTCCAGTATGAATCGGTTACATCTCATTCCTCTTCTTTAAGCTTCTTTAAGTACCACTCATGAAAGTTCTTCACTTCTCTGTTACAAATCATTTCACTAAGGTCATTTCTACCTACATGGTTAGAGGCAAAACTATTGTATCTATTAATTTTTAGCACAGGTATTTGGCCATGAGCAATCATAAAAATGAAGCAAAGGGCAGAGACTGTTCTCTACCAGTTGCCCCCATTACACCAGTCAACCATGGGCACTTCATTTATCTTCATACTCTACCTTAGTTTTGTTCTTTTTTAAACTTGAAAAGCGTTCCAGATTATTTAGACACAAGAAGTAAACAATGTAAACAGTGCAGACAAATAGAATAAACCAAAATGCCTGTGCATAGATCTTTCCACAGCACTGTACTTATACTTTCGATGAGTGGGGTTAGAACAAAAATAGTGCTGTAGTAGATACAGTTAAACATAAATAACACAGACTAGTTAATTAAGTGCACTTTTACATTTTAGTACTAAATCAGAGCAAAAATTACCAATTAAAAATCAGAAAACAAAATGTGATTTTCCTATAACATTTTCTATCAGATGGCACTTATTACCAGGAATGTGGACCAGTTGTCATATGGCTGATAAATAATCCAGTTCCAAAATCCTATCCTGAGTTCTGCTTTCTTGGGCCACTTCCAGTACCAAACCTCTCACAGAACCAAAGCCTTGGACAAAGACCTACAGTCATGTAGTTTATTTTGGAATTCCAGAGAGTAGGAGTGATATTTTAAAATAAAAAGCAGCTAAAAGTTTCCTAATTTCTCTAAAATTTGCCTCCTCTCCTCCTTTTGAATCTTTTGAATGGTTCCATTTACAGTACATTATTTATGAAACTGTTTTCATGCAGTTTGGGCTATATACCTATAGTATTATTGTGTAAATCCTTATGATGTTAAACAAAACATCAGAATGTCCATTGTTGCTGCTGTCATAGGCCCTTATTTAATGATTGGAAGGTGAAGTCCATCCAGATGAGGTTTAGGAGCCACTTCAGGGCTACAACCATGTCTTCTCATTTGTAATCTCCAGAATGGAAGGAAATTGGGTCTTTGAATTTTTCAAACATTACCAAAAAAAAAAAAAAAAAAATAGCCAAGGTAAAAATATAAGGTACAGCTAGTCTAATAAAAGAAACACCATATGAAAATCTGATAGTGTCATGTTAATTTTTAAAAATGTTCAGTTTAGAGCACTGATTCTACCTTTGGAGACTATTTTGGCAAATTAATCCATATCCTCAAAGAGCAAGAATTATATCAGTTCTCATTTGGAGCTTCAACCACTGTACTATCTGTGATAAAATTTCTTGTAACAAGAAGGTTACACAGTTCTCAGTAGAACCAGTTTGCCTAATGTGAATCTCTTTTAGGGAACTTGTGGTTTGGTGGTCTTTACACGTTTGTATAATATTCATTCTCTAGGATGTATATTGGGGTCCCTGAAAAAGTTTAACACACTTGGCTGCTAACCTAAATGTTGGAGGGTCAAGTTCACTCTGAGGTGCCTTGAAAGAAAGGCCTGGTGATCTAATTCCAAAAACTCAGCCTTTGAAAATCCTATAGAGCACAGTTCTACTCTGACACACATGGAATCACCATGAGTCAGAATCAGCTCAATGGTAGCTAGTTACTGGGTGAAATGTATATTAGCTAAGCAGCATCTTGAGCATGCTTTGATAACGTTCTGCTCAGGTTTTAATTATCTTTTCTAATCAGGTTTTAATTAATTATCATTTTTTAAAAGTCAGAGAGAAGGCTGAATGATTTTTACACATGCACAGATTCATTCTTTAATACACTGAATTGAAAATTATTGGGTTTCAGAATGGCTCTTTATAACTGCTTATCCTCAATTACAATTTAGAAAAGATAAAAATATTCACATTATTTCGCACTATGCTGAATTAATTTCCCTCTAGGATTACCCAACCTGATTTTCACAAGCTCTGCTAAACTGGTTCATTTCTGTAATACAGGGTACATCAGGGTCAGCCACAGAAAGGTACCTTCTGGGCACCTGGTGTTCCTCGATTTTGATCTCAGACTGACTTGCCTCACTTTCTTAGCACCTCATTTTATTCTACTCCTTTATCTTCTGCACTAAAGGTATTTCAACATACCCCTTCCTATTTGCCACATTAATTTTGTTGGCTTTCAAACTTGTCCCTTTTTTTTAATTTTACACGTTATAGATTTAGTGGCCATGTATGGCCACTTGTGAGTTCTTGCATCAACAAATCTATAATATCACCTCTTTTGCATTCGCTCCTTAGGAAAATTCCCTGCAATCACCAGACTGTTCTGTTTAAACTGGTAGCCACGAAGCTGATTTGAATTAAAACTAAATTAAAAATTAAGTTCTTCATTCACACAAGCCACATTTCAAGTACTCATTAGACACATGTGGCTGGTGCCTTCCGTGGGGACAGTGCAGAGATAGAACATGCTCATCATTGCAGAAAGTTCTAATCAACAGCACTGGTTACTGACTCCTGGGTGAGCAATGGATATCAGTGAACAAAGAAACTTCTAATTTGAATGATGCAAGTGAACCATCTTTGTAAATTATGCTAGGTGAGGAATGAGGTGAACAGTACACTAGCCCCTTTGCCTTCCCTTCATCCTGGATATTATCCCCTTGCTTCTCAACATGTTGATTCTTCTTAATTATCTGTTGATTGGTCCAACCAATTATTTGTCAGTTAAAACATGAATTCATCAATTGAGAACACTCTAGGAAAAGTAAAGTAAGAGACGGGCAAAATCACTGTAATATGATAATGGTCCAGAGCTCAAGCTTTGGGATCAGCTGGGTTTGAATCACAGTTATATGCCTTACATGTTAGATGATTTGAGACTTACTTCTTAAACTCTCTAAGCCTCACTTTCCTTACCTAAAAAGTTGAACTTGCACACAGTGGGAAGGTAGTACTTAATAGAATTCTTATCATGATTGAGAATAAAGGAGTATGAGGCAGATAGTTTTTATTTCTGATTCAAACAAAAACCCAAACCCGTTGCCACTGAGTTGATTCCAACTCACGGAGACCCTATAGGACAGAGTAGAACTGTCCCATGGGGTTTCCAACCCCATGGTTAGTCTTTACGGGAGCAGGGTGCCATATCTTTCTTCTGTGGAGCAGCTGGTGGGTTCCAAGTGCAGACCTTTCAGTTAGCAGCTGAGTGCTTTGACCATTGTGCCACCGGGGCTTCTTAGTTCTGATAGTCTCTCAAAAACAAGAATAGGGCAGTATGCTCTAGAACTGTAGTCCAAAATAATACATTAGGTGGTAGATTGGCTTCCAGGGCAGATGTTCCTTCTATATCCAAGTGGGAAGACCTTAATGACTGTTAAGGATTGAATTGTGTCCCCAGAAATATGTGTTGCAATTCCTAACCCCTATGCTTGTGGTTATAAACCCATTTGGGAATAGGTTTTTTTGTTATGTTAATGAGACAGTATTAGCATAAGATGTGTTTTAAATCAATCTCTTGAGATATAAAAAAGAGCAGATTATTAAGCTAGCAAGCAAGCACAGATGGAGGGGAAGATACATGTCATATAATTGCCAAAGAATCTAGGAATAGAAGCTGAAAGAGATAAGGACTTTCTCCCAGAACAGACAGACAGAGCCTTCCTCTGGAGTTGGTGCCCTGAATTAGGATTTCTAGCCCGCTAAACTTTGAGAAAATAAATTTCTGTTTGTTAAAGCCACCTGCTTGTGCTATTTCTGTTACAGCAGCATTAGATAACAAAGAAAATGACTTGCAGTCCTTCTCAGGATATTTATTACAATTACTTGAATTAATGTGCCTAGTATGTAATAAGCATAAGTAAATGAAAAACACGAAAATAACTTTTGGATAAAAGAGGAATTTAAAATTGCAACAAGAGTAGATTTTTAAAAATAAGGGCATTTTCACCTGTCAAAAAATAGGCATCGTTCAGTTTGGACTAGGGTATGATGAAATAAGGAGTTTCTAACCAAAAAAAAAACCCAAACTCGTTGCTATCCAGTCGATTCTGACTCATAGTGATACTATAGGATAGAGTACAACTGCCCCGTAAGATTTCCAGAGAGCAGCTGGTGGATTTGAACTGCTGACCTTTTGACTAGCAGCCAAGCTCTTAACCACCATGTCACCAGGGCTCCAAGGAGTCCCTGGTTGGTGCAAATGGTTAAGAGTTCAACTGTTAGCTGAAAAGTTGGCAGTTCCAACCCACCCAGAGGCACCTCGGAAGACATGCCTGGTGATCTGCTTCTGAAAGGTCACAGCCTTGAAAATCCTATGGAGCAGTTCTATTCTGCACATGTGGAATTGCCATGAGTCAAAACTGTCTTGACAGCAACCAACAACAACATCCTGGTTTATGACAACCATGATATTGTTTCCTAATAAAGCTAGCTCTAATATTCAGCATTTGGTTGCTTCCCCTGTTCTGATAGGACCCAGTATTGGGTGGTGATTAGTAGCATGAATTCTAGTGAAATGCTTGGGTTTTAGTATTACTTCTATCAATTTGTTCTACCACTTAAGTTTTTTACTCCTTTGTTATACAATGTTTTCAGAGGCAACAAAAGATTTCTAAATGAATAGGTAGAGAGATAGACAATAGATGAAAATACCAGGCACCAAATAACATCAGAGAATAATTCAAAATTGCTATCCTCCTCCTCCAGTGACCTCATGTGAATTTAATTAATTACATCTGCAAAGACCTTATTTCCAAATAAAGTCATAGTCACAGGTACTGGAGGTTAGGACTTTAACATATATTTTTTGCAAGGCACAATTAAACCCATAACACCCACCAATAAATCACTGCATACCTGAAGATAAATATTACTTCTACAAAATGATGAAAGCCAGACTATATTATAAAGTAGATCTTACATGATTGGAACATGAAAGGTTTGTGGGGGTCAGGTAGAGTGGAGTGGTATTTACCCAGACCCATGACATTTCACCTGAAGACAACTACTCATTTATCCTGGGAGGCTCTTCTTGGTCTTAGTACTGGTTTTCTCCTCCTTAAAAGTCTTGGCCTAACTTTTTCATATACTCTGACCCTAAGCTCTCTGAATCCAGGCAATCTTACCTGCAGGCAACTTTCCATCTAATGTATAAGAGAAGCCTGCACATAAATAAATTCAATTCAGTGTGACAGAAACTACGATACAACATTGCACAGGTGAAATGGAGAACAGGTATTGAGACGTGGGCCTCTTTCTAATTCTCAAACCTAATATAATAGCTGGAAAATATTATGCATAAATATTTTATGGGCAAATTAATTGACTGAATTAACTATTTGATAATTAAAATAATTATGTTCTTATTCCAGTTCTTTCGATTGTGATAGCTTAAACAATTTTAATAGCAATAAAAATAGAATGAAGGGAGTACTCTACAATGTGTAAGGTAGGATTGTGTATCTCCTAGATTATTATCAAATTTATTGTCATACTTTATATTTTTTATAAGGCTAGATAAGGTAACAGACAGTGGCATGTATAGTGCCAAATTAGTGCATACAAATAAATATAATATTTAAAATAAATACTCAAAATATAGAAAATATTTGATGAGTGAATTATTAAAAAGTGAAACACTATATGCATAAAACTATACATACTGAGCCAATATTATTAGCTTTCATTTCTCTTCCTGAGCATTGCATAGAAGTCTGTTTTTCTGACACACCAATATATGTGTTAATTATAACATGTTGTTGCTGTGTGCCGTTGTGTTGATTACAACTCATAGCGACCCTGTAGGACAGAGTGGAACTGCTGCACAGGGTTTCCAAGGAGCAGCTGGTGGATTTGAACTGCTGACCTTTTGATTAGCAGCCAAGCTCTTAACCACTGTGCAACCAGCGCTCCAATTATAACAATTATAACATAGGCATCTTAAAATGTTCCTCATCTAGATGATATATTTTGGGTTTCTTAGTTATTTCTAAATAAAAATGACTCAGTAATAGCTTAAAATAAACATAGGTGTCTTAAAAGAAATTAAATAAGCAGCTTTAAAATTTAAGTAAAAAAGTCAGAAAGTGACAAGTCTCTTTATTTACGAATCTTCTTTTCCCACTTTAGCTGTTTATTTTTTTCTGACTCTATACTTGTACAAAGGAACATCTGTATGTTTAACAATCACAATTCAAAAATTCCAAGAGAAAATAACTGGCAATTTAAATGTATCCCAAAAGGAAAGATTTGAAATATTATCTTTGATTACTTCTTATGACCAAAATTTTTTTTTAACTTATTTCTTTGAAGTCGTTCTACTCAGGTCCCTAACGAGATAATACTCACAGATAAAGCTAGGCAGGAAAACTACAAAGTGAATAGAAATGCATTAATGCAAATTTAGGAATAATATATGCATACACACTAGTCCTGCCACATACATCTGGGATATGGTTTGCCAGTTACCATCAGCCCTGAAATCAAAAACCAAACGTGTTGCCATTGAGTAGATTCTGACTCATAGTGACCCTATAGGACAGAGTAGAACCGCACAAGGGTGTAATCTTTATGGAAGCTGACTGCCACATCTTTCTCTTGCATAGTGGCTGATGGGTTCCAACTGCAGACCTGTTGGTTAGCAGCCAAGCGCTTAACCACTGCGCCAACAGGGCACCTCTGATCAGCTCTGGCAGGTGTTTATTAAAAGTATTTTTTAAAAAAATAGGAAAAGAGTCGAGTCTCAGCCATGTCATATTAAAAAGACGAAGTTCATCCAAAAGCTCTTCAGCTTTCTTCGTGGGTGTTTTGGAAGACAATCATACAAGGATGGGGTTAGTAAGTTCAACTCAGATCAGTATAAGCCATTAAATAGTAACCTCTCGGAGAAGCAAATATCTTGTAAGCATGATTGCCAGCATTCAAGGCAGATAAGCATCAGAGTGGACAAGATAAAAGGAGGGCAGACACATGCAATCAGGATCTTAAAAATAAAAAGATGCTGCAGCATGAGAGAATTCGGCACCACGATTCTCCACACTATAGAGCAATGGGACTGGAAAGTCTAAAAGAAGCTGAAGGAACATATAGGAGCTATGTGAGCATGCTAATATCAAGGAGGCTTGATTCAGTGTGGTAGTTTTCTGCTTCCTGTCCCTGGTTTATGGTCCTAAGAGCTATTATTACATGACCAGTGGAAGTATATATCCAGATGAAGAGTTCCAGGTGAATTTTGAGAGACATATTTATAGTTTCACCTATCTCAGTTGATTGATTCTTTCATTACATATGTATTTATTCAACAAGATTAACATTGTTTCTCTTTAATACTAAGATAGTCATTACAACACAAAAGAGATTTTGGATTTTTGGTAACGATATTTAAATTTCTTACCAAAATTAAAAAAAATAAATTACACTTTCTACCTTCAGATACTTAATAGATATTTTTAATTGCTCTGTGCATCAGAGATATGCTAGCTGCTCGCTAAGATCTGTGTCATCTTCCTCTTCATTTTGGGCACACAACTAGATTACATTTCCTAGCTTTCTTTTAATTAGACGTATCCAGGTGGCTGAGTCCTAGGCAATGGAATGTGAGTGGAAATTATGTGTGCCTTTTCCAGATCAAGGCTCTTATGAAGTGCCTATGCTTCCTCCATGTCCTCTTTCCCCCTCTTTCAACTGGATGCAGATAATAGCAATGAGACCCTGGATTTGCACTGTCCAATAAGATAGCCACTAGTCACATGTGGTCATTTATATTGAAATTATAATGAAATAAAATTCGGTTCCCCAGTCACAGTAGCCACATTTCAGGTGCTTAACTGCCACATGGCTAGTAACTACCATTATCGAGCATTTTCATCATTGCAGAAAGTTATATTGGACACTGTTTCCCTAGACAATGGCAAAGCAAAAGAAATAAACTGAGTCCCTGAATCACCACATGGAGGAAAGCACCATCACAAACGTGCACTACCTACTTTAGGCTTTTATGTGAGTGAGAAATAAACTTCCACTGTGTTTGAGGTTTTAGGGTATAAATTGTTGCAGCTCCTAGTTGCTTTAACCAATATATTCAGTACGATATGTTCACAGGAAACAGAGTCCTACCAAAAGGTAGTAGCAAGCTGCCAGACACAAACCTGGATTGGCATCAAGTAAGCCAAATATTATTTCATTTCTATGGCAGATAACATATGATACTAAGGCAGATACTTAGCGTAAGCCCTCTCTAAACAAGTGTAATTTCAGATCCATGTAAGATGTATATCAAGTAAGTCAAGGCGGTTCAGAGATGAATGTGTGCATTACATGTGTTTCTAGTATAACTGAACTCATTTCCATTACACAGTATAGGAGCTTCTCATAACTAAACGTAGGAAGTTGCCGGTTCATCTCCCAGCTGCTGGTGTATTCAAGGACAGACAGAAATTGAAACCATGTATTTTCTCCAAGACAGCAAGCAGGTTTATACTCACAAATATAGGAAAGGTTAAAGGAAGTAAATATCTAAACACTCACTGAGGATAACAAGAAAATTACTGAAAAAATTTAGACAAGGGTCTTTTTTTTATTAGGAAATCTCTATAGCCTTTTCCAAAAGAGTACATTTTATATTGGTATTCTTTGTCCTGTATATTGAAACTATAGTTTGGTCTTGGTCCAACAGCAAAGAGGACTGACTACATCCAGTAAAAATGCAAAGAAACAAAGTACCCCTCATCTTATTTTTGTTCCTACAAGAGAAAACTGTGCCTGGAAAAGCAATAAAGAGAATGTTGTGAGACAGAAAGTGCATCTTTTCTCCTGTACTGAAAGAAAAAAAAAAAAATTCAGTTGAAGTGTAAATCTTCAGAGAATGAAAAATAACAGATTCCATTCAGAGTGGAGTTCCCCCACTCCCTTTTTTTTTCAGAGTTTACTTCAGGGAAAGTAATAAAAAATGTGAAGAGGCTTTCATGTGATTTTATAAAATAATATAAAAAAAAATTCACTCTTGAACCACTAAGCAATGATATGCAGGAAAGTAATTTACTCTATGAGCTTTTTGCGTTAGGCCAGAAGGTACACTTATAATAGCTGCTTAATCTTAACCTCAGGATTTTACAGCTCATGAACTTTTGTATTGATGTTAATGAACAGCCTAGGCAAGGTAAAATACTGATCAACACAGACATCTTGGTTTCCTTAGAAAATTAAAAAGGAAAGTTCTCTGAATGAGAATTTACTGTGAGTGCATTGAGAATTAACTGCTGTAATGGTGGGTCTTGACTGATTGGAAAAAAAAATTTGTAGGTGATGGTGTGGGAAATTAGCACACTATATCAAGTCATTTCCGAATTTCATTATTTCTGTTTTTTCCCCTCTTTCATCATTCCTTAAACAATTAGTGCTGAATAAGATAGTAGGTTGGCAATTAGAAATCAGAAACCTTGGTAAAGATTCTGGTTCATTAGCAAAATAATATACTGTTTAAAACAGATAACGTTGTAATCAAGTGTAACTAATAGTTTACTAAATTTATTGACACCAAGAAAGAGAATTTTCTGACAATAATATATACAGAAAGATTCCGTTCTTCTTACTCTTTCATAGAAAGTGTTATAGATTGAATTGCATCCCCCCAAAATATTGGTTGTAAATCCTAACCCCTATACCTGTGGGTGGTGCAAGCAGTTAAGTTCCAAAAAAAGCCTCAAAAGACAGGCCTGACAATCTGTTTCCAAAAAGTCAAAGCCTTGAAAACCCTATGGAACTGTTCCACTCTCTACACATGGGGTCTCCATAAGTAGGAAACTACTCCATGGCAACTAGTAGTATACCTGTGGATGTAATGCCATCTGTAGATTGGATTTTCTTTGTTATGTTGATGAGGCCATATCCGTGTAGGGTATGTCTGAAGCCAATCACTTTTGAGATATAAAAATAGCAGATTAGACACAAGAGCAAGCAAGCAGATGAGGGAAGATAGATGCCAAGCCACAGAAAAATTGCCAAGGAATCCAGAAAGAGAAACTGAAGAGATAAGAATCTCTCCCAAGAGCTGACAGAGAGAGAAACGCTTCCCCTAGAGCCTGTGCCCTGAATTTGAACTTCTATCCTCCTAAACTGTGAGAAAAAAAAATTTGTTTGTTAAAGCCATCGACTCGTGGTATTTCTGTTACAGCAGCACTAAGAATCTAAGACAGAAAGGCACTATTTGACCCTCACCCTAATTGTCCACATATCTGAATAAATACAGCATGCAGGAAATTGAATCTCTAGTTTGTTTCTCTTACAACTCCAGTACCAAGTAGACGTACCTTTTTGACAGAGTCAATGGGTAGCAGAAATTGAGCAATTTTTTCAATTCCTGGGCCATATATCTTTCTAGGCCATGTGCCCTGCAATGCAAAAGGCAACCTACCATGTCATTATATTATTACCATGAACGCTAAAGAAACAGAATTCTTTCCTGCAGCCATCAGGGTGCGGTAACACTAAATGATCCATGTTACCTAACTATACGCTTAAATAGAATTATTCCCTCCAGCCATCAGAGTGCAGCAACACTAAATGATCCATTTTACCCAGCTATACATGCTGTGGCCAGAGTTCATCAAATGGGTCATGCCCTGCCATATTGCCTGTGAATCCTGTGGCTCTTTTGGAATGAAAATTTTAGGCAGATGGTGACTATCACAAGCTGAGTAGAAAAGTGTGTGAAGGCCTGAAAATTTGTACGGGAACAAAAGTAGAGCACAAGTCAATGTTCTGACCATTCTGTGCTATAAAATTTCACTTTGATTTTGGGAAGGAAAGTCAATGATGATGTTTGGTAGAGAAAAGTACCATTGCCATAATCTTGCCATAAAAGGAGACCAGAAATGGAGATTGCCCATTATTTCTTTTTGATATCTTTTGGAATATAACTTCAATGTGTAATGCCTTAAAATATTCAAATAATCCAGTCCTCTTTCTACACCAGGCGTCCTTAGTGTAGCACTCAGCTGTTAACCAAAAGTTTGGAGGTTCAATTCCACCCAGAGGCACCTCGAGAGAAAGTCCTGGTGATCTACTTCTGAAAAAATCAGCCACTGAAAACTGTGGAGCACAGTTCCATTGGTGGGTCCTCCATGAGTAAGACTGACTCGAAGGGAACTGGTTGTCATTGTAGTTGTTCTCTCTACACCAAGCGCCAAGGAATAATAGACATCCATAATTGGGGACCCCAGGATATATATGATGGACATCATTTAGTCAAAGCAGGGAACAGATTCTTCAAGGAAGATAAAAATTCTCTCAAGTGGCATATCTGCTTGCACAGACACCATTTGGCTATTAATAGATGAAGACATAGCCTTTGCTATTCGAAAATAACCATTCTTAGACCGGCTTATTTAAAAAAAAAAAAAAAAAGATGGAAAAATATCGACCTCTAAGGCAGATTGGTCAGGTATATTTCTACAACCTTTGAATAAAGTAGGCTTATTCCTTGAAGATTCTGATCAGAACAAGAAGCTTCCTCGGAACTATCAGTTACGCTTACTGCAAGGCTTGGTTTTCTGCAGACGCCATAGACAAGCCCTGTTTTCTTGATCTTATTTTGATAAGTTTCTACTGTGGCCACTTTGCCACACAAAAATCACAACTGTAGCAATTGAATATAAATTTACCCATGCCCAGTCCTTGTTTTTGTTGTTAGGTCCTGTCAGGAGTCAGTTTCAACTCATGGCAACACTGTGTACAACACAATAAAACACTGCCTGGTCCTGTGCCATCCTCACAATTGTTGTTATGTTTGAGCCCATTATTGCAGCCACTGTGTCAATCTATCTCATTGAGGGTCTTCCTCTTTTTCACTGATCCTCTGCTTCACCAAGCATGATGTCTTTCACCAGGGACTGGTCCCTCCTGATAACATGTCCAAAGCATGTGAGAAGAAGTCTCCCCATCCGCGCTTCTAAGGAGCATTCTGGCTGTACTTCTTCCAAGACAGATTTGTTCATTCATCTGAAAGTCCATGGTATATTCAATATTCTTCATCAACACCAGAATTCAAAGGCATAATTCTTCTTTGGTCTTCCATGTTCATTGTTCATCTTTTGCATGCATATGAGGTGATTGAAAATACCATAGCTTGTCCTTACCTGGTTATAATTTGTCTTTTATGTTGGTTAATTGTTAGGTGCCCGTCCTCATATATTCACTCTCCTAAGCCACCCAAATAAGGACAAATGGAGAGTAAGAGGTTGCACAAAAATATAAAAATATGGAATAAAGTCAGTTTTAACAGTATTTATATAAAATACTCATTTTAAAAGTATTCTGACATGAGATAGAAATCTCTATACATGTTAGAAAGGTTTGTTGGATTTGTGGAGAGATTAGAGATTAGTTCTCAGTATCTAAAGCTCAATCCATTGAAATATTCATGTAACTATCAGCCTTCTATGTCTCTCACTTGAGCTGAGTGGATTCTACTATAAATGTTTTCTTCTGTAATGCTGGATACTGTGGCATCCCCTGGTACCTGGTAGAATAAGATTGTGCATAGGGTTTGAAATGAAAGAGCATCACAGGCATGAACCCAGAACTCTATCAGATGGGTTTCAGAGATGAGGGGAGTAAGAAGTCCTCTAGAAGGGTTCTATTTTAAGTGGTGTTTTTAAAATATTCCCTCGTTGGAATGATTTTCTACTAAGAGCAGCTGATACGAATCTTATATTTGTACCAAACATTGTTGGCTATCTTAGGGAAAAAACAGACCATAGCAAAACAAAACACTTTATTAGTTCTAGATATTTTCCCCTTTCTCCATGGTGAAAGTATAAAATTAAGGTTTTCTGAGTGGCATTCTTAGGGTGAAATCATTTATGTCTGTTGACCTTTTACTGGGAACTGCAACATCCACCTAAACAGATTTAATTTAATTTTAGCTCCCCTGAAAGATACTTTGATTTTCTGCTCTGGAGATTTTGTGTTTTCCCTTTAAGGACTACTCCTAGTACTGAGTAATCCCACTGTGCATTTCTTTAATCTTTCACTCCTGGTTGGTGCAAATATTTGCAGGGCCACGTATTTGATTCAGTCTACAGCCTCAATCTTTCTGTCATACATCCCACAATTTTTTTTAAATTCCAAAATGTCAACGAATCCCCTCATACAGAGAGTTTTAATACTGTGTAGGTATGACCCAAGAGAAAAAGAAAATATTAGCATCTTGTTTCAGAGCTCTGAAGTAAACACTAAGCTACTTGGGAGAATTTGATCTAGCTTTGGTGATACATTGTAAATTCACACGTAGAAGGGGACATATTTCCACTAGAGAAAGCTAAAGGCTTTACTACTGCTTCTTTTCATTGTCCTTATATGACATAGTCTCTCTGTTATCATCAATATAAAAAACATTGTGGACAAATATGAAGAACAGGGTGAGAAGAATAAAGCAGCTCCCAGTGCCTTAACGACCATGGTCACAAATCATTATTAGTAAGGTTCAAAGGGGTTTCAAAGGGCCTGGTTTCCCTGTCATCATTAGATTTTCCCTTTCATGGTCAACATCTAGTGTAGAATGGATAGAACTGCGTTGGGTTATTAAAAGTATGTGCAGATCTGTGCTTCTTTGTTCAAACTCCTACAGACCTTACTAAATACCCAGTAAGGGCTTTTCAGTGGGATTAAACCGTTTGGAAAAACCAAAGATATTATCAGGGCTGTGCTCCAAACATTCTTCCCACTCCTCCCTATTCTAATTATACATTAAAAAAACATAGTGAGTTTTTTAAAAAACACAAATTCCTGCAACTCACATCCAGAGATTCTAGCTAGTAAATGAATAAAATAATAAAACATAAATATATAAATTGATAGCATTACATATAATTGTAGTGTATGTAAATATATCACACACCTATTTAAAATATTTTTTGAAAAAAGCATTCTTTAGCTCAAATGTTTTTACTTCCCTGTCAATTAACAGCAGGAAGCCACATAAAAGTTAAAGCCATGACTAATCTCACAAAGGAAATTGGGTGTATTTTTTATAATTTTTTTCATATTTTAATTGTAAGACTAATATTAGCCAATGTTAGCTTGTTTTTGAGAGAAAATTGAAATTGTCCATAATTTCTTCTACTTGAATCAACAATTAATGTCTATGGAAACAGCATTCAAGAAATAAAATGATGTATTGGGCAAATCTGCTGCAAAAGACTTCTTTCAAGTTTTCAAAAGGAATGTTGTCACTATGATGACTAAGTTGCACCTTATCCAAGCCATGGTATTTTCAATGCATGCAAACCTGGACAATTAAAAAGGAAGACAAAAGAAGAATTAATACATTCAAATAATGTTGGCAAAAAATATTGAATGTATTGTGAACTGCCGGAAGAATGAACAAATCAGTCTCAGAAGAAACACAACCAGAATGTTCCTTAGAAGAAAGAATGGTGAGATTTCAACTCACTTACATTGGACACATCATTAGAAAAGACCAATTCTAGGAAAGGACATCATGTTTGCTAAAGTAGAAGGTTAGTGAAAATGAGGGAAATCCTCCATGAGATGGATTGTCACAATGGCCACAACAACATACCTATGATCATGAAGATGGTACAGGACCAAGCAACGTTTAATTCTATTATATATGGTGTGGCCATGAGTCAGATCCCACTAAGCTACAACTAACAACAAAGTTTGTATTTTTAGGTCACAGCCTTGAAAACCCTATGGGGCAGTTCTACTCTGCACACATGGGGTCACCATTTAATCATGTCTTTATCAGGTCTAAAAAAAATTCTCAGCTAATTATTTTTTCTTATAATGTGCCTTCCATATTTGTCCTTCTTGCTCCTTCTAGGACTCCAATTCACCACGCGTCTGTCAGTTTGTCATAGTGTGGTGGCTTGCGTGTAGCTGTGATGCTGGAAGCTATGCCACCTATATTTCAAATACCAGCAAAGTCATTCTTGGTAGACAGGTTTCAGCAGAGCTTCCAGACTAAGACAGACTAGGAAGAAAGGCCTAGAAGTCTACTTCTGAAAAAACTGGCCAGTGACTTTATAAATAGCAATGGAACATTATCTGATATAACGCCAGAAGATGAGTCCCTCAAGTTAGGAGGCACTGAAAATACAATTCGGGAAGAGCTGCCTCCTCAGAGTACAGCCGACCTTTGTAATGTAGATGGAGTAAAGCTTTTAAGACCTTCATTTGCTGAGGTGACACGACTCAGAATGAGAAGAAACAGCTGCAAACATCCATTAATAATCAGAATGTGAAATGTATGAAGTGTAAATCTAAGAAAATTGGAAGTTGTCAAAAATGAAATGGAATGCATAAAGATCAATATTCTACACATTAATGAGCTGAAATGGACTGGTACTGGCTATTTTGAATCAGACAATCAAATGACCTACTATGCCAGGAATGACAAATTAAAGATGAATGACATTGCATTCATCATGAAAAAGAACATTTCAAGATCTATCCTGAAGTAAAACACTGTCAGTGATAGGATAATGTTCATACAGCTACAGGGAAGACCAGTTAATACGACTATTATTCTAAAAAAAGGAAAGAAAGGTGACCCAACAGAATATGGAAATTATCAAACAATATCATTAATATCACATGCAAGTAAAATTTTGCGAAGATAATTCAAAAATCTTTGCAGCAATACATTGACAAAGAACTGTCAGAAATGCAGCCAGATTCAGAAGAGGACGTGGAACCATGGATGTCATTGCTAATGCCAGATGAATCTTGGCTGAAAACAGAGAACACCAGAAAGATGTTTACCTGTGTTTTATTGACTCTGCAAAGGCATTCGACTGTGTGGATCATAACAAATTATAGGTAACATTTTGAAAACGGTTATTCCAGAACACTTAATTGTGCTCATGCAGAACCTGTACATAGACCAAGAGGCAGTCATTTGAACAGAATGAGGGGATACTACGTGGTTTAGAATCAGGAAAGTGTGCATCAAGGTTGTATCCTTTCACCATACTTATTCAATCTGTATGCTGAGCAACTAATCTGAGAAACTGGATTATATGAAGAAGAAGGTGGTATCAGGACTGGTGGAAGAGTCATGAACAACCTGCAATATACAGATGACATGACCTTGCTTGTTGAAAGCAAAGAGGACTTGAAGCACTTAACTGATGAAGATCAAAGACTACAGCCTTCAGTACAGATTACACCTCATCATAAAGAAAACAAAAATCTTCACAACTGGTCCAATAATCAACATCATGATAAATGGAGAAAATATTGAAGTTGTCAAGAATTTCATTTTACTTGGATCCACAATCAATGGCCATGGAAGCAGCAGTCAAGAAATCAAACAACACATTGCATTGGGCAAATCTTCAAAGGCAGAAAATGAAAAGCAAAGATGCCACTTTGAGGACTAAGGTGCGCCTGATATTTTCTATCACCTCATACGCATGCAAAAGCTGGACAATGAATAAGGAAGACTGAAGAAGAATTGATGCTTTGAATTATGATGTTGGTGAAGAATATTGAATATACCACAGACTGCCAGAAGAACGAACAAGTCTGTTTTAGAAGAAGTACACCCAGAGTGCTCGTTGGAAGCAAGGATGGCAAGGCTTCATCTCACATACTTTGGACATGTTATCAGGAGGGACAAGTTCCTGGAGAAAAGCACCATGCATGGTAATGTAGAGGAACAGTAAAAAAGAGGAAGACCCTCAAGGAGATGGACTGACACAGTGGCTGTAACAATGGGCTCAAACATAGCAACGAATTGTGAGGATGGTGCATAGTGTTTCATTCTGTTGGACTTTCTTCTGAGATGCCTCTGGGTGGACTCAAACCTTCAACCTTTTGGTTAGCTGGCAAGCACATTAACCATTTACACCGCCCATGGACTCCTAGGTTAAGGTAGTAGGGGTTATTTCAATTCAGCCCTATGGTAGCCCTGTTTCTTGTTTGTTTGTTTATATATTACTGTACCCATCTCATAGCAACTCATAGCTACCCTATAGGACAGAGTAGAACTCCACCATAGGGTTTCCAAGGAGCAGGCGGTGGGTTAGAACTGCCACACTTTTGGTTAGCAGCTGAACTCTTAACCACTGTGCCACCAGACTTGATGGCAATGGGTTTGGTTTTTGGATTTTTTGGTACCTATCTCAGGTTTTTTTTTTTTTTTTTAATGGTCTTTGAGAGTTCCTTTGAGTATTGTAAGGATAGCAATGCATAAAATGTATTTATTTTGTAATATTTTCTGGACTCAGTGGAATTGTGATGGAAAGAACATTCAGAGTTTCTAGCCAAACACACTGCTAAGAGTAGAAGTATTGTAAACTATATTTTGACCTTATTATAGACTGTTTGTGACCTGAATATGAACATATCAAGAAACACAATCTTAAAACGTTTTTCAACTGTGAGTGTATGGAAGTCTGAAAAACAGAAAATAAAGGTTACTTTCAATTTGTTAGTATAGTTTTCAATATGTACTTGATACATATATTGACCTCAAGCTATTATAACTCCATAGTCCAGGATAACAAATTGCTATATTAATATTATAGTCCTTCTTCTTTTATTCTTTATATATAAAATGCCTTATGTTCTTTTCCTAAATTTCTCCTATTTTTTTCTTTTCCTGTTTTAATGCTGTTATTATGACTGAAATGTGGTTTAGAAACTCACAATCACATGAATCTATTGTACTTTCACACAGTTATATTATTATATAACATTTAATGCTATGTTTACCATTAACATTTTCCATGCTTCAATGTTTTCTCTCTGTAGATAAGTCTGTATTTGCAAGGTAAAAGGTATAAGAAACTTTCTTTAGCTCTGACATACAAACAGCTTGGAAGTCTTCACTCTCATTCTCACAACAAGAAAAGAACTGCACAAATTGAAAACCCATGACTTTTCCTATATCATCAGAGAATTGAAGTCACAGCAAAAGTATGCTACCCCAAAATCTAGAGAGACAGGTGAATACAGAGAATCACAGACAAGATCAATCTCCTGGGAGCTGAAGCTACTGAGACCAGTTTAACTGGTAGGAACACTTACATGTTAATTGGATGAATTGCTAGAGGCTGAGTGTGGATTAGCTTAAAAATTAAAAACTCTTGGGGACCAATCTTAGTGGCGAATTCACACATTTTCATGGATTTTACCATCCCAAGCCCCACTAAATTCTCGTGATAAAGACTGGAGAAAAATCCCCTAATATTTCAGGCAGGAGGAGGGGAAAAAAGCCATTTTGAAATAGACACAGAACATTCTCCATAACAAAAGCTTATGAAGGGAAGCTACTTTACCCAAGCCTTATCCCAACTCCAGGAAGGACAGTTTGACTACTTCTGCGCCCTTTAGCTATTTTCCTACCTCACAAAAGGTAAGGGAAAAGTGTCTAAGAAATGTTTCTGAAGGTCACAGCCTAGGGACTCAGGCCCAAGAAAAACATGAGATTTAATCCAAGTTTGTAGAAAGCTTCCCTTTCCCAAGACCTTACTACCATATCAACAGGGTTCCAGTATAATAAAACTAGATTACAACCGAATGAGCTACAATACACAAACTCTATTTAAGGAGTTTATAGAGAAACACAAAGGCAACAGGGGAGGAAAAAATAAGGAAATTAGGGGAAACTGAAATCTCTGATACCTACAGCTTTAGCAAACCTTAAACAGATTGACCTAAAATATCACACTAAAAGAACTAATTGTCAAAGTTTCTATTTCTCAATATATCATGTCCAGCTCAAAAAAAAAAAAAAAAGGCATGCTAAAAGGCAAGAAAAAACACAGTATGAAGAGACAAAGAAAGCATTAGAACCAGACTCAGACATGACATAGATTTTATAATTTTCAGATAGCAAATTTAAAATACCTATTATGAGTCAGAATTGACTCAACGGCAATGGGTTTGGTTTCTTCTGGTTTCATTATTAATATGTTAAGGGCTCTAATAGAAAAAGTAAGAAACTTGCAGGAACAAATGGATAATATACACAGCATGAGAGAAACTAAGAAATAATAAAAAGAGAATGCAAGAAATCAAAAGTATCGTAACAGAAACAAAAATGCCTTTGATGAGATCATCAGTAGATTGGACATGACTGGGAAAAAATTACAATCTTTAAGGTAGGTCAATATAAACTTCTCAAACGGAAATGCAAAGAGAAAAAAATGAAAAATCCTGATGAAATGTCCAAGAACTGTGGGATGTCTTAAATGGTGTAACAAATGTATCATTGGAATACTAGAAGGAAAAGAAAGAGAATGAAACAGAAGAAATATCTGAATTAATAATGGACAGAATTTTCCAAATTAATGACACCAAACTGCAGATGCAGAAACTCAGAGTACCAAACAGGATTTACCCGTTACCCATTGCCATGGCTTGATTCCAACTCGTAACAACCCCATAGGACGGAGTAGAACTTCCTCAGACTTTCCAAGGCTGAAAACTTTATGAAAGCAGATTACCACATCTTTCTTCTGTGGAGTGCTGGTGGGTTCAAACCACTGATATTTTCATTAGCATCCAAGCGTTTAACCACTGCGTCACCAGGGTTGCCCAAAGAAGATAAGTACCAAAAAATTTATACCTAAGTATATCATATCCCAACCTCAGAATCAATGACAAAGAGAAAATATTGAAAGAAGCCCGGGGGTAGGGGAGGACATCTTACCATAAAGGAACAACGATAAGAAATAATTTTCCTTGGAAAGCCATGACAGTAAGAAGAGAGAACTATGTAAATATTTAAAGTCCTGAATAAAAAAAACAAAACAGATCAACCTAGAATTTTACATTCAGCTAAATTATCCTTCAGAAGTGTTGGTGAAGTACTTTCTCAGAAAAAAAAAAAAGGGAAATTTGTGCCAGTAGATCTACACTGCAATAAATGTTTAAAAAAAATAAGAAGTTCTCCAAAGAAATAAAATGATACAGGTCAGAAACATAGATCTACATAAAGAAGAAAAAAAAAAAAAAAAACAGCATCAGAGAAGAAATAAATGAAATTAAAAAACTTTCATATTCTAAATAGATTCAACAGATAACTTTTTCAAAGTAAAAATAGCAACAAGGATGTATTGAATGATTATAACATGGATAAGTGAAATGAAGGACAGAAATATTATAAGGGAAAGTAGAAAGCAATTGAGAATACTCTTATCTGATACTTGAACTATTCATGAAGTTATAAATTATTATTTGAAAATAGACTGAGATTAGTTGTAAACGTATATTACAAGCTCTAGAGTACTGACTAAACATTTTTAAAAGTATAATTGACATGCTAAGAGAGGAGATACAAATGAATCATATAAAATACTAAACAAAAACTAAAGAAAGCAGAAAAAGAAGATAAGAGAAAAAAAAAGAACCTGTGCAACAAATAGAAAATAGTCACAAACATGATAGACATTAATTCAACTACATCAGTAATCACTTTAATTTAAAATGTTCTGAATACATCAAATAAAAGACAAAGACAACTAGAATAGATTAACACAAGATCTGTCTATATGTTGTCTATAAGAAGTCCACTTTAAATATAAAAACACAGGCAGATTCAAAGTAAAGGGATGGAGAAATTTGTATCATGCTAACAGTAAACAAAAGAAAGCTGGAATTGGTATAATAATTTCATGCAAAGCAGAATTAAGAACAAGGAAAACTATCAAGGATAAAGAGGAGCTATTCATAAAGATAAAGGGGCCAACTCTCCAAGAAAACATAACAATTCTTAATGTATATGCACTTAACAAAAAGCCCATCAAAATATGACAGACAAAAACTGAGTGAACTGCAAAGATAAACAGACAAATCCACTATTACAGTCAGAAACTTCAATACCCCTCTATCAGTAATTGACAGATTCAACAGGCAGAAAATCAGTAAAGATATAGTTGACCTGAACAGCATCATCAATCAACTGGATCTAATTGACATTATAGAATATTTTATCTAATAATAGCGGTGTGTGTATTCTTATCAAGCTCAGATGTAGCATTCTCCAAAACAGACCACAATTCTGGGCCCTAAACACACTTTAACAAACTAAAAAAAGGAAAAAAAAAAAAAAGAAAGAAAGAAATCATACAAAGTATGCTGTCAGACCACAACGGAACTAAATTAGAAACAAATACCATACCTGTAAAATCCCAAAATATTTGAAAATTAAACAGCACAGTACTAAATAATACACAGATCAAAGATGTCTCAAAAGAAAAAAAAGAAAAAACCTACAGCTATCATCAAACTTAATGGTGAGAAACTGCATTCCCTGTAATATCAAGATCAAAGCAAGGATGTCGCCTCTCATTACTCCTATTCAACCTTAACACTGGAAATCAAGCATAAGACAAGAAAAGGAAATAAAAGTACACAGATTGGAAAGGGAGAAATAAAACTGTCCTTGTTCACAGATGGCATATTCGTCCATGTATGAAATTCTAAAAATCCACCAAAAAAAAAATCTTGGAACTAATAAACAATTATTGCAAAGTTGCAGGGTGCAAAGTTAACATAAAAAAGTTAATTGATTTCCTATATACCAGTAGTAAACGATAGGAATTTGAAATTAAAAACCCATTACCATAAATTCTTCAGTATAACTCTAACAAAATACTTACAGGATCTATATACAGAAAACTACAAAACTCTGATGATAGAAATTAAAGATCTAAATAAATACAGAGATATTCCTGTTTATGGATGTTGTTGTTTTTGTTAGGTGCCGTTGAGGTGGTTACAACTCATAGCAACCCTATGCACAACAGAAGTTCATGAATAGGAAGACTCAATTTTTTAAGATGTCAGTTCTTCCTTACTTGGTCAGTAGATTGAACACAATCCCAACCTAACTTCCAGCAAGTTGTTATGTGAATATTGACAAGCTGATTCTAAAATTTACATGGAAAGAAAAAAGACACTAAATAGTCAACACAATACTAAAGAACAAAGTCCTCTGACTTTGTTATAAAAAAATCACTTGCTTTCCTATATATCAGCAGTGAACAACTGAAATTTGAAATTAAAAAGCCATTACCATCAACATTAGTATCATGGAAATGAAACACTTAAGTATAACTCTAACAAAATATGTACAGAATCTACATACAGAAACCATTAAGAACATATATATATACATACATATGTGCCAAAACACTAAAAATCATGGCCTAGCCAAGTTGACACATAACATTAACCATCAATGATATCCACATGCAGAAAAAAACAACAAAAACTTAGGCACAGACCCTACATCTTTCACAAAAATTAATTCAAAATGAATCATAGACATACTTGTAAAATGTAAAACCACTAATTTTTTAAAAGATAAACTAGAGGAAATCTAGGTGAACTTGGTTTTGATGATGAGTGTCTTAGTTTCTTAGTGTTGCTGTAACAGAAATACCACAGGTTGGTGGCTTTAATGAGTAGAAATTTATTTTCTTATAGTTTAGGAGGCTAGAAGTGCAAATTCAGGGCACCAGCTCTGTCTGTGTCCACTCTGGGGGAAGGTCTTTATCTCAGCTTCTCTAGAATTCTTCTTGGGGTTCATTGGAGATCTCCAAATAGCATCTATCTTAACCCCATTTGTCCTTTCTCACTTCTGTGCCTAATCTCCTTTTATATCAGAAGTGACTGGGTTTAAGACACACCCTACACTGATATGTTCTCATTAACATAACAAGGAAAATTCAGTTCCCAAATGGGATTATGTCCACTGGTATATGAGTTAGTATTCCAACACTTATTTGGGAGAAACACAATTCGATCCATGACAATGAGTCTTTAGATACTACACCAAAAGCCTGATTCATAAAAAGAAAAAACAATAAATTGGACTTCATTGAAATTAAGAATTTGTACTGTGCAAAAGACACTGTTAAGATAATGAAAATAAAGACATACACTGGGAGAAAATATTTGCAAAACACATATCTGATAAGGGACTTGTATTGAAAATATTCAAATTTTTAAAGCTCAACAGTAAGAAAACCAACAACCCAATTAGAAAATGGGCCAAAGATTTGAACAGACACCTCACCAAAGATGATATACAGATGTCAAATAATCATATCAAAAGATATTCCACATCATTTGTCATTGTTGTTAGGTGCCATTGAGTTGGCTCCAACTCATAGTGACCCTACGTACTGTACAGCAGAACGAAACACTGCCCAGTCCTGTGCCATCCTCAGAATCATTGCCATGTTTGAGCTCATTGTTGCACCCACTGTGTCAATCCATCTTCTTGAGGGTCTTCCTCTGTTTCACTGACCTTCTACTTTACCAAACAAGATGTCCTTCTCCAGGGACTGTTTCCTCCTGATAACATGTCCAAAGTTCATGAGACAAAGTCTCACCATTCTCACTTCTAAGGAGTATTCTTGCTGTACTTCTTCCAAGACTGATTTGTTTGTTCTTCTGGCAGTCCATAGTATGTCCAATATTCTTCACCAACACCATAATTCAAAGGCAGCAATTCTTCTTTGATCTTCCTCATTCATAGTCCAGCTTTCACATGCATATGAGGCAACTGAAAATACCATGGCTTGGGTGAGGCACACCTTAGTCCTCAAAGGGACATCTTTGCTTTTGAACACTTTAAAGAGGTCTTTTTCAGTAGATTTGCCCAATGCAATATGACATTTGATTTCTTGACTGCTGTTTCCATAGGCATTGATTGTGGATCCAAGTAAACTGAAGTCATTGACAACTTCAATATTTTCTCCATTTATCATGATGTTGCTTACAGGTCCAGTTGTGAGGATTTTTTTTTTTTTTTTTTAGCCATTCTGATAGATGTGTATTGGAATCACGTTGTTGTTTTAATTTGCAATACCATTTGTTATTAACCCAAAAAAGCCATTGCTGTTGAGTCAGTTCCGAACCATAGTGACCCTATAGTACAGAGCAGAACTGCCCCATAAGCCTTCCAAGGAGCAGCTGGTTGGTTCAAACTGCTGAATTTTGGTTAGCAGCCATAGTTCTTAACCACCGTGCCACAGGGGCTCCCCATTTGTCATTAGGGAATTGCAAATTAAAACAACAATGTGATTCCAATACATACCTATCAGAATGGCTAAAATCTAAAAAAAAACTGACAATAACAAATGCTGACAAGGATGCAGAGTAACAGATTCATCGCTAGAAGGAATGTAAATGGTATAGCCACTTTGGAAGACAATCTGGAAGTCTCTTACAAAGCTAAACACAGTCTTACCACATGATTCAGCATTTGCACACCTAGATATTTAATCAATTGATTTGAAAAACTATGTCCACACAAAAACCTTCACATGAGTGTTTATAACAGTTTTATACATAATGGTGGAAACACTGGAAACAACCAACATATTCTTCAATAGGTGAATGGTTAAACAAGCTATGATATATCTTTACTATGGAACATTATTCAGTGATAAAAATAATGAGCCAACAGATCATGAAAAGACACAAGGGAACCTCAAATGTATATTGCTAAATGAAAGAAGACAGTCTGAAAAGGCTACATACTGTAATATTCCAACTATGTGGTATTGTGAAAAACACAAAACTGTAGAGACAATAAAAGGAACAGTAGTTGTCAGGAGGAAGATAAAGGGGAAAAGCTGAATAGGTGAAGTACGGAGGATTTTTAGGGTGGTAAATCTATTCTGTGTGATATTGTAATGATGGATACCTTGTATTACACATTTGTCAAAACACATGAAGCTGTATGACAGAAAGAGTTGACCTTAATGCAAACTATGGAGTTCAGTTAAAAATAATATAAAAATTGGCTCATTAATTATAACAAATGTACCATATTATTGCAAGATGTTAATAATAGGGGAAGCTGGGTAAAGGGGAGAGGGACATGTACAGACTCTGTACAAGGATCAATTTTTTGTAAATCTAAAACTGTTCAAAAAATAAAGTTTATTAACTTAAAAAGGAGTTTATAAAATTTTAGATTAAATCTTGAAATATTTAGCATGGAAGATCATCAGTTCTGTATGGTAAAGTACTCTTATAGTGTAAGATCTTTGCCAAAGTGGCTCAATACATAGACTTTAAGCAGTGTCAATACCCTATGCTAATAACAATTAGTACAATACCAAAGAGACTAATTGTTATTTTATTGCAGAGAATAATTGTGTCATTAAAGTCTTCCCACTGAGATTTCTCATTAGAATAAGTTAGAGTACTATAACATTTACCAGTTAGCAATAGATTTATATCCAGGCCTAAATGTTACTTCCCTGGTAATTCATCAATATTTCACTTAAAATTTTTTCCTTCCAAATAGGTCACGCTTTCCATGTTCATTAATGTAATTTCTCATCTCTATATTTACTCTGAACCTAAATCAGTCTCTTAGAAGTATATCCTTAGGTTTATGTAAGTAGAATGCTAACTGGCTATGATTCAGAAATTGTAAATGATGTTTTCAATCATAGATATTTTCTCTAGTAATTTCCAGAATCCCAGTGATTGTCACCAGGGATTGTTTTATAGGAGAGGAAACTAAGGTTCAAAGAGGTAAACTTGTAGGAAATGGTAGAGTTGAGATTCATATCTAGTTCCCTCTGAAAGAAATAGAAATCTATAAAACTTTCATTACACCATGATAATCTTTTCTCAGGAAAGTGGAGAAAAATCTGTATAATTATAGTGCTTCTCAGATTATAATATTGAAATATGAATCAAGCGATCTGAAAATGTCTCTACTAAGCAATTATAACTGAATAATCTCAAATGACCCTTATGAGAAAAAGGAGCGTTTCCATGGAGAAATTGATGTATTTTTATAGAGAGCTCTTCAATCATTTCAGAGTTTAAACAGCCACGTAAATTGAAAAAAATATATAGGAGCCCTGGTTGCTCAATGGTTAAGAGCTTGGCTGCTAACCAAAAGGTCAGCAGTTCGAATCTACCAGCCACTCCTTGGAAACCCTATGCGGCAGTTCTACTCTGTCCTATAGCGTCTCTGTGAGTCGAAGTCAACTCCATGGCAACAAGTTAACGGATTTTATATATTGTCATGGATTGAGTTGTGTTCCCCAAAAATATCTGTCAGCTTGGCTGGGTCATGATTCCCAGTATTGTATGATTGTGTTATCTGATGTGATTTCCTTATGTGTTGTAAACTCTATCACTATGATGAGATTATATGTGATCTCCTTATGTGTTATAAATTCTACCACTGTGATGAGGTTATACTGATGAGGTTGACAAGATTAATGTCTTAATGCAATCTCTTTTGAGATATAAAAAAGACAAGCGAGCAGAGACACATGGGAACCTCACACCATTGAGAAAACAGTGCCGGAGCAGAGCGCGTCCTTTGGACCTGAGGTTCCTGCGCTGAGATGCTCTCAGACCAACAGAAGACTGATGCATCACAAGGACCTTCCTCTAGAGCTGACAGAGAGAGGGCCTTCTCCTGGAGCTGATGCCCTGAATTTGGTCTTGTAGCCTACTGGACTGTGAGAGAATAAACTTCTCTTTGTTAAAAGACATTCACTTCTGGTATTTCTGTTGGAATGGCACTAGATGACTAAGACATACATATATACATATATATATATATATATACACATACATATATAAAACGATAAAGGACAGATAAGAGGGCACCATGGAGCTGAAAGAATGATCTGAAGAAGGCAAAAAGATTCAATAAAGCCTGCAAACATATTACTATCATAAAAGAAGAGAGAAAATCATGAAGGAATAGGTCATATCGTACGTCTGATGGGTAGCAAAGACCCTCTTTCTCTCTTCTATTTAAAAAGTACTAACTAACCAGTAAAAAACAACTAACAGAAATCAATGATAGAGAGAAGAATTGTAAAAAAAGCATCTAAATGAATTTGAGTCTCTCGATATGAACGAATTTTAACTTGTAGTACTGGCTGGACTAGATTAGAAAAATCGTAAAACTGTTAATCTTTAAAAAGTTATGGAGCAAGGAGAGGTAATGACAAACTGGAAATGAGAAAAAAATCATTCCAATTTTCTAAAATGAAAACACACGGATTTAGAAAGCCAGAAATAAGGAAACTTGACATGTATTCAAGGCAATTCTATCCAAAAGAACCCCAAAGAAGATTTGCAATTAGAAATGCTAGTTTGTGTAATGGTTGAATATGTTAATTGGGTTAAAAATAGGATGATGCATGATACATTTAAGTATTCATGTAAAAGAGTCAACACTCCTTACCTCCTAGGACCTCTTAGACAGAACTGGCAGTCACAAAGCAAAAAAAGAAAGAAAAAGGTTTTCTGTGCTGGAAATCGAACGATCTCAGTACAAAGACTTTTGCACGCTGACACTTAGGGTTGACTCAACGTAACTGCTTAATCACTCTAAACTCTAGTTCACATGCTAACAAGACCCACAGACAAACTAAGAGCCCCAAACTGTGCTTTCTTGATTTTTGTTATTTTTAAACATAAATGAGCAATCAAAGATGACCAGATATTTGAGAGAAGCTCACCATAAGAGACAAAGAAGAACATAAACAAACCAAAGATATATCATAAAGGAAGCAAATATAAATAAGAAAGCACAAAAGAACATTCACAGAACACATAACCTCATAAAATTGTCTTCAAACAGTAACCTCAAAGCAAAAGAGAATTCATCATAAAATGGGAACAAAGAATCAAGAAAAGAAAACATATTACATAGTATAAATATATATACATAAATATAAAACAGATATATAACATGTACATATGTGTGTGTGTGTGTGTTTGCTAAATTTTAAAATCATACAAAAGGATTGGAAAGTATTCAATATTCAAGAAAATATAGAAAAAAATTAAAATCAATTTAGGAGACTTCAATATCTGACTAATAGGAATTAGAAAGGGGGAAAATAATGAATATGGAACAGAGAAAGAATTTTTCAAATGATTTAGAAAAATTTCACAGAATTGAAGGATATGAGTTTCCAGACTGAAATGACCCATGAAGTTATTTCTTGACAAAATCAGTATGATGAAAATTAGAATATCAGACTTAGTCACATGCCAGTAAACATATAGAAAAAGGAGACCACTTAATAAAATATCAGTGTTGTTGTTGTTGTTAGGTGCTGTCAAGTCAGTTCTGACTCCAGCGCCCTTATGCACCACAGAACGAAACACTACCCAGTCCTGTACCATGCTCACAATCATTGCTACGCTTGAGCCCACTGTTGCAGCCACCGTGTCAATCCATCTCATTGAGGATCTTCCTCTTTTTTGCTGACCCTGAAATTTGCCAGGCATGATGTCCTTCTCCAGGAACTGATCCCTCCTAACAACATGTCCCAAGTATGTAAGACAGTAGTCTTGCCATCCTTGCTTCTAAGGAGCATTCTGGTTGTACTTGGATTATCTTGGAAGAAGTACAACCAGAATGCTCTATCAGTGTTACATTCTAAAAACAAAGGAAAAAAGAGATGACTCATAAGAACCCTATAGGACAGAGTAGAACTGCCACACAGGGTTTCCGAGGAGCGGCTGGTAGATTCAAACTGTTGACCTTTTGGTTAGCAGCCAAACACTTAACCACTGAGTCACCACAGCTCCAAAAATAGCTACATGAGAATAAAATAGGGCACCTATAGCAAAGCAGAAATAAAATTTACTTTCTTCAGCAATATAGAATGCTCAAAGACAATGGAGAAATTGCTAAAACTTGATGGAAAAAGTAAGATCTTTTACGTAAAACAGCTCTTATCTTTCTCATGAGACTATTTCTGCTGGGTAGAAAGGAAAATCTAGATTTTTCTTTTAACAGTTGTTTAGGTTCTTGTGTTTCAGTCTAATTTTTTTCTTTTCATGTATAGATGTGTGCGTTGGGCTACAGTACACATAATTTTAATCATACTTCTCAATTTATTATACATCATCATTCAGTCCAAGGACTCTATTTTCTTGTTTTTAAAATTTTATGATTTTTCTGTTTCTTGCTCCATCTTTCATACTGATGAAGAAAAATCAGCCCCCAAAATCTGGAAGCTGGCTTGGTACTCACATCTAGGCTTTGGTGTTTTCCTGTAACCTAAACAATTTCATGTTTCTGGCAACGTCACTCTGTGACTGTGAAGGATCAGAATAAAGACAAGAGCATCTCCTAAACAATCTTGAACATAGAAACATTATTGTTGTCTTAACCACAAAAAAATGACCAGCATTCTCCTACTCTGCTTCATTACGTTTTCTACTTTTACCCTTGATTAATTCCTCCAGACTTACAGATACAATTTATTAAGACAACCAATCATATATTTTCCCTTGCCTTCTGACAACATCCAGCCCAGAGCAAAGGCCTGCTTTCTTAAACCCTCTGCAAAAACATCTAACAATTGTACAAATCCTATAAGTTCATTCTAACATCCTCTTACTAAGATGTCCCATGGTTTACCATGATGTGTGCTCTTCTTCACTGCAAAGAACAATAAGCTTAAATTATTCACCTACAGGTGTGTTCCTGGTGATTTTGGCTGAAAGGCATTTTACTCACACCTACCCATACCCATCATTCATATGTGTATACAACTTAGTTCATGTTATTAATAAACAGTTTGCTTCCAACTTTTTGCTACCATAATCATTGTTCAAACAAATACTCTAATACATGTGTTTTAAGGACCTCTACTAGAGATACTATCAGGTCCATACTCTGGGGTGCCATGGTTGAATGGAAAGATACTCAATTTTATCGAGGGATGGCAGATTGCTTTTCAGAATTCTGGCACCAGTCCACACATGCCCGTAGTGCACATAGATTCCCACCAGCAAGGAAGTAAAGTAACAGGAACTCTAATGCACTGCAAAATAGTACAACCACTTTGGAAAATAGTTTGGCAGTTTTTTATAAAATTGTTCATACCTTCAACACATAACACAATAACCCCACCCATAGGTATGAACCCAAGATAAATGAAACATTTCCAAAAAATCTTGTACATGAATGACCATAGGGGCTTCATCCACAAGCCAAAAATTGTAAACAGGCTTGGAGTCTATCAAGAGGATAACAGATAAACTGTTATGCTTTTGAATTGAATAATATTCAGCAATAAAATGCAAAAAGCTACTGATAACACTCAACAACATCTCAAAAATAAGATGGTGAGTAAATGAAGCCAAATATGAGTGTAAGCTATATGGTTCATTTTACGTGAAAGTTGTGTGAAAAGGAAGACTAATCTGTAGTAAAAGCAAACAAACAGATCAGTTTTTGACTGAGGCCAGAGGTTGGAGGTAGGGATGTACTGAATGTAGCATGAGGGAATTTACTTTTAGGGGGTGATGTAAATGTTTTATATCTTTTTTCAATGTGGTGATTGCATAGATTTACACATCTGTCAAAACCCATGGAACTGTACACTTAAAATTAGTATACTTTATTGTATGTAAATTATACCTCAAAAACTGATTCTTAAGGTCTGGACACTGCTGCCAGAGTTCAAAGAGAATTAGCCTGTGTTATATATTTTGTTTCTTTCTAAGACTTACTTTAAAACTATAAATCACAATGAGGAAGTCATTAGAGATTCAAGAACAATCTTGAATGGAAATGAGTTTTGGTTTAATAGCGTCATGTCTAGTTCTACATGACTAGTTATTAAGAACCCTTGGAAAGTTTCTTGTGTTTATTTAGAATGTTTCTCCTTTGAGAATGTAAATCTGATTTCTGAGAATAGCTCTCAATGTTCACAATGGAATAGAAATAAATGAATAACTAAACCCAAACTCAAAGCTTATCAGAAGAGAAAACTTCACTGAATTCAATGCTTAAGTGAAAATGTTTGCCAAGTCACTAAGGATTTCAGTTTGCTAGAGCCATCAGGTACCAACTCTAAAAATCCATTTACATTTAGGGCTGACATCAAAATTCCTTTTGTAACCTGTATGATTTCATTTCCCATTACTTATTTATAAATGTAAGTGCATGAAAGTGGTAATAGACAAATAGTTTTGTTGTGCAGAAATTGTCAGAGACTGTATTTTCAGGCAAAATAACTTCTCTTTTTAACTGTTATCTGTTATAACCAGTTGAGACCAGATCAATTCACTTAGAACCATCATACAAATGAAAGTTAATATATTCCCTTTTTAATAAAATTTGTAGCTATTTTACTTAGATTTTTATGATAGTTTTTATAATACACAATGATTATGATTCTTAGAGAAAAGGAAACATTATTTGTAAACTAAAAATGTAGCGCACAAACATTATATTTGCCATTCTGTTAAATAGTCATCACTAAAATTATTTCTCTTAAGAGCTCATGTATCACAAGACTGTGATTTCCATAAGAATGAGATTTGAAATTTTACAAAATCAAGACAATTAGAATATTTCTATAAAAATACTTCATTTAAATGCATATAAGTTCTAAAGATAATCATAGCAATTATTTCCTCATGAAGAATAACCCAGATTTCAGGCTATAATTAATCACATTGCCAGTCACTGAAATGTATCATGGATTATTTTTATTACTGGGAAGCAGTTTTTAGTAATCATAAAAACGTGTGATTTAGAACAGGAACCCAGAGGTAGATTAATGTGAAGCTAGTAAAGCTTAATTTTCAAGGCTCCCAGCTTTCATGAGCCCCTTCTAAAACCCTGGAAGAAACCTTAGCAGTGTGTCCAAGTGATCTTACACTTTTAAAAATTTGAATGAGTATATTTTTAATTGCAATCAAATAAAATCAATTCACTTTATAAACTGGTGGTGCTGGAGGTGTTGGGAGCATTTCTAGGATCCAGGAAAGAGGACGTTGAATTTGTGCTACAGTTAATTAGGGAATAGAGGGATATTTTTATGAAAATTTGAGTGACTTCTATATATAGTTATTAGTAGCCATCTAGTAGGGATATCTTCCACTTTGCTAACTTACCTAGCATCACGACACAGAGGCGTAGGACAGAGAACTTATCTTAATAGAATATGCCCCATGGCACACTGCACTGGACATATCTATATAGTGGAAGCAAATTTTGAAATGAACAGAGTGAAAAAATAGTGGAAATTCTTTCAATCATACTATAAGAAAAATTACAAGTGGAGGATTCAGATTCTCCTGTTAAAAATGTGATTTATGGTCCCAACCACCTGGAGTAAATGAGAATGAAGAACACCAAAGACACAAGGAAAGTAGCCCAAGAGACACAAAGGGCCACGTAAACCAGAGACTTCATCAGCCTGAGACCAGAAGAACTAGATGGTGCCCGGCTACCACCAGTGACTGCCCTGACAGGGAACACAACAGAGAGTCCCTGATGGAGCAGGAGAAAAGTGGGGTGAAATTAAATTCTAGTTAAGAGACCAGATTTAACGGCCTGAGACTGGAAGAACCTCGGGAAGCATGGCCCCCAGACTCTCTGTCAACCCAGGACTAAAACAATCCCCGAGGCCAACTCTTCAGACAAAGATTAGACTGGACATAAAATGATACTTGGGAAGAGTGTACTTCTTAGCTCAAGCAGATACATGAGACTAAATGGGCAGCTTCTGTCCAGAGGTGAGATGAGAAGGCAGAGAGCATCAAGAACTGGTTGAATGGACATGGGAAATCAGGGGTGGAAAGGAGGAGTATGCTGTCACAGTATAGGGAGAGCAATTAGGGACACATAACAATGTATGTATAAATTTTTGTATGATGAACTAACGTGAATTGTAAACTTTCATTTAAAATACAACAATAAAATAAATTTTAAAAAAAGAATGTGCTTTAT
Source organism: Dugong dugon (assembly GCA_030035585.1). NCBI lineage: Eukaryota > Metazoa > Chordata > Mammalia > Sirenia > Dugongidae > Dugong > Dugong dugon. Next base: position 50,517,383 of record CM057472.1, read on the forward strand.
AATGAAGTGTGTGCAATTATACATGCACAATATGTTTTTTCTTTTACATTTTCTGATGGGATTCACGTAAAACAGAAATTATCAGAATTCATTGTTTTTAATATCACACATATGCCAATGGTGCTATAAACAGTGAGCAAATCCATGAGTAGAGTCAACTCTAAGAAACACTGAATTACCTTCCTGTTTCCTCTTTAGAAAATTATATTATAAAAAGCATTGTAATATGAAGATGAAAGCTGAGATTTAAGCAAGTAATATGGATATGATGATATAGAAATGTGTCAGAAGATTAATTTTAAAATTTTAATTTTTCTGGATTTTAAAATGCTTATGGTATGAATCAACATTTTATAATTTTTAATTTGTTGCCATTTATTTTCTCAGTGTAAACAAGTACTTACTTTCTTTACCAATTACCTAATTTAGTACTTATGATTTTAAATCTTCTTTTTAAAAGAGGATATAAAAACTGTAAGGATCCCTGGTGGCGCAGTGGTTAAGCACTTGTGCTAACCAGAAGGTCGGCAGTTTGAACCCACTAGCCACTCTGTTGGAGAAAGATGTGGCAGTCTGATTCTGTAAACATTACATCCTTGGAAACCCTATGTGGCAGTTGTACTCTGCCCTTTAGGGTAACTGGGAATTGGAATCGACTCAATGGCAAATGACAGTGGGTTTGGTTTTTTGGTTTTGGGTTTTTTTTATGTTATAAAAGCTATAAAAATGTAAGATCCCCTGGCCCCTGGTGATAGTTGCACAACATGATTAATGTAACTGGTTTCACTGAAGTGTACAAATGAAAAATGTTTAAATGGCAAATGTAGTATTACTTATATTTTACAACAAAAATAAATAAATACATTTAAGGTCCCCCAAAACCTGGATCTGCCCTTAATGAGCAATTAATTTTCATATTTGAATAACTGGATCAATGTTTTTTTCAGAAATTGTAAATTCTTCCAAATCAAGCCTATTGTTCTCCTAAGTACAAATGTCTGGTAAACAGTATTACAAAGCTTTTCCTTGTTCCAAAGATAGTTCACCACATAAAAAAATCTCACCCATTGTTTGCAGCAACCAGAGCTTCCCACGATACTGGCTGGGTTAGGTGACTCATAGTACTCTAAATTACCATGCAATTGTGAGAATGGCAAATGGGTTTGGGAGAATATTTATAAAAGGTAACTTTTAACGAATGCAGGGATACAGTCCAATAAAAATAATCAAAAGTTATTATTTTATCATTTTGGATTCTACATAACAAATACAAAGCCTGTTATATACGAAATTGTAAACTCGTATAGTCTGGCTTATCTAACCCAAAGAAGAAGCTCTTTGAAATTGACTTTAAATCATTCTTCAAAAGTGGATAACTAAAATCCGTTCCCAAACAGGTAAACTCTAGTTAGATGACCACAGTGCTTAAAAAATTACTATTCAAGAAGACTTCCTCCCTTTTATTCCACATTCTTTTGTTTCATTGAGAATCCTTTTCTTTTGTTTACTGTACATGTCAGAAGGGAATATGCTATTCTTTGCCAATATTAATATCTTGCCTTTCTTCTCCAGGGACATGCGACAATGGAGAATGTCATTTGTAAGTTGAAATAGGAGGAAAACAATCTTCCTGCATATTTTTCTGTCATCATCTCAGTGGTTGGACTTAAGATACACATACATTTCACAGGGCAGCTTTTTTAATAGGGTCTATATAAATTATAACACTTCCAAAGTATGTGAGACGTAGTCTAGCCATCCTTGCTTCTAAGCAGCACTCTGGCTGTATTTCTTCCAAGATAGAAGGGATCAGTCCCTGGAGAAGGACATCAAGCTTGGTATATTAGAAGGTCAGCCAAAAGGAGGAAGACCCTCAATGAGATGGATTGACACAGTGGCTGAAACAGTTGGCTCAAGCATAACAATTCTGAGGATGGTGCAGTACTGGGCAGTGTTTCATTCTGTTGTATGTAGGGCTGCTATGAGTCGGAACCGACTCAACCACATCTAACAACAACAGCAATATAAATTATGCAACTATAAAATAAGAATCAACTGTACTTAAATAATCAGAAATTCATAATTCAATACTCAAATCACCATACTGCTATTATAAATCTTGTCATCTTCCCCTCTTAACTAGTTTAATTACGTGAACAGCTTGTCTTAGGATCAAGACTTCTCTTGCTCTTCGTTCTCATTAAATGTTATTGTCTTTTCTACTCTAAAATCTACAAACATTAACTATTTTTGTGTCTTTATATTTTTGCAATAGGAAAAGATTTGCCTGTAAAATAATTGACAAATTTACATATTTTATATAATACTCATTAGATAATCTTTGCAAATGAATGACTCTTGCATCTGCATAAAGCCTATAAAACCATGCTTAGCAAGGAGGTCAGTGCCTTAATCTCTTAGGCTTTGGATAATGAATGCCCTCGAAAAGTAAAATAACATTATCCCATATGAGTTCTACATATGAGGAACGAAAATGGATACTCACAGTAGCTTTGTTTGCTTTGTCTTTGTAATTGAATTTTAATAAGTGGAATCAGTATTTAAATACAGAGTATCAGGTCTTGCCCTGCATAACATGTTCAAAAGGAAGAAATATCTTTCTTCATATTTTGAAGAAACATACTAAATCCAATTTGAAAACATTAATCATACTCCCATTTTCAAAAATACCTTTCACTAACTACACCTCAAAAATCTAGGTTTATCTTCCACTCCATGATTAGATATTTCTCATTGTAAGTTCTTTGTCCTCTTTTAAGTATTTAAATTGTTTTCTTCATAAAGGCTCTCCTTCTAGTCTTCTACTCTTTTTACAAAATTTCTCCATGAATTGAGTTCATACATAAATCCCCATCCATCAAACCCACTGCTGTCAAGTTGATTTAGACTCATGGCGACCCTATAGGACAGAGTATAACTACCTCATACGGTTTCCAAGGCTGTAGTCCTACAGAAGTAGACGGCTACATTTTTCTCCTGTGGAGTGGCTGTTGTGTTCGAACCACCAACCTTTGTATTAGCAGTCAAGAAGTTAACCACTGCGCCACCAGAACTCCTTACATAAATCTCAATAAAGAGTGATTCTGTATCTCCAGTTCACAGTCCCCTTCCAAGTTCCATACATGCATGTTTGGCTGCTTCTTGGGTATCTTTACTCAGATATTTCACAACTACCCCAAACTCAACATGACCAACACTGGCTGAGCCCGTCAACTTTTCCCAACCCCCAAATCTAGTCTGCTAACCAAAAGGTCAGCGTTCAAACCCACCAGTTGCTCCTTGGAAACTCTATGGGGCAGTTCTACTGTGTCTTACAATATCGCTACAAGTTGAAATTGACTCATGGCAAAAGATTTAAATTGGAATGGCACTGTTTAACACTTAATAAAAAAAATTAAGACAGGAATCATTCATTCTGTCGCATAATTGGATGTAAAATTCTGTCCATTATCTATTTAGTGAAAGTTTGCCAATTTACCTCTTTAAATACATGCAAATTTTCCCACTGCCACTTCTCCACAATAGTCTACAACCATTTTCCACATTGCAGCCAGAGTGATTTTTCTAATACTTACTTGCTTAAAAACCTTAAATGGCTTCCCACTGGCAATAGAATATGTACTAAATTATAAAACAAGGTAATGATTCAAGAGCTGGCTTATGCTACCTTCTCTAGCTTTACCTCTAACTCTTTCTTTAATAAATATACTCAAACTTTACTGAATGTTCTTTTTATTCAGCAAGCATTTTTAGAGCACCTTGAATCATTCAGGCAGTGTTCTCATTATTGGGGGCACATCTAAAACTAAGCTCAACATAAGTCACTAATTTCTCTCTCCTCTCTCTCTCTCTCTCTCTCACACACACACACACACACACACACACAAACATACTCAATTTCCAGATCTCAGTTTAGCTCTCTCTTTTCTAAAAAGCCTTCTCTGGTTACTCTAGTTTTAATCAGATTGTACCTTCTACGTGATGTCAAATCATACTGTGGCAATAAAACATGTCCGTGCTTTATTTCAACAGCTTTTTTAATTGACTGTCTATTCCAGGAGGATAAAGATGATGTCTACCTGTCTTTGTCATTGTATACCCAGCATTCAGAAGGACACTCAATAAACACTCATAGAGCATTGTTGAATCTTATACCACATTATCTTGAACAGCACCTCTAACAGTATCGTGCTAGGAGCACTAATTATTTGAACTAATAATAGGTGTTATCTTGAAAAAAGACAGTAAAAGTATGCTAGTCAATCACTAAAGTTAACAATTCAACTTGGTTACTCACTACGAAAATAGTCAGAGCACTTAATATGAAAATGTGGATTGTGCATCATCAAAACACATTGTATGCTATTTTTCCAAGTAATTTTATTGCATAACACTTTTTTTTTCTCATGACACCTCTCAGAATGATTAATCTGTACAGCTACTTTTTGGTCAATACTCTTGAAGAATCTTTTTCTTTCTCCATGGTTGGGCCAGAAATAAGTCCCTTTATTCTCAACATTTGTAAGCTAATGAGTGACCAAACTGCAATGCTTCCATAGATCAAAGAATCACATGGAAATCTTTTTACAGAACTATTTTATACTAGCTCATTAATACTCCCATCAAAGGCACATGTAGAACATAAAGCTCTATTGTAAAAAGAACTAAATAAATAACCTCATTAAAATTTAACTGGGAATGTGTGAATTAAAGAGCAGTTAGCGTTTTCATGATAAACATTTTAAGTGCTAATTGGTTTAAGATTGCAAATTTTTTGAAACACGAGCTGCTGCAAAAATGCCATATATAATATTCATATAATAGTAATTTCAATAACAATAATATAAAACACCATATCAATTGACCATAATGAATCTGAGTGAGCAATATAGTAAAGCTGAACTTCATGAGAAAAATAATAGACAATAACAAAGAATGATTCTGAAAAAGTAGATCTGCATCATCAGAATAAGTTGGGGTGCAGGTTGAATTGTTGGCTTGTTAAAACAAAAACCATATTAAGCCAATAATAGAAATTGATTGAAGTTTATCAAATATACGATTTGAAAATCAGGGTAACATTTCTACTAGAGTGTCAGTTATGTTCTGAAGATGAGAACTTCCAAAATTCTTATAACAAATTTATCGCCATTGCCATGGAAAAAAGGGTGAACTCCGAACTGATAAACAAGGATTTTCATACGGCGTTATCTTGAAGAACAATTAAAATAATTACAAATTTACCTTAAACATAGCTCCCAATCTAACCTTTGGAGACTGAATTCTTTGAAAGAGCACAACGATCCAAACAAAACAGTCTTACTAGTCTATCTGGACCATTTGACTCAAAAGTGGCTTTTAGGAACCAGTTTTTTTCAAGGCTCAAGGTTCAAAAGGACACTCAAGTGCAATGGCCTATATGGGTTACCCCAAATTCCATGAAAGCTAGAAATCTGGATTCCATAAAAATTAAAACTCTTTCATCAAGCTCTTCCTTATTAAATATTGATTCTGGTTGAATAAGCCTGAGATAAGGAAGACATGGGATTCTGTATTATTAAAATGCCATAGATCCCAAATTTTCTCTGTTCTCAACACTTAATACTTCGTTTTCTTTTGTTTTGTTTTTCCCCACATTACCCTTAGGCCAAAAGAAATATGCAGTAGTTTGTTTAGTAAGTAGTTAGATCCAAACAAATCAATATTATTAGCCTTTTGGGAAAAAAAAATTATAAACCCAACTATAATTTTAAAATAACTTTTTTATTTCATTGTCAAGTAACATATATTATTCACTGAGATATGTGCAAGCAACTCTTGGGCACTGCACAACTTCTCAAGCATTGGAATCACATTGGACGCTATCAGGTTATTTCAGGTTCATGCTGAGTTTTGTGCAGCACTTGCTTCTTTTCACAACTGTCAAAAATTAAACAATGGACTTACATTGAAATATTAAAAATATTCCAATCTGTGGATCTGTTATTTAGGTAGAAAAAGAATGATAGATTATTTAAATAGTGAAACAGTAAGGGGTCGATTGTGTCAGGGTCACTAAGACACACTCAGGTTTGATGATTCACTAGGACTCACAGAACTCAGAAAAGCTCTCATACTCAAAGTTATGGTTTATTACAATGAAAAGATACGGACTAAAACCAGCAAAGGAAAAACGTACGTGGGGTAAAGTCTAGGAGAAACCAGATGCAAGCTTACAGTTGTCCTCTCCTAATGATATCAAAAGAACAGTTCTTAGTTCCCCAGAAACAATATGCGACAACACATGTAAAGTGTTGTTAATCAGGGAAGCTCACCTGATCTTTGGAGCCCAGAGTTTTATTGGGGGTCAACCACGTAGGCATACAGCACCCATGTGACTGACCTTAGGTATTCAGTATGTTATCCCCAGAGATCAAACTACTACAATTAGCCCAAAGGCTCAGGCATAGAAAAACAGGCATATACCATAAGTCACATTGTTATCATAAACTATCTGAATTGACCCAAGGGCGCAGGCATACAAAAACACTCTTATCAGATAGAATATTACAAGGGCTCAGAGATTATCTCCCCATACCAGTCAAGTTCAATCCTTGTTTTGGAATATAAAGGGTTAGAATAACACAACTGCCGATAACCCTTTAGTGCGCATCTATAATTTGCATTTTATATTGATTTCAGCTGTGCTTCTCTTCAGATTATTTTTGCCATAATCATTATTTCTATCATATTTGTCCCCCATTCATTTTAAACTCTCAGTTTAGTATCTCTTCATTTCTAGGAACTCTACTTCACACCTTCTTCCCTCTTTTTGGCTTTAATTAGCTAACTTATATCCTCTACATAAAAAGCATCCTTTCAAATTCATCAAATGTATTTATAGATAAAAATTTCTCTCACATTGTCTGTATAAATATAACTTCAAAAAATCAGCCATTTTTTAAGTCTTTCTATATTGAACTTCAATATGGGCATATAAAAGGAAGATATTGACTATTAAGCACATGGCTTTCTATTACGTTTTTCTTTCCTTCTTGAATGATAAATGAAATTGTTATCCTTCAAATTCTTAAGACTAAAAATCCATTGAAGTTAGTTATGAATGGACTCTTCCTAAATTAATTTCCAAATAGCCAACTAATTCTACACAGATATTATCTACCAATTTGTTTAAAAAGTGGCTTTCTTTTAACTTCTACAAATAGAGAAATAGTAAAAAAGACGGGAAAACTCTTCCTTAGAGTTTTATAATCTATGCTTTGACACCCTATAGGAGTTTATTTACACATATGTTGTTGTTGTTGTTAAGTGCCATCTAGTCAGCTTCGACTCATAGTGACCCTATGTGCAACAGAAAAAATTTTTGCCTGGTTTTGTACCATCCTCAAAATCGTTGCTATATTTGAGCCCATTGTTGTAGTCACTGTGTCAATCCATCTCATCGAGGGTCTCTCACTTTTTCGCTAACCCTTTACCAAGCATTATGTATGAACTGTTCCAGTGATTGGTACCTTCTGATGATATGTCCAAGGGAAAATATCCAAGAAAAAATGCAAGTTCATTACTTAGAAACTTAAGAGGAAAAAATACATTAGGCTCGGGGAAATGTGAATAAAACAACAATGATATAACACCACACACTCACCTGAATGGTTAAAATAAAAACACAGAAGGAAAATACCAGAACTGGAGAGGATGTGGATTAACATGAACTCTTATACATTGTTGGTGGAGGGGGGAGAAGTCTAAATTTGGCAAACACTTTAGACAACTGTTTGTCAGTATCTGCTAAAATTAAATATATTCATACTCTATGCCCCAGAAATTCCATTCCTAAGGATACAGCCAACTGAAGTACCTAAAACAAAAGTTTCATGATCATGTTCACAGTGGTAGTATTCTTAGTAGCCCTAACCTAGAAACACCCCAAAGGTTATTAAGTGTAGAATGTATTAATAAATTTTCTTATGCTCACTCAATGGAATGTTACATAGCAAAAGGAATAAACTACAATGACTTATAATCATACCAATAAATTTCACAAACCTAATACTGAATGTTCATCATTAGAAATCAGGCATTCATATAAATACCAAAACTGCAAAAACTATATTATTACAAGTCTAGGATAGTGCATACACTTGGGAATGGAAATAATACTTACTTTTGACTGGGCTTTAGAGTCTAGGTTATATTTCCTAATCCGGGTGTATTACTTAGATGTGTTTAGTTTGTGAAAATTCATTCAGCTGTGTAGCTCTCCTACGAGCATTTTTCTGTCAGACATTATACTTTAATTTAAAAAGTTAAAAATAGTCAAAAAAATTAAAATACTCAAGCTTCTGGCAAATTTTTTCAAGAGAAAATGAAGATGTAGGCAATATTAGGAATGGAAAGAAGGACATAATTACAGCTATATGATAGAGTAATATTTTAAAAACAATGCTAAAACTTTCAAAATGAAGAGAAAATAAACAATTTGTTAGAAAATTACAATTAGCCAAAACTGACTTAAGTAGGAAGAAAAAGCCTAATGGGCCAATAACTATGAAATATAATACAAAGTATTTGAAAGTTTAGCCACTGAAACCCACTCCTCTCCTCACAAAAAGTCCATTTTTTTCTATAGAACTGTTCTATCAAACACACACACACACACAAATTATAATTTTATATTAAACTCTTCCAGAGACTAGGAAAAAAGGAAACATTCCCAACCTATTTTATGAAGTCAGGGTAATAGTATCAGACAAGAATGGAAAATTATCTACCAATCTTACTTATGAACTGACATTAAAGATAAAATATATTATAAACAGAGTTTTCCAAGGAATCCAATAAAGTATTGACCATAGAATATATATTAAATTGATTCAATCATAAACATATTAAATTTTAGATGCAGAAAAATATCTGATGAAATTTAATGTCCACTCATAATTTTTAAAAAATCTATCACCACACTAGTAATAAAATGAGATATTTTAACTTAATAATGACATTGATCAAAATCTAATTTATTGATAAAAAGTTAAATTATGTCACTACATATAAATCATATATATATATATATTACTTCCAAGTGAAATTAGTGATTGCTAAAATTTAAAAAACTTTTTAGTTTGTGTGCTTATTATTTTCTCTATGCACCTATAATTTTCTTATCATTTAATTATTATATATAATCTTCACCCTTATTTTATCTGTAACTGAAATAATTTCAGCTCATTTTCCAAAGCTTACTAATTTAATTATCAGACTGTATTAAAGTAGCTACCACCTCTGAAACGATGCTTTACAACAGCAGCTATACTGGACATTTCTGTCTTTTTTATGACTAACAAATTTATTAGTTTACCACTCAGTATAATACATGTAGTTGATTTTTGATGCAATATCTTCACAATATTTAGTAAATTTCTTTATGTCCATCTTTTCTTTTTGGATTTAACTAGAAATTACCATGGATTGTATCAAATGCGTTTCTGTATTAATATAAGCTTGTGTCTTTTTCTACTTTAGTTTGATTTAATAAATTATGTAGACATATTCCAATTTTGAATTGTTCTTAGATTTTTTTTTCTTTTTATTTATTCTTTTCTTTTTATTTATTTTTCTTATTTCATTTTTTTATTGTACTTCAGGTGAAGGCTTACAGAACAAATAGTTTCTCATGAAACAGAAGTACACAAGTTGTTTTATGACATTGGTTAGAAACCCCACAACATACCACTCCTCTAACTTCTCAACCCTTTTTTTTTTTTTGGTGAAAATACACATAGCCAAAGATACACCACTTCAAAATTTCTACATGCACAGTTCAGTGACATTGACTACGCTCTTCGAATTGTGCTATTATTCTCACTTAAGATGAAGGCTTACAGAACAAAATACTTTCTCATTTAACAGTTGCTACAAATGTCGCCCTATGACAACGGTTAACAATCTCACAACACATCAACAGTATCCTTACTCACCCTTGGGTTCCCTATCACCAGCTTCCTTGTCCCCTTCTGCTTTCTGGCCCTTGTCACTCGACTCCTGTACCTCATTAGTCTCAATTGGTTTTATGGGACTGTCCACTCCCAGGCTGAAAAGTCAACCTCAGAGGTAACTTCATCACTGAGCTAAAAGGGTATCTGGGGGGCCATACTCTTCGGGTATTTCCAGTCTCCTTTAGGCCAGTAAATCTGGTCTTGTTTTTGTGAGTAAGAATTGTGCTCTACATCCTTCTCCAGCTCTGTCCAGAACCCTCTGTTGTGATCCTGGTCAGAGAATCAATGGTGGTAGCCAGGCAGCATCTAGCTGTACTGGACTCAGTCCAGTGGAGGCCTTGGTAACTGTGGACCACTAGTCCTTCAGACTAATCTCTTCCTTGTATCCTGTTCTCTTCATTCTCCCTTGCTCCCGAAGGGATGAGATTAGTGGAGTATCTTTGACGGACGCTCAAAGGCTTTTAAGACCCCAGATACTATTCACCAAGGTAGAATGTAGAGCATTGTCTTTATAAGCTGTGTCATACCAATTGAGCTAGATGTTCCCTGAGACCATGGTCCCCACAGCCCTCCGCTCAGCAATTCAGTCCCTCAGGGAGTTTGGATGTGTCTATGGGGCTTCCATGACCTTTCCTTGTACAGGTTGTGCTAGTTTCCCCTGTATTGTGTACTGTCTCACCCTTCACCCAAGATACCACTTATCTATTGCCTATTTAATATTTTCCCCCCACCCCTCCCATCCCTGGTAACCAGCAAAGATTGTTACTTTTTGTGTGTGAACTTTTTCATGGGTTTTTACAATAGAGGTCTCATACAATATTTGTCCTTTTGTGATTGACTTATTTCACTCAGCATAATGTCCTCCAGTTTCATCCACGTTATGAGATGGTTCACAGATTCATTGCTGTTCTTTCTCGTTGCATAGTACTCCACTGTGTGTATGTACCATAGTTTGTTTATCCATTCATCTGTTGATGGGCACCTACATTGTTTCCATCGTTTTGCTATTGTGAACAATGCTGCCATGAACATAGGTGTGCATATGTCTATTCCAGTGATGACTCTTATTTCTCTAGGATATATTCCTAGGAGTGGGATTGCTGGATCGAATGGTATGTCTATTTCTAGCTTTCTGAGGAAACGCCATATCATTTTCCAAAATGGTTGTATCATTTTGCATTCCCACCAGCAGTGCTTAAGTGTTCCGATCTCCCCACAGACCCTCGAACATTTGTTATTTCCAATGTTTTTGATTTGTGCCAGTAATGCCGGGGTGGAGATGGTATCTCATTGTGGTTTTAATTTGCATTTCTCTAATGGCTAGTGATTGCGAGCATTTCCTCATGTGTCTGTTGGCCATTTAAATGTCTGTTCATTTCCTTTGCCCATTTTTTAATAGGATTATTTGTCTTTTTGTTGTAGAGGTGTTGAATTTTCTTGTAGATTATGGAGATTAGATATTTGTCTGACCTGTACTGTCCAAAATTTTTTTTCCAGTCTGTAGGTTCTCTTTTTACTCTTTTGGTGAAGTCTTTTGAAGAGCATAGGTGTTTGATTTTTAGAAGATCCCAGTTACCTAGCTTATCTATTGGGCTTTGTGCATAGATGGTTATGGTTTGTATCCTGTTAATGCCATGTATTAAGGCCTGAAGTGTTGGTCCTATTTTTTCTTCTATGAACTTTATAGTTTTAGGCTTTATATTCAGGTCTTTGATCCATTTTGAAGTTGTTTTTGTATACGGTGTGAGGTATGGGTCCTGTTCCATTTTTTTGCAGATGGATATTCAGTTTTGCCAGCACCATGTGTTAAAAAGACTGTCTTTTCCCCATTTAATGGACTTTGGGCCCTTGTCGAAGATCAGGTGACTGTAGGTGGATGGGTTTACATCTGGGTTCTCAATTCTGTTCCATTGGTGAAAGTATCTGTCGTTGTACCAGTAGCAGGCTGTTTTGACTACTGTAGCTGTATAGTAGGTTCTGAAGTCAGGTAGTGTGAGTCCTCCAACTTTATTCTTCAGTACTGCTTTCCTTATTAGGGGCTTCTTCCCTTTCCATATAAAGTGAATGATTAGTTTTTCCATCACTTTGAAGAATGTTGTTGGTATTTGGATTGGGATTACATTGTATTTGTAAATTGCTTTGTCAGTTTCACAATGTTGACTCTGCCTATAGATGAGCATGGTATGTTTTTCCATTTATGTAGATCCCTTCGGGTTTCATACAGTAGTGTTTTGTAGTTTTCTTTGTATAGGTCTTTTACCTCACAGGTCAGATTTAGTCCTAAGTATTTTCTCTTTTTAGGGGCTATGGAAAATGGTATTGTTTTCCTGATTTCATTTTCTTCGTTCTACTTATTGGTGTATAGGAATCCAACTGATTTTTGAATGTTTATCTTGTATCCTGCTACTCTGCTGAATCTTTCTATTAGTTCCAGTAGATTTCTCGTGGAGTCTTTAGGGTTTTCTATGTATAGTATCATATCATCTGCAAACAAAGACAGTTTAACTTCTTCATTACCAATTTGGATGTCCTTTATTTCTTTTTCTTGCCTTATTGCTCTAGCTAGAACTTCCAGCACAATGTTAAATAGGAGAGGTGATAAAGGGCATCCTTGGCTTGTTCCTGTTTTCAAGGGGAATATTTTCAGCCTCTGTCCATTAAGAATGACATTGGCCATTGGTTTTGCATAGATGCCATTGTTTATGTTGAGAAATTTCCTTTCTATCCCTATTTTATTGAGAGTTTTTATCATGAATGGTTGTTGGACTTGGTCAAATGCCTTTTCTGCATTAATTGAGATGATCGTGTGGTCCTTTTCTTTACTTTTATTTATGTGGTGGATTACGTTGATTGATTTTCTAATGTTGAACCATCCTTGCATACCTGATATGAATCCTACTTGGTCGTGGTGTATTACTTTTTTTATATAATGCTGAATTCTATTGGATAGAATTTTGTTCAGAATTTTTGCATCTATACTCATGAGAGATACTGGTCTGTAATTTTCTTCTTCTGTTTCATCTTTCCCTGGTTTTGGTATCAGCGTTGTGCTGGCTTCATAGAATGAATTTGGAAGTGTTCCTTCCTCTTCTATGCTCTGAAACAGCTTGAGTAGTACTGGTACAAGCTCTTCTGTAAATGTTTTGTGGAATTCTCCAGTGAAGCCATCTGGGCCAGGGCTTTTTTTGGATGGGAGTTTTTTTAATACCTTTTCAATTTCTTCTCTTGTTATGGGTCTGTTCAGATTTTCAACATCACTTTGTTGTAGTTTGGGTAGGCCGTGTGTTTCTAGAAATTTATCCATTTCCTCTAGGTTTTCGAATTTGTTGGAGTACAGTTTTTCATAATATTCTGTTATAATCCTTTTATTTCGGTTGGGTCTGTTGTAATGTCCCCCATTTCATTTCTTATTTGGGTTATTTGTGTCCTCTCCTGTTTTTCTTTTGTCAGTCTGGCCAGTGGTGTGTCGATTTTGATGATTCTTTCAAAGAACCAACCTTTGGTTTTGTTGATTCTTTCTATTGTTTTTCTGTTCTCTATTTCATTGATTTCTGCTCTGATCTTTACTATTTCCTTTCTTCCTGTTGTTGTGAGCTTTTTTTGCTGTTCTCCTTCTATTTGTTTGAGTTCTGTAGTTAATGTTTTGATTTTGTCCCTTTCTTCTTTTTTGATATGGGCATCTGTTGCTATAAAGTGTCCTCTGAGGACTGCCTTTGCTGTGTCCCAAAGGTTCTGGTATGATGTGTTTTCATTCTCATTTGATTCTAGGAATTTTTTTTATTCCATCTCTGATTTCTTCTATTACCCACTGATGTGTAAGCAGGGTATTATTGAGTTTCCATGTAGCTGATTTTTTTTTCCTTGCTCTTTCTATTGTTAATCTCTAACTTGATGGCATTGTGATCAGGGAAGATACTTTGAATTATCTCAACGTTTTGGATCGTGTTGAGGATTGCTCCGTGGACTAAGATGTGGTCTATTCTGGAGAACGTTCCATGTGCATTGGAAAAGAATGTATACTTTGCAGCGGTTGGATGGAGTGTTCTATATACGTGTACGAGGTCAAGTTGGCTGATTGTGCCCCTTAGGTATTCTGTATCTTTGCTGAGTTTCTTCTTAGTTGTTCTGTCCTTTACTGAGAGTGGTGTGTTGAAGTCTCCTCCTATTATTGTGGAACTGTCAATTTCTCTTTTCAGTGTTGTTAGAGTTTGTTGTATGTATTTTGGAACCCTGTCATTGGGTGCATAGATGTTTATTATGGTTATGTCTTCATGATGGATTGTCCCCTTAATCATTATATAGTGTCCTTCTTTGTCTTTTATGGTAGATTTTGTTTTAAAATCTATTTTATTGAGATTAGAATTGCCACTCCTGCTCTTTTTGGGTAGTTGTTAGCTTGATATATTTTTTTCCAACCTTTGACTTTTAATAAATTCACATCTTTGTTTCTAAGGTGTGTCTCCTGTAGACAGCATATTGATGGATCCTGTTTTCTTATCCATTGTGTCACTCTGTCTCTTTATGGGTGCATTGTGTCTATTTACATTCAGTGTAATTATTGATAGTTGTGGGTTTGTTGCTGTCATTTTGTAGTGCTTTTGTTTGTGGTGCTGACATTTTCTTTGCTTTTCTTACTCTCTTGTGCTGAGTTACTTTCGTTTGTGGATTTTTTTTTTTCCATTTCTTTTGTTTTTATAGGTTTTGTTTTTGCTGGGACTTTATGTTTTTCCTCTTTTTTTATGAGTATGTTTGTTAACTTTCTTTGTGGTTACCATAAATTTTACCCTTATCTTTCTAAGTTTGAAGCAGTCTAGCATTACTTGGTATCGCCTTGCCTTCCTCTCCATTAGAAGGTTCTATACCTTTCCCATTTATTCCCTCTTTTGTTGTTTTGATGTTGTTGTCGTTTACTGATTAATTGCTCTGATTCCCTCTTGTATTTCTTTTGGCTTTGGATAGTCCTTGAGAGTTCATTTCCTAGACTGGTATCTTGGTGGTATGATCCTGCATCCTAGGTTCTGCCTGTGAGCTGAAGCTGTTTGTCCTCAGATTGAAGAATTTGCTTTACTAATTCTTGTAAGTTTGGTTTGACCTTTACGTATTCCCTTAATTTCTGTTTATCTGGAAATGACCTAATTTCACTATCAAATTGAATGAGAGTTTTGCAGGATATATTGTTCTTGGCTGGCAATTTTTTTTATTTCAAGATTTTATATATGTCATCCCATTGCCTTCTTGCCTGCATGGTTTCTGCTGAATAATCTGAGCTTAGTCTTATTGTTTCTCCTCTGTGACGTCTTGTTTTTCACGAGCTGCTCTCAGGATTCTTTGTTTGTCTTTAGTTTTGGTGAATGTGATTATGATATGCCTTGGTGATTTTCTTTTGGGGTCTCTCCAATATGGGGTTCATTGAGCTTCTTGGATGGCCAGCTTTTCATCTTTCATGATATTGGGGAAGTTTTCTGTCAGCAGTTCCTCAATGATCCTCTCTGTGTTTTCTGTTTTCTCCCCCGTTCTGGAATTCCAATCACTTGTAGATTTTTGCTTTTGATGGTATCCCACATAGCTCTCTTGGTCTCTTCATTTTTCTTTATTCTTTTTTCTGAGTTTTCCTGAAGCAGAGTTGTATCCAAGTGTTTGTCTTCAATTCCACTGATCCTGTCTTCCACCGTTTCAGATTTGCTTCTCAGCCCTTCTACGGCATCGTCCATTTCTGAAATCTTGTTGTTTATCTTTTGGATTTCTAATTTTTTTCTTTGTATAATTTCTAGTTGTGAATTTATTTTGGTCTTTTGTTCCTGCATTATTTTTCTGAATTGTTCCAATTTTTTGACTTTATTTTCCATGAATTCTATTTTTTCCTCGGATTTGTCAGCTTTTTGCCTCAGCTCTTTTAGAATTCTGAGTATTAGAGATTTGTATTCCCTATCAGGTAGTTCTAGTGCATTTTCTTCCACAGGAGAGTCATCTGGTGTTCTATTTTGGACGCCTACTGGAACCATCCTGTCCAGTTTTTGTCAATGTTTTGATATTGTCTGTTGTCTTCCGGGCATTCAGTAGTTATTTTTCTCATTTGTTGATTGTAGATTTGTTTGTTTCGTCCCTTTTAAAAAAAAAAAAAAATTGACTATGTCTGAGCAGGCATACTGTGTGTTCTTTGTTGTTTGCTCATCTGTGAGCACAATAATTTTCTCCTCCTTCTTCAACTGGCAGGGTCATTCACTCAGATATAGTACGACAGGGCAGGTCTAGATGAAGAGGAGTTACTGGGATGGGTTGTTTGTGGCACTTACTACTGCCACCAGAGTGGGTCAGTAATCAGTGCAGAGCATGTTCCAGTACGCAGTGCCTGTGCTGCTTCGTGGTGTGATGTCAAGCGCACGGTGCAGGTATGCAGGATGCTGTGGGGAGATTGTTATGTGTGGACCTAAGATGGATATGGGAGAGAGGAGAGAGGAACAGGAGCCAAAAACATACAAAAAACCAAAAAAGAATTCTAGGGGAGCTTGCCATTGGAGTGGAGAGATGAGAGACTATGAAATGTAAAAAACAGAAAGAGGAGGAGGAAGAAAATAAAAGAATGATTAAATAAGAATCAGAAAGGTTAAAGAACTGCAAAGTTCCCAGGGATCCCACTGGTGCAGCTATGAGGTCTGGGTAAGTCGCTCTCAGGTGTTGCAGTACAGCCTGGCTAGAAGGCGTAGAGGTATACAATGCCAGGTATTCAGAGAACAGAAAGAGAAGGAAGATATAGAGAGACGAGAAACTGAGCAATGAAGGAAGACAAAAAGGGAAAAAGAGGAAAAAGAAAACAAAACAAATTAAAAAAGAAAGTAAGAAAGGCCCCCAAAGAAACAGAAAAAAAAAAAAAACCTACATAAAAAGAAATGTCCTCAGGGATCCCTCTGCACGTCTGTGGAAGCCGAAGGGGAGTCTCCCTGCCACACAGCTCAGCCTGTCCAGAAAGGGCCCCCAACTCAACTCAAGAAAAGGAAAAGAAAACAAACAAACAATTCAAAACAAACAAATGAACAAAGCCCCAGGATCCCACCAGCGTGCCAGCCCAAACCGGGAAGCAGCTCCACACTCGAATGGAGCTCCGCAGCCCCTCAGGAAGAGGCAAAGATGGCGCACTAAGCCAGGCACTTGAGCGAAGGGAGGGGGAGGTGGCCAGAGGCAAGTGAGAAATGAAAAGAAGCAGAAAAAAAAAAAAGCAACACTAGCAGCCAACAAATGGCACTCCGAGAGCCAGCTAGTGCGGGCTGGTGTTTCTGGACAAGAGACTGTGTCCATGGGAAGCAGAGGGGGCTGAGTGTAGGTGAAAATGGGTAGAGAGTGGGGAAGTGCATATCACTAATTACTGGAGCTCTGTAGCCCCTCAGGAAGAAGCAAAGATGGCGTACTGAGTGAGGTAATCAAGTGAAAGGAGGGAGAGGTGGGGAGAGGCAAGGAAGAAATAAAAAGAAGGGGAAAAAAAAGCAACACCAGCAGCCAACAAATGGCATTCAGAAAGCCACCTGTTCGGGTATGTGGAATCCAAGCACCCGCTGTTTCCCGGTCAAGAGACTGTGGCCGCGGGAAGCAGAGCAGGCCGAGTTGGGGTGAAGAAGGGTGTGGGGTGGGGAAGAGTATATCTCAAATTACCGGTTGTTTTGTCTCCCGCTGGAAGCTCCCTGAGGCTGCTTTCTCATACCCTCTGTTTGCTGGTCTCTGCTAGGAGTCCAAGATGGCGGATCTGCGCTGCATTAGCTGGTAGGGGACCTCTGCATGAATCTCTCCTCATTCTCCGTTCTCTGTCAGTTTTCTCACTCCATTTGGTGCATGGCTGAGTTGTTTATCTCTTCACTTGATGTTTTAGGGTTTCAGGATTGTTGCATTCTCTGTTCGGCTTAGTTTTTCGAATCTTTGCTGTGGAGGGACGGCGTGGTGCTTCTGTCTAGAGTGCCATTTTGCTGGAACCTCGAGATTTCTTTAATTAACACTACTTGTTCATTGCAGTTTCCTAAATGTGTTCTACTATGTATGAGCTTATTCATTGTCATGACATCAGCACCCTATTGTTCAGGTAAGAAAAGATGTGGCAAAGCAGCAGGCAGAGAAGCCACACAAATATATATATTACTTTGAGCTTGAAATAAACTGTCAAAATCTTATTTTCTCCCAGATATATTTGGATTCAAATATGGAAGACCTACCTCAAAGATGTGAGATACCCTGGACAAGAGCACAAATGAAGATCTAGATGTCAAATGTATAAATATTAAAAGTCTAGATCATGCTAACAAAATTTTAATGTATGTTCTATCCTCCTAATTTTAGCAAATCTTGACAGTCATATTGAAGTTTAAAATTCTGGGATTCCATGTAGGTTCACCCGCAATGCCTGGTCCCTAGCCTGTTTACCCATCTACTTGCTTTTGCACTTAGTTCCATTCTGAGCCTTTTTTGGCATCAAGCATGGTGAGACTCAGCCATGGTTTAAGGATAGCTCCATAAACAGTTTCTCCTTGACCACCTCTTGGGCCTAGAGTATGCATACCAGCTGCATAGTCTGTATTTGGGAGGAGAAATCCAGGAAAGAGGCCAACATAGGCTATTTGCTCAGGGGATAATGAAGTGTGGTGTAGAAGCAGGAATGTAAGCTATGATGAATAATCCCTTTAGTCCTGTGGAATCTAAATTTTTGAAATGGGATTCATCTAGTAGAGGACAAGAGTGGGACCATCTAAAGTGCACAACCTAGTGGAAGATCTACTCTTACCCAGGTCTGAGGGTGGTACTTTAAATGGTCCTATTTATCAAGCACATAGATTGGAAGTAATGCATCATATGTCAGTAGCTTTTGTCCACCCCACATCCTAGTTTCATCAGGATTAGTAAGATTATGCAACCCACCAAGAACCAAAAAATCATAGACAAGAGCAACCTCTCTAAAAAATCTCAGTAGGTTTCCAAATGCCAATCTAGACATAGTCAGGAAAGTTCGTGTCTTCATCCCAGACCATAGAGAATAACATTCTCTCCTTTTCCACTGGTTCATCAAGAGACAGATAATTAAGTCCTATTCACCCTATAGCTCCAAGCTGCTGTTTTCACTGGGAGTCCTAATAGGCTTCTCGGAGAACTTCTATTTAAGTTACAAAGTGGCAAATGAATCCCCTACTTGATGTCACTATTGCAACAGCCATTGATTAATCTAAATTCACATGGTGATCCAGTGGTTAAGAGCTGGGCTGCTAACCAAAAGGTTGGCAGTTTGAATCCACCAGCCACTCCTTGGAAACACTATGGGGGCAGTTCTACTCTGTTCTATAGGGTCACTATGAGTCCAAATCGACTTGACAGCAATGGGTTTGGTTTTTTATTGTTTTTTTTTTTTTTTTAGGGACACGCACTCCCTTAAACTAATGCCACACAGGTCTCTCAATTTATTGGCCATAAATAGGGACATGTCTGAAGTTCATGTATTTCATGACCACCTTACCATATGGCCCTCTTTCTCCTAGTCAAGTTTCTATTAGACTTCCTGGAAGGCACTTCTCCTACTCCCTAAAAGCATCTGTCATCACCAAGGTCTAAATTGATATCGACATGTCAATGGGTCAATTGTATTGTAAGGCCTGAATTTCAAATGCTTCCTTGATATCTTTGAGTCTCACAGGGCCCCAAAGATTTAAATGTGAGTACCCTTGTTGTCACCACATATACACCCCACCCAGCAGGAAAGGGTCCTTACCTGGCTAGTTATCTTACCGGCTGGACCAGCTGCAACCCATTCAGTCCTCAACCTAACAGATTTCACCTCCCTACCAGCCAGGAAATTATTCAAACAAGCCGAACAGATCCTCCTATGGAAACCAGAGGACACCCTACCCTCTTGTTACTACAAAGCCTGCCTACTACAGCCCCTACAAGTTCACTCTACTCCTAAGTATAACCACACATGGTCCTGCATGATGTGAGATGTCCCCCTCCCTTAGGCTGTGAGTATATGTGACATAAACTACTGCCAATTTCATCTGTCCAGTGTCAGATGTGTTCAGCCATCCCCACAACCCGAGGGTGGGACTTCCTCCCTCACCAATAGGGTGAAGATAAGGTGGACAAAGCAACCATATTTCCAGAAATTTAACATTTTTTTTTGAACCATGCAAATTCTGACTAGTTTTAATGAGCATGCATTGTTTTTATGTTAGGAAATATCAATAGGATATTTTTCTTAAGTCTCTCTACAACCGCACTTCAGAATGGGCCTGAACAGGAAGATATTGACTCTTCAATTACATGACTTCCTATTATAATTGTTATTTCCTTCTTGAATTGTAAATAGAATTTATCATCTTCCAAATTCTGAAAACTACAAATAATTCATTGAAGTCAATTATTATTGAACTTTTCCTCTAAATTAATTGCTAAGTATTTCATTAATTCTACACGTATAGTATTAGCCAATTTGTTTACTAATTCACTTTTTAACTTCTACAAAAGAGAAGACAGAATAGGGTACTCCTTCCTTAAAGTGTGTGTGTGTGTGTGTGTGTGTGTGTGTGCGTGCGTGCGTGCTTGTTTTTAGTAATCTATGCTTTGGCATACTATAGAAGTTCTCTTTTTTCCTTACATTGAATAAAATGCTTAAATCTGCAAAGTGATTAAGGTATTTTCTTGTTTCATCTACTTACTTTACAGACTAGGAAATTAAAGGGTTGAAGTAACCGGCCAATGTCACTCAGTACTTTTCAGCTATCACTTAACTCCAATAATTCCTGAATTTTCATCATGCTCTCCAAATTATACTTTGCTGCTTATTCAATTGCTCCTAAACTGAACTTAACATTTTAATTTTAATTAAAGTAGGATTTATTTCATTTTAAAAAACCCTCTGTATATTCATCCTCTTCATTAAATTTAACATAGATTATATGCATCATTTAAGCAGTAGAAAGAGAGCAATAATTCTTCTTTTAAGCAACTGAAGCTGAAGTAACATGTTTAAAAATATTGCTTCAAATCACCTAAAGTTCTCATCTTATTTTTAATTCAAAAATGTCAGAACTGAAGATTTCCATAAAATGAAAAGATGATACCTGATTCAAATGAAATTTAAATCAGTTAGAGAAAGAGTAGTGAATTCAGAGAAACTCATTAACTTAAAGTACTTACTGATTCTATTTTCTTTGTATATATGTCCCAAATACAAAGATGATTCATGCATTACATGCACCATATTTCCAGTCAATTGTATTCTAAAATAATCTCTAATGACAACGTAATAATGATACTGTATCATCATAATGTCTATTTTCAGAAAACACTTCCACCTTAGAATCAAATGCATATCCACAAAGCATCAATTTGTTGGTTTTCTTAAGCACATAAAGTAAATGGATTCATATTTCTAATGTGAGTTTGGCTATGCAGGTAAATAATCATGAAACTATGTTATTGGCAGGAGTCAAAGATTTTGACAAAATAACAAAGTGAAGTAGAGCACTTTGAAAATTATCTAAATAAGCTGAGGGAAGAAAATACAACCCAGTAGGATGTGGCTTTATATTTCTGGGGTTCAGGTATTTTTTCAATACCTTGTTGTGGTTGTTAGCTGTCATTGAGTAGTCCCCAACTCATGGGGATCCCATGTGTTACAGAGTAACATTTCTCCATAGGCTTTTCTTGGCTACAATCTTTACCGCTATAATCTTTTCTTCTGCAGAGCTGCTGGGTGGGTCAAACCACCAACTTTTAGGTTAGCAGCCCATCGCAAACTCCTTGTGCCACCCAGGCTCCTAGTCAATACATAACAAATATTTATTTATTATCTATTATATGGCAAACACTACACCAAGGACTGAAGAGCTCAGAATGCTAAGTTTTAGTGTCAGAGAACCACTGGCCCAGCGGAACACACAGACTAAATTTCCCAATTTATAATATAGTGGGAAAAGTCTAATGATTTTGTACATGCATTGTTCTATAATAACATAAATCAAAACAAAATTCCTCTGAGAGGCAGGTATCAAGAGAAATATATCTAAGAGGAAATGACAGTTCACAACTTAGAAACCAGGGAAGATAAATATATTTACAGGTAGTCCCTGACTTACGACAGGGTTCTGTTTCAACAACTCTGTTCTAAGTCGGTTCTGATGTAAGTCACTTTTTTTTTTAGTTTTCATAGCCTGCTATACAGCAGTGTTTTGAACAGTAAATCATAACATTGAACATCTGGGAGTGAATATCTGAGAATGATAGCATCAGCAAATCACATGCTGCAACACTATATGTAGTATCTATTACTAACGATAAAATGTACAAAAAACCAAAAAACAGATGGCCGTAAGTGCAGTTTGTCATAACTCAAATACACTGTAAAGACAGGGTTACTTGAATTTTTCAGTTATGGTAGTTTCCAACTAAAAGCAAAAACTAACTTAACACTACTACTATCTCTATTTAGTAAATTTTAACAATACTAACAGACAAAAAATGGAAATAAGTGTATACATATTGGAACATAGGACACAGAATAATAATTATAGATATATTATTTCCTGTTACTATTAACAGGGGAGAATATTTGCTCATTATTACTCAAATGAACAAATTTTACATTTTGTATTATATGACAAATCTAATTTTTTTAATTAAGCCTATATTCCACTAAATATTAGAAAATTTTTCAACTTGAAAATTTGAGGAAGTATTATCTAGTTTAAAGAGTCTCCTCTGGATAATTCGGCCTCTGTAAGGTAAATGCGTAAACTTTCACACACATTTCTGACTCTTACCCAGTTTCTCCTCTCCAAGATGACCCCTAGTTGCGTTTGTAGGGGCAAATAGCTTAATTGGTCCCCAAGGCTGTGAGGGAGAAGGAGACCTATGATCACAGTGTTCTTACACTGTTTTCTGTAGCAGTCTGATCTGATCCCTGAACAGGGGACTTCTGAAAACAAGTACTGATATGGTTTTAGAGCTGATATGTTGTCACCCGCTTCTGCTGTACATGTTCCCAGCCATTTACCTTTACTCCCAAGGTTTCCAAACAGAGAAGCCTCTGTGTTCCAACTTCAAGCCTCTGATGGTTTGCCAGTTCTCCTGGCAATTTCTTGTCCTTTACTATGGGGAAATAATATGTCCTGGTATCCTACGCGGCCTATTAAGGTTGTGAAGAGTCAGAAGTTTCCACTTCAGTCTTACCTACCTTGCATAACTCCTCTGCCACTGCTGTTCAATTTCCCCAGCAAAACACCATGTCTAGGCTTCGTGGTTGGTAAAGTCAGCGAAACCAAGGGAAACCCTCAAGGAGGTGGGTTGAAACAATAGCCAAAACAATGGACTCAAACATACCCATAGTAATGAATACGGCACAGGACCAAGTGACATTCGTTGTATTATATATAAGGTTGCTATGACTCTGAGCTGACTCAACAGCAAATAGCAACAACAAAACAGGAACTGGGGTAAAATCTTCTGTTTTTTGGTTTCCCTTCAGTCTATGTAGCAGGATGTTGTCATTGTTAGCTGCTATGGTGTTGGCCACCTACTCACGGTGATCCCATGCAAAACAGAACTGAATGCTGTCAGTTCCTGCCCCATCCCCGTGATCTGTTGTGAATAGAACCATTGTGATCCATAGGATTTTCACTGGCTGATTTTCAGAAGCAGATCACCAGGCCTTTCTCCTTAGTCCATCTTAGTCTAGAAGCTGTGCTGAAACCCGTTCAGCAATATAGCAATAATGTGCAAGCCTCCACTGACAGATGGGTAACAGCTGCACATGAGGTGCACTGTCTGGGAGTCAAACTCATGTCTCCCATGAGGAAAGTAAGAATTCTATCACTGAACCACCACCCTTACTTTGAATGGGAGATCAACACAGACGTATCTATTTCCCTCCCCGTCTCCATCCCTTAATCTCTGTTCCACAATCTGTTATGTTTGGAAGTAGCAGACTTCCCACATGTAGGAGAAACACAGGTTTCTCCTATATCATATCTCCCACCCCTTCTCCAGATGGTAAAGTGTCCCCAAACTGTGGATGGTGAAGAATCAAGAGATATTAGGTGAGTAAAAAAGGGGGAAAGATGCAGCAAGAGGTTTGTCAAATATGTTATCATTACAAACAGAAAACTTAAGAACATAGTATAAAAGTTTTGGCTACACAATATGTAAAGTCAGAAATTTCCTATATACTAGCAAAAACTAGTTAGAAAATATATAAGTACATGGTATGTTTTTATATATAAAGCTAGATGGGAACATGTTTGTACTAATAATATTTTGCTAAGTTTAATTTTGCAAAACAGAGTATTTAAAAATATATGTTTCATTAATTTGAAACAGAGCATAAAATTACAAATAACTTTGGAATCTAATTGATAATCAAGAAATGGGAGAACTTCAAGCATCTGAGACATCAGACTTTCACACAAAAATTTCTCAGTGCTTTTTCAATGTGTTGCTTTCATAATACAAGCAATAAGGCATAGGATATCTATACGGGCTCCGTTTTATCTACTGTTGTTGTTGTTGGTTGCCGTCAAGTGAATTCTGACTCATGGAGATCCTGTGTTTGCAAAGTAGAACTGCTCCATAGGATTTTCAAGGCTGTGACCTTTCAGAAGCGTATCGCCAGGCCTGTCTTCCAAGGTGTCTTTGGGTGGGTTCAAACACAATATTTCAGCCAGTAGTTGAGCACTTAACTATTTGCAGTACCCAGCTACCCTGTTCTATCTATAATTTTGCTTTCATTTAAGAAATAGTAGATCAATACAGAAATAATTGTCATGGTGAATGGTTTTTGGTCTTTGACTTTCATCATTTTAATGATTCTAATATTACACTTTGACTATGATGTAAGACACTATTTTCATTTATGGAAAAGTTCGCATATCTTAACCCCAAAATTCTATTATTATCCAAATGTCTAAAAAAACTCATAAGATTGATTCAAACATAAGTTTTGGTCCTCATGTTTAATGTCAAAAATTTCAAAAACTAGTTGCTCGACATCAATAATTTCTACTTTCCCAGTGAAACTTTAAAATTTAGATGCTGTTATGGTCACCTTGATTGGAAATGCTTACTTTTATACCAAGGTCACGCACAACAGAAATAATTGTCTGGGTTTAAAACAGATGGTTATTTCTTAGTGATACATTAATACTTTTAACTCTACAGAGATTGGTTTTAGTAGCAATGCTGTGGAAGTGTTCAGTGATGACTGACTAGTGACACCCAGCTATTAAAGACACCTTCATCTGTAAGAATGATTCTATTCTATCACTGATATTACAATTCAGTGTCATAGTTAGCTGTTACTCTATAAAGGTATAAAAATGTAGATTTAGCTACTTATGGAAATAAAATTAAAATTGAATTAAATTTTAAAATTGATATATAATAATGATATATAATTTATATATATATTCATTCATGACATCATATATACATATAAATTTGATGTCATGAATGAATATATATGCCATGAATAACAATGATGATCAATCATCAATTTATAGTTGATTTTCTAGTCACTTTCTATAATTTGAAAGGCATTTTTAGTATGAGTCAGTGGTAAGCCATTACCTTGTGACCTATTACAATTTCACTATTCAGATTATTAACATAACGTGAGGCAGCATAACATCGTAATAAGAGCCTAGAGTTTGAAGTTTTCAGAGGCCTGGGTTGAAACCAAATTTACATCAATTACTAGCAACGCTGACATTGGGAAAGTATATAATGTATTTAATCCTAAATTTCCTCAACTTCAAAATTGAGTATTTACCTCATAAGGTTGCACTTAAAATTATTGTTGGGCATAGAGGAATACTCAGTTAATGCTAGCTTTAAAATAGTTTACTAACCTATACAATCTCAATCTCTCCCTTAAAATGTAATATATATTATATTTGAGTATCAGAAGTCTACACAATGACTTCTGAACGAAAAATCACATAAGTGGCTGAACAAAAATTTAAATAAACAAATTTGTTCCTATTTTTGTCCCCAAAATTTAGAATATGCTTCATATTTAAGAAGTAAATACAGAGGTTTGTGAAAAATACTTTCTTTATATACATGTAACAATCTGAATTAAAATGACTTTCTAAATTGTTATTAAAATATCCTTATCTGAATAGCTGAGTCAAATATCCTTTTTCAGAGAATTTGAATTTGGCAAAGAGACAAACCAGCCAGTGATAATCATAGTTCTGTATTAAGCCTCAATATAGCCTCTAGGAGAAATCCGAATTAAAAAAAAAAAAAAAAATCATTGTCCGTATCTGATGAATAAGCAGTGTTTGTCCTGGAGTGTTATAATTAAAACGATTGAATGTTTGACTACATAATTTTTAAATATATACAATACATAATAAAACATTAAAAACTGTATAAAATTGAATACAAAAGTTACTTTGAAACAAAATTATAACCAAAATTTAACAGCCCTATTATATCCACAGAGAACTGCTGGAAATTCAAGCCACTTTCAGAAGAAGACGTGTAATCAAGGATATCATTGCTGATGTCAGATGGATCTTGGCTGAAAGCAGAGAATAGCTGAGACATGTTAACCTGTGTTTTATTGACCATCCAAAGGCATCCAACTGTGTGGATCATAACAAATTATGGATAACATTGTGAAGAATGGGAATTGTAGAACATTTCATTGTGCTCATGAGGAACCTGTACGTAGATCAGGAGGCAATCGTTCGAAAAGAACAAGGGGATACTGTGTGGTTTAAAGTCAGGAAAGGTGTGCATCAGGGTTGTATCCTTTCACCATACCTTTTCAACCTGTATGCTGAGCAAATAATCCGAGAAGCTGGACTTTACGAAGATGAACGAGGCCATCAGGATTGGAGGAAGACTCGTTAACAACCTGCGTTATGCAGATGACGCAACTTTGCTTGCTGAAAGTGAAGAGGACTTGAAGTACTTACTGACGAAGATCAAAGACTACAGCTTTCAGTATGGATTACACCTTAACATAAAGAAAACAAAATCCTCACAACTGGACCAATAAGCAAGATCAGATAAATAGAGAAAAGATTGAAGTTGTCAAGGATTTCATTTTACGTGGATCCACAATCAATGGCCCATGGAAAGAGCAGTCAAGAAATCAAGAAACGCATTGCATTTGGGCAAATCTGCTGCAAAAGACTTCTTTAAAGTGTTGAAAAGCAAAGATGTCACCTTGAAGACTAAGATGCACCTGACCCAAGCCATAGAGTTTTCAATCACCTCATTTGCATGCGAAAGCTGGACAATGAATAAGGAAGACCAAAGAAGAATTGATGCCTTTGAATTGTGGTGGTGGCCAAGAACACCGAATATACCATGGACTGCCAAAAGAATGAACAGATCTGTCTTGGAAGAAGTATAATCAGAATGCTCCTTAGAAGCAAGGACAGTGAGACTACATGTCACACATTTTGGATATGTTTTCAGGAGGGATCAGTCCCTGGAGAAGGACATCATGCTTGGTAAAGTAGAGGGTCAGCAAAACAGAGGAAGATCCTCAATGAGATGGATTGACACAGTGGCTGCAACAGTGGGCTCAAGCGTAACGGCTGCGAGGATGGTGCAGGACCAGACAGAACCTATGAGACTGCACCTTACAGGAACATTATACACATTTCTTAAAAATATTTAAAAGAACATATTACAACCAAAATAGATAACAGGGGAATGAGTACATTTCATACAAGAGATGGAAAGGAACATATACAAGTTTATACCAAGACTTATTAATTTTAAAATGAAAAGTCCATGTAAGTTTGCCAATGAAGAGAGTGATAATTCCTAGTAAAAGAATGGCAAGAACACTTATGTTTACCCAAAATAATTCAACAGTAAACGTATTCCTGGCCAATCAATAGAAAACACAAAGTCATTTTCAACTACTAAATCAAATTCAAAATCTAGTTATCATCTTCCACTTCCAATTTGGGAAGTATTAGGCCTCAAGAAAAAGACACTAACCCTAACAACAAGTACAACCTGGATGGTCTATAACATCATACTTTTCCTAGACTATCAGAGAGCTGAGAAAGCATGGCAACTTAATCAAAATCCAAAAAGGGGCATGCCCCTCTACACAGAGAGGTAGCATACATATTGTTTCACCTTGGAGAGCATAAAAAGTATTCACAATAGAGACAAGAAAGAAGAAAATAGCTGAAGTTTTAAATAATTCCTACAGGCCAAGTAGACACTAGTGTAAAAGTTTAAAATCCCTGAAAACCCCAGAAACAAGGGGACTCTGTCCCTGCTTGCCAACTCTTTCATACAAGCTTCCATTAAGTGCTTACAAGAAAGACCGAGGGCAGGCAGGAGACCTGAGACACCTCCTCTGTGGCTCAGGCAGGCAAGGGAGGCCTAAGTTTCAGGGTAGAGTATAAAAACAGAAATCCATCTGCACTTATGACTTGCATGAGTAGAGGTGGTTTGCTGCTAATGGGAAATGGGCAGAAAATCCAACTGCATCATGACCCTACTCTAATTTGAGTCAGAAGCAATATGCTCCTGAGGGTGGGGCAGGAAACTTGCCTATCAGATAAAATGTATCAACACCTGTCAGGAGGTGACTGCCACTGGTAGAAGGATAGAAAAACCAACTGAATAACTGCACTGATACAAGACAGAAGCTGTGTGTCAGTGGGGGTTGGGCAGGAAATTCATCCATCACAAACCCTGAACTAATATGAAGTAGAGATCTGCTGCTTTTGGAGGGGAGGAAGGAAACCTATCTATGCTTTGGATACTGAAATGAGTAAGAAGCAGAGGTTGTTGGTCATTGGTTCAGCGACAGGGATGATGATGGAGACTGATCCCTGAGGTTCAGGAAAACAGCACTTGCATAAGAATGAGGAGGGTGGAGCAGGGAAGAAGAAGGAAAAAAGACAAAACCATCACCCCTGTCATTATTAGTCTGCACGGTGAGCATACCAAGCAACAGCAACCTACTGC
Source organism: Dugong dugon (assembly GCA_030035585.1). Classification (NCBI taxonomy): domain Eukaryota; kingdom Metazoa; phylum Chordata; class Mammalia; order Sirenia; family Dugongidae; genus Dugong; species Dugong dugon. The sequence continues at coordinate 50,546,374 of CM057472.1, forward strand.
TGGGTAAGGAACACAAGCATGAAGAGAGATCCCCTTTAACATGAAGGAAGGTAAGACCTGCTAAAATTAGAATGGAGAAAAGGAACACTGAATGAAACCTCTGAAATTCCAGGCCTCACACTGAACCTCATACAGAGGCAGAACTAAAAACTGACGGTACTTATGGTAAGGTCAAAGCCAGCTAAATAACACGTTAGTTTATTTTACCCCTCAGATGAATAGCTTGAAAATAGACATGTCTAGTTCTGTGTGCATATTACCTCTTTTTTGTTTACATTTTTTGAAACACATTTCTTGCCTATTTGTAAAATTATGAAAAATATAATGAAAATAAGAAAATGTGATCCCTGGTCAAGATCCAAAGAAACACAAGAAGCAGATAGGGAGATGCCCCCAGATTTTGGAATTATCAAACAGGGAATCTAACATAATTATTTTATTAAAAATCTGGGTGAAGGGATGGAAAACATGAAGAGCACATGGGAACTGCAGCGAAAACAATTGAAACTAAAAAAGGACCAAATGGAAATTCTAGAAATGGAAAAAACACATTGTCAGATACAAGGAATTCCTTAATTATAAAGAAATTATCCAAAATAAAATACAAAGCAAAAAAAAAAAAAAAAAAACAATGGAACAGAGCATCCAGGAATTATGAGACACTATCAAATGAGTCCTGGTGGTTCAATAGTTAAGGACTCAGCTGCTAACCAAAATGTCAGCAACATGAGGAGAAAAGACCTGACAATTTGCTCCCATAAAGATTACAACCTAGGGAAAACTATGGGGAAGTTCTACCCTGTCCTATAGAGTCACTATGAGTTGGAATGACTCAACAGCACACGACATCAAATGATCCATCATATGTGTAATTAGAGACTCAAAAGGACAAGAGGGAGAATAAGGTAATAGAAAATATGTGAGAAGATAAGGCCATGAGTTTCTAAAATAGATGAAAGACAGCAAATCACAGATGCAAGAATCCCAGAGAACCCCAAGCAGGAGAAACAAAGAAAAATATACTTGGTCATGTAATCATTGTAGGCAGAATTCTAAATTGTCCCTAAACATAGCAATATCTAAGAAGCCCTGGTTGCACAGTGGTTAAGCACTTGGCTGCTATCCAAAAGGTTAGTGGTTTGAACCACGAGCTGCTGTGCAGCAGAAAGATGTGACAGTCTTCTTCATAAAGATTACAACCTTGGGAACCCTATGGGGGCAGTTCTACTGTCCTATAGGGTTGCTATGAGTGGGAATAAACATGATGTCAATGCATACAGCAATATTTACATTATGTTTACATGGACTAAAGACTTCAATTATGAGACTAAGATTGTCAGATTGTTTCTTTTAAATAGCTTAAAACATTGCTGAGAGAAATGATAGAAAACCAAAATAATGTTTATGGTTAGGAATACTCACTATTGTTAAGTTATCAGTTCTCCCCTGATTGATCTGTAGATCCAGATCAATCCCAATCACAGTCTCAACAGACATTTTTCTAGAAGTCGACAAAATTATTTTAAAATTTATTTGAAAAGGCAAAAGACAAAAAGTAGCCAAAATAAAATTGAAAATGAAGACGAGATTTGGAGGATTTACCCTACTAACTTCAAGACTTGCTATAACGCTATAGCAGTCAATACCATGTGGTGATGATATAAGAATATATATACAGATCAAGGAAACAGAAGAGAGAGTACAGAAAATGATCCACACATATACAGTACAAATGATTTTCAAGAAGGGCACCAAAGCAATTTAATAGGGAAAAATATACCTGTTCAACAAATGATGCTGAAGCAACTGGATATTCGTATTTTAAAAAATTAGTATTTCAATCCTTAACTCATACCTTATATACACACACACACACAAACACACACAAATCTATGTGAGATGGATTACAGACTCAACATAAAATCTAAAATAAAATATTAGAAGAAAACATAGGAGATCAAGAATTTACATGTATGAATGCATACCAGAGTACTTGCTTGGGACGTCTGGGAAAGCAGGTTTTTCTGATTACTACGATCCTTCCAAAATATCCTCATTTTAATTACCAAAGTACAGTTAATTACAATCTAACACTAAGTCAAAGATGCAGCAAAAATTCAGCTGCTGTTTATGAAGTTTTAAAATAGTGATTTCAAATCAAAGGCTAAAGCCTCAAATAATATTGAAGAATAGACCTTTAACCATTCTGCAGATTCTTACCTGAATTCAGTTGGAATCAACTTGACGGCAATGGGCTTTTTTTGCTTTGGGTTTTTTTATCTTGATCTTGAACTAATTTCTTTCATAATTCACCTTACTGAAGGCCTCAACAAACAGCAAAATATTCTGATTCCCTGACATGCCCTACAATGTCCTTTAAGGCTCACAGAGATACAATCAATAGCATAGCATTATGGGCATAATAATAGCCCCTTAAAAGACTGAAGTTGTCAAGGATTTCATTTTACTTGGATCCACAATCAACACCCATGGAAACAGCAGTCAAGAAATCAAAAGATGCATTGCATTGGGCAAATCTACTGCAAAAGACCTCTTTAAAGTGTTGAAAAGCAAAGACGTAACCTCGAAGACTAAGGTGTGCCTGACACAAGACATGGTATTTTCATTCACATCATATGCATGCAAAAGCTGGACAATGAATAAGGAAGACCGAAGAAGAATTGACACCTTTGAATTGTGGTGTTGGCGAAGAATATTGAATACACCGTGGACTGCCAAAACAGTAGATCTGTCTTGGAAGAAGTACAACCAGCATACTTCTTAGAAGGATAGCATGACTACATCTTATATACTTTAGACATGTTGTCAGGAGGAATCAGTCCCTGGAGAAGGACTAAAGTACAGGGTCAGTGGAAAAGAGGAAGACCATCAATGAGATGGATGGACACAGTGGCCGCAACAATGGGCTCAAGCATAACAATGATTGTGGGCATGGCACAGGACTAGGCAGTGTTTTGTTCTGTTGTACATAGGGTCTCTACGAGTCAGAACCGACTTGATGGCACCTAACAACATCATCATCTCTGTGTTGGTCCTGACTCTGTTGTTGAACCTGGGGAGGTGGGTCCTTGTCCAGCAAGCTCAAATTTGCCAATAATCTGGATACTAGTCTTTGAGAAAAAGAAAGTATCTTTATTGCAACGTGCAGAGCAAGGAGCCGGGAGGAAGCTCCTCAGGTCTGACTTCCCTCACTATGGGGAAGCAGGGCTTATATGTGATTTGGGCAGTAAAATGGAGGCCACGTAGGCATACTGGGGAGGGAAAATTCTAGAAGGTGGCCAGGAAACGGGTGATGTGGTTCTTGTTGGACCATTTGCTTCAGAGTAGAGTCCAGGTGATGATTTTTCTCCAGATTCACTCCACCTGTTGCTGCGTCCACTGTTGAAGTCAATTAGCAGTCACACTTCTGTGTATGTGGGGCAGGCCAATCTGGCTTGGGCTAGTTTAACGACTAAAGGAAATTTACTGGCTTTCATAGTATAAGGTTACTATGCCACCTTAAGTTGTAGCGATTCCTTAATCTTAAGGGATAAGGGTTGGCAACTCATCTGGCTACTTCCTGCTGACAGAGAGGAGTTTTAGGGACCTAGGAACACACAAGGAATGATTAGCTCCTGGGGGTAGCAAGCAAAGATTTAGAAGGTGAAATCGCTATTTTGCAGCTAAGGCAACTGAGCCATCTGGAAGTGAAGCCCCTTGGCCCAAAATCAAACACTAGCAGAGCCAAGATCTGAGCCCAGGCAGGCAGTCTCCACGACCCTTCTGTTATACTACCACCAGAAGCTTTATTGACTTTCTCCTGCTGCCCAGCCTTTTCATACATTCAGAGGTTTCCCCTTCAACCCAATTAATAGCCTTCTCGTAAACACTGTACACCCGCTGACGGCTTCCAACTTCTGGGCACCAGTGCTACTCGCCAGCTTGTGCCACCTTGCTCCACCCCTAAGATTTAGGAGGGCAAAGAGAATGGCCAATAATAGTTGCTTAGGTATAGGAGAAGCAAAGAAATTGCCTTGTATAAGCAGAACACACGCCAATAACCACTGAAATGTAAGTTGGCCTCATCCCCAGCCCAGGAGACTGAAATAGAAATGGAGCAAGGAACAGGGAGCCAGGATGCAAAAGTGTTTAAACTAATGTTACAATTAGAACTGTTACCTAAGATACCTGGAAACACTAAGTTCCTGGACTACTTTAGGATCATCTGAAACACTACATCCCCAGGCTGCCTTACGGAAAGGTCTTCCATACAGCATTTTCACAGGGGCTCAGTTGGAGCCTGCTTCTAGGAGCCACCTGGACTCTCAATAGGGCAATGTAGCAGCTTGATCCAGGGCAAGATGGTCTCTTAGAATATAAGTATTCATCCACATTGCCCAGACTAGTTTAGGTTTCTAATTAAACCTTTTAAGCACCCAGTCAATGCCAGTAGTTACTGTGGTCTCCAGGGAACATGTAGCTTCCATTGAATTCTTAAATGTCATGACTTTGGATACAAAGGCTCCTCCATTATCGCTTTAAATTGAATGAGGTAGGCCAAATCTAGAAATAATTTCACTGAGGAGAGCTTTGCTTACCTGAGATGTCATTTCCTTTTGGAAGGGGAAGGCTTCTACCCATCCAGGAAAGGTATCTACAAACACTAAAAGATATTTGAACACTAAATAGACAATAGATACGTAGTAACTTTGGTGAAAGGTAAGAGTACGCAATACTGGGGAAGCCAGCACAACTTGTTCAGGGTAAGGTCATGGAACTTCCACGGACAAATCCGAACTCTCTGACGGACTGAATTACTGGGCTGAGGGCTGTGGGGACCATGGTCTCAGTGAACATCAGGCTCAATTGGCATAACATAGTTTATAAAGAAAATGTTCTACATTCTACTTTAGTGATTAGCGTATGGGGTCTTAAAAGCCTGTGAGCATCCATCTAAGATACTCCACTGGTCTCACCCCTTCAGGAGCAAGGGAAAATGAAAACTAAAGACAGAAGGGAAAGATTAGTCCAAAGGTATACAGTGCCCCAGGCACCAGAAGGGAGAGTCTCACTGGCTAGCCAAACTGATTAGAGGGCCTAATCTACAAAAGAGTGAACAATCCAAAAATAGTTCACCACAGCCTCTACCAGACTGAGTCCAGAACAACTAGATGGTGCCCGGCTACCACCACTGACTGTTCTGATAGCGATCAAAATAGAGGGTCCCAGACAGAGCTGGAGAAAAAAGTAGAACAAAATGCTAACTCAGAAAAAAGACCAGACTTACTGGACTGACAGAGACTAGAGAAACCCTGAAAGTATGGCCCCCAGACACCCTTTTACCTCAGTAATGAAGTCACTCTGGAGGTTCACCTTTTAGCCAAAGATTAGAAAGGCCCATAGGACAAAACAAGACTAAAGGGGCACACCAGCCCAGGGGCAAGGACTAGAAGGCAGGAGGGGAGAGGAAAGCTGGTAATAGGGAACCCAAGTTCTGAGAAGGGAGAATATTGACACATCATGGGGTTGTTAATGAATGTCATAAAACAGTATGCGTACTAACTGTTAAATGAGAAGCTAGTTTGTCCTGTAAACCTTCATCTAAAGTACAATTGAAAGAAAAAAAAAAAAAAAAAAAAAACCTTGAAACTTCCTGTAGCCATTGGCATAACTGTTAAGTCTACTTCCCAGTCTTCTCTGGGTCCAGTCCTATGGGCTTCTACACCAGGCATAGAAGGTGGTGAACTATCTTTGGATTGTTCACTCTTGTAGATTATGCCCTTTAATCAGTTTGGCTAGCCAGTGAGACTCTCCCTTCCGGTGCCTGGGGCACTGTATACCTCCATTCCCACCAGCTGAGATGCTCTTTGCTATCACAGGCTTGCCAGAGTTTGGGGCAGGGTAAAGATGGTGACCGTCTCGCCAGGCACTGAAGCCATGTGCCACCTTGCCTGTGTCTGACAGCTCTCCACCCTGCCATGAAGCTGGCTGAGGGCTGGGACTGCATACTTGTCCATGCCTGGGGTGGCTGGAGCATCCCCCTGTGTGCCTGGGATAGCAACAGAGGCCATGTTCTCTGGCTGTCTGGTCTGTTGTGTCAGTGAGTTGTTCTCCCACTGTTACCACCACCCAGGGCTCCTTATGGGTTGCAGGGGAGCCCCTGGGCCCCTGTCAGTCCGAGTCATCAACTGACAGTTGTGAGAGCTATGTTACCGGTTTCCTGCCCAGACTGGGTTGGCCACAAGAGGCACTCTCGTTTCCAGTGGCCTTCTTATTTGCAGTAGGCACACTGTCTGGGACCTAGTTTTAGGGAGCCTTGAGTTAGCCACCAACCCTTTTGGGGCCCACGAGGACTTAGCCCGCATGAGGTCTGCCTGGGTGGCAGGTTACCTGTGAGAGCTGCTGCCAGGAGCACGGCCTTTTTCCTTATACCTGGTCCTGATTATTGAAGACCTTACAGGCAGTCTCAACGAGTTGTGAAGTATCTATTCGTAGACCTCCTTCTAACTTTGGAAGTTTCTACCTGATGTCAGGGGCACTCTGGCTGATGAAGGTCATATTTATTAACCTGGCATGGTCTGGATTTTTGGGGTTTATACCAGTAAACTGACAATATGCTTTGTACACCCGTTCTAGGAAGCTGGAGGGATTTTTCCTGGGACCTTGTACATCCTGAACTTTTCTAAGACTCTTCTGTTTTTGAGTCCCTTGCTGTCAAACAGTTTTAATAATGTTCTAGCTGCCCTGCCCCCAGTCAATATCTGTGGCAGGTTCAGCCTGGGCTGCTGGGAGTCTACTACCTTTTTGAGGGTTGAGGTTATGCAACCTGTTGGCTTCTTGGTGTGCCTTTTCTAGGACTATCTTCATTCCTCTGGAGTTAAGTGGAGAACAATGAATGGACCCAGATAAACCCTCTAGGCTGACCCTTGTGATCAAGTCTGGCAGGCATTTGTCTCAGCAGAAATTGCCCTGAGGAGACTTTGGTGGATCCCTGGCCAAATCGCACCTCACTACAGGTGTGTGATGAGGAGACTATTCCCTGGGCAGGGCTGGGAGTTTCTGACTCTTAAGGGGTGGCAGCTGCTGGACCAGGAACCAGGCCTATACCTCCAGGTAGAAAGGGTATGGATAAGTACAAATCTGAGCCCCTACTCTCTCTCTCTATATATATTAAAAAAAAAAAAAAAAAAAGCCTGTGTTTCTTCTGGGCAAATCCTAGTTGCCCTTTTAGCATATCCAATCAATTATTGGCCGAAGGCAGAGTTACATGCTCTCTGTAATCTATAATACCCAATATTCATTTATATTTAGGTCTGCTTTACAACACTAGGTAGAAGAAACATTCAATATCCATAGTATATTCAGTTAAATACATAAGCCTAAACACACAACCCTTTTTAAAACACTCCAGATTAGTCTTCTATACACCATAGCTATCTGTATGTGGCCTGGGGCCTCTAGCTGGGTGGAATCAGAAGACCCTGGCCCCCTATCAATCATCCCATTGATCTGGCCTGGCTTTGGCCCCAGGCCTCTCCAGGTGAAACTTTTCTCCCCTTCCTTTTTCCCCTGCACCATTAGGTTACACTGTTTTTGTAGGTTTTTATTTTTCCAGAGAGGCATGTTTCCCCCTGTTCTGTCATAGTTAAGTGACTATAAACAGTAATTAGAATTTACATGAGAAATCAAAGAGCACCAGTAAAGGTACACTAGGTTGTTTTCCCATATTTCACTCACACACACACACTCAGAATGAGAACCTGAACCTAACCAAAGTCAACAGAAACTAGGCTGCCCATTCTCTGCCTGAGCTAGGGAAAATGGCGAAGTAACAAGGATGATCTTAGTAGGGCTTCAAGCCCCCCAGTGGGGATGTCTTAGTCCTACTTCAATCCTCCAGATACCTCCCCACCTCCAACCCCAAGCACTTAAACATTCTCAAGAGAAATTCCAAAGGCACTTACCTGGTGGACGTGCATACCTGTGTTAGTTTCTAATTCTTGAAGTAAAAGCACCTGGGGCCTGTCACTACCTCGATTACAGTTAGGAAACCCACCTAATCCTTCTGAACAAGAACAAGAGTCTCCATGCGCGCTGAGGGTCGGTGGAGGTTCCCCTCATGGTCAAGGGTGTGCTGGGCTCCGGACGGAGGGTCTGTGCAACCCTAGAGCTTCACATTGGGTGCCAAAATTGTTGCCAAACTCGGGAAGGTGGGTTCTTATCTGGCAAGTTCAGGCTTGCCAATAATCTGGACACCAGTCTTTGAGAAAGTAATTTATTGTAATGCACAGAGAAAGAAGCTGGGAAGAAGTTCCTCAGATCTGACTCCCCGCACTATGGGGAAGCAGGGCTTATACGTGATTTGGGAAGTGAGATGATGGCTGCGCAGGCGTACTGGGGAGGGAAAAATTCTAGAAGGTGGCCAGGAAACAGGAGGTGATGGGGTTCTTGTCGGACCTCTCGCTTTGGAATAGGGTCCAGGTGATGATTTTTCTTCTGATTCATTCCACCTGTTGCTGCATCTCTGTTGAGGTCAATTAGCTGTCACAGCTGGCCCTCCTGCACACGCAGGGCAGGCCAACTCTGGCTTGGGCTAGTTTAAGGACTAATGGGAATTTACTAACATTCTTAAGGTCAGGTTACAACTCTAGCCTATTGTCTTAACCTCCCCTGCATCCTCCTCACAGCCATTTTCTCTCTAAAAATCATGTAAGTCCCACATTTTTTATATCTGTTCTATTATGTTTTCCTGAATCAACACCTGTCTGATCCAATGAGAATCTCCTGTCTTGACTGGAAGGCCTAATTCTCTCCTCCCGATTCTTTAATTTATACATCAACTAATCTGACAAAACATCAGCCTGACCATTTGATGGCCTTACCTTGCTAAAACATTGGGCCTTACTCTGGCTCAACAACTGCTAGTTCTAAGATAACAAAATTTGTCTTAGATTCCTTGAGGATAAGGAGAAAACATTGAAGAAAAAGTCTCTCAGATGAGGAACTTATTAAAAGCACAAATGAGTAAAGCTTCAAAAAACATTATCTGCAATAAAATAATACTGTGTTGTTGTTGTTAGCTATCCTAAAATTGATGCCATGCACAATGGGATTCCACACACGTGTCAGTTTGTCATACTGTGGTGGCTTGTGTGTTGCTGTGATACTGAAGTTTTGCCACCAGTATTTCAAATACCAGCAGAGTCACCCATGGTGGACAGGTTTCAGTGGAGCTTCCAGACAGCTTAAGAAAGACCTGGTGTTATACCTCTGAAAAAATTGGCCAGTGAAAATCTTATGAAGACCAGTGAAACATTGTCTGATATAGTGCCAGAAGATGAGCCCCTCATGTTGGAAGGCACTCAAAATACAACTGGGGAGGAGCTGCCTCTTCAAAGTAGAGTCGACCTTAATGATATGGTTAGAGTCAAGCTTTCAGGACCTTCATTTGCTGATGTGGCATGACTCAAAACGAGAAGAAACAACTGCAAACATCCATTAATAATTGGAAAGCGGAATATACGAAGTATGAATCTAGGAAAACTGGAAGTCATCAAAAATGAAATGGAATGCTTAAAGATCTATATCCTAGGCATTAGTGAGCTGAAATGGACTGGCATTAGCCATTTTTAATTGGACAGTCGTACCATCTGCTATGCTGGGAATGACAAATTGAACAGGAACGGCATCACATTCATTGTCAAAAAGAACATTTCAAGATCTATGCTGAAGTACAACACTGTCAGTGATAGGATAATATCCATACAGCTACAGGGAAGACCAGTTAATACGACTGTTATTCAAATTTATACACCAACCACTAAGTCCAAAGATGAAGAAACTGGAGAGTTTTACCTTCTTCTGCAGTCTGAAATTGATCAAACATGCAATCAAGATGCATTGATAGTTGCTGGTGATTGGAATGCAAAAGTTGAAAACAAAGAAGAAGGATCAGTAGTTGTAAAATATAGCCTTGGTAGTAGAAATGATACTGGATATTGAATGATAGAATTTTGCAAGACCATCGACTTCTTTACTGCAAATGTCTTTTTTCAACAACATAAATGGTGACTATACACATGGACCTCACCAGATGGAATACACAGGAATCAAATCAACTATATCTGAGGAAAGAAATGATGGAAAAGCTCAATATTATCAGTCAGAACAAGGCCAGGTGCTGACTATAGAACAGACCATCAATTGCTCATATACATGTTCAAGCTGAAGCTGAAGAAAACTAGAGCAAGTCCACAAGAGCCAAAATACGACCTTGAGTACATTCCACCTGAAGTTAGAGACCATCTCAGGAATAGATTTGACACCCTGAATGTTAATGACTAAAGACCAGACGAGTTACGGAATGACATCAAAGACTTCATACATGAAGAAAGCAAGAGGTAATTTAAAAAGAAAAACAAGAAATAAAAGACTCAAATGGACGTCAGAAGAGATCCTGCAACTTGATCTTGAATGTAGAGTAGCTAAAGCAAAAGGAAGAAAGAGCCGAAGATTTCAAAGGGCGGCTCAAGAAGACAAAGTATTATAATGAAATGTGCAAAGACCTGGAGTTAAAAAACCAAAAGAGGAGAACAAGCTCAGCATTTCTCAAGCTGAAAGAACTGAAGAAAATTTTAATCCTTGAGTTGCAATATTTAAGGATTCTATGGGGAAAATATTAAACGTAGCAGGAAGCATCAAAAGAAAATGGAAGGAACACACAAGAGTCACTGTACCAAAAAGAATTGGTCTACTTTCAACCATTTCAGGTAGCAGCATACAATCAAGAACTGATGGTACTGAAGGAAGAAGTCCAAGATGCACCGAAGGCATTGGCGAAAACCAAGACTCCAAGAACTGATGGAATACCAATTGAGATGTTTCAAGGAATGATGCAGCACTCGAGGTGCTCACTCATCTGTGTCTAGAAATTTGGAGGGCAGCTGCCTGGCCAACCGACTAGAAGGGATCCATATTTGTGTCCATTCCAAAGAAAGATGATCCAACAGAATGTGAAAATTATGGAACAATATCATTAATATCACACTCAAGTAAAATTATGCTGAGAATCATTTAAAAGTGGTTGCAGTAGTACATTTACAGGGAACTGCCAGAAATTCAAGCTGGATTCAGAAGAGGACTCGGAACTAGGAAAATCATCACTGACGTCACATGAATCTTGGCTAAAAACAGAATACTAGAAAGATGTTTACCTGTGTTTTATTGACTACACAAAGGCATTCAACTGTGTAGATTATAACAAATTATGGATAACATTTCGAAGAATGGGATTTCCAGAACACTTAATGGTGCTCACGAGGAACCTATACATAGGCCAAGAGGCAGTTATTTGAACAGGAAAAGGGGATACCGCATGGTTTAACATCAGGAAAGGTGTGTGTCAGGGTTGTATTCAATCTGTATTCTGAGCAAATAATCCAAGAAGCTGGACTATATGAAGAAGAACACGACATCAGGATTGGAGGAAGATTCATACACAACCTGTGATGTGCACATAACACAATCTTGCTTGCTGAAAGTGAAGAGGACTTGAAGCACTTACTGATGAAGATCAAATACTACAGTCTTCAGTATGGATTGCACCTCAACATAAAGATAACAAAAATCTTCACAACTGGACCAAGAAGCAACATCATGATAAATGGAGAAAAAATTGAAGTTGTCAAGGATTTCGTTTTACTTGGATCCACAATTAACGCCCATGGAAGTAGCAGTCAAGAAATCAAGGGTCATACTGCACTGGGCAAATCTGCTGCAAAAGACCATTGTAAAGTCTTAAAAAGCAAAGACGTTGCTTTGAGGACTAAGTTGTGCCTGACCAAAGCCATGGTATTTTCAATCACCTCATAGGCATGGGAAAGCTGGACAATGAATAGGATGACTGAATAAGAATTGGCACCTTTGAATTATTGTGTTGGTGAAGAATATTAAATATATTTTAAAATTAATTTTAGAACGAGATCACAGATTCCATGCAGGGTCTATTCATTTCTAGAGCATTTAACTTAAAAAATTTCCTTATGAAATTTGGACAATTTATATAATCAAAAGGAATTGCGAGGGGGCAAGATGGCGCTCTAGGCAGAAACACCACGCCGTCCCTCCACAGCAAAGATCCGAAAAACTAAGCCTAACAGAGAATCAACAATTCTGAAACCCTAGAACACCAAATGAAGAGATAAAGAACTCAGCCAAACACCAAACGGAGTGAGAATACTAAAAGAGAAAGGAGAGCGAGGAGAGACTCAGGCAGAGATTCCTTACCAGCTAACGCAGTGCGGATCCACCATCTTGGATTCCTATCGGAGACCAGCAAACGGGAGAGCAGCCTTGCAGAGCATCTGGTCGGAGACAGAACGACCGGTAAACTGCGGTGCGCGCTCTCCCACCACCCACCCCTCTCCGCCTCAGCTGGGGATCCCCTGCTTTCCGTGGCCAGGGTCCCTGGGCTGGGGGGCGCCGGTGCTTGGATTCCGCGCGCCTGGGCTGGCAGCTAGCGAATCTTTTTCTGCCGCCTCCCCCTCCTTTTGCCTGGGTGCCTGGTTCCGAGTGCCGTCTCTGCTCTCTCCTGCGGGGCTGTAGGGCTGCGTGCGGGCGTGTGGCTGTTTCTAGGTCTGGGCCCCCGCGTGGGTGGGATCCCGGGGCCTTTGTTCGTTGGCCCCTCTGCTTCCCGTGGCCACGGTCACTTAACCCCGAGACTACCGGCTTCTTGGAATTCGCGCCCCTGAGTGGGGGCTCTCTGGGTCCCATTTGTAGGCACTGACTGCTGGTGTTGCCCCTTTTTTTTTTTTTTCTTTCTCTCAATTTTATTTTTCTTCCTTTTTTGATTAGTTTTGTCATCTTTTACCTCTTTTTCTCTTTTTTCTTTCTTCATTGCTTAATTTCTTGTCTCTCTATCTCTTCCTTCTATTTCTGATACCTGAATTCCAGGCGATGTATGCCTCTGTACCTTCTGGCCAGGCTGAGCTGTGAAAATTGAGACCGACTCCCCCAGACCTCATAGCTGCATCGGTGGGATCCCTGGGAACTTTGCAGTTCTTTAACTTTTCTGATTTTTATTTGGTCATTCTTTCCTTTTCTTTCTCTTCCCCCTTCTGGTTTCCTCCATCCCATAGTCTCTCATCTGTACATTCCAACGACAAGCTCCCCTAGCATTCTTTTATGTTTGTACGCTTTTTACTCGTCCTCCTCTCTCCTCTCTCCCAAATCCAGCTTAGCTTCACACATAACCATCTTCCCGCTGCACCCTACCTACCTGCACCGTGCACTAGACATCACATCACCAAGCGGTGCAGGCACGCCCTATTGGAACCTGCCCAGCACTGACTACCGACCATCCTGGTGGCTGCGGTGAGTGCCACAAGCAACCCATCCCAGTGGCTTCTCCTCAACTAGATCTGCCCAGCTGTACCACAAGAACGAAAAAAAAAAAAAAATCTACAATCAATAAACGAGAGAAATATCTACTGAATGCCCCAAAAACAGCAAACAATATCAAAACATTTACAAAAACAAGACAAGATGGCTCCAATAGGCGTCCAAATTAAAACACCAGATAACTCTCCTGTGGAAGAAAATGCACTAGAAGTACCTGATACGGAACTCAAATCACTAATACTCGGAATTTTCCAAGAACTGAGGCAAAAAGCTGACAAACATGAGGAAAAAATAGACAAATTTATGGAAAATACAGACAAAAAATTGGAAGAATTCAGGAAGATGATGCAAGAACAAAATGCCAAAATAAATTCACAACTCGAAATTATACAAAAACAACAATTAGAAATCCAAAAGATAAACAACAAGATTTCAGAAATGGACGGTGTCATAGAAGGGCTGAGAAGTAGATTTGAAACCATGGAAGACAGGATCAGTGGAACTGAAGACAAACACTTGGATACAACTCTGTTTCAGGAAAACTCAGAAAAAAGAACAAAGAAAAATGAAGAGACCCTGAGAGTTATGTGGGACACAATTAAAAGCAAAAACTTACGAGTGATTGGCATACCAGAACAGGGGGAGAAAACAGAAAACACAGAGAGGATCATTGACGAACTGCTGACAGAAAACTTTCCCAATATCATGAAAGATGAAAAGCTGGTCATCCAAGAAGCTCAACGAACCCCATATAGAAGAGACCCCAAAAGAAAATCACCAAGACATATCATATTCACACTCGCTAAAACTAAAGACAAACAAAGAATCCTGAGAGCAGCTCGTGAAAAACAAGAAGTCACATACAGAGGAGAAACAATAAGACTAAGCTCAGATTATTCAGCAGAAACCATGCAGGCAAGAAGGCAATGGGATGACATATATAAAATCTTGAAAGAAAAAAATTGTCAGCCAAGAATAATATATCCTGCAAAACTCTCATTCAGATTTGATGGTGAAATTAGGTCATTTCCAGATAAACAGAAACTAAAGGAATATGCAAAAGTCAAACCAAACTTACAAGAATTATTAAAGGGAGTTCTTCGATCTGAGGACAAACAGCTTCAGCCCTCAGGCAGGACCTAGGACCTAGGACGGAGGTTCACATGAACCAGATACCATTCTAGGAACTGAACTACAGAGGACTTTCCAAAAACAAAAGATATACAACAGGGAATCAGAGAAATCAATCAAAGGATGACAACAACATCAAAACAATGAAAGAGGGAACAAACGGCATAGGTATAGAACCTTCCAAAGGAGAAGAAGGCAAGGCGATACCAAGTAACGGTAGACTGCTTCAAAATTATAAAGATAAGGGTAAAATTCATGGTAACCACAAAAAAAGTTAACAAACCAACTCATAAAATTAAAGACGAAAAACATAAAGTCTCAACAAAAACAAAACATACAAAAACAAAAGAAATGAACACAAAATCCACAAACAAAAGGAACTCAGCACAAGAGAGTAAGAAGAACAAAGAAAACTTCAGCATCACAAAAAAAAGCAATACAAAATGACAGCAACAAATTCACATCTATCAATAATTACACTGAACGTAAATGGACTCAATGCACCCATAAAGCGACGGAGAGTGGCAGAATGGATAAGAAAACAGGATCCATCTATTTGCTGTCTACAAGAGACACATCTTAGAAACAAAGATGTGAATTTATTAAAAATCAAAGGTTGGAAAAAAATAGATCAAGCTAACAACTATCAAAAAAGAGCAGGAGTGGCAATTCTAATCTCAGATAAAATAGACTTTAAAACAAAATCTACCATAAAAGACAAAGAAGGACACTATATAATGATTAAGGGGATGATCCATCATGAAGACATAACCATAATAAATATCTATGCACCCAATGATAGGGCTCCAAAATACATAAAAAAAAACTCTAACAGCACTGAAAAGAGAAATTGACAGTTCCACAATAATAGTAGGAGACTTCAACACACCACTCTCAGTAAAGGACAGAACAACTAAAAAGAAACTCAGCAAAGATACAGAAGACCTAAAGGACACAATCAGCCAACTGGACCTCATAGACATATATAGAACAATCCATCCAACCGCTGCAAAGTACACATTCTTTTCCAATGCACATGGAACGTTCTCCAGAATAGACCACATCTTAGGCCACAGAGCAATCCTCAACAAGATCCAAAATGCTGAGATAATTCACAGTATCTTCTCTGACCACAATGCCATCAAGGTAGAAATTAACACTAGAAAGAGCAAGGAAAAAAAATCAAACACATGGAAACTGAATAATAATCTGCTTACACATCAATGGGTAATAGAAGAAATCAGAGATGGAATTAAAAAATTCCTAGAATCAAATGAAAATGAAAACACATCATACCAAAACCTTTGGGACACAGCAAAGGCAGTCCTCAGAGGACAATTTATAGCAATAGAGGCACATATCAAAAAAGAAGAAAGGGACAAAATCAAAACATTAACTACAGAACTCAAACAAATAGAAAGAGAACAACAAAAAAAGCCTACAACCACCGGAAGAAAGGAAATAGTAAAGATCAGAGCAGAAATCAATGAAATAGAGAACAGAAAAACAATAGAAAGAATCAACAAAACCAAAAGTTGGTTCTTTGAAAGAATCAACAAAATCGACAAACCACTGGCCAGACTGACAAAAGAAAAACAGCAGAGGGCACAAATAACCCAAATAAGAAATGAAATGGGGGACATTACAACAGACCCAACTGAAATAAAAAGGATTATAACAGAATATTATGAAAAACTATATTCCAACAAATTTGAAAACCTAGAGGAAATGGATAAATTTCTAGAAACATACGGCCTACCCAAACTACAACAAAGTGATATTGAAAATCTGAACAGACCCATAACAAGAGAAGAGATTGAAAAGGTAATAAAAAAACTCCCAACCAAAAAAAGTCCTGGCCCAGATGGCTTCACTGGAGAATTCTACAAAACATTTACAGAAGAGCTCGTACCAGTTCTACTCAAGTTATTTCAGAGCATAGAAGAGGAAGCAACACTTCCAAATTCATTCTATGAAGCCAGCATAACGCTGATACCAAAACCAGGCAAAGACATCACAAAAAAAGAAAATTACAGACCAATATCTCTCATGAATATAGATGCAAAAATTCTGAACAAAATTCTAGCCAATAGAATTCAGTATCATATCAAAAAAATAATACACCACGACCAAGTAGGATTCATACCAGGTATGCAAGGATGGTTTAACATTAGAAAATCCATCAACGTAATCCACCACATAAATAAAAGGAAAGAAAAAAATCACATGATTATCTCAATTGATGCAGAAAAGGCATTTGACAAAGTCCAACACCCATTCCTGATAAAAGCTCTCAATAAAATAGGTATAGAAGGGAAATTTCTCAACATAATAAAAGGCATCTATGCAAAACCAACAGCCAACATCATTCTTAATGGAGAAAGGCTGAAAACATCCCCCCTGAAAACAGGAACAAGACAAGGATGCCCTTTATCACCACTCCTATTTAACATTGTGCTGGAAGTTCTAGCTAGAGCAGTAAGGCAAGAAAAAGAAATAAAGGGCATCCAAATTGGTAATGAAGAAGTTAAACTCTCCCTGTTTGCAGATGATATGATACTATACATAGAAAACCCTAAAGACTCCACGAGAAATTTACTGGAAGTAATAGAAAGATTCAGCAGAGTAGCAGGATACAAGATAAACATTCAAAAATCAGTTGGATTCCTATACACCAGTAAAGAGAACGATGAAAAGGAGATCAGGAAATCAATACCATTTTCAATAGCCCCTAAAAAGATAAAATACTTAGGAATAAATCTGACCAGGAATATAAAAGACCTATACAAAGAAAACTACAAAACACTGCTGCATGAAACCCAAAGGGATCTACATAAATGGAAAAACATACCATGCTCATGGATAGGCAGACTCAACATTGTGAAAATGGCAATTCTACCTAAAGCAATCTACAAATACAATGCAATTCCGATACAAATACCAACAACATTCTTCAAAGAGATGGAAAAACTAATTATTAACTTTATATGGAAAGGGAAGAAACCTCGAATAAGTAAAGCACTACTGAAGAAGAAGAATAAAGTTGGAGGACTCACACTACCTGACTTGAGAACCTACTATACAGCTACAGTACTCAAAACAGCCTGGTACTGGTACAACAACAGAGACATTGACCAATGGAACAGAATTGAGAACTCACATGTAAATCCATCCACCTACGGTCACCTGATTTTTGACAAGGGCCCAAAATACATCAAATGGGGAAAAGACAGTCTTTTTAACAAATGGTGCTGGCAAAACTGGATATCCATTTGTAGAAAAATGAAACAGGACCCATACCTCACACCATATACAAAAACTACTTCAAAATGGATCAAAGACCTGAATACAAAGCCTCAAACTATAAAATTCATAGAAGAAAAAATAGGACCAACACTTCAGACCTTAATACATGGCATTAACAGGATACAAACCATAAACATCAACACAAAAAACCCAACAGATAAACTAGATAATTGGGATCTTCTAAAAATCAAACATCTATGCTCTTCAAAAGATTTCACCAAAAGAGTTAAAAGAGAACCTACAGACTGGGAAAAAATTTTTGGACAGTACAAGTCAGACAAAGGTCTAATCTCCATAATCTACAAGAAAATCCAACACCTCTACAACAAAAAGACAACCAATCCTATCAAAAAATGGGCAAAGGAAATGAACAGACACTTCACCAAGGAAGACATTCAAATGGCCAACAGACACATGAGGAAATGCTCGCGATCACTAGCCATTAGAGAAATGCAAATTAAAACCACAATGAGATACCATCTCACCCCGGCATTACTGGCACGAATCAAAAACACTGGAAATAACAAATGTTGGAGGGGCTGCAGGGAGACGGGAACTCTTATACACTGCTGGTGGGAATGCAAAATGATACAGCCATTTTGGAAAATGATATGGCGTTTCCTCAGAAAGCTAGAAATAGACGTACCATTCGATCCAGCAATCCCACTCCTAGGAATATATCCTAGAGAAATAAGAGTCATCACTCGAATAGACATATGCGCACCTATGTTCATGGCAGCATTGTTCACAATAGCAAAACGATGGAAACAACCTCGATGTCCATCAACAGACGAATGGATACACAAACTATGGTACATACACACAATGGAGTACTATGCAACGAGAAAGAACAATGAATCGGTGAACCATCTCATAACATGGATGAAACTGGAGGACATCATGCTGAGTGAAATAAGTCAATCACAAAAGGACAAATATTGTATGAGACCTCTATTGTAAAAACCCATGAAAAAATTCACATGCAAAATGTAACAATCCTTGTTGGTTACCAGGGATGGGAGGGGGGGGGGATACTAAATAGGTAATAGGTAAGTGGTAACTTGGGTGAGAGATGAGATAGTACATAGTACAGGGGAAACTAACACAACCTGCACAAGGAAAGGTCATGGAGGCCCTATAGACACATCCAAACCCCCCGAGGGACTGAGCTGTTGGACGGAGGGCTCTGGGGACCATGATCTCGGGGAACATCTAGCTCAATTGGCATGACACTACTTATAAAGATAATGCTCTACATTCTACCTTGGTGAGTAGTGTCTGGGGTCTTAAAAGCCTATGAGCGGCCATCTAAGATACTCCACTGATCTCATCCCTTCGGGAACAAGGGAGAACGAAGAGAACAGGATACAAGGAAAAGATCAGTCCGAAGGACGAATACTCCACAGCTACCAAGGCCTCCACGAGACTGAGCCCAGTACAGCTGGATGGTGCCCGGCTACCACCAATGACTCCTCTGACCAGGATCACAACAGAGGGTTCTGGGCAGAGCTGGAGTAGGATGTAGAGCATAATTTTAACTCCCAAAAAAAAAAAAAAAATAAGACCAGATATACTGGCCTAAAGAATACTAGAGAAACCTCGAGAGTGTGGCCCCCAGACACCCTTTCAGCTCAGAGGGGAAGTTACCTTCAAGGTTCGATGTTAAGCCTGGGAATGGACACCCCAGTAAAACTAAATGGGACTAACGATGTACAGGAGTCCGGTGACAAGGGCCAGAAGGCAGAGGGAGAGTAGGAAACTGATGATAAAGAACACAAATTGAATAAGGACACTGTCGATGTATTGTGAGATTGTTGACCACTGCTATAGGGCAACATTTGTAGTAACTATTAAATGGGAGGCTTTTTTGTCCTGTAAGCCTTCATCTTGGGCGAGAATGGCAGCACAATTGGAAGAGCATAGTCAATATCACTTAAATGTGTAAGTAAAAAGTTTTGAAATGGTGTTTAAATAAAATAAAAATAAATAAATAAATAAATAAACAAATGAGACTAAAAAAAAAAAAAAAAGGAATTGCTATTAATCCATTTAAATCACATGGACTGTCAGAAAAATGAACAATCTGTTTTGGAAGAAGTAAGCCAGAATGCTCCTTGCCATCAAGAATGGTAAGACTGTGTCTCAAGTACTTTGGACATGTTATCAGCAGGGACCCATCCCTGGAGAAGGACATCATGCCTGGTAAAGTGGAGGGTCGGCAAAAAAGAAGAAGACACTCAACGAAATGGATTGACATAGTGGCTGCAACAGTGGGCTCAGGAGGGCTGAGGTTTGTTGTTGTTGTTGTTAGGTGCGGTCACGTCTGTTCCAACTCATAGTGACCCTATGTACAACAGAACGAAACACTGCCCAGTCCTGTACCATCCTCACAATTGTTATGCTTGAGCCCATTGTTGCAGCCACTGTGTCAATCCATCTTATTAAGGGTCTTCCTTTTTTCTGCTGACCCTGTACTTTACCAAGCATGTCCTTCTCCAGGGACTGATCCCTCCTGACAACACGTCCAAAGTATGTAAGAAGTAGTCTTGCTAATCTTGCTTCTAAGGAGCATTCTGGTTGTACTTCTTCCAAGACAGATCTGTTGGTTCTTTTGGTAGTCCATGGTATATTCAATATTCTTCACCAATACCACAGTTCGAAGGCGTCAATTCTTCTTCAGTCTTCCTTATTCATTGTCCAGCTTTCCTGTGCATATGATGTGATTGAAAATACCATGGCTTGGGTCAGGCACATCTTAGTCTTCAAGGTGACATCTTTGCTTTTCAACATTTTAAAGAGGTCTTTTGCAGAACATTTGCCCAATGCAATGCATCTTTTGATTTCTTGACTGCTGCTTCCATGGGCGTTGATTGTGGAGCCAAGTAAAATGAAATCATTGACAACATCAATCTTTTCTCTGTTTATCATGATGTTGCTTACTGGTCCACTTGTGAGGATTTTTGTTTTCTTTATGTTGAAGTGCAATCCAGAGTGAAGGCTGTGGTCTTTGATCTTCATCAGTAAGTATTTCAAGTCCTCTTCACTTTCAGTGAGCAAGATTGTGTCATCTGCATAACGCAAGTTGTTAAGGAGTCTTCCTCCAATCCTGATGCCCCATTCTTCCTCTTATAGTCCAGTTTCTCAGATTATTTGCTCAGCATACAGATTGAATAGGTATGTTGAAAGGATACAACCCTGACACACACCTTTCCTGACTTTAAACCACTCAATATCTCCTTGTTCTGTCCAAACAACTGCCTCTTGATCTATATACAGCTTCCTCATGAGCACAATTAAGTGTTCTGGAATTCCCATTCTTCACAATGTTATCCATAATTTGTTATGATACACATAGTCAAATATCTTTGCATAGTCAATGAAACACAGGTAAACATCCTTCTGGTATTCTTTGCTTTCAGCCAGGATCCATCTGACATCGGCAATGGTATCCCTGGTTCCACATCCTCTTCTGAATCCCTTACGTGTCTATCAGTTTGTCGTACTGTGGGGGCTTGTGTGTTGCTGTGATGCTGGAAGCTATGCCACCAGTATTCAGACACCAGCAGGGTCACCCATGGTGGACAGATTTCAGCCGAGCTTACAGACTAAGACAGACTAGGAAAAAAGATCTGGTAGTCTACTTCTGAAAAGAATTAGTCTGTGAAAACCTTATGAATAGCAGCAGAATGGCTCAGGAGTGGGCAGTATTTTTTTCTGTTGTACATAGGGTTGCTATAAGTCGGAACAGACTTGATGGCACTTAACAACAACAGCAATGGAATTAGGCCATTGTGATCCATATGGCTCTCATTGGCTGTTTTTAGGAAGCAGTAGATTGCCAGGCCTTTCTTCCTAATCTGTCTTAGTCTGGAAGCTCTGCTGAAACCTGTTCAGCATCACAGTGACATGTAAGGCTCCACTGGCAGACAAGTGATTGCTGTGCTTGAGGTACACTGGCCAAGAATTGGACTGGGGTCTTCCATATGAAAGACAAGATTTCTACCACTAAACCACCATTTCAAATAACACCTTAAAACCAAATCTGTTGTGGTGGAGTTGATTCCTACTCATATCAACCCTAAAGGGCATGAAGTACAGAGTAGAACTGCCCTTGTATGGTTTCCAAAACTGTAAATCTTTAGGGAAGCCGACCGCTACATGTTTCTCCTGTGGAGCAACTGGTAGGTTCAAACCACCAACCTTTCAGTTACCACCCGAGTGCTTTAACCACTGTGACACCAGGACTCCTTAAATAACACCTTAAGCGTGTCTAAATAAATGTATGTATGATTACTTATCTTAAAGCTGTTATCCACCTATTTGAAAAAGTTTCACAACACAATTTCAAATTGATATAAAAAAGAAATTGTGCAACTTAAGTTTCATTACCCATTGCCATCGAGTTGATTCCTACTCAAAGTGACCCTATAGGACAGAGTATAACTCTCCCACAGGAGTTCCAAGCAGCAGCTGGTGGATTCAAACCGCCGACTTTTTGGTAAGCAGCCAAGGCCTTAAGCACTGTGCCACTATGGTAAATATCTGAAATATTTTTCAGGGTTTGTAGTTATAATTAATTTTAGAACTAGTATCATAGATTCCATGCAGGGTCTATTCATTTCTAGAGCATTTAACTTAAAAAAATTGCATTATGAAATTTGGATAATTTATATAATCAACAAGATTGTTATTCATCTATTTAAAGCACTGTTTCTATATACATAACTAAACATTCCAGCAAATATCAGCAGAAGAATATTTCTGGAGCATCTCTCTCTCTCTTTTTTTTTTTTTTTTCAGAAAATCATAGTTGTGTGAAATTAAGCAGTTTAAATATTTTACATTTTGGCATTATAAAATATTTATGCTCAAACTCCCACAAATGGAAAGAATAAGGTCAGCAAAAACTGTGAAAGACAAATGCCTCACTTATAAGATTTTCTTTGGAAATAGAAAGTGGGCATTTAAAAAAGATACATTTGCATATATTCACTCTGTAGTTTAAGATTTAAATATTATAACTGGGCAGAAAAAAATTGTGCATTTTGTTTCAGTTTAGAGGGCTATGTGTCAAAGGCACTACAGTGTAACGTGTTTAACTTTTTTTCAAATTTTCACATACACAGATGATAGATTTTTTAATTCTGTCTAGCTATTTTGAAACTAAACACTCCAATCGTGTTCTCAGGTTGTTATGAATTTCTTTTGATTATGCAACTGTGGTAGTCATTGATGTAAAGGAAGATTTATATTTCTGAAATATAATGGCACAAAAGCTCAAAATAAGCAAGTAAAAAGTCCATGATTTTAAAATTATTTTAATCCCATCTACTGAAAACTAACATTAAAGTCCAATCATAGTTAATGTTGTTTTCAAATATTTCATATTTCAATTTTTATAACTATACTTTCATAGCTGTATTTCATAATTATGTTGTCTTAGTATAATGGTATATGCAGTTTACAGAAAAATAATAAAATGAACAGTCATATAGCCAATAAAAAAGTCAACAACAGCATTATCTTTGAACTTGTGACTGCCTCCAAAAATGTTTGGTTCTCTCTGTCCAGATATAACTGTTATTCTGGATGTTTCTTAATAATTTCCATGATACTTTTTATCCCAACACAATATGTTGGGTTTTTTTTTTTTCCTCTTTTGACCTTTAAATATAGGAAAAATATTTTATATATATATGTATTCTTCAATGATTCACACTCTTTATTATATTCATGAGATTCTTCTCCCTTGATGCCTATAGGTGAATTTCATTCTCTTTTTTTTTTCTCTTCAAGAATATTACAATGTACGAAACCAAATGGGCAGCTCCTGTCCAAAAGCAGGATTAGAAGGCAGGAAGTGACAAGATCTGGTCGAATAGACACAGGGAAGCAGGGGTAGAAAGGGGAAGTGTGTTGTCACATTGTGGGGATTGGAACCAATGTCACAAAACAATATGTGTATAAATTTTTGTATGAGAAATTAACTTGAGCTTTAAACTTTAACCTAAAGCACAGTAAAAAATAAATAAATAAAAATCCCATACCACCAAAAAATAAAAATAAAAAATAAATAAATCTCTTAATCTTAAAAAAAAAAAAGAATCTCAGGCTCCTTGAGACCTGTTCTTTCTCAGTCCTCTGTCTCCCATCCACCTTCATGCTCTCTATGACTCTCCACGACACATTCAGATGAAGCCATCACTTTGGTTATTCCTGAACTATCAACATAGTTGTGTAAGTGGCTGGTCTCTGTTCCTAGGGCTGACAAAAAAAGAATAACTTGCAAGTTTCAAAGCAATTTGAGTGAAAACATAAAACTTTATAGCCCCACCCCATTCCATTCCAGACCTTCCCAGATCACAACTAAAATTATCAAGATAGACAGATAGATAAAGAGAAGATGTATCTAGAAGCTGAGAAAGAATGTCACCCACATGCCATTTATTCAGCAAGTTCCAGGCACTGTACTAGGTGATATGCTGTATGTAGCAAATGTCCAGATAGTTCTGCTAGATTTGGAGGAGAAAGCATGAGCTTGATGGGTGTGTCTTTAAGGTGTCATATGTCTCCTTCTGGAAACAGAAGGGACATTCATTCACCCACTGTGAGTTCCATGAGTTGATATTTGCATTTGGAAGAAGGAACTGAGCTTGCTTGGATTAGACCCTGTCCCCATCTCTGTGGGTAGATCCATCAGCTGTAGAAAATATGTATTCTGTCTCCTTACCTGCCAGGTGATAAGAGCCCCGCTCTCAAGGTGGAGGCATGCAGGTGTACCCATGACTTGGCCTGTGAGTCTATCAAATTTGGGAGAGGGCAGTAGCAAGCCCCTTTAGCCACAGATCTGAAACCACTTTCTCCAATCAGCTTTAAGGTAATGCAACTGACATTTTCACTTTCCTTTTTGAAAAAAAAAAAGAATATTCCATTATGTGACTATACAACAATTTATCTAGATATCATTGGTAGTGATTTCACTGATTTTCATTTTTTTCTATTGTTAAAATGTGTTACTATTACTATTCCTATATGTTTCTTGATAATAATTATGAAAGAGTTTCAGTAGGGTTTGTTGCTAGGAAGATTAGTGTATGTTTTCCTTGAACTTTACTAGGGTAATGACAAATGGTTTTCTGTAGTGTATGTATGAATTTACATTTCTTTTGAGTTCCAATTGCCTCACATGTTCACCAGCACTGGATATTCTCAGGCTTTTTTTTAATCTGGTAGATTTGAAATACCATCACATTTTATATTTAATCACATTTCCCTCAATTATAATTAATTTTTTTAAATATGTTCTACATAATTATGGATTATTCATGTTTTTCTTTTATAAAATGCCTATGATGTCTTTTGCCATACTTTCATTATGCTCTTTATCATTTTTATATTGATTTATAGAAATTTTTTTTTTATATTTTTGAAGCAACATTTTTGTTGTTTACTTATGTTGCTAATGTCTTCTTCTCCAGCTAGCAACATGCCTTTTCACTCCATTAATGGTGTCTCTTGATGAACAACATTTCTTGGTTTAAATCTATCTTTTCCCTAACAGTTTCCAAAGCCAGACCTAACATATAACAGCCTTCCATATTAGCAGGGGACTGTTTCTCTGTTCTCTTTTCTTGGTTAACTTTTGTGTGTGTGTACCAATATTATATTGTCTCAATTATCATAGCATTATAATAAATTTTGATATCTGATAAGATAAATGTTCATATGTTATTCATATTCTTTCAAGGTATCTTTGCTATTATTGGCTCTTTAATTTTTCCATGAAAATTTTAACACTGTTTTGCCAAGAAGCACCAAAAAATTTTGAAATTTTTATTAGAGTTACTTTGAACCTACATAACAACATCGACATCTTTAAAATAGTGAATTTTCTGATCTGTGAAAAGAATGTACGTCTTCATTCATTTAGGAATTACCAACTATCTTTCAATAGAGTTTTAACTTTTTCTCTATTAGATCTTGAGGTTAAGAAAAGGTGCTTTTATCTTGGATAGGTTTGAATTCTAGCACATACTTCTATGCTGCATTTAGTTAGATAGTATTTTACTTTTTAATATTATAGATGATATTCAGTTTTACAATGGTAGTTCACTCTTGAATTCACAAGATAAAATCAAATTAGTCTTGATGAATTGTGTTTTGATTTGTTCCTATTTTAATTTTGATTTTCTAAAGATATATATTGACAAGTGGTAGTAGCCTGTGATTTTCCTTTCTTCTCCTGTCCTTATGTGTTTTATACCAAGGTTATATGAACCTCATGAAGTTACTTCAGGAGTACTTGTGGATTCACGGCTTTTGATTTTAGTTCAGGGAAACTCTTAGCTGTTGTCTCTTCATATAATGTCTCTCTTCTATTACCTAATTTTTCTGTCCCCCTCTCCTCACAGATTTTGTATAAAATTGCTAATTACTTCTCATTCTACATTCCATATGTCTTAACTGCTTTTTCACATTTACTAGCTCCCTTTTTAATTGTATGATTATCTCATATCTAATTTCCAGTTTATTGATTCTTTTGTGTGAATGTTAACACTTATATTTTTCCTTTCTAAAATTTTTATGTTTTATTCTTATGAAGTCTTCCTGGATATTCTTAATAGATTGTTGTTTCACTTGGGATTAACTTTTTATTCTTTTATTTTAGAATTTATTAATATAATTCTATACTATCAAATAGAACACATATGCTTTATTTGTATATATGAAGGCTTTGGAAATTTACAAATTTACAATTTTTTCCTGTTTCTTACTTATGATGGTTTATTTCCTTTTGTTTTGATGGCCTTTGATTGTGAGTTCATATTTGTATGATGATCTATAAGAACTTTATATATATGTATATATACTCGTGTATATATATGTATGTATATATATATATGATGTAATTTTACCTTAATTGAACAATTGAAAATACATCTTTTCATAGCTAGATATATTTTAACAATCAATAAACACACAGGTACAAAAAAATGTATTCCAAAAGTATTTACTAAAGTGTTTTTATAGCAGTAAAGAAAGTGAAATAGAAAAAAGGTGAACAACAATATGATTGATTACATAAATTATAAAAAATTGAATTAATATATATAAAGATGGTCTACCATTTTCAATTTTTTAAATTAATTGCTTTATCTATATGTGTGTCTATGCATATAGAGAGAGCAAAACAGAGAGAGAGAGAGACATGCAAACATACACGCTATGATGTACTTAAAGGGTTACAAATTATAGAATTTAGGCGAGTGAAATTTAGTGACAATAGTATTTACATGGATTACATGGATACCTCAATAATTTAATATTAGCCAAAAAAGTCTGAAAATTATTAATGATTAAGATTTTCTGCCTAATATTAGCTTTAGCAAATATTTTGAATACTTATCTTTCAATATTTCTACCTACTGGTCACATGCCAAGAACATGCATCTTCACTGAACTAAACATCAATTTCCTGTGAGCATGCAAATGTTATTATTTTGTTTGTTTGTTGCTACTGATTGATTGATATGGTTGGGCTAGTAAGGTATGACAGTGGTTTATTTAGTTTAGCAATATAATTGTCCCTTGGTATCCAAGGGGGATTTGTTCCAGGACCCACACGGATACCAAAATCCATGGATGCTTAAGACCCATATATAAAATGACACAGTATTGTTTAAGGAATAATGACAAGAAAAAAAAGTCTGTTTTTGATCCACGCTTAGCTTAAACATGGATGCAGAGCCCACAGATACAGAGGGCCAGCTGTATATTCCTTTGCTGTCAGAAATTTTATTAATCAATAACATAATATCTAGAAAGTGAAAAAAAATGCCAGTACCAAGTTATCCCACTATTAAAACCAACTATATTTGTATAATAATTTCTAAGCTACCAAGAACATGGCTCTGTAGAAGTTTGGAAAATACTACCCTTATATATTTCATGATCCTTCAAATGACATAACAATGAACTTCTACACTTATTATCTGGTTAATGTTCTTTAGTTTGTTAGCTGCTACATATATTCAGGAGCCCTGGTGGTACAGTGGTTAAGAGCTTAGCTGCTAACCAAAAGGTCAACAGTTCGAGTCCACCAGCTGCTCCTTGGAAACCCTATGGGGCAGTTCTACTCTGTCCAATAGGGTCTCTATGACTTGGAATCAACTCCACGGCAACGGGTGTATATATTCAAGTATGCTATGTATAAAAACCACTTAGGACATTTGTATTGATTTGTATTAATCATTTAATTATTTTTTAAATTACTCAAAATGATCAGTTTGGTTTGGACTAAGAAGTCACAATATTCTTATGCATAGAATTCAACAACAGTCTGTTGAAGATGTAAGGAAAATTAGTAGATACCATTGTAATGATTTTCAACTATTATCCTGGAAGAACATGGGACAAATAAAAATTAATGTTGTCATTAAAGGAGAGCACACAGTGAATGGTTAATGAGCCCCCCTTTTAAACCTGTGACCTGGCTGTTGAGGTATCCCTAATTAAGGAGTACCTAATCCTTCCACTAGCAGCTGTCCATGTAATCGTATATAGTCAAAATGAGAAAGTATGTGAGGAGTTGGTATCCCAATTTTAATTTACATATATCACCCCACAAAGAAAGGATTTAAGTATATTACAAAAAGGTTGTGAAATTTTAGTGGAAAATGTGAATCAGCCAACTAGTACAAAGCTTTACTTTATTGCAGGAAGAGTTCAACTACTCAACAAAATTAATATAAGGCCTTGACTACTTTTTCTCCTGTAGAGCTAGGGTTGTGATTTTTATTTTGTTTTGCTTTTATCTTGTTTTTATATAGAACTCTATGGAATTTCATAATTGTTCATAATAATGAGTCATAGATAGTCTTTGTAAGATTTTCCTTGAAAGGTCTCTACGTGTGTAAAGTTATACAAAATGTTGTACAAACTTTTCTCTGACAATTTTTCTTTCACTTTTCCTAGGTTATTCTACCCAGGATATTCTTTCTTGAAATATATTAATATAGCCTTTACAACATCATCATCAGGCTTTTACTGTGAATTGCAAAATATAAATTTTCCACTTTTTATTTACCTTAAAAAATGAAATTAATTCTAAAATGTAGTTTTGCCTTAATTAAACAATTTGGAATACATCTTTTCATGACTAAAATCTAGCTGGTCATATTTTAACAAGCAATAAACACACATACAAAAGATATACAAAAGATGTATACCCTCAAATATTCATTTAAGTGTTTTTTTAATAACAGTTAAAAAAAAAAAGTAAACAGCAGAAAGGCCTAATGACACACAATTGGTTATTTAAATTACAGTAAATTGAAGTAACATATAAAGATGACTATAGTTTTCTGGTGGCACAGTCATTAAGAGCTTGGCTGCTGACCAAAAGGTTGGCAGTTCGAATCTACCAGCCGCTTCTTGGAAACCCTATGGGGCAGTTCTCTGTCCTGTAGGGTCACTATGAGTCAGAATGGACTCCATGGCAACTTTTTAAATTTTTTTTTTCTTAATTTTTTAATGAATTGCTTTAAGTTACACTTCTACATAATAACAGCAAATCCACTATTCTTTCCTAAGGTCTCTTGCTTCCCACCTGCAAGCTTATAAACACAAAAAGGCAAGTCTAGTGCTAAACACCACCTGGAAAGAGATCTGACTAGTCTAATCTGTATGTTAGCATGAACAGTTCATTGCCATTGCTTTTTTGGGGGCCACATAAAGCTGCTGGTGAAAATCGGACCTATATGACCTAACGCATTCATGACCACTGCTGTGCTAATGTCTTAGAATTCTAATGAGACAGGAGGGAATGTTATCATGTAGTTGGACTCTATGGTGTTTTACATTTATGCTCCCATGCTCAGTGAAGACTACCAACTAGAGGGAGTGCAGATTCAACCAAATTTTATACTAAGGGCCGATTCTATAGATGATACACCCAGAAGTCTAGATTTCCCTTCTATCATGGCAATTTGCATTTTGGGACCTTACTTCTCCAGCCTGGTAAGGGTCAATATGAACTTTTTAATAACATTACACCTCAAACGGGAAGGAAACCCTGGTGGCTTAGTGGTTAAGTGCTACAGCTGCTAACCAAAAAGTCAGCAGTTCAGATCCACCAGGCACTCCTTGGAAACTCTATGGGTCAGTTCTACTCTGTCCTGTAGGGTCGCTATGAGTCAGAATCAACTCTATGGCAACAGGTTTGGGTTTTTTTGTTTGTTCCTTTTTTTCCAAAGGGGAGAGAGTTAGATTTTCAAATCCTTCCTCCCAAGAGACCCTCTTCCCCTTTGCAAATTTTCCCAGTTTTCAGGACAACTAGCTCTGTAAATTAAAGGATATGATGAAGTGCAGGGCAATAGGTGACCTTTTTTTTTAATCTTAGGTTTGCATAACCAAGAGTTGCTACTCAACTATTCCCTAAGCAAAAGTCTTTTTACAGTTACTTATTGTTTCAACTTAGAAGTTAGCCATTTTTCCTTAATAGTATCAAATTTCAAATATTGTCAATATTGTGTGTGTGTGTGTGTGTGTGTGTGTGTGTGTGTATACCAAATCCATTGCTATCAAGTCGACTCTAACTCATAGGGTTTTGAACTGCCAGCTGAGTTAGCAGCCGAGTACTTAACAACTTTGCCACCAGGATGCTGTCTCTATATATATAATCCATATCATATATATGGATTAAGGAGCCCCGGTGGCCCAATGATATGGTTAAGCACTCTGATGCCAACTGAAAGATCAGTGGTTTGAATCCACCAGCTGCTCTGCGGGACAAAGATGAGGCAGTCGGCTTCAATTAAAGATTACATACAGCCTTGGAAATCCTGTGGGGGCAGTTCTACTCTGTCCTATAAGGTCACTATGAGTTGGAATCAACTTGACAGCAATGGTGGTTTTTTCTTTTTTTGGTATACATAGGTTAAAAGAAAAAATCATTGCTGTTAAGTCTATTCTGACTCATAGCGACCCTATAGGACAGAGTGGAACTGCCCCATACAGTTTCCAAAGACCAGCTGGTGGATTATAACTGCAGACTTTTTGGTTAGCAGCCAAGCTCTTAATCACCGTGCCACCAGGGCTTCATATGGATTAGGCAATATTGTATATATATGAATCATTTACATTCAAACACACACACACACACACACACACACACACACACACACACAAAATGATGCAGGTCTATATTGACTGTCAGGAAAGATTCCTATAACATATTCTAAGAATATAAGATGGTTTATAAGTCAGTATTTATGTAAATTATTTTGTTATTTATAAGTTATACATTCACAGGAAGGAATCTGGAAATATGTTCACTAAAATGTTCACAAGGTGCAATTTAGGTGTTTCTTTCTTCCTTCCTTCTTTTCTTTTTTCTTTATAATTTTCTATGTTATTTGTTTTAGGCACAATGAATGAATATGTACTTCAAAACTATAATTAAGTGATTTATGAAAATTTACAACTGAAAGTTAAAAGGCAGAATTGGGAATATTGCAATATAAATATTTTGTTCCATTTTGTACTGTGCATCTAAAAGTGACTTTAGAATCATATAACTTATTACCAAAGCCTTATAATTTCTGTGTGAGGTTTAATAGTAATACCTCTGGAAAATAAAATGAAATAGGATCAACTCTATTGCTGAGTTAACAGTAATTTGAAAATATGGTCACCACTGTATTTGGGAATACACAAATCTCAGCCTCCTATATCTCTGAAAAATCTCTGAAGAAAATATATGTAAAGGGGCCAGGTAAAAGAATAATACTAAAGTAATGATTTAGGTTTGTTTGTCAAAGTCATGTCTTGTTACCTACTTGTTAAAAAGATACAAAAAATTAGTACATAAAAAGAAATACTGGAATTGTAATATATTTAAAGTAGACCTAAAGAAAGGCACATTCATTTTAGTGTCTACATTTTACCAGCATATTCAGTCAAAGAGGAGTCCCTGGGTGGTGCAAACAGTTAATATGCTTAGGTTGGAAGTTCAAACCCACTGAGATGTGCCTCAGAAGAAAGGACTGGTGATCTACTTCTGAAAACTCACAGCCTTGAAAACCTATGCGGTATATTTCTACTCTGAAAACACATAGGATCTTCCTGAGTTGGAATCAGCCTGGTAGCAACTGTTTTTTTTTTTTTTTTTTTTTTTTTTTTGCTTTTCAGTCAAAGATTGTGACTGATTCCTAGAACTACAGAGAAATAGAGTTGGGAGTTAAATTTTGATACTAATTTTCTATCCAGATCGAGAAGTCCTAATAGTCAATTGGTCAACACTGTGCTCCTGCTCACCCATCAAAGTTAATAATATCACTTAATGCAGATCATGGAGAATACATATCAATGTAGTTGGATAAGACATGCTATAACCCAAATAATTTCAATGCAGACATTAGATTCAGCTTCCAAAAGCTTAGAACATTGGGCAGAAGGAGGAACATTAGAGAATACAAGTTTCTTGCCTGCTCGATGTTTGTTTTTTTGATGTCTGTGTTTTCCACTCTATATTTCTGCTATCATAAAATGGAAACCATAGTGAAGGAGAGTAAAATTTTGATTTGTAAGCATAAAAGCATGAGTAGGAAAAAAAAGAAGCATTGTTACTGCGTTTTACTTACCTGACCTCCTTATTGAATCTAGCTCTCTTTTCATTTCCACTTGTGCATTTTGATAGTGATTTAATATGCTTTCTCTGTATAATTTTGTGACGTTGTTGTTGTTGTTGTTAGGTGCTGTTGAGTTGGTTCTGACTCACAGCGACCCAATGTACAAGAGAACAAAACACTGTGTGGTCCTGCATCATTCTCACAAACATTGCTATGCTTGAGCCCATTGTGGATGTCCTTCTCCAGGGACTGGTCCTTCCTGATAATGTGTTCAAAGTACTTGAGATGAAGTCTTGCCATCCTTGATTCTAAGAAGCATTCTAGCTGTACTTCTTCCAAGATATATTGGTTTGCTCTTCTGGCAGTCCATGCTATATTCAGTATTCTTCACCAACACCGTAATTCAAATGCATCAATTCTTCTTTGGTGTTCCTCATTCATTGCCCAGCTTTCATATGCATATGAGGCAATTGAAAATACCATGGCTTGAGTCAGACACACCTTAGTCCTCAAAGTGACATCTTTGCTTTTTAAGACTTTAAAGAGGTCTTTTGCAGCAGATTTGCCCAATGTAATACGTCATTTGATTTCCTGACTGCTGCTTCCAAGGGCATTGATTGTGGATCCAATTAAAATGAAACACTTGACTACTTCAATATTGTGATATCAATTTATAATGGTTAAATCATACTGTATTAGTATGTCAAAATGTTTCTTAAAATTTTACTCTAAATTGTGTAGTAGATCCTTTTTGGAGTTATGCTTTTCCTTTGAATTTTCTAGATCAGGGGTCAGCAAACGTTTTCTGTGAAGGTACAGATAGCAAATATTTTAGGCTTTGCAGACCATACAGTCTCTGTCTCAACTATTTAACTCTGCTGTTGTAATTCAAAAGCAACCATGGGCAATATGTAAATGAATGACAGTAGTTACCTTCCATAAAACTATATTATGGGCACTAAAATATGAATTCCATATCATTTTTATATGTCATAAAATAAACTTTTAAAAAATGTTTCAATTCTTTAAAAATTTAAAAACCATCCTTCCTTGTGAGTTGTACAAAAACAGGTGGCATGCCAGATTTGGCCCATGAGTTGTAGTTTTCCGACATCTCTTCTACATGCATACTGGAACCAAGCCCTAATCAGTTCATTTAAATCATAATCCTGCAGATAGGGTCTTCTGGGCTTTTGTATGTTTTAAAAGTCTCCCAGGTGATTTCAATGTTGAGATGCTATTCTAATAATGAGGGTTTTTTTTTTTTTTTTTTTTAAATAAAGCTATGGTTTGATCTTTTTTCTTCTTTTTATTCAAAATCTGCCTAAACTCAACTAGTCTGTATCACAAAAGTTCGAGGGAATTGAAGATTGTTCTGATCACTCTCTGTGGATAGGTGAACACCCTTCTCAGAACTACAATTGGAGGTCAGGTTGAGGTGCACATATGGTAGTCTAATTCCCTTTTCCTGATAAAATACATTCAAGCTGTATCTTCCTCCTGTCCCTCACCTCCTGGTGGTTTGATACTCTAAGTCAAGGTAACACGTGAAAAACTTCACTTTTGAACAGAAATTGCTACCATGATTCTGTTTCTCCCTCACTCTCTCTACTGCACTTTACTCACAAAATATAAAAGCTACAAAATGCATTGACCTACTCCTCACAACTCTTACCTTCTTCTCAGTTGTATCCTAGGATCCACAGTCTATGTATATTTGGGTGTAGTAAGATGCTATCACAGCTGAGGGTAAGACAAACCCCAAATCAAATCTTTACAGAAGCAGATTGCCAGGACTTTCTCACATAGCACCACTGGGTGGACTCAAACCATCAACCTTTACATTGTTAGCTAAGAGAAAACCATTCACACCACCCAGGGACCTGAGGATAAGATGGAGACAACTCCTCAAAAGGCCACCAGATCAAGCAAAGCTAAGATTATTAGACTTACTGCAGTGAAGGTCGACACTATCTTGACTGAATTTTAGTAGGGTCTCAGAAGGATGAAGTCAGGGGAATATATATATAGGAACATAGGGACTGGGCTGGATGATTTTAAGGAATATTTTGCAATGTGTAAAATGGGTTGGAATTAGGAAGTTTACGACGACAGTTTTAGATTCGTGAGCATGGTGAGATAAGAGTCTTGAAGGAAGACCTGATCAACAAATTGTTAGTTTTGAAAAGTAATCTGTTTGAGTTGTTCCCCAGTCTTATCATCTAGGAACAAGAATTTCTTAGCACAGACGGCTAGGTTGTTTTTGCCTGGTCAAACTACTGTTTAGCACCAAACCAAAAACCAAATCCATTGCCATCAAGTCAATTGCGACTAATAGCCACCCCATAGGACAGAGTAGAACTGCCCCATAGGGACTCCAAGGAGCAGATGATGGATTTGAATGGCTGAGCTTTTGGTTAGCAGCCAAGCTCTTAACCACTGCACTACTAGGGCAAATAGAAGGTAGAAGATGGCAGTCTGCATACTTCATAAATCAACCCTTCAGAGGAGTGAATTGGCAAAGCAATTTTGAGTCTGCTTATTCCCTAGAAGTCTGAATCACAGAGTCAATGGTTGTTGTTAGGTGACATCGAGTCAGTTCCAACTCATAGAGACCCTATATACAACAAAACAAAACACTGCTAATCCTGTGCCATCCTCAAAATCATTGCTATGTTTGAGCCCATTGCTGCAGCCACTGTATCAATCTATCTCTTTGAGAGTCTTCCACTCTTTCGCTGACCCTCTACTTTACCAAGCTTGATGTCCTTCTCCAGGCACTGGTCCTTCCTAATAACATGTCCGGAGTGCATGAGACGAAGTCTCACCATGCTTGCTTCTAAGGAGCATTCTTGTTGTACTTCTTCCAAGACAGATTTGTTCGTTCTTGTGGCAGTCCATAGCATATTCAGTATTCTTTGCCAACACCATCATTCAAAGGCATCAATTCTTCTTTGGTCCTTATTCATTATCAAGCTTTTCCATGCATACGAAGCAATTGAAAATACCATGGCTTGGGTCAGGTGTACCTTAATCCTCAAAGTGACATCTTTGCTTTTCAACACTTTAAAGAGGCCTTTTGCAGCAGATTTGCCCAATCCAATATGTCATATGATTTCTTGACTGCTGCTTTCATGGTCATTGATTGTGGATCCAAGTAAAATGAAATTCTTGACAACTTCAATATTTTCTCCATTTATCATGATGTTGCTTATTGGTCCAGATGTGAGGATTTTTGTTTTCTTTATGTTGAGGTGTAATCCTGACTGAAGGCTTTAGTCTTTGATCATCATCAGTAAGTGATTCAAGTCTTCTTCGCTTTCAGCAAGCAAGGTTGTGTCATCTGTATATGGCAGGTTGCTAATGAGTCTTCCTTCAATCCTGATGCCTTGTTCTTCTTCATATAGCCCAGTTTCTTGGATTATGTGCTCAGCATACAGACTGAATAAGTATGGTGAAAGGATACATCCATACTCACAGCTTTCCTCATTTTAAACCAGGCAGTATGCCCTTGCTGTGTTGGAATGACTGCCTCTTGGTCTATGTACAGGTTCAGCTTGAATTTTTTCTTCAGTTCTTGCAGCTTGAGAAAAGTGAGTGTGCCGTTCTCTTTTGGTTTTCTAACTCCAGGTCTTTGTGCAATTCATTATAAGACTTTACTTTGTCTTCTCGAGTACAATTAAGAGTTCTGGAATTCCATTCTTTGCAATGTTATCCATAATTTGTTATGATCCACACAGTTAAATGCCGCTGCATAGTCAATAAAACACAGGTAAACATCTTTCTGGTATTCTCTGCTTTCAGCCAAGATCTATTTGATATCCCTACATTCACATCCTCTTCTCAGTCTGGCTTGGATTTCTGGCAGTTCCTTATCAATGTACTGCTGTAACCATTTTTGAATTATGCTCAGCAAAATTTTACTTGCACATGGTATTAATGATATTGTTCAATGATTTCTACATTCTGTTCGATCACGTTTCTTTTGCATGGGCACAAATATGGATCTCTTCCACTCGGTTGGCCAGGTAGCTGTCTTCCAAATTTCTTGGCATAGACAAGTGAGCACTTCCAGCATTGCATCTGTTTGTTGAAACATCTCATTTGGTTATTCCATCAATTCCAGGGCCCTTGTATTTTGCCAATGCCTTCACTGAAACTTGAAATTCTTTCTTCAGTACCATCAGTTCTTGAGCATATGGTACCTCCTGAAATGGTTGAGTGTTGACCAATTCTTTTTGGTACAGTGACTCTGTGTATTTCTTCTGTCTTCTTTTAATGCTTCCTGCGTCATTCAATATTTTGCCATAGAATCATTAAGTATTGTAACTCAAGGCTTTAATTTTTTCTTCAGCTCTTTCAGCTTGAGAAAAGTGAGCGTGTTCTTCTCTTTTGATTTTCTAACTCCAGGTCTTTGCGCATTTCATTATAATACTTTACTTTGTCTTCTCGAGCTGCTCTTTGAAATCGTCTGTTCAGCTATTTTACTTCATCATTTGTTCTGTATGCTTTAGCTACTCTACATTAAGAGCAAGTTTCAGAATCTCTTCTGACATCCATTGCAGTCTTTGCTTTCTTTTCTGTCTTTTTCACGACCTTTATTTTTGTCATGTATAGTGTCCTTGATGTCATCAGATTTGCATTGCTCAAAGCTACTGCAAAAGACCTGTTTAAATTGTTAAAAATTAAAGATGTTACTTTGAGAATTAAGGTACACCTGACCCAAGCCATGGTATTTTCAATTGCCTCATATGCTTGCAAGAGCTAGACAACGAATAAGGAAGACCAAGGAAGAATTGATGCACTTGAATTATAGTGCTGGCGAAGAATATTGAATATAACATGGACTATGAGAAGAATGAACAAATCTATCTTGGAAAAAGTATAGCTAGAATGCTTCTTAGAAGTGAGGATGATGAGACTTCGTCTCACATATTTTGGACATGTTATCAGGAGGGACCAGTCCCTGGAGAAGGACATCATGCTCAGTAAAGTAGAGGGTCGGTGAAAAAATGGAAGACCTTCAACAAGATGGATTGACACAGTGGCTACAATAATGGGCTCAAACATCACAGTGATCATGCGGATGGAGCAGGACCAGACAGTATTTTGTTCTGTTGTACGTACTGTCTCTATGAGTCAGAACCAACTAGATGGCACCTAACAACAAAAACAACATTTTTCATCAACCTGATTAGAAAATTTTATCATAAAGGGAACTGGAAGTTTGTTGAAGGTCACACAGGTGATAAATGTCAAAGTCAAACTATTTATGAGCTGTATCTGAATCGAGTGCCTGAGCCATTAACCACAATGTGATAGTGCCTCTCAAATAGTACTACTCAAGCAGTTATAAATGCTTATCAAAATACATAATTTACAGTTGAAAGTAG
Source organism: Dugong dugon (assembly GCA_030035585.1). Taxonomy (NCBI): domain Eukaryota; kingdom Metazoa; phylum Chordata; class Mammalia; order Sirenia; family Dugongidae; genus Dugong; species Dugong dugon. Next base: position 50,584,232 of record CM057472.1, read on the forward strand.
TTATAATATATGGGATTTGGCATGAAAAGACATGCTTTTCCTTAATTTATCAATGTGTCTTCAGTGACCTTCATTTTCCTTGAATATAAAAGAGAAACAAACTTGGAGATACCTACCATACAAACAAGATTATGTTTCTTATATGCGATAATATATTGAAAATATTTAGAAGTAGTAAAATACTATGCCAACATACAAATAGAGGCATTTTTTATTATTGTATATTTAATATACTTATCTATATTGATAAAGGATGGATGGATAGACTGATAGATAGATATTCCCAGACAATAGTAATCTTTCTGTATTTCTACAAACATTTTATCAGTAGGTTTTCTGGTTGCTTTTTCACTGTTCATGTGTCCTCTAATGTAAGATCTTGAAAGCTGAGGATTATGATTTCATAGCTTTATATCCCCACAGAGTTTTGTATCATAATGTGATACACATAATAGAAGTTCAGTAAAGCTTGTTGAATGAACATGATGGTATTTTATTCTTTCACATCCAGTATATATATTTTTTATATTATACCACATAAAGTGTAAGGTAATGCTTATCTCCAACATTAACTAAAAATACAATATTATTACAAAAAGTAATATATTATTCTATAGGCTGGGAGAAATGTTTTCACTTGTTACTGTTAGACTGAATAAAGCAAGCCCACCAGAAATATTATTTCTGAGCTCACTTCATTTGGTTCAGATTTTAGGACGAGCTGAAAAGTTTATAGTAAAAAGAAACCTGCCAGAGATCAATCAAGTTTCATTTCTGCCTTCAACTTTTTTCCTACATTTTATTTCCCACTTATCTATCCAACCACCTATGGTCCACGGGATACCAAGAGCTTAAGCTTACTTGAAAGAGTTCTCAAAATGCAGTTGGAAGCACAACTTTCTTTCTTTTTTTACAATTATCAATGCTAAAATGTATCTTTTACTATAGAATTCTTATGTTTATAGCAAATTAAATCCCACTAAGTGTAGCAAATAATTGAACTATGCTTACCTAAAAAATGGATAAAAGGTAAAGTTAATATGAGACACTTCACGTGTCTGACCTTTAAGTATGTTACCACTACTTGACAGAAAGAAAATAAAATGAAACAGATATGGTTTAAATAGCTTTTAACTTTTGGCATATTTTATGCAAAGGAAGATAGCATCTATTGTCTAAAACCAATCATACTATAACTTATTTAACACATTTTTTATTCTCCATTGGAAAACCAAGAATAGATATTAAAGTATATTGATGGATAAGCCTATAAATCAATAATAATTTATATAAAATATTTATCTGATTCTATGTAACCTAAAAAAGTGGCTACTTAAGGTATGTGAATGTAATTTTTTAAATATAAAAGTTTATTATGCACTTACCACAAGTAAAATAATATGTTGGGTAGTTTAATATTATCATCTTATGTATTTCAGTAACAATTCTCTAATACAGGTAAAATGCTGCCAATTTTACAGAGGAGGAAGTCAAGATTCTGGGGCAAATGTATATTTGACTCCATGTTTTCGGCTTTTGCTGAGCCTCATAAAATGCACAGGAATCGTGGTTTCATGGTCAGACAATAATCAAGGTCTTACTTATATCAGTCAGTCATTGTGTAGCCTTAAGCAATTCACAAGAACTCTGTGCTATTGTATCTGTCCTAATAAAAATGATAAATAATTCATCCATTCCGTCTTCCCTAAGCCATTCATTTATTCAATCAATCAAAATTTATTTAGTGTATACTATATTCCAAGCCCTGCCCTACCTCTGAAGATTAAGAAATATATGTTGCAAGTCCTCCTTTATGAGACTTTCAATGTACTGAAAGAGACACAATTTAAAACCCTAATTACAATATAAGACAATAAGTGCTGTAATAGTGGCATGCACTTGGCTCTAATTAGAACACAAGAAAGGTACATTTAATTCAGGCCCAGTATTTAATCTGGAAAATCTTCCCATGGGAAGTGTCATTTGGACTGAGTATTTATAATGCAATTGCCTCAGGCTACAATCCAGTCTCTGAAGAAAGTCCACTCGGTAAAAATTTCCTTTATCTTCTTATGTTGCTGGGTCAATTCAAGTAAGTACTTGGAACAACTTCACTCTTTAAAAAGCCCAGTTATTTGTGTTGAAACATGGACTAGGCCTTATTGCCTCTTTTCCATTCCCCTGATTTTAAAAGCAGGTCACTCATTTGGGAAGACGTAAGTGTCTTCTGAAGAAGAATCAAATGAAGTGGAAGAAGCTGTTTGATTCCAAACTAGTCAAAAGTGGGCTATCAAATAGTGGGAGACTTTCAGATGGTCTAAAATTTAGATTCTAAATGACCCTGTCATCTAGCCCCTTGGGCTTTATGATTACTGATCTACTTCTTACCCTCAGAGAAGAAGTGTCAACAGTTTGAGGCTCATCAGTTCCTCATGCTTATCCTGTGAGAGAATTGAGGAGAATTCTAGACAGGTTGTCATAGTCTTCTACCTTTCTAAGGCTGGCACTTATAAAGTCATCAGGTCCTCAGTGTCCTTTGATTCCCAATATTACTAGAACTCCATGCATCCTATTGTAAATTTCAGGACAGGAAGGAGGGCAGGAAAAAAAAAAAAGTTTTTTTTTAATGATGAGTCTTCTCCCTTTAAGAAGACTTTTGGAATTCCCACACAGTACTTCTAGTTACATATTACATGGCCACTTCTAGCTGCAAGAGAGGTAGTAGTAATAGTAGTAGTAACAGTAACCTCTGCCATAAAGTTGGATTCAGGATATGTTTTAGGTACAAGATCAACAAAATTTGCTAGTGATAGGAATATGAGAATTGAAGGAAAGAGAAGAAGTAGGATGACTAATTGGTTTTGAACCTGAGAAAATGAATAGATAGAGATGGCATTAATCGAGAAGGGGATGACTAGGAAAGGAACAGATTTTGGGGTAGATAGAAAAGCCAAGAATCTGTTTTGATATTGTTATGTTTGCAGTTCTCAAAAGACACAGAAGGAGTTATTTGAAGTCGGTATAACTTTGAAGGAGAGGTTAGGGTTAGGGTTATAAAATTGGAATCATCCACATATTAATGATACTGAAATCCGATGTCCTAGTTTCTTAGCACTGCTATAACAGAAATCCCACAAGTAGGTGACTTTAACAAACAGAAATTTATTTTCTCACAGCTTAATGTTGGGTTTTAGATATATCCAATATGGATTCTGCCCGCGAAGGACTTTGGGATTGAGCAACAGTAGTTGGACAGTACCATAATTTTTCACAAATAGTGGGCTCTAGTAAATAATGTGCTCACACACATACAATACACAGAAAATACGAAATTAAGAAAAACAGTTCTGGCACACCACACCCATGCAAGTACTGCGCATATCACATGACATTTTCAGAAGTGAATTCACCTGGCCTCCCGTATTACAGGTAAATCCTATCATTCTGTTCATTTTCTTTAATCTCCTCATGTCTGGACTCAGAAATGTTACTTTTGATCATAATTGTATAGTAAAGATATAAGCCATGGTCAAGAAGTCATGGATCAGTTTGGTAGTCGCCCTAATTGGAAAATAAACAATCAAAACCATGCATTTGTTTCTGTTAATTTAAGTTGATAGCTATAGCCATTAGATCAACCAAACAAAAACCAAAACCTGTTGCTATGGACGTTGATGCCAACTCACAGAGACCCTATAGGGGAGGGTAGAACTGCCCTATAGGGTTTCCAGGGAGGAGATGGTGGATTTGAACTGCCGACCTCTTGGTTAGCAGCCAAGCTCTTAACCACTGTGCAACCCGGGCTCTTCAACAGTTGGGTGTAAAAACCTGATCACATCATCTTAAGTGAAATCATTGTTGTTGTTAGGTGCCGTCCAGTTGATTCTGAATCATAGCGACCCTATACGACAGAGTAGAACGGACACAAAGGGTTTCCAAGGAGTGGCTGGTAGATTGGAACTGCCAACATTGTGGTTAGCAGCCAAGTTCTTCTCCACTGAGCCACCAGGGCTCCATTAGGTTATGTTAGGTCTGCTTATTTCATAGTTTAATTATGTCTTCTTAATGTCAACTGGTTAAAGAGCTCCACTGCTAACCAAAATGTTGGCAGTTGGAATCCACCAGCCGCTCCTTTGAAAACCTCTGGGGCAGTTCTACTCTGTCCTATAGGGTAGCTATGAGTCAGAATGGACTTCACAGCAATGGGTTTGGTTTTTGGTTTTTAACGTCAATTGAAGTCAGCAATATGTAAAAAAAAAAAATATTGTCATAGCATGTTTACAAAAATAACGCATGGGTGGGTGTTGCACAGTTGGCAATAAAACATATAACACACAAGTAATTTGCAAAAAAAAAAAATATATAGTAACCCTGTCCTGTACTTATATGGGGACATTAACCAGACTCCTTTCTCTCCCTTCCTCCCCCTGGAGTTAACAGCTACTGATTAACTGCCTTTAAGTGCAAATCCAGCCATCAATTAGTAAATACTTCCTAGGGTGATTTTCCCAGAGGGTTTCCAAACTTCACTTTCCCCTCCCTTTCCTCTGTAGTGTCAGTGTCACATTCCTTTCCCCCTTTGCAATTCATCCACTCTTTGAGTACATAAGTGTTAAAACAAAGGCCCCCCAGTGTGCGCCAATCTTATGATATTATAACCTAACTTGTCAGTGCTTCACAGTGGTTTCACCATGGGATCCAGTGTTGTCCTCTATAGTAACTAAGTTTCTCCTTATTAAAAGTCTTTAGTCCAATCAACCTCTTTTTTCAGAATCTAAACCAAACCTCTCCAAGAATGTTTCAGGACTGCTTTACCATCTGTGACTTTGGCCTACACCTTTGGTTTCACCCCAATCACTGGCCAGGTGGGACTCCATCATTTAGGAGGCTAGATGTTTGAATTCAGGGCTTTGGCTTTAGGGAAAGTCTCTCTCTGTCCTTTCTGGGGGAAAATCCTTGTCTCTATTTCACGAGTATTCTTGACAACCCTTGGAGAGTTCTACATGGCAGAGACCTTTCTGCCATTTGTACTTACTTACTTCTGTGCCTAATCTGCTCTTTTATATCTCAAAAGTATTTGGCTTAAAACACACCCTACACTGATATGGTCTCAATAACATAAAAAGAAAACCTTATTCTCAAATGAGATTACATCCACAGGTATAGGCATTATAATTTACAACAAATTATTTTTTGAGGGGAAGTTGGGGGGAGGAGGATGCAATTCAGTCCATAACATCATGGAACCAAATAAGATCATCAGGGGAACAATGAAAGTGTTTTACACGTGGCAAGGACATGAATTTTAAGGGGCCAAAGGGTGGAATATCATGGATTGAATTGTGTCCCCCAAAAATATGTGTCAACTTGGCTAGGCCATGATTCCCAGTATTGTGTGGTTGTCCTCCATTTTGTGATCTGATGTAATTTTTCTGTATTGTAAATCCTCATCTCTGCCTGTGGTAAATGAGGCAAGATTAGGTTATGTTAAAGAGTGTTAGGGTGGAATGCAATACTCATACTCAGGTCACAGCCCTGATCCGATTGGGGTGTTTTGCAACACCTTTTATCTTACAAGAGATAAAAGGAGAAGCAGTAAGCAGAGAGAGAGGGATCTCATTACCACCAAGCAAGAAGAGCCAGGAGCAGCACGTCCTTTGGGCCTGGGGTCCTTGTGCTGAGAAGCTCCTAGACCAGGGGAAGATTGATGACAAGGACCATTCCCCAAAACCGACAGAGAGAGAAAGTCTTCCCCTGGAACTGGCACCCTGAATTTGGACTTCTAGCCTCCTAAACTGTGTTGTTGTTGTTGTTAGGTGCCATCTTGTCAGTTCTGACTTATAATGATTCTATAGGGCAGAGTAGAACTACCCCATAGGGTTTCCAAGGAGTGGCTGGTAGATTTGATCTGCCTACCTTTTGGTTAAGAGCTGAGCTCTTAACCACTGCACCACCAGGACTCCCCTACACTGTGAGAGAATAAATTTCTGTTTGATAAGCCATCCACTTGCAGTATTTCTGTTATAGTAGCACTAGACAACTAAGACATATGCTTATTATCTTTTATATATTTTTGAGGGGAATAAATTATATGATAGATAAATAGACAGATAAATATATAGACAGATAGAATACGTACTTTTAAAGGTATTGTGAAGAGGATTCTATGACATGATTTAGATGAAAGTGTTTTGTAAATTAACTGCTACTATGCAAATATTCTTATTATATAAGGTAGAAAGTGACAAATGCTATAACTGAGATTAAGAACCATGGAAGTTCAAAATGAAAGAGCAAGAGAAGGAAACAAATTTTTGCTAGAAGATAGCAGAGAAGCCATAATCCACATTTCCAACTTTGCTTTCCTCCTGATCAATGGTAGTTCCCTTTGACAGATAGGGATGAGAATAAGGTTTGGTTGTGCCACTTTTCTTCTGTTGCTCTACTTCAGAACCTTTCTAAGTGCTGATAGACTTTGCCAGTGATTCTGAGTTCTCTATAAACAACCTTGCTGTAATTCTGGTCACAAACTAGAACTCTGAACTAAAACTACTTCTCTTCTGGAGCCAGTGAGGAGATGAGGTAAGATAGATCTCCCATCTTACCTATACATTTCTGCCTGCTCAGTCTCCTCTGAGATAATCAAACCACACTGAACAGATAAATGAAACCATTCCATAAAATATTACGACGTAGGAGTAAAAAGTTGAGGCTCTCACTATTATGAACTACAAAGGAAGTCTCAAAGGAAAGGGACACTTAAAAGTTCTTCTAATCCGGCAGCTCTTCCCTACCCAACCTAGGTTCCCATTCCTTCACCTTTACCCCCCTCCCAAGGCAGTGCATCTTCCAGTTTCTTCATCCAAAGCTTCACCTACATTTCTAGAAACACATCCCTTCTACAAAAAAGTGGAAATCTTGTCCTAAAGTTTTCATATCTCCTGAGCCCCCAGACTCATGCACCAGGTCTGAATTGGTCAATCTGAAGGAAACCCTTGACTCTACTAAGAAGTCAAGCGATGTCTGTTGTTCCCCAAGCTTGCAGGTTAGCCAGGGACCCCAGGATCTCTTCTCTAAGGTCAACGTGGATTATCTGGCCAGGTTCCCTTTTTAACTTTTCCATCCAGTTGAAGTGGAGACAATCATTTCTTTTAAATAATGAATATGGTTTCTGTTCAGTTTATTAAGCATATGCAGATTTCTAAGTACAATTAATTTTTGGGGATAAGACAGTTTACATGCTTAGTAATAAAGAATTTATTTTATTAATTTTCAAAGAAATTGATCCTTTTTCTAAAAGCATTAAGCCCATCTATTGTAAAAGTTAAATTTAAAATGTACCCCTTTTCAGGCAGTCTTGCTCTGGTACATTAAGTTGGAAGTGGGAAAGATGGTGGCCAGTTCTTCTCTTTGGAATGCCACATGAGTTGATATTCAAGATAGGGTACAGAAAGAGGAGCAAGAATGGCATTCCTCAAATATTAGCAACAATCAATGGACATGTACAAAATCAGGAAGGTGTGGGGAGTGTAGGAGAAGCGGTGAATACGGACAGAAAATGGTGATGTGGAAAATGGTGACCTCAAAGACTAGAAAACAGGGAGAAGTATAGAAAACTTTTATAGAAAGGACTAAGATCTAAATTGGTTTTTAGGGGCCCAAAGGAAGCAGCATGTATGGAAAGGGTTCAAATGGAGTGAAAATTAGACAGAGAGAGACTACTACAATAATCCAGGTGAGAGAGCCCTGAAATACTTTCCCTCCATATTGCCTTCTACACAAAAAATGCTTATTACATAGAAATACCATGAAAATGAATACATTTTTTAGCCAGATTCTACACAAGTTAACAAAACAAAACAGTCTGAGAGCTGGGTATTTTTCAAACTGGATCAGCTTTCTCAAAGCATCAGGATATAATCTTTTAATATATGAAAGGAAAAAAAGACATTATCTGAAATATTTATCTTTATTTTCAGAAAACAAATTCAGTATTTTCAATTCTTCATTTTCACTGTAGTCTTGTGAGAATCTGGTGCGAACATGTTAATTTTTCTTTTAGATAAACTTGGTGAAATATGTTTTGATTCCTCTGATTTACCAGATATTAGCACTGTATTAGACTGTAGTAACTGATACATGAGTACACTTTAATAATCTATTATCAAGCTATAAATCTTGCATTCTGTATTTCTGTAAATATGCTAAACCAAAAAGTCATTGCCGTTGAGTCGGTTCCAGCTCATAGAGGCCCTATAAGATAGAGTAGAACTGCCTCAGAGAGTGTTCAAGAAGCGTCTGGTGGATTCAAACTGCTGACATTTTGGTTAGCATCCGAGCGCTTTACCACTGTGCCACCAGGGCTCTGTAAATATGCTAGTGTCTCGTAAATGACTAATTTTGTGATGCACTCTCAGATATTAAAATAATGACATAAGTTGCTACAATATATTATGTATAATTCTTTAACTCTAAAAGCGGTCCTTTAAGGAATTATTCTGTTTTAGAGATAAAACTAGGCTCCGAGAAGTCTGGTAAATTATTCAAGTTAACAAGTGAAAGAACTGAGATTTCAAAATGGTTCTGCCTCCAAACACAGAGCTAACATTTTAAAATTTATAAGAAGAGTTATGTATCAAAACTGTCATCAAAGAGATAGTAATTCTGAGACTTAGCAACTTCAAAATATCAGTTTAGTGGGTCTTCATAGCCATTAGTTCCATTGTCATTGAAACTATTCTCCAAGCTCTTTTTTAAAGAATTATAAATAGGAATAGACTTGCTTTCCTTCTAATGTATTTCATTTGGGTTAGGAAGATTCCTAAAAAAGGAACCCCTGTTTAGTCAGTCTCTTGCTGGAAAACACATAGTATTTTTGCTCCTTCTTGTATCCAAACTTACCTTCTATTTAATTCTTCTGTGGTATAAGTCCATCAACTCAATTCTTTTGGTAGTATAGGTCAGTCAACAATCAGACATTTCTCCTTGTCCTTTTCTTTTTTTCAGGTTCTTTACTAAACTGCATCAGAAAAATCTTTCCTATTTTCCTCGCCCCTCTTACAGCAATTTGTCCTAAATTTCTTCAACTCTGGGAATATGTCCAGCTTTCAGGGAGAGCTCTAGGAAAGCTTGAGAAGTAGGCAGACATTTTTCTGTCATCAAAGTCCAACTCATACTCTATGGTAACAGCACCTTCCCATTCAGCCCCACATCTTTAATTATTAAATCTGGTTTCAAGTGAAGAAGTAATTATTAAGTATAAAGAAACTATTCTTTGCATTTCATTTTAATAGATGACAAGATCCTTAGCCACAGAAAAGAATCTATTAATTAAGGAACTTTTGCCCTGGAAAAGTGGGTTTGAGAAGCTCTTTGGGGAAGAAGGGTGTAGAGTACAGAGTAAAGTCATCAATCTCATTCCCCCTAAAATCACCAACCTATACGGCAAATTATGTTTCTTAAAAGTAAATGAAGTCCTGATGAATCTAGATTGCTAACATAGAATGTTCATGCTAAAGAAAACTTCTATGACACATAATACACAAAGTCAACAATGATACTTTTAGTACCTTAATACACTTCTAACAAGTCATCTAAGTAATTAGTAAAACACTAGGAAATGAGTTTGAGAGGTCAGCTGCCGCACTGAAACACTGGTAACAGAAACACAACTCTAATTTTGTCATCTAAGAAAAACTTGATAGAGATTAACTGAAAATGGACCATACTCAGCACAAAATAATGAATCTATTTTAAGACCCATGAATATTGGGAAATGAACTATTTTAAAAGAAGTATCATAGTATTTATTGTTGAGAATGTATTTCCTGTGTGTAGAACTTCTTTTATTTTCCTTTCATATCCTCTTGGTTCATGTTTCATTTCAGCCATTGCTATGGCACCCAGCTGCACACAAATGTTGCCTCACATCATCTAGCCTCAGTTAATCTGACTGTATCTCTTGTTCCCTGCCCGGGGACTTCTGTGCCACCACCATACGAGATGAAGGAGCCCACATAACCATTTCAGTGCTTGCACAAACCTGGACATACAAGAGGTTCATACTCCCTGGGAAACCCTTGACAAATGGGGGAATGAGTGGAGCTGATGTATACATAATCCTTCTTGCATATCTCAAGAAGAAACGCTAAAGGGTATTCTACATGATTCCTCAGAGGACCTGGAATTGATTTGGGGCTCAACTGCCCTCAGTGGTAAGCAACTAGATGATGCACTCTTGGATTAGTTTTCCCTCCTTCCCTTTTTCAGTCTTTCTAGTTCTCCCACTCTTTTCCTGGCCAGGAAAGTACTGGCATGCATCACCTTTTCTCTGGTTCTGAGATGACTGGCTCCAGAAATGGTCTAACAGTAGCAAATGGACTGGTCATCTGGTCAGGGGTCTGAAAGAAAAAAATTAGGAGATGGAGGGTGAGGTGTTCTGAGCATGAGACATACGTATGGAACTGTGGGACTGGGCACAAAGTGTGAAGAATATTAATCACAGATGAATGTCCACCAGATAACATCTGCAGTGGAAGAGGCAATAAACAACCAATGTACTTTATCTGAATATTTAAAAAACATGTTCGCACAGAGAAGGTCACCCTTTTCCAATAGACTTCAAAGCCTTGTTTGGCAGAAGTCTGAGCCTACAGCTATATGCACACCCAAGACTTAAATGTCTATGAGTGTTCTCAGTAGGAAAGACAATTCTATAATGAACACTTCATGATGATGCCTGATCCTCTGCTTTGCTTGAGACTTTAATTGCTCACGTGTGTGACACCAAATCATCTAATTTTTTAAATATATGAAACTCATGCACACTGACAATGTTATAGTCCCTTGAATGAGGGAAAAAATATAAAGCAATGTAGGATTACTAGTGAGAAACCTATGTAGGTTATATACATTTAAGATTTCATAGAAAGGAAAGAAGATCATTGGGGTAAGATTGTTGTCACTGTTGTTGTTAACTGCCATCAAGTTGGTTCCAACTCATATCAAACCTATGCACAACAGAATGAAATACTGTCAGGTCCTGCACCATGCTCGTAATCATTGGTATGCTTGAGCTCATTTTTGCAGCCACTATGTCAATCCATCTCACTGAGGGTCTTCCTGTTTTTCTCTGACCCTGTATTCTATCCAGCATGACATCCTTCTCCAGGGACTGATCCCTCCTGACAACATGTCCAAAACATGTGAGACATAGTCTCACCATCCTTGCTTCTAAAAGGCTTTCTGGCTGTACTTCTTCCAAGACAAGATTTGTTCATTCTTTTGGCAGTCCATGGTATATTCAATATTCTTTGCCAACACCACAATTCAAAGGCGTCAATTCTTCTTTGGTCTTCCTTATTCATTGTCCAGCTTTCCCATGCCTATGAGGTGACTGAAAATACCATGGCTTGGGTCAGACTCACCTTAGTCTTCAAGGTAACATCTTTGCTTTTCAACACTTTCAAGAGGTATTTTGCAGCAGATTTGCCCAATGCAATGCGTTTTTTGATTTCTTGACTACTGTTTCCATGGACTTTGATTGTGAATCCAAATAAAAGGAAATCCTTGACAATGTCAATCTTTTCTCCATTTATCATGATGTTGCTTATTGGTCCAGTTGTGAAGATTTTTGTTTTCTTTACGCTGAGGTGCAATCCATACTGAAGGCTGTGGTCTTTGATCTTCATCAGTAAGTACTCCAAGTCCTCTTCACTTTTAGCAAGCAAGGTTGTGTCATCAATCCTGATGCCCCGTTCTTCTTCATATAGTCCAGCTTCTTGGATTATTTGCTCACCATACAGATTGAATAGGTATGGTGAAAGGATGCAACCCTGACATACACCTTTCCTGACTTTAAACCACACAGTATCCCCTTGTTCTGTCCAAACAATTGCCTCTTGATCTATGTACAGCTTCCTCATGAACACAATTAAGTGTTCTGGAATTCCAATTCTCCACAATGTTATCCATAATTTGTTATGATCCACACAATCAAAGGCATTTGCATAGTCAATTAAACACAGGTAAACATCCTTCTGGTGTTCTCTGCTTTCAGCAAGGATCCATCTGATATCAGCAATGATATCCCTGGTTTCACGTCCTCTTCTGAATCTGGCCTGAATTTCTGACAGTTCCCTGTTGACATACTGCTGCAGCCACTTTTGAATAATCTTCAACAAAATTTTACTTGTGTGTGATATTAATGATATTTTCTGATAATTTCCACATTCAGTTGGATCACCTTTCTTGGGAATAGGCATAAATATGGATCTCTTCCAGTTGGTTGGCCAGGTAGCTGTCTTACAATTTTTTTTCCATAGATGAGTGAGCACTTCCAGCGCTGCATCCATTTGTTGAAATATGTCAATTGATATTCCGTCAATTCCTGAAGCCTTGTTTTTGACAATGCCTTCAGTGCAGCTTGGACTTCTTCCTTCAGTACCATAGGTTTCTGATCATATGCTACCTCTTGAAATGGTTGCACGTCAACCAATTCTTTTTGGTATAATGGCTCTGTGTATTCCTTCCATCTTCTTTTGATGCTTCCTGTATCGTTTAATATTTTCCCCCATAGAATCCTTCACTATTGCAACTACAGGCTTGAATTTTTTCTTCAGTTCTTTCAGCTAGAGAAATGCCAAACATATTCTTCTCTTTTGGTTTTCTATCTCCAACTCTTTGCACATGTCATTATAATACTTTATACTCTGTCTTTTCAAGCCACCCTTTGAAATCTGTTCAGTTCTTTTACTTCGTCATTTCTCCTTTTGCTTTAGCAACTCGACATTCAAGAGCGAGTTTCAGAGTCTCTTCTGATATCCATTTTGGTCTTTTCTTTCTTTCCTGTCTTTTTAATGACCTCTTGCTTTCTTCATGTATGATGTCCTTGATGTCATTCTACAATTTGTCTGGTCTTCAGTCATTAGTGTTCAATGTGTCAAATCTATTCTTGAGATGGTCTCTAACTTCAAGTGGGATATACTCAAGTTTGTACTTTGGCTCTTGTAGACTTGTTCTAATTATCTTCAGTTTCAGCTTGAACTTGCATATGAGCAATTGATGGTCTGTTCTGCATTTGACCCCGGCCTTGTTCTGACTGATGATATTGAGTTTTTCCGTCATTTCTTTCCACAGATGTAGTCGATTTGATTACTGTGTATTCCATCTGATGAGGTCCATATGTATAGTCACCATTTTTGTTACTGAAAAAAGGTATTTGTAATGAAGTCATTGGTCTTGCAAAATTCTATCATGCAATCTCCAGCATCGTTTCTATCACCAAGGCCATATTTTCCAACTACAGATCCTTCTTCTTCATTTCCAACTTTCGCATTCCAATCACTGGTAATTATCCATGCATCCTGATTGCATATTTGATCAATTACAGACTGCAAAAGCTGGTAAAAATCTTTGGCCTTAGTGGTTGGTGAGTAAATCTGAATAATAGTCATATTAACTGGTCTTCCTTGTAGGTGTTTGGATATTATCCTAACACTGACACCGTTGTACTTCAGGATAGATCTTGGAATGTTCTTTTTGATGAAGAATGCAACACCATTCCTCTTCAAGTTGTCATTCCCGGCATAGTAGACCATATGATTGTCTGATTCAAAATGGTCAATACCAGTCCATTTCAGCTCACTAATGCCTAGGATATCGATGTTTGCGTGTTCCATTTCATTCTGGATGATTTCCAATTTCCCTAGATTCATACTTCATACATCACACATTCGATTATTAATGGTTGTTTGCAGTTGTTTCTTCTCATTTTGAGTTGTGCCATATCAGCAAATGGAGGTTCCGAAAGCTTGACTCCATCCACATCATTAAGGTCAACTCTACTTTAAGGAGCCTCTCCCCCAGTTGTCTATTGAGTGCCTTCCAACCTGGGGAGCTCATCTTCTGGCGCTATATCAGACTATGTTCTGCTGCTATTATTAAAGTTTTCACTGGCTAATTCTTTTCAGAAGTAGACTACCGGGTCCTTCTTCCTAGTCTGTCTTAGTCTGGAAGCTCAGCTGAAACCTGTCTCTCATAGGTGAACACCAGTGGCATAGCTTCCAGCATCACAGCAACATGCAAGCCCCCACAGTAAGACAAACTGACAAACATGTTGGGGTGGGGGTTAAATTAGAGAAGATGAATCTCAAACTGTCTCTTGAAGAAAAGGAAAAAATTAGAATGACAAAGAGCCAGGAAAAAATTAAAGTACATAGGAATAGAAAGGCATGTGTGGGGGAAAAGAGGAACTAATACTCACTGTGCTCTTCCTATGAAACAGGCTGTGTTCTAGGCACTTTCCATGTATTAATCGCCATCCATAGCCTATACTTCTTCCCAATAAAAATCCTACTTTTTACCCCAGCCTCTCCCATCTCACTAAGAGACAAATCTACTCTTGCAGTTTCTCAGGTCAAAAATCTTGAGGCTCTAGATAGACAATAGACAAGTGGTAACTTTGGTGAAGGGCAAAACAGTACACAATACTGGGGAAGCCAGCACCACTTGTACAAGGAAAGGTCATGGAAGCTCCATAGACACATCCAAACTCCCTGAGGGACTGAATTGCTGAGTGGAAGGCTGTAGGGACCATGGTTACGGAGAACATCTAGCTCAATTTGCATAACATAGTTTATATAGAAAATGTTCTACCTTTTACCTTGGCGAGTAGCATCTAGGGTCTTAAAAGCCTGTGAGCAGCCATCTACGATAGTCTGCTGGTCTCACCCCTTGAGGAACAAGAGAGAATGAAGAAAACAAGATACAAGGGAAAGATTAGTCCAAAGGACTAATGAACCACAACTATCATGGCCTCCACCAGACTGAGTCCAGTACAACTAGATGGTGCCCAGCTACCACCACTGACTGCTCTGACAGGGATCACAACAGAGGGTCCCTGACAGAGCTGGAGAAAAAAGTAGAACAAAATTCTAGCTCACAAAAAAGCACCAGACTTACTGGCCTAACAGAGACTGGAGAAACCCCAAGAGTATGGCCCCTGGACACACTTTTAGCTCAGTAATGAAGTCACTCCCAAGGTTCACTGTTCAGCCAAAGATTAGACAACCCCATAAAACAAAACGAGACTAATGAGTCACAACAGCCCAGGGACAAGGACTAGAAGGCAGGAGGGGACAGGAAACCTGGTAATAGGAAACCCCAGGTTGAGAAGGGAGAGTGTTGACATATCATGGGGTTGTTAACCAATGTCATAAAACAATATGTGTACTAACTGTTTAGTAAGAAACCATTTGTTCTGTAAACCTTCATCTAAAGTACAATAAAAAAATTATTTAAAAAAATATATTGAGGCTATCTTTCAACAAACTTACGGGCTCAAATTTCAACATGTAACTTGAACCCAGCACTTTTTACCACCTCCATCATGACCATCCTACGTGAAGCTACAATGACATCTCTCCTGAACCAATACTGCAGTTTCCTAGCTGGTCTTGCTGCACCCACCCTCGCTCTCCTATGATCTCTTCTTTCCACAAGTAGGCAGAAGAGCACTTCACTGAAATCTCAGGCAGATTATGTTACTGTTCTATGCAAAACTCTCAAATGGCTTCCCTGACTCAGAGTAAAATCTCAAATCCATACTATAACTTTACAAGGCCTGGCACTACTTTCCACTACCTCTTTTTAGCTAATCTCCAACCACTGTAGCTTTGCCAACTTTGCTCCAGCCACATATGCCTCTTCAATATTCTTTAAACTGGCACACTCATGCGTCAGGGCCTTGGCACTCACTTGCTCGTCTCTCTGTTTAAAAAATGTCCTTCATCATATGATAACCCCTCAGCTATTTTCACTTTATTCAGGTCCCTAATATCACCTCCTGAGAGAGGTCTTCCGTGATAACTTCATCTAAAATAGTAGCCCCATTTACTTTCAATTACTTTACCTTATTTTATTCTTCTTTAGAGCATGCTATCTATCTATCTATTTATTTATTTATTATTTATCTCTTCCTGAAATTTCTGACCTATGAGAGCAGGATGTTTTTGGTCTACTTTCTTCTTTATTGCTTTCCCAGGGTCTAAAACTGGGCTTGGCACATCATAGGTAGTTTATAAATGTTTAGTGAACAAATGAATAGATTCCTTTAGTTCTCTCAAACATCTATGAGATAGGTAGTATTCCACATTGAAACTAAAAGGAAACTGTTCACAGAAATATCAAATAGCTTGCCCATGGTTCATAGCTAATAAGTATTATAATTCAGATTTATTCCCAAGCTTCAGAATTTAAAATTTTAATAACCATTTTATACTGCCTTTCCAAGATGGGATAGTAAGAAGAAGATGTATAAATGGGCAGAAGTTGCATATTAGGACATAGTGAGAAGTTCTGATAAATTATATTTTTATCATAGCATGTATCATAAAATCCTTCACTAATTCATGTTTCATTCAGGGTTTACAGGAAGTTCATTCTAAGTCCTAATTCTAAATTAAAAAGGAAATTGAAGACAATTGTTGCTGAGGTTTTGAATGTTATGCATTTTATTGTTTTATTACAGTAGCATAAAATAAATATCTTTATTGTTTCTTCCATTAAAAAAAAACTCCCCATAGGTATTCACTAACTAGATAGCAGACAAGAATTATCTTAGGTGAAGGGAAGGACAGTACACACTACAGGGGAAGTCAGCACAACTGGACTAAACCAAAGCTAAGAAGTTTCCTGAATACAAACACTTCGAGGGACAGAGTAGTAGGGGCAGGGGTCTGGGGACCTTGCTTTCAGGGGACATCTAGGTCAATTCACATAAGAAAGTTTATTAAGAAAATGTTCTGCATCCTACTTTGGTGAGTGGCATCTGGAGTCTTAAAAGATAGTGAGTAGCCATCTGAGATGCATCATTTGGTCCCAAATCACCTGGAGTAAAGGAAAATGAAGAACTCCAAAGTCAAAAGGAAAGTATTAGCCCAAGAGACAGAAAGGGCCACATAAACCAGAGACTTCATCAACCTGAGACCAGAAGAACTAGATGGTACCCAGCTAACACCAATGACAGCCCTGACAGGGAACACAACAGAGTCCCTGACCGAGCAGGAGAAAAGCGGGTGCAGAACTCAAATTCTAGTAAAAAGACCAGACTTAATGGTTTGAGACTGGATGAACCCCAGAAGACATGGCCCCTAGACTCTCTTGTTAGCCCAAAACTAAAACCATTCCCGAGGCCAACTCTTCAAAGATTAGACTGGACTATGGGACATAAAATGATACTCGTGGAGAGTGTGCTTCTTAGCTCAGGTAGATACATGAGACTAAATGGGCAGTTCCTGTCTGAAGGCGAGATGAGAAGGCAAAAAGGGACAGAAGCTGGTTGAATGGACACAGGAAATCCAGGGCAGAAAGGAGGAGTGTGCTGTCACGGTATAGGGAGAGCAACTAGAGTCACATAACAATGTATGTATAAATTTTTTCATGAGAGACTAACCTGAACTGTAAACTTTCACTTAAAACAAAACAATGAAAAATTAAAAAAAAAAAAAAAACTCCCCATATTTAAGTATTATTTGAAATTTTTGCAATTTCCAACAGGAAAAAAATAATATGTAGTGATAGCAGACTGAATAATTGTAGGGGAAAAAATCCTTAGAAATGTCATTTAGAAACTACTATTTGCTGAGCTACTGAATAGAAGTGCATATATAAGAATATGTGATCATTTCCACAGTCAGCATCACACACATCAGAATGATGTCAATCAGCCTGATGAAGATGTGTTCATAATCTTAACTTCATATGACATTGCACCAGGGATACCGACTGGAGTCATCTCTACTTATTAATACTGAAATCTATCCCTAAATTGTCTTACTTTAGCTATATGTCATCTGAAAATGCTACAATAAACTTTTAGAAAACTTAGAAGCTAGCCTCAGCTACATCAATAACTTTTGTAAAGCATTTCTTGTCAATTTTGTCATTTGTAAAAAAAATAATTAAATGCCCTCACTTTTTATCTTGGTCCCATGCTCTGTATGCTTACCAAGACTCCAAAGTACATTATTTTTTTCTTTAAAAGGGCTTTTGATGTTATTCTTCCCTCTTCAATTTTTGTCATTAAGTATTCTTTCTCTAATGATTCAAGAACATTGCTTTTGTCTATTCAAATGGATGATAACTTCATTAGGATTTAAATTCTGTTTTATTCTTCCTTGTAACCATGACATTAAGTTTAATAGTTACATAATTCATATAGTATCAAACTTAAAAAGTTAAAGATATTAATATTTTTTTAACTGCTACAATATAGTGAGTAAGGTAGTCAAATGAGAGCTAATTCAATCAGCAGCTATAGAAGGAGGTGAAATAACTCTTAATCAGAATGTAATAAAATGATACTGTATATGTAAAGAATAGACGTATTAATTGAAAGATGTGGCTTTAAGAAAATGAAATTAAAAAAAAAATAATGTGGCCATCATTAATCAAGACAAGGAAGATAAATCATTGTATGATTTTTGTTACCAGAGTGATATACAAATAGTATCAAACTTGTTTTCAGCTCCAACATTTAAAGAGCTTGGAAATTGTCATTCCAATCTTTATTACAAGAATAAAGTTGAACAAACTGAAAATCAATAAGTTTACTTAGACTCATCATAGAACTGAGGTCATAGGGCAAACCACCATCCCACTATCTGGAGAGACAGGAGAACTCAGAGATTAACAGCTGAGATCTGGAATAGAAATTGCTGGAACAATAAACTGGTAACCCATTAACTCACTGCTGTTGAGTCAGTTTCGACTCATGATGACCCTATGTGTTAAAGAGTAGAACTTCCCTATAGGATTTTCTTGGCTGTAATCTTTATGGAAGCAGATCACCAGACGTTTCTTCTGTGTCTCCTCTGGGTGGGCTTGAACTGCCAACCTTTAGGGTTATTAGTTGAGTGCAAACTGTTTGCACCACCCAGGGACCTGCTAAACTGGTAGAAACATTTAGATGGTAATTTCGATGAACTGCTAGAGGTTTAGTGTGAACTAGCTTGAGAACAAGAGACTCCTGGGTACTACAGTCTTAGGGGTCCCCAATACTTTTATGGATTTTATCTTTAGGAACCCTACCATGTTCTCACAGTAAAGAGCCAAGAAAGATCCCCTTGTGGCTCTGCCAGAGGGAGAGGAAGCGTAACTGTTGTGAAATATGCCTGGAGCTTTTACCATAACAAAAACCTACTCTCCAGAGGGAAATACTTACCAGAGCCTTATTCCACCTGGGTAAGGACATTTCTCAGACTTCAGCTCCCCCTAAAAAGGAAGTAGTAAAGCTAAGAAATACTTGTGAAGGTCACAGTTCAGAGACATACCCAAAAAAAAACACACACAAAAACCTATTGCTGTTGAGTGGATTCTGACACATAGTGACACTATAAGACAGAGCAGAACTGCCCCATAGGGTTTTCAAGGCTGTATGTAGATTGTGGAATGTTTCATCTTTCTCCTTACCACCACCTTAACAAGCTTACAGTAATAATTACAGTGGATTACAGCTGAAAGAGCTGCAAAACATAGCCTATCTAAGGAGGAGTTCTTAGGGAAGCCCAAAGACAGTAAGAGAGAGCAACATGACACTAGAGGATTTTGCAGCCTCTGGCACCTACAGCTACATCAGACATGAAACACAGCCTAACCCCTAGCCAGACTAACATAAATCCTAACACTGAAGGCCTATTTACCTCAGTTCCTTTTACTCAATACATATCTGGCTTTCAACCAAACATTAAATGTTATGGTATAAGGCTTGAAAAAAAGCATAATCTGAAGAGACAAAGAAAGCATCAGAATCAGACTCAGATATGAAACATATTTTGAAATTATCAGATAGTAAATTTTAAATAACTATGATTAATATTTCATGTGCAGTAATGGAAATGGTATGCCCAATGCAAAAACAGATGGGTAGTATAAAGAGAAAAATAAAAACTCAAAGAATCAAAAGGAAATACTAGAAATCAAAAACACTATAGCTGAAATTAAGAACACCTTTGATGAGCTCATCAGTAGACTGGACACAACCGAGGAAAGAAGCAGTAAGCTTGAAGATAGGTCAACAGAAACTCCCCAAACTGAAATGTAAAGAGATAAAGAATGACAGAACAGGACAGAACATCCAAGAACTGTGGGACAATTACAAAAGGTGAACTTAATAATAATTGAAATACCAGAAGAAGGAAGAGAAAATGGGGCAGAATTAGTATTTGAAGCAATGATGGTCATGAATTTTCCCAAATTAATAGCAAACACTAAACCACACATCAAGGAAACTCAAAGAACATCAAGCGAGACTAATACTAAAAAAATCTACACTGAGGCATATCGTATTCAAAATGAAGTAAAACAAAAACAAAAAGTATCATATTATTTTATTAAACCTATGTTCTAAGGTGAGGTTTCTAAACATTGTTTTCAGCATCAGAATGCTTATGTAGAAGCCTATCATATAAAATGGATAAAAATAATAAGAGGACAGCTGTACTTTTTTAGGGGAAGTTTGGTGTGGGGAGAACAGAATATCGCTCTCTGCCACCACACAAACCTTTCGTTATGGGTTGAATTGTGTTTCCCCAAAAAAATATGTTCAAGTCCTAACTTGTGAATATGAGTTTATTTGGAAATAGGTCTTTTTAGATGCTATCGGTTAACTCTACATACAGCCATTCTGGAGTAAGTTGGGCCCTAATCCAAAATGACTGGTATCCTTATAAAAAGAGGAGAAAAGACATAGAGGGAAGATGGAGACAGAGATTAGAGTTATGATGCCACAAACCAAGAAATTCCTGGGACCACCAGAAGTTGGTGGAAGCAAGGAAGAATCCTCGCCTAGAGACTTCATGGGGAGCATGACATGGCCTACACCTTGATTTTGGGCTGCTAGCCTTCAGAATTGTGAGAGAATAAATTTCCGTTATTTTAAGCCACCTACTTCGTTGTAATTTTTTACAGCAGCTATAGAAAAGCAGGTTTTACTCTAGACTAGCTCTGTCAAGTGAAAATAAAATGAGATCCACATGTATAATTTTAAATTTCCTAGGGTCTACATTTCAAAAAGTAAAATGACATAGGTGAAATTCATTTTATTACTATATTTTATTTAACCTAATACATACAAAATATTTTTCAATGTATAGGCAACATAAAAACTATTAATGATATCTTTTATATTCTTTTTTTCTACTAAGTCTTCAAATTCAGTGTATGTTTTATATTTACAGCACATCTCAATTCAGATGCTAAATTTTTAATGAAAATATTTGATCTGTATAAAGATTTAAGAAAAATTACAGTCACAAAATTAGATACAGTTACTCATGTTGATCTAAACATACTTAAAAGTTTCCAGTATCAGTTATTAATTTTAAATTTAAATTAATAAAATTTAAAATTCTGTTCCATAGTTTCATTAGCCACATTTTAAATGTTCAATATTCATATGTGGCTTTGTTGTTGTTATTAGTTACCATTGAGTTAGCTCTGACTCATGGTGATCTTATGCATAATAGAATTAAATGTTGTTAGTCCTGCATCATATTCATGACCATTGGTATGTTTGAGTCCAATCGGACAATATTTTGTTGTGATCTATAAGATTTTAATTGGCTAATTTTCAGAAATAGATTGCCAGGCTCTTCTTCCTAGTTTCTCTTAGTTTGGAAGCTCCACTGAAACCTGTTCACCATGGATGACCCTGCTGGTATTTGAAATTCTGGCTGAATAGCTTCCAGCATAATAGCAACACACAAGCCACCACAGTATGACAAACTGACAAATGAGTGGCGGTCATGTGTAGCTAAAGGCTGCCATATTGGACAGTGTACTTCTAGAGCTTCATAGAATGTAGTTTGAGACAACTGGCTTAGTCAAAATACTTCTCAATAGTATCATTCAAAAGGCTAATGCCATGATCACCAATAAGTAGTCTATTAGTATTCAGCATCTGAGTGTACTGATAAAATCCTAGTCCTCGACCTACAAGGCGGAGTTTCAGACCATGGATCTAGTTAAGTTCACTGACGTAATAACATCCTGTGAAGGATCTGGGAAGCCACTAAACTGGCCAGATTTCACTGGAAGCTCTCCATTTCAGCATGCATATTGCTTTCAAAATGTCATCATAACATTGCTTTGAGATTTATTCATCATACAAATGACAAAGTCAGCTCCTTAATCAGCCTAACCTAGAAGTCATAATGAGTATGAAGATAGATTAGGCAGGAGTTATTCCCCAAAGGCTTATCAATCCAGCAGTTTAAAGCAATGCTGATCACTGTTCTAATAGTTGCAGGTAGTTGTGGACGATAGTTAAATAATTCCCAGATGGGCTGTTGAAAGGAGGGAGTAAGAACTACATCTGCAAAACTATAATCGCAAAGTGAATTATAATTTCAAGTGATATAACTTAGTTGTGGACACCAGAAGGTATAGTAATATGAATTGAAGCAATCAAATAATATTAATGCTGTCCTAACTAAGGCTACTGCAGTTTGTGAACTGTGAAAAGTCATCATTCAGAAATCATTAATTCTTAGAAATGGTGGGAATCTTCACAAAGGATAGGCTTCGCTTGGACTTTTATTTGGTAAAATCCTGAATACTGGGCATGGATGACCTTCTAGTAAAGGAATCAAAAAACCAAACCAAACCCACTGCCATCAAGTGGATTCTGACAGAAGGAATTCACTATAGAACATTCCTCTTACTCTACTCTTCTGTGTTGGTTCTTGTGTAACCCTGGAGAAAGTGCAAACGAACAGCTATGGTGCCTTACCTTGAATTTGTTACACTTGAGTCCACTTCTTCAAAATTCTCCCCATGAAAGAGACTTTGTCTCACTATGTTTTATATAAACATGTGAGATTGAAAGTTTATGTCTAATGTGAAGAGAAGTTTTATTTAATTAAATTATAAATCGTATGGATGAAAGATACGAGGAATAAGGATAGATTTCTAAAAATCGCATGAGATAATATCTACATGATTCTACTTGTTCTACTGTAATTTTAACTTTCTGCTAGCCAATTTGTACTCTTTTTTTAAATATCCAATCCATATTCTACCTTACCACTTGTGTTACTTAAAAAATAACAGTAGTAATTAGAGTATCTGATCATGTCACCCACTTCTCATCGAAAAACAGCAATTCTCAAAATTCTGAGTATCAAAGTCAAGGCTCTTCACAATGTGTACTCAATCTGTATTTCCAGATATATCTGCGACTCTACCCCATGTACCCAGGAGTTAAATTCAAAATATCTAATAAATCCACCATATGGTAAATCCATTGACTGATGAAAATAAATACTAGCCAACCTTCATTGGAAACAGGCTTCTCGAGGCCCTTGCTCTGATAAGCAGGGTTTTTGATTTTATTGTTTTATCCTGGAGCAATACAGGGAGTCCTAAAGAAGGATCTGTGTTGAACAAAGCCAAGTGGCATATTTGGAGTCCTAGGGCTGTAACTATTTACCAAATGTAATCACAGCATTTCAATATTTTAACACCCAGAACGACTATATCAATGTGTACCAGCTGAATATCTGTCTAAAATGCACCCTCATTATAAATTCCAGGCTTCTAACCATTCCTCATACACAGGATCAAGCAAATAAATATTTCTTGAACCGAATAAAAATTGAAATATTTTATGAAATTTCTTACCTCTCAATGTTTGCACATAGGATTTCTCTTAGATTACTGTTTAGTTTTTCCACTACCTACCTTTAACTCATCTTTTGTGAACCAGCTGCAATGCCAGTTCTTATCTTAAGCCTTCCCAGAACCCGTAGCTGGAATTAATGGCTGCCTTCTCCTCAGGATAACAAGAAGCAAAGCATATCCCTAATGGCAGCTACCATAAAAAACCTTTAATTATGGTTACTTCTAAACTAATTTAGGATAGGGATTCTGATGCATTCACTTTGTAAATCTATCATGGAAGCCTAGCTGAGTACCTCTCCATTAGAGTGTTCAGTAAATGCCAAGTAAAGTAAATTAAGAAAAAGCTAGGAATGTTGAATGTGCAACCATATTGAAAATTTACACCCATTCAAGATTGCTACAAATAATTATGTTATGTATATTAAACCCAAAGAGCTTATTCTCTTGGGAAATGATAAGCAATTGTGAGCACAGAGGAAGGAAATACTCAACTAAATTTTTTAAGGTAAGAGCTATATGCTAGTACTAAGTTTCATTTTTACACTTTTATGTTTCAACTTCACTTTGCTTTAATAATTCAGAGTGGTTTAATTTACTTTTAATAGTGGAATAAATACTATAATGACCTTTTTACTGGAAAGGAAAAGAAATGAAATTTGTTCCCGTTGTAATATTGGGTATTTCTTTCTCGACTTTCTGCTGAGTAGGTCATCCAAGGGCAGGATAAAGTAACTTGAAATCAAACTTCATTGGTACAATGATGTCAGCTTGCAAAAAAGTATGTCTCATTATATTCTGTTTTCAAGATGACCTTCCTGTAACTTCCATTTTGCTTTTATGTTTTCATATATTTTATGTATAAAAATTCACTGGAAACTGCAAAAATTATTCCAACTTTAGAGCAAAATTGCCTTTTAGCTGTACAAAGAGAACATGGCAACCTCACATCCATTACAGGCTTACTTTCCAACTCTCTTTCAAGATATTCACTGCATCAAAGATTAGAACTCAGTTTTGAAATAAAGTGCATAACATGCAGTGCACAATTCCTGTTTTCTCCCGTGTAGTCTGAACTGCTTCTTATTTATTTGCCTCAGAGATAGAATTGGGTAATTTGTTAAAGAGCGCTCCATCTCTTCTTTGTCATCGATTCTTCATTTGTTTCCACTCTCGAGTTTCATCACAAATGTCTGAAGGAAATGTGACTACTGAATCTTCCATTGCTTCTTTCCATTTTATAATTTTTGACTTTTCATTTTGAATGCAAACTCTTCTAATAGGGACTATTCTGTAGCTTCATGCTCAGTTTCTATCAACACAGGTAATAGAAATGACTTACAGTGTTGGCTCTCTCATCCATACCACTCAGTTTCCCTTAGGCATATGGTAAGGGGATGACTAAGAAATTTCTTTCCTTTATCTTTGCCTCCTTGTTTCACCTCTGACCCCTACATACATCAAATGAGCGAGAGAACAAAGATGCCTTCAAAAGTTTTCCAAGATTTCCTTTTATTTGTCAATCTTTTTTCTTTCAGTAAAGTATACTGTTATTAAAATAGTTGTGGAGACATATATATCAACTTATGGGTCTTTTCTAAACTTGGTACCCATAATTTTAGTTTTTAATTCCTATTTTCACCACAAGGAAATGAAATTATGACTTGTTTAGACATGTTTGTAGCTGATATTATGTACACTAAATGTTTCCAGTTTTCAACAGTTTGAATTATCTTTATTTTTCCTTTCTCTAGGGTATTTAGAAAATAAAGTAAGAATATTGATGACGGCAGGGATCATAAAATGGTTTGTGTGCTTGGGTAGCAGAATAGGAATTAAAAGGCTTTTTATGTCTAATGCATATCCTTTTGCTACAAGTTAAGCCTTTCTCTCCTGGTTTGTTAAGATGAAAATAATTTACATTATTTGCTAAAGGCATGTACTGGTGTAGTACACACTAAAAGTTTTCCTGGAAGGGATGTATTATCTTCCTTATCCTATTTTCTATACTTTAGTACACTTTCTCCTAAAATGTGACAGCAAAGTAAAATAAAAGAGACTTTAAAAATTATTTGCAACCAGTAAATCCACTAAAATAAATGATCAGTTTCTAAATAGTCTTGAGATATTATAAAGAAGCATAAAAATAATTTATATAGATATAGCTATAATTACAGATTACAAAACTCAAAAAACCTTACTAATCCTGGATCTTCCTTATAAGCAAATGTGATACAGTTTCATCTTTACTTCTAGCAAATAGCTAAAAAAATTCAAAATTACCCTTGCTTAATTTTTTCAGTGTTTCATAATCCATGTAAGAGAAAATAACTTTTGTGACTAACACAAAATCTTTCTGCCTCAATTTAAAATTTTAGCTTCTGGTTTGTTATTGAGATAGAGGTAATCATCTTTTTATGAAATTCCATCATATTCTTAGAAAAAAATAAAACTATTATCTAGGCCTTTTATCTGTTTTATTCTGGCAGAGCCAGTGTTCTTATCTGTTATTTATTTTCATCAGCAATCCTTTGGACGCTCTTTCATTAATCTTCTGATTTCAAACGTCTTAATTACATACTGATTCAGGAATAAAGTCAGATTTCTCTTTCAGAAGATTTATCGTTTTTTGTTTTGTTTTGTTTCTTTTGAGAATGAGTTAGCTGAAGACATCTCATCCCACTGGAATGGGTTTACCTGTACACACATTTTTTTTTTTTTTTCCCTCTTTTGCTTTTACCATATCTTAACCCTCATGCCCTATCCCATTACAGAAAATTAAGAAAAGAGGGTTTTAAGGAATATCTTTTTCATTTTTTTGTGTGAGCAAAGAAAAGGAAGGAAATTCCTGGAAGATTATGTCCTTTGCTAAAAACAGACTTAGTCTAATCAAGACTTTTAGCTGCCAGAGAATGTCTAAGCCTCCCTATTCTCAATGTTCAGAAAAAGATTCTGTCTGATCAGGACCCCAGGATAGGCCTGACTTACATGGGCCTGACCAGA
Organism: Dugong dugon; assembly: GCA_030035585.1. Taxonomy (NCBI): domain Eukaryota; kingdom Metazoa; phylum Chordata; class Mammalia; order Sirenia; family Dugongidae; genus Dugong; species Dugong dugon. Next base: position 50,610,911 of record CM057472.1, read on the forward strand.
AACCAGCTAGGCCAGACTGAGGAAGATATACTTTGATGTTCAAGTTCACTGTACAATAGATGTAGGTGTCTTAAATATTTGGGCCATTTCTAAATTTACCTAAGTTTCTAAATTAGTCTTAAAGATGAACAAAAGTTTCTTGATCTGCGTTGTACTGAAAATAAATTCCTGATCCTATCCATTACATAGGAAATCCTGGTTGCATAGTGGTTAAGATCTATGGCTGCTAACCAAAAGGTTGGTAGTTCAAATCCACCAGGTGCTCCTTGGAAACCCTATGGGGCAGTTCTACTCTGTCCTGATAGGGTCACTATGAGTCAGAGTCGACTCCACGGCAATGGGTTTGGTGTTTTGTGGTTTATCCATTAGATCTCACTTTTGAAATAAAGTGCATAGCATACAATACACTGTACCTGTTCTATTCTGTACATCCTCGGCTTCTATATCCACTTTTCTGGAGTGTGCCTGAATTAGACATGTTTCACAGATAAGAATGGTATATCAAGTGGGATGAGTAGACTGCAAGGCCTAATGACTTATTATATGATTAATCCATCCCTGAATGAAAAAGAATATTGTTTCTTCCTAACTTACAAAAACTTAGAATATGCCTTTCATTTATTTGACACCAAATATTTAAAAAGATTAAGCTGACAAAGGAAATTACCATTTTACCCACTGCTGAAAGTGAAAATGATGAAAACAAAAGCATCCTTTCCATCATTTAATAGCTTTGTTTAAGAATATGTAGAGTGGTGACGATTGTGCAACATGAATGTTACTAAATTGTACCTGTAAACAATGTCGAAATGGCAAATGTTTTGTTTTAGATGTGCAATGAAATTAATTACTTTTGTGTGTGGCCTTTCTAACCATGGTCTTGTAACTCCCACCCAGATGATTGTGTGATACGGTTAATTGTGGCCTACTAAGGGGATTGGTCAGTTTTGCTTTAAAAGAGACCCAATTCCAGAGCAGAAAGGGAGAGCCCACTACCACCAAAGGAGGACCCACAGCACAGACTGGCAGCAGAGACCCGCAGGCGACAGCACAGGGGGCTTCCGGGCCCATGGAGCAAGAAAGCTGAGTGCCTTTGGAAAGAGACTGAGGGCCAGGGAGAAATCTATGCCTGACCCATGAATTTGGGACTTGTCAGCCTCCACAACCACATGAGCCATTTCCTTTACACAGTGAGTTCTGTGAGACATTGCAGCGAATTAGGGAACCCAAAGACAGGAGGAAGAATACTGAGGCAAGATGGAGTAGTTAATTGTAGAGATGATAGAGTGGTACAGCAGGTTGGAAAAGTTAGACATTTGGGACATCTTTAGCCTCCACCTCATAGGAACCAACTTTGTGCTGATCCTTATAAAAGAAATTATTCATTTAATACCTATAACTACAAAAAAAAGGAATACATACCTGGGTTTGTCTTTCAACAAATTGGGAAGAGCAGCACATGCTCCATATTGGCTCTGTCTTCTGTTTTGGTGACTTCTCACCTTGGAGCAATTCCTTACTGCTTCTTGCTCCCCATCTCTTTCCTCATTAGCAACACCTGGGGAAGGCTCTAGCATTTTCCTTTTTGACAAAGCAATGTACTTTTTTCTTGTCACTTTAGGAATGTGTTGAGTATGTGACTGGCTACAGCTTAATGTGATTTTTTTTCCCAAATCATTAAAACATAAATTATGTAAAGATTTATGAACTATAAAATTTATTTCTGGTTAATGAGGAAAGATAAGGTTATGTTAAAGAGGATTAATGTGGGATGGAACACCCTTACTCAGGTCACAGCCCTGATCCGATATAAGGGAAGTTTCCCCGGTATGTGCCCTGTATCACCTTTTATCTTACAAGAGATAAAAAGAGAGACAAGCAAATGGGGGGGGGGGGGGTCTCATTACCACTAAGAAAGAAGAGCCAGGAGCAGAGAGAGTCCTTTAGACCCAGGCTCCAGGCTCCCTGTGCTGAGAAGCTTCTAGACCCAGGGGAAGATTGATGCCAAGACACATTGAGATTTCCAAGGAATACCGGGATCGCAGATGTTGAAAGGAGACAATGGCTTTCCACCAGAGCTGACAGAGAAAGTCTATCTTGACTTCCTCTAGGGAGGGCACTGTGAATTCAGACTTCTGGCCTCCTAAACTATGAAAGAACAAATTTCTGTTTCTTAAATCTATCCACATGTGGTTTTTCTGTTATAGCAGCACTAGATAACTAAGACACTGAGCATTAAACAAAAGTTCTCCGAGAAGGACAACACAAATAGTAACTCATTTTCCTGAACTGATCACTGAGACTTCAAGTTACTGCAAGTACATTCAGCTTATATTGTTTTTGAACGTGAACACCAAAGCAGCATCCTGGTATGGTGGAAATCCAGGCTCATTTATCCAGGATGTTAAGAATTAGATTGAAACTTTGGTTTCTTAGATTCAAATAAAATTCCTAGCAACAAGTCTGCTGTGGGGTTGGGTCAGTGTTTTGTTTCACAGAGTGCCTCTGTCGCATGAGAGTTGTCTTGCAACTGGTGGGCAGCCTAATGCTCTGGCCCCTCTCATGTTCCAGTTTATCCTTTCACAGGTGTCTTTCTGTTGGTGGCAAGCATCCTGGATGCTTTTAAGATGCTCAAACACATGCCCACATATTTTTGTGGCTTAAAAGACTCTGAGACGCCTTCGTAACAACCGTATAAAACCTGGTTTCATTCTTTTTGAACCTAATTCATTCTGCCGGCTAGAAACCTACTCTCTATTTTAGACCTTAAACATACTAGTCTCCCCAGTTGGAAAGAATGCAAAGAGGCCACTGATTTTCCAAACTGTTTCGAGTGAGGTTATGCCAAACAATGAATGTGCACATGAAAGGACCAAAATGCTTCTTTATGTAGTGAGCAGGAGTCTCAGGAGGTGGCTCCAAATCATTTTCAGACATGGAATTCCCCATTTTATAATGACAGTTATAGCAAAACGAACTTTTACTTGCGAGAACCAAAACAAATTCCACAATAAAACTCGAAGTGCTATCATGCAAGGAAGCGAAGCTCAGATTTGAGAGGGTTTTTTTTACCTTAAACTATTCCTGAGAATTCATAGAGTCAGAGAGTCCAAAGTGGCTCAGCAGTACCGCCCCTGTATCTAGAAATGCCTTGGGGATAGTCAAGGATAATATACTTTCAAAATCCCACTTCTGACACCAGAAATGTCAATGTTGAAAATCTTGTACTCTGTTAGGAGTGAAAGAAAAGTTTTATTGAGGAATAATACAGCTTGAGCTGGGCAGCACAAAGCAAAAATTACAAAGTGCTCCACTGTTTAAGCAGAGAGTGGGGTCTATATACATAGAGAACAGAGGACAGGTAAGGAGTTATGGTTGATAAGATTACCTTTAGTTTGAAATCCATTAAAATGTAAAGATTGGTCACTTGGCTAGGGAGGGGTGGGTTACCACCTGGCTGAGTGGTGCTAGGTGGTTTGGTTACACACATTCTTCTAGGAACTAATCGTTTGCATCCTGACACATTGTCCTGTGAGCAAATTATTCACATCCTGATCTTTGGTTTCTGAGGAATGCATGTTGATCCCACCATTCCTGTCCTGAGTGCCTCCATGTTTGAAAATTTCCACCTGCACTTCATTGTCTTCCAAACACACACACACACACACACAGGACTATCTGCTCAAGACAAGACACTGAAATATCTGCTCAAATTACCCAAATGTACTTTCAGAGCCTATGAAGGTCACTTCCCTGATTCCATCTTCTTGAGGACAGGTGAATTTATTTATAGGCCTGGCCATAGGTTATAGTTAGGTTTTTTTTTTTTATTATATACATATTTAATTTAAAATTAATTCCCTCTGGACTTATGAAAATATTATTGATAGACATTTTATATGAAGCAGTATTTACCGTTTTAATATCATTTAAACCAGCAAAAGCATCATGAATTGGATTCCTCATCTAATGTATAATTAAGCTCCCAATTTCACACAACTGATTAGTGTTAGCACTGAAGTCTCCAGATTTGGCTGCAAAAATCTGTAACTGTCCATATAAACTATTTTCATTCTTATACAGAAGGAAAAAAACTCATACTAACATTTCTGGAAGTTTAGGTGAAACAAAAAGTGAGTAAAATTTAAGCTAATAAAAGTCAACTTCAAAATTAAGTTGGAACAGTTATCTTAAAAATCATAATGGCATAATTGAGGTAATTACAAGAAATGAAATATATCTATTTTCTCATATACCTTTGCTACAATAAAGATGAAATATTACTCCTTTGATAATCACATCTTGATTATAATGTGATGTTTGGAGTCTGAATTTGCTCAATTACTCTCATTAAAATTTATTGCATCAGTTTCTAAATACAGTCAATAGATTTAAAATAACTTTTATAAAGTACTCACCAAGATGTACATGAAGATATATATCATGTGGAGTTTTAGCCTTAAATTAAAATATCAACTTTTTACAAAGTGAATACTTTTATTGATGTTAAGTAATTTTAATCAGAAAATAAATTTAATATATTGAAGAAGGAATAATTGGTTATTAAAAACATACTAATTAGTGAAAACAAATCAGAGAATTAAGGAAAACATGTATAGAAACAAATAAAAAAATGAGGACAGTTCCACTATTAGAACTGAGTAATCAGGGACCTCTTCCTGAATCTTGTCTTTAGGGCATCCAGTTCTGATCTTGTTCTGACCACACTCCTTTCCACAGGGTGAGGAGTCAATAGGGCCAAGATGATGTGCCTACGTTTAGCCTTTCCCTCATTCTAGATCATACTCTGGATCCCAAGACACTGGAATATCTGCTCAAATTGCCCAAGTTTACTTCCAGGGCCTATGCAGGTCTCTTCCCTGATTCCATCATCTTGAGGGCAGATAAAGATATTTATATGACTGGCCATAGGTTATACTTGAATTTTTTTTTTTTTTGTAATACTCAGGTGATGTCAGACAGAGGTAGATTGGTAAGCAAAAGACAAAGGATGTAAAATGAATACAGACAGCACAGACATTTGATTTATCTGCTCTCAATGGGTGACAAAACATGAATCCTCTCATTGCCTCAGTGGCATTCACTCTCATAATCTGATAAGTAGTTTATCATAAGTTGCCTTAAAATACTGACTTACTACATGAGAATACATTTTAACAAGAACATCCAAGGTCTAACTAGGCTTCTTTCTGTATATTATGAGGGAGAATCTATAAGGTCAGGGAACATTTAGTAGCCACTCATACAACACTAAATAATGTTTTGTCTCTCTACTATTACTACCAGTTGCTGTTGAGTTGACTCTGACTCATGGCAACCCCACGTATGTCAGAGTAGAAATGTTCTCTATAAGGTTTTCAGTGGCTGATTTTTCAGAAGTAGATTGCCAGACCTTTCTTTTTATATGCCTCTCTAGGCAGCCAGAACGTTAAGGATTGGTATCGACTAAACTGTATTGCTTTGACAATGTATAATAATAGTTTATACTGTCTCTGCATGCTAAATGCCTTAAATCACTTGTTCATCTTACTGTGATGGTCTGTATGAATTGTTGAAATTTTATGTCAGCCTTTCATTTTGTACACAAAATGAAATCAACATGTATTAGATGTCACCCTCAGAAGTCTTCACAGTTTTGAGTTAATTAAAATAATCATATTTTGGATAGCCTTGACTATTCTAAGTTCTACTACCTAATAATTGACCACAGTGGGAGTTACTTGTAGTGGCTATCAATTTAAGAGCAATTATGGGCAGTAAAGCTTACAGAGAAAGCAACATAGGCTGGAAGAAAGTGCTTTTAGATCAATACAGCTTTTAAAATCTCCTAAATTTTAGAGGAGAAAAAGAACCCCTGATGAACAGAGAATGTTCATACACTTACAAACTTTCCCTTCACAATAACATGAATATTCCAGGGAGTTGGCAAAGGAAGAAGTTCTAGTTTAATTGTGGAAAGGTTATGTTTCTAATTACGTATAACCTTTCAGATGGTATTTACTTTTTAAGACATTAGAATATAGTGCTTGAACAGTGGACAACTCTATATGACCAATGGTAGTTTCTCTAGTGAAAGTACTCATCCTTTGCTCCTACTCAGGAGAGTTCCAAGTTAAAGCTGGATACAGATTCAATGGTTGAACTTCAGTTTTGTCTTGTTGTGTGTATTGCAAATACAGCTTAACTAGGAAATAAAAAAGGCAAAATAGAAGTGAAAAGTATAATTAGATTCAATCAAGTTAAAATCACATATTTTAAAATTTAAGAGAAATCAAGTTGTACCTGAACTTATATTTTTGTATATTAATATAAATATAACTACCTCGGCACGTAAATTAGTAACATATAAGGCATAAACATCACTTTAAAAAAGAAAATTATTCCAATTAGAAATATATTCATTCACTTTAGGTTTTATATTTATTGATATACTATTGATTGGCAGTGAGCTCTTAACCATTGTGCCACCAGGGCTCCAGTAAATCATTAGTACTTTTAAATGGAATTCAGCATAACGAAATTGATTTTCTTGTCTATTTTTCTATTTCCTGAACAATTAAAATAAAACAATCTTAAATTCAGGAAAATATTATATGATAATATTAAAGGCTTTCATACTATGCAATCTAAAACAGAAGTGGGGCACAAGTACTCCTTGACCGATATGGATAAATGTTAGACTATTATTCAAGTTTAAATGATGGGAAAATCTTTTAAGATTTCCCACTCTTCACACTATGAAAGAGTTCAAATGTATCCACATTTATAGAGGGATTCTTTTCCAAAGCACCAATTCTAAATTAGGTCAAATATCTAAAGAATACTTCTAGACATTATATTAGAATTACCTTAATAAGAGAATGATCACAAGAGTCTACTTTGAGTTATGCAAATAAAACTTTCATAACCAAAGTGCCACTTCATATTTATGGAGATAATACTAGTTTTGTTTTGCTTTGCTTTTTTGATACCATCATGCTGGTTACAATAAGTGGGAGAAAAGATAAATTAGGATAGCATAAACAGAATATTATTTGTTCTCTCTTAAATTATTTCCAAACTCTGGTCACAGGGTATGGTAGGTAAGATTCTAAAATGGCCTTGTTATTGCCACACCCTGGTATCCACATCTTTGTGTAATCTTCACCTCTTTAGTGTTGGCAGAACTTGCAACTTGTTTCTAACCAATAGAATATGGCAACGGTGAAGGCATTTTGCAGATGTAGTTAAGATCTCTAATCAGTTGGCTTTAAGTTAATCAAAAGGGAGATTATCTTGGTTTGGCATGACCGAATCAGATGAGCTCATTAAAAGAAAGTCTACAGATCAGAGAGATACTTCTGCTGGCCTTGATGAAAAATGTTGCCATGAATTCTAAAGCTGCAGGGAAACGATTTCTGCCCAAACCCCATGAGGTTGGAAGAGGACCCTGAGCCTCAGATTAGAGCACAGCCTCAGTTCACACCTCGACTGCAGCCTTTAGAGACACCGAGCAAAGGAACCAGCTGAGCAGTGTTCAGAATCCCAACCTAAGGAAACTGTGAGATAGTAAATTTACATTCTTTCAAGCCACTATTGTAATTCATTGCTTGTGTTTCTCTGTGCATAGGAAACTAATGCACAGAGAAACATGAAAATTGCAAGTAATAAAGATATTGATGAATAAACCATATTACAAAAAAATTTATAGGAAATGAAAATTGCAACTTTATTTTCTTCTTAATGCTTATCATTTTTCACATCCTTTGGATTTCTATGTTTATATGTTTACTGTATGAATCAACCAGTAGAATATATGTTTTTGGAAGACAGGCATTTTTTTCATTCACTGTTTTAGTTGTATCCCCAAAACCCAAACAGTGTCTAACACAATGAATATTCAATAAATGTTTAATTGATTAATATTAAAAATAAACGTATGAATATATATTACAGATGTTTGTGTTGAGACTGTATATACGTCCAAAAATAAAACAAGAAAACTGAAAAGAATTTTTAATACCAATTTTACTGAAAAACTATCTTAACTGAGTTCCTAATTCCACCCTCTGTCCTTCTAATTTACTTCAGCTCTATTTTCTCAGTCTGCAAGGTTACATTTATCATGTGGTGACTGTAATACAAGCAACCATGACTCTATACTACACATGTCGTTATATGTGAACCACTCTGCCTGGTTGTAGAACCGTTCCCTAACTCAGCTTACCCCATCTCTCCAACCTGATATCCCTTAAATCGACTTCCCTGTACATGTCTCCCCTGCTTTGTCAATCCCTTGAACCTCTGTGTTTTGCTCATTTTCTCCCTCAGTTCTGAAATGCTTCTTTTCATTTCTCATTTATCTCACTATTTTCCATCCTTTGAAGCCAAGTTCGAATGCATAAAATCTCCCATACTGTTCTAAACTACCGTTGTGTCTGTCCAACTACATTTTAAAAATGCTTAATGTCAGGGTAGTGTAGCGGAAAGTGTAAAACAGAACTGTGCTGGAATCCCTAGCATGCTAGTTACTAAGCATGTGACTTTGAACATAATGTAACCTCTCTAAACAACATTTTCTACAGTTGAAAAATGACACGATAATATCATCTATCTTATAGCTTGTTTAAGGATTAAATAAATAGTCCTTTTGGCATAATTCCTGGCACACTAAGAGTTATAGCATTTGAATTCATTTCTCCTTATATTCCCCTCCCCACCAAATTGGCAGATGTCAGGATATATCAGTTCTCAATAAACACTTTTTGACTGTCCAGTAGTCTTTAATTTCCTCAAGAATATTAAAACCATGACCATCAAAACATCAGATCCTATAGGATTCAAAATGATTTAATGTAAAGTAGGTCAATGCAAATAAACACACACACACACACACACACACATACACACACTCCTTAAGGTGCCATGAAAGATATCTATGGCCAGAAATCTCTCTCATTTGTGGTGCTATTTGGCTTATGGCACATAGGAATTGCAAAGGAAATTCAGCTGAACTCCCAAAACCATGCTGACATAAAAAGACAACTACTACACACACACATCACAAAATGAAAGAGTATTTTGAATAGTTTTAAATAAAAAAAAAACCTCTTTAACCTATTTATATATATAACATAATCTATGATAACTTGTTTTACATAAAAGTCATGAGAGCAGTGCAAAGCGTCAACAAATGGAGAGCTTCTCTGCGCAGGCAGTGTCTACCACTGGCCACACTTAGAACCTGCCTCTAACTTCTTTACGAATAGCTGTTGCCTTCAAGTCGACTGATTCATAGCAACCCTACTGGACAGAGTAGAACTTCCCCATCAGGTTTCCGAGACTGTAATCTTTACGGAAGCAAACTGCCTCATCTTTCTCCCACGGAGCAGTTGGTGGGTTCAAACTACTGACCTTTCAGTTACCAGTTAAGCACTTAACCACCGTACCATGAGGACTCCTTCGCCTGACGCATAGGAAGCTTTATATACAGGCAGTTCCTGGGTCATGAACGTCTGACTTACATACAACTCAGTTACGAACCAACCCCTGTAAAGCCTATTATATTAAAAATTCGAGGTACATGCAATGGCTTGTAATAACAAATGGAAGCTACTTTACAACATGCATCAAAACATTATTATTATTATTATTATTACTGTATTATTAGGTTAAAGACATTTTAGTGTATCTGGAAGAGTTTCTTTAATGTTTTTTATGCATAAAAAGGTACACTATGTACTATATACTAAGACAAACATGGAGGCACCATGAGTCAGAATTGACTAGACAACAACTGGTTTTTTTCAAATAAGTATATGTGTATAGTCATATGTTTATTTATGATGAAACAGAAACATTTTAATACTACAAGTAAGAATATTTGTACAATCTCTCAGGATGGCAATTCGACACTTTGAATCAAGATAATTATGTTTAAATCCTTTAACCGAGACATTACATATCTAAAATGCTCCATAGATTAAAATCAGCGTTGTGTACAAAAGTTTAGGCAAAAGTATGTTATTCAAAGTCCTTTTTAAAATAACAGTAAAAAAATGTAAAGCAATCTAATTGTCAAAAAATAGAAAAATGTTAAATTAGGGCATGATATATTCAATTTAAAATCCTATTGAAGAATATTTTTGTTATTTGAGAAAATACTTACAATATAGTATTTAGAGAAAAACTGTTACAAACAGGATATGTAACATTATCCCAATTCTGTATAAAATAGAAAAAAAGAAAGAAAACATACTCAAATCTTGACAATAGTAGTATCAGGATCATTAAATTTTCAGTGATTTAATTTTTCTTATTTGTATATTTCTTTTTTCTGTTGAACACGTTTTAATAATCATATAACATAATTTAAGTTCTTAATAAAATCTCACTCTTTCATCAGGCGCAAAACAAAGCTCCTAAGGGGACTGTGGCACAATGAATTACTTAATATAGCCATAGTCTTCAAGACTCACACACAATGATTGAGTGGGCCTATGCAAATAAAGTATATGGAACTCTAACTAAGGGATTGGTCAGTTTTGCCATCCGGTTAGGCTTAAATGAGCCATCCCAGAGACAGAAAGAGAGGATCTCACTAGCACCAACAAAGAACAACTAGGAGTGGAGGCATTCTTTGGACCCAGGATCCTGCACTGAAAAGCCCCTGGAACCAGGAAACTAAGGATGAGAGAGAGAGAGCTGTAACAATGAAGATGGGGAGAAGTGGTGGCAGAGGAATGACAGCAGGAGAGACCTGCAGGAAACAATGTAGTGGACTTCCTGTCCCACGGAGCGAGAAAGTTGAGTGCCTTTAGGCAGGAGGCTTGCTGGCAGAGTAGGGTGCCTCTGCGGACTTGGTGGAGCTAGGTTTGCTGACTCATGGAGCTAAAGCTGAGTGCCTTCAGGTTGAGGCTTACTGGCAAAGTGAAGTGCCTCTGGGCACTTATCAGTAGAGCTAAAAGAGCTTTGTAAGACTTACACCACCAGGGCACAGATTGAGGGCCAGAAAGAGGCATGCCTGCAGGCATGGCTAAGAAGAGCCTGTCCTGACTGAAGGACTGTGTCCTGAGTGTTCCTGAACCTGAATCGTCAACTGTTACTTCCTTAATAAACCCCATAACTATGAGTATGGTCTGTGAATTCTGTGTGGCCATTGCAATGAATTATCGAACTCAGAAGAGAAGTAGAGAGGGCCACGGGAGGGATGGTTAGTATCAGAATTGATAAAGATGGTGGAGAGAGGAGGCATGTTTAACCTCCACTTCATAGGAATCAGCCTTGGGATGTCGATCTTGATCCTCCTTCCCTCTTGTTAATTTAGAGAAGGTCAGATGCTGCCTTGACACCATTTTTACAGAGGCATTTTGGATTAAAAACAATTTTTTCATATTGATTTCACTTTAAAATATTAAAACATTTTTGGTTTGTACTTTTCTTTTCACCATTACTTGAATCCAGTGCCAGAAATAAGACATAATTTTACTGTTAAGAGTATGACTAATTATGTTTCCAAATTGACTGTTAAAATTAGGCCAAAGGATGTCTTAGCCTCCAGCAAACTCTTTGATGACAAATGTCAGTTATAATATTTTGATTTATTGATAGTGGAGCACATTGTCAAGCATTAAATAAAGATTTCAATAAAACATCCTTTCGCAAGACACAGCATCATTCCCAGGACCACATATTTAGGAACCGTGTAGGTTGTCATAGCAATCTTTTAAGTACTCCTAAATGTTTTGATCGTCAGCTTCTTTTACATGGCTCTATTCCCTAACATTCAATTAAAATACTCTTAACAAAGAAGCCTAAGCTTCTCCCTCCTACAACAATCCACATCCACTTTTTTTTTTTTTTTTCTGTATAGGTCATTATTCTTCTAATAGTCTGTATATTATAAACAAAGATCATGATTTTAATCTTAATTACCTAATATTTTTCTTTTTCTGTATTGGACCCAGTTCATGTGCCTCCTTAGATTAGCTCAGCCTCACGTGCACCTGAGATATTGGCCACCTGCACAGCAGAAAGTGAGGCAGCCAAAGTCTTGTCTTCTATACAGGAAACTGACTCAGTCTCCCCCAGAGTAAGGGCCAGCCTTCAGCACAGCCTCTACTGGGCCTTTGAGGCAGGATCCACAGCAGCTTTGTTCCCCAGGTTCCACATCAATGTGCTGTAAAGCATGAGATTTGGCTTCCCTGTTGGCTGCACGGAAGATCTGGGTGACCCAACCCAGTAGTACAGGGAAGTTGATGCCCCAAAAAGTAAATTTATCAAAGAGTAAAAAAAAAAAACATAAGGGATGGAAAGAAATCAGATGATAAATTCCGTTCCATTCCTCCTAACAACCCATGGACGGTTCCAAGGTACAGTGATTCTACTGGGACTTTCTGGAAGAAGTCCTTCATGGGAGAGCATCCAACTCTATTTTCTTATTAAATTATGTTCAGCTTGGTAAGGCATCACTCTGTATTTGCTGTTCTTCCTTCTCTGCCTCTCCTACCTTTTTATTTTGCTCTTACTGGCCTAAGATTGTACCTCCCAATAAAGTGTTAGCATATAAGCACATCTCAGTCTGTTTTCTGGGAGAACTGAGGCTAAGACAATAATGCTACAGTTTACTAGACAGTACACATATAGAGATATGTAGTTAGCTATACAGAGCATAATTCACTATCATGTATCAAACACAGGAAGAGAAAAATGACGCAAAAGTTATCACATTTATAAGAAAATTTGAAATGCATCACACTATTTGCTAATTATTTATAGTATGAGATCCTGTGAGGAGAAGCTAAGAATAGACTGAGAAGGGTCAAAAATCATTATATTGGTAATCTAGTTAACACAACAAATCATTTCTTTTCAAGTACTGGTTTTAATGTAATGAACGCTTTCCAACAAGTTATATAAATTATAAAATATTTCAATCACTTTTAAAAGTTTTTTTTTTTTTTTTTTACACACTTTTCCATCCAACCACAAGACATACATTAAGAATCTACTGAGTGGAGTTTCTAGTTTTCATATGACCCCTTCCAAATACTTAGTATAATATGATCAACAAAATGTAGTCCCTATGTTCAGAGCCTACAGTACAGGTTCAGGAAGGGGGTGAGGCAATTGGAAAAGCAATAAACAATGCATACAGCATGATAGCATGCTATCAGGAGACCTAGCCATGCAGGGTTAGGTAGGGCTTGCTGGAAGAAATGATAGCTATACTGAATGCTAAAGAAAAATTAAGATTTAAGAAAAACGGACCTAAGTGAATTAATTAATTAATTAATTTAACAAGTATGTATAAACACCTACTATTTCCCACATGCTTTTCTAAGTACTAGGGTTAGATCAGTGAATAATTGTTTTAAAATATCTTGCCTCATAGAGTTGACATTCTACTGGGTGGACACGTAAATTAACAAAATAAGTTAGCAAATATGTAATAAGTTAGGTGATAAGTAGTAAGGAGAAAAAATAAACTGCAGAAAGGTTAGCGTCAACACCAGGGTAAGAGTGAGATGCAACTGTAAATAAATTGGTCTGGAAAATTCTGAGGTTATATTTAAACAGGGATTTGAAACAAGTGATACAGAGAACCATACAGCTTTCTGGGGAAAGGCATTCTAGGCAGCAGGAATAGCAAATGCAAAGTTTCAAAGTTAGGAGCATTCCAAACAGACTTCAATCCTCAGTAAGGAAGCTATGGAGTGAAACAAAGAGGACAAAGAGGAGAATACTAGGAAATAAGACAAGGGAGAAAACAAGAATCCAGGTCATTTGGGGAAGATGGAGATGGGAATTTAAATCTGTGACAGTGAGATCACCCAGAGATTGAGTGTACATAGAAAAGAAGACAAGACCAAGGACTGAGCCCTGGAGCATTTCTACATTAATACCCTGAAATAGATGAGAGACTTTCCGCAAGGGAGACTAAGAAATGCAGACCAATGAAATGAACACAAGGGAAATGCCTTCTTCTAAAAGTTATTAAGTAATATATTTCAAAGAGGAGAAACAAATTTGACAAATTCTACTGAAAGGCCAATGTGATTTGATATGAGGATCCATCAATTGGATTTTGAAACATGTACGTGATTGTGATTTTGAAAAGGCTGAGTTTAGTGAAGAGGTGGGAAAAATAAACTATGAGAGGAATAATTGGAAGCAGAACTTTGGGGGAGGTTTGACGTAAAGGGGAGCAAATAATTGGGAAGTAGCTGGAGAGATAAATGTCGTCAAGTTTGATGGGTAACGACAAAGGTTTAATAGAAAAGAAAAATCAGTGATTCATTAGATGGTGGGGTGATTAGCTGGAGAAATGTCCTCGAGAAAGGGATGGGATGTCATAAATAAGTAGAGATTTTGGCTTAGTGTCAGAGAAATGAGGAATGACCTGGAGATCTAGGCTTCTCATAGTGACTGACATAGACGCAATCGAAGCACGTGATAAAAGCAGTAGCAATGGCCCAAGGCAGGTAGAAGTAGCAAGACTGCAAATGTTGGGAGGTATAAATATAGGGACCTAGGCCCCTCTCTACTTTGGCAGGTGAAGGTGTAGAGGTGGTGGTAGTGTTGGTGTGTCTCTGAGTTGGTGTGGTGGTTTCCTCTTAAGAACTGCTGATGGAAGCTTGGAGGATTTAGGTGAAAAAGTCTTATTCCCAGCATGCAGAACTCTCTGTACACTCCTGCTGATGGAGGCATGAAGGCTAGGAAAAGGTTGCAAACAATTTAGGAATGCTTATGGGCAAGGGAAAGCCTGAAACTTTAAAGCAACAACAACAACATGTCAATAAGTATGGCTGGTCTTATATGCAATGAGAAATGTGACATGAAATTTAGATAGTTAAAGTGACAATCAGAGGACAGAACATAAAGGATCATGAAAAATTTTAAAAGTTTGGGCTTTTTTCCTAATGGAACTGAGAGGCCAGATATTGAAGAGCTTTAAGTAGAAGACTGCCGTACAAAAAAAAAAAAAAAATCAAACCTGTTGTCACTGAATCGATTCCAACTCATAAGAAGACTGTCATAGATCATAGTTTTTGCCAACAAATTCTACCTACAATATAATAATGGACTGGAGATAGTGGTGGGCTTTAATCAGGTTCATTAAACTTAATCAAAAATTTAAATATGAAAAATATGCTTTTTAATTATTCTAATGAAGATCTACCATAAAAATGAACATCAATAATTCCTCATGAATTAAAGTCATAGATGTTATACATGGGGTCCTTCCATATTGAAACCTTATGCATATCCATCTCCTCCTATTTCCTTTACCTAAACTTACTCATCCTTAAAGATGGAGCTCAGGAATCATTTCCCTCTTAGACTATCTCCATAACTTTCAAAGTTGTCTCTTCTTCTATTACAGTAGTTAGCATGTTATTGAATACATATATTCAAACATATCCCTCCTCTCTAGAGTCTAAATTCTTCAAAATCAGAAACTATATTTTATTTATCTTTGAATATTAGTGTCTAGAACAATGTTTCATACACAGAACTTAATCAGAGATCTTTTGAACTTTGATTAAATTTGTAGGGTGGATGAGTTTTATGGGTTATCTGATTATATATGCAAATCCCTGACTCCCCGTTACTGGAGAACAAGGAAGGAAGATCCATATGTTCTCTTTAAAGATGTTAAAATTCAGTCCTATTATGTGTTTGATGTGAGTACATCCCCAGTGGTGTTCTTTTGCTGATGAAAGAAAAAACAGCATGTGTGCAAATTAGTAATTTTAAACAAACACATATCTTAAATGACATTCGCACTTTGTCAGCTAAAGGTTTTGATCCAAAATGTGTTCCCAATTAATATTTGTGTTTTATATATATATATATATATATATATATATATATATACATGCATATATATATGTATAGCATATGTAATCTATAATACAATCACCTATCCTATAGAATTAGTTAGAAAGCTTCTTCTGAGGTGAAGGTTGAATAAATAAACAATAAAAAAAGTTCCTAGCTTTTAACAATGTAGCATTCTTGAGTCAAGCTTTCAGATAAACTCCACTAGCAGTGTCTGAAAACTTTAAAAGTCATTCTTTATTAGCATAAACCGCTTTCAATTGTCTTGATCTAGATTATCAATATAGAACCAGTATCTTTTATTCTCAAATTGCCTCTTTTGTTCAGTCAGAAAATTACTGGATCCAATTTTCTACCTCAGTATATATCACCTAAGGGAAGGTCAACTTTTTTTTTCTCTTATAAACCCATGACAAAAAAAAAAAAATTTGCTTCTAAAAAAGTAAAAAGTGTCTTCTGCTTCATTGCAAGATGCTGTAACAGGAATAGCATCTACCTTCTCCCTGAAACAAACAAAAAAGGACTAAATATAGAAAACAATGGTTTTCAGAACATTGGACATCAGGCAACAAAGGACAGTGATCACTGAGCAACAGGAAACCGGCAATCCTTATGATTGTCACAGCTTACTTCCTTAAGAGATTTTCTAGTCTATGGCACAGAGGAAAAGAGAACCCATGTGAAACCAATGATTCCCTGAGCTGAAAGTCCAAGAAGATGAGGACAGAGAACCATAGAGAGGAGAGCTGAACAGAAAGAGAACTCCAAAGATCTACAGATGGTCCCCCTTGAGTATTCAGCAGAGTACTAATCAAAACATATGTATTAAATAACCTAACCAAAACCAAGGAAAGAACCACTCAAAAGGATTAGAGGAAACAGTATCCTATGTTCCCACAGGGCCAGCCAGGCTAAAAACACCATAGTTCTTAGGGCTCTGGCTCATTATTGGAGCAAAATCAGCCCTAAACTAAATGCTGCTCTAAGCCTGCCTTATGAATTTTAAAATGAAGAACTGAAAGGATAAAATTGTTTACAAACAATTTAACTGCATCTCAGAACAAAACTCAAGGGTAGTTATAGAAATACAAAAAAAATCTAACCCCAAAATGATAAAATTCACAATATGTGGCATTGAATCAAAATGATTAGGCCAGCAAAGAAGCAGGGAAATATAAACCATAATGATGAAAAAAATCAATTAATGAAAACAATCCAGAATTGGAAAAGCAGTTAGAATTAACAGGCAAGCATATTAAAACAGTAATTATAATTATATCTCATGTGTTCAAAAGCTAGTGGAAACACTGAACAAGTTAAATAGAACCACAGAAGTTAGAAAAAAGACTCAAATAGAAACTGTAGAGATGGAAACTGCAAGTCTGACATGAAAAATACACTGGATGGAATTAATTGCAGATTAGACATTGAGGAAGAAAAATGAAATAAGCAGGAAGACATAAAAATAAAATTTATTCAAAATGAAGCACTTATAGAAGAAAAATTGATCAGAGAACCATTGAGCTATAGGAAAGCTTCAAGATGTATAAAATATATGTAAAAGGAGAAGATAGAGAAAGAAGGCAGAAAAAAGAAAAAATAGTGGTTGAAATTTTTCCAAATTTGATTAAAAATATGAACTAGATGTGGGTCCGGCAAGATGGCGCTCTAGGCAGAAGCACCACGCCGTCCCTCCACAGCAAAGATCCAAAAAAGTAAGCCAAACAGAGAATCAACAATCCTGAAACCCTAGAACATCAAATGAAGAGATAATGAACTCAGCCAAACACCAAACTGATTGAGAATACTGAAAGAGAAAGGAGAGCAAGGAGAGATTCATGCAGAGGTCCCCTACCAGCTAATGCAGTGCAGATCCACCGTCTTGGACTCCTATCGGACCAGCAAATGGGAGAACGGGAGAGCAGCCTCGCAGAGCATCCAGTGGGAGACAAAACAGCCAGTAATTTGCAGTGTGTGCTTTCCCACCCCCCACCCCTCTTTGCCCCGGCTGGGGCTCCCCTGCTTCCCGTGGCCAAGGTCCCTGGGCCAGGAGGCACCCGTTGCTTGGATTCCGCGCGCCAGGGCCGGCAGCGCTCTGGGTGCCGTTTGTTGGCTGCTGGTGTTGCTTTTTCTGCTTCTTTTGGTTTCTCGCTTGACTCTCGCTGCCTCCCCCTCCTTTTGCTCGGGTGCCTGACTCCAAGCACCGTCTTTGCCCTTTCCTGCGGGGCTGTAGGGCTACGTTTGGGAGTGCGGCTGCTTCCAGGTCTGGGCTGCTGCGCTGGTGAGATCCTGGGGCCTTTGTTCGTTTGCCCCTCTGCTTCCCACAGCCGCAGTCTCTTGACCCGGGGCCACCAGAGGCTTGGATTCCGCACGCCCAGGCCGGCGGCTCTCTGGATGCCATTTGTTGGCTGCTGGTGTTGCTTTTTCTGCTTCTTTTGGTTTCTCGCTTGCCTCTCGCCGCCTCCCCCTCCTTTTAGTCGGGTGCCTGGTTCCGAGCGACGTCTTTGCCCTTTCCTGCGGGACTGTGGGCTACGTTCAGGTGTGTGGCTGCTTCCAGGTCTGGGCTGCTGCGCCGGTGAGATCCCAGGGCTTTTGTGTATTTGCTCCTCTGCTTCCCGCGGCTGCAGTCTCTTCACCGGGGTCCACCAGTTGCTTGGATTCCATGCGCCCGGGTGGGCAGCTCTCTGGATGCCGTTTGTTGGCAGTTGGTGCTGCTTTTTTTTTTTCTTTTTCTCCTGCTTCTTTTGGTTTCTCGCTTGCCTCTCGCTGCCTCCCCCTCCTTTCACTCAGGTGCCTGGCTCCGTGCACCCTCTTAGCTCCTTTCTGAGGGTCCCCAGAGCGCAGGCAATTTGTGATATATGCTTTCCCAATCTCCACCCTTCTTCACTCACACACGGCCTCTTCTGTTTCCCATGGACACAGTCTCTTGTCCAGAAACACCAGCCCACACGGGCTGGCTCTCTGAGTGCCATTCGTTGACTGCTGGTGTTGCTTTTTTTTTTTCCTCTTTTGATTAGTTTTGTTTTCTTTTCCCTCTTTTTCCCTTTTGTCTTTCTTCATTGCTCAATTTCTTGTCTCTCTATCTCTTCCTTCTCTTTCTGATCCCTGAATACCAGGCGTTGTATGCCTCTGCGCCTTCTGGCCAGGCTGTGCAGTGAAACCTGAGACCAACTTCCCCAGACCTCATAGCTGCATCGATGGGATCCCTGGGAACTTTGCAGTTCTTTATGTTTTCTGATTTTTATTTGTTCATTCTTTCCTTTTCTTTCTCTTCCCCCTTCTGGTTTTCTCCATCCCATAGTCTCTCATCTGTCCATTACAATGGCAAGCTCCCCTAGCATTCTTTTATGTTTGTATGTTTTTTTGCTCTGCTCCTCTCTCCTCTCTCCCATATCCAGCTTAGTTTCACACATAACCATCTCCCCGCTGCATCCTGCCTACCTGCACCGTGCACTTGATATCACACCACCAAGCTGTGCAGGCACGCCCTATTGGAACCTGCCCAGCACTGACTATCAACACTCCTGGTGGTTGCGGTGAGTGCCACAAACAACCCATCCCAGTGGCTCCTCTTCAGCTAGACCTGCCCAGCTGTACTACAAGGACGAAACAAAAAAATCTACAATCAATAAACGAGAGAAATATCTACCGAATGCCCGGAAAACAGCTAACAATATCAAAACATTTACAAAAACAAGACAAGATGACTCCAATAGGCATCCAAATTAAAACACCAGATAATTCTCCTGTGGAAGAAAATGCGCTAGAAGTACCTGATAGGGAACTCAAATCACTAATACTCAGAATTTTTCAAGAACTGAGGCAAAAAGCTGAGAAACATGAGGAAAAAATAGACAAATTTATGGAAAATACAGACAAAAAATTGGAAGAATTCAGGAAGATGATGCAGGAACAAAATGCCAAAATACATTCACAACTAGAAATTATACAAAAACAACAATTAGAAATACAAAAGATAAACAACAAGATTTCAGAAATGGAAGATGTCATAGAAGGGCTGAGAAGTAGATTTAAAAACGTGGAAGACAGGATCAGTGGAACTGAAGACAAACACTTGGATACAACTCTGTTTAAGGAAAACTCAGAAAAAAGAACAAAGAAAAATGAAGAGACCCTGAGAGTTATGTGGGACACAATTAAAAGCAAAAATTTATGAGTGATTGGCATCCCAGAACAGGGGGAGAAAACAGAAAACACAGAGAGGATCATTGAGGAACTGCTGACAGAAAACTTTCCCAATATCATGAAAGATGAAAAGCTTGCCATCCAAGAAGCTCAACGAACCCCATATAGAAGAGACCCCAAAAGAAAATCACCAAGACATATCATATTCACACTCGCCAAAACTGAAGACAAACAAAGAATCCTGAGAGCAGCTCATGAAAAACAAGAAGTCACATACAGACAAGAAACAATAAGACTAAGCTCAGATTATTCGGCAGAAACCATGCAGGCAAGAAGGCAGTGGGATGACATATATAAAATCTTGAAAGAAAAAAATTGTCAACCAAAAATAATATATCCTGCAAAACTCCTGTTCAAATTTGATGGTGAAATTAGGTCATTTCCAGATAAACAGAAACTAAGGAAATATGCAAAAGTCAAACCAAACCTACAAGAATGATTAAAGGGAGTTCTTCGATCTGAGAACAAACAGCTTCAGCTCAAAGGCAGAACCTAGGATGCAGGATCGTACCAGCCAGATAACAATCTAGGAAATGAACTCTCGAGGACTATCCAAAACCAAAAGAAATACAACAGGGAATCAGAGAAATAAATAAAAGGATGACAACCACATCAAAACAATGAAAGAGGGAATAAACAGCATAGGTATAGAACCTTCTAACGGAGAGGAAAGCAAGGCGATACCAACTAAGGGTAGACTGCTTCAAACTAGAAAGATAAGGGTAAAATTCATGGTAACCACAAAGAAAGTTAACAAACCAACTAATAAAAATAAAGACAAAAAACATAAAGTCTCAGCAAAAACAAAACCTACTAAAACAAAAGAAATGAAAACAAAATCCACAAACAAAAGTGACCCAGCACAAGAGAGTGAGAAGAACAAAGAAACCTTCAGCACCACAAAAAAAAGCACTACAAAATGACAGCAACAAACTTCCATCTATCAATAATTACACTGAATGTAAATGGACTCAATACACCCATAAAGAGAAGGAGAGTGACAGAATCGATAAGAAGACAGGATCCATCAATATGCTGTCTACAAGACAGACACCTTAGAAACAAAGATGTGAATTTATTAAAAGTCAAAGGTTGGAAAAAAATATATCAAGCTAACAACAACCAAAAAAGAGCAGGAGTGGCAATTCTAATCTCAGATAAAATAGACTTTAAAACAAAATCTACCATAAAAGACAAAGAAGAACACTATATAATGATTAAGGGGACGATACATCATGAAGACATAACCATAATAAACATCTATGCACCCAATGACAGGGCTCCAAAATACATAAAAAAAACTCTAACAGCACTGAAAAGAGAAATGGACAGTTGCACAATAATAGTAGGAGACTTCAACACACCACTCTCAGTAAAGGACAGAACAACTAAGAAGAAACTCAGCAAAGATACAGAAGACCTAAAGGACACAATCAGCCAACTGGACCTCATAGACATATATAGAACAATCCATCCAACCGCTGCAAAGTACACATTCTTTTCCAATGCACATGGAACGTTCTCCAGAATAGACCACATCTTAGGCCATAGAGCAATCCTCAACAAGATCCAAAACATTGAGATAATTCACAGTATCTTCTCTGACCACAGTGCCATCAAGGTAGAAATTAACACTAGAAAGAGCAAGGAAAAAAAATCACTACATGGAAACGGAATAATACTCTGCTTACACATCAATGGGTAATAGAAGAAATCAGAGATGGAATCAAAAAATTCCTAGAATCAAATGAAAATGAAAACTCATCATACCAAAACCTTTGGGACACAGCAAAGGCAGTCCTCAGAGGACAATTTATAGCAATAGATGCACATATGAAAAAGGAGGAAGGGACAAAATCAAAACATTAACTACAGAACTAAAACAAATAGAAAGAGAACAGCAAAAAAAGCCTACAACCACCAGAAGAAAGGAAATAGTAAAGATCAGAGCAGAAATAAATAAAGAACAGAAAAACAATAGAAAAAAATCAACAAAACCAAAAGTTGGTTCTTTGAAAGAATTAACAAAATTGACACATCACTGGCCAGACTGACAAAAAAAAAAACAGCAGAGGACACAAATAACCCAAATAAGAAATGAAATGGGGTACATTACAACAGACCCAACCAAAATAAAAAGGATTATAACAGAATATTTTGAAAAACTATATTCCAACAAATTTGAAAACCTAGAGGAAATGGATAAATTTCTAGAAACACACGGCCTACCCAAACTACAACAAAGTGATATTGAAAATCTGAACAGACCCATAACAGGAGAAGAGCTTGAAAAGGTAATAAAAAACTCCCAACCAAGAAAAGCCCTGGCCCAGATGGCTTCAATGGAGAATTCTACAAAACATTTACAGAAGAGCTTGTACCAGTTCTACTCAAGCTATTTCAGAGCATAGAAGAGGAAGCAACACTTCCAAATTCATTCTATGAAGCCAGCATAATGCTGATACCAAAACCAGGCAAAGACATCACAAAAAAAGAAAATTACAGACCAATATCTCTCATGAATATAGATGCAAAAATTCTGAACAAAATTCTAGCCAATAGAATTCAGTACCATATCAAAAAAATAATACACTACGACCAAGTAGGATTCATACCAGGTATGCAAGGATGGTTTAACATTAGAAAATCCCTCAACGTAATTCACCACATAAATAAAAGGAAAGAAAAAAATCACATGATCATCTCAATTGATGCAGAAAAGGCATTTGACAAAGTCCAACACCCATTCCTGATAAAAGCTCTCAATAAAATAGGTATAGAAGGGAAATTTCTCAACATAATGAAGGGCATCTATGCAAAACCAACGGCCAACATCATTCTTAATGGAGAGAGGCTGAAAACATTCCCCTTGAAAACAAGAACAAGACAAAGATGCCCTTTATCACCACTCCTATTTAACATTGTGCTGGAAGTTCTAGCTAGAACAATAAGGCAACAAAAAGAAATAAAGGGCATCCAAATTGGTAACGAACAAGTTAAATTGTCCCTGTTTGCAGATGATATGATACTATACCTAGAAAACCCTAAAGACTCCATGAGAAATCTACTGGAACTAATAGACAGATTCAGCAGAGTAACAGGATACAAGATAAACATTCACAAATCAGTTGGATTCCTATACCCAGTAAAGAGAACGATGAAAAGGAAATCAGGAAATCAATACCATTTTCAATAGCCCCTAAAAAGATAAAATACTTAGGAATAAATCTGACCAGGAATGTAAAAGACCTATACAAAGAAAACTACAAAACACTGCTGCATGAAACCCAAAGGGATCTACAAAAATGGAAAAACATACCATGCTCATGGATAGGCAGACTCAACATTGTGAAAATGGCAATTCTACCCAAAGCAAGTTACAAATACAATGCAATCCCGATCCAAATACCAGCAACATTCTTCAAAGAGATGAAAAAACTAATCATTCACTTTATATGGAAAGGGAAGAAGCCCCGAATAAGTAAAGCACTACTGAAGAAGAAGAATAAAGTTGGAGGACTCACACTACCTGACTTCAGAACCTACTATACAGCTACGGTAGTGAAAACAGGCTGGTACTGGTACAACAACAGATACATTGACCAATGGAACAGAATTGAGCACCCAGATGTAAATCCATCCACCTACGGTAAGCTGATTTTTGACAAGGGCCCAAAGTCCATCAAATGGGGAAAAGACATCCTTTTTAACAAATGGTGCTGGCAAAACTGGATATCCATCTACAAAAATATGAAATAGGACCCATACCTCACACCGTATACAAAAACTACTTCAAAATGGATCAAAGACCTGAATATAAAGCCTAAAACTATAAAGTTCATAGAAGAAAAGATAGGACCAACACTTCAGGCCTTAATACATGGCATTAACAGGATACAAACCATAACCATCAACACACAAAACCCAACAGATAAACTAGATAACTGGGATCTTCTAAAAATCAAACACCTATGCTCTTCAAAAGACTTCACCAAAAGAGTCTAAAGAGAACCTACAGACTGGGAAAAAATTTTTGGACAGTACAAATCAGACAAAGGTTTAATATCCATAATCTACAAGAAAATCCAACACCTCTACAACAAAAAGACAAACAATCTTATCAAAACATGGGCAAAGGAAATGAACAGACACTTCACCAAAGAAGACATTCAAATGGCCAACAGACACATGAGGAAATGCTCGCAATCACTAGCCATTAGAGAAATGCAAATTAAAACCACAATGAGATACCATCTCACCCTGGCATTACTGGCACGAATCAAAAACACTGGAAATAACAAATGTTGGAGGGGCTGCGGGGAGATGGGAACTCTTATACACTGCTGGTGGGAATGCAAAATGATACAACCATTTTGGAAAATGATATGGCCTTTCCTCAGAAAGCTAGAAATAGACATACCCTTCGATCCAGCAATCCTACTCCTAGGAATATATCCTAGAGAAATAAGAGTCGTCACTCGAATAGACATATGCACACCTATGTTCATGGCAGCATTATTCACAATAGCAAAACGATGGAAACAACGTAGGTGCCCATCAACAGATGAATGGATAAACAAACTATGGTACATACACACAATGGAGTACTATGCAACGAGAAAGAACAACAATGAATCTGTGAAGCATCTCATAACGTGGATGAAACCGGAGGACATTATGCTGAGTGAACTAAGTCAATCACAAAAGGACAAATATTGTATGAGACCTCTATTGTAAAAACCCATGAAAAAGTTCACATGCAAAATGTAACAATCCTTGTTGGTTACTAGGGATGGGGGGGGGGAATACTAAATAGGCAATAGATAAGTGGTATCTTGGGTAAAAGGTGAGACAGTACACAATACAAGGGAAACTGACACAACCTGCACCAGGAAAGGTCATGGAGGCCCCATGGACACATCCAAACTCCCCGAGGGACTGAGTTGCTGGACGGAGGGCTCTGGGGACCATGGTCTCGGGGAACATCTAGCTCAATTGGCATGACACTACTTATAAAGATAATGGTCTACATTCTACCGTGGTGAGTAGTGTCTGGGGTTTTAAAAGCCTGTGAGCAGCCATCTAAGATACTACACTGGTCTCATCCCTTCGGGAGCAAGGAGAATGAAGAGAACAGGATACAACGAAAAGATTAGTCCAAAGGACTAATTGTCCACAGCTACCAAGACCTCCACCGGACTGAATCCAGTACAGCTAGATGGTGTCCGGCTACCACCGCTGACTGCTCTGACCAGGATCACAACAGAGGCTTCTGGACAGAGCTGGAGAAGGATGTGGAGCATAATTCTAACTCCCAAAAAAAAAAAAAAAGACCAGATTTACTGGCCTAAAGGAGACTGGAGAAACCTCAAGAGTATGGCCCCCAGACACCCTTTCAGCTCAGAGGTGAAGTTCCTTTCGAGGTTCACTGTTCAGCCTGGGAGTGGACAGCCCAGTAAAACTAAATGAGACTAACGAGGTACAGGAGTCCAGTGACAAGGGCCAGAAGGCAGAGGGGGAGTAGGAAGCTGATGATAGGGAACCCAAGGTTGAGTAAGGATACTGTTGATGTGTTGTGAGATTGTTAACCATTGTTATAGGGCAACATTTGTAGTAACTGTTAAATGGGAGGCTATTTTGTCCTGTAAGCCTTCATCTTAGGTGAGAATAACAGCACAATTAGAAGAGCGTAATCAATGTCATTTAAATGTGTACGTAAAAATTATTGAAATGGTGTATCTTTGGCTATGTGTATTTTCACCAAAAAAAAAAAAAAGCTGAGAATTTAGAGGGTTAAAATGTTGTGGGGTTGTTAACCAAAGTCATAAAACAGCATGTGTACTACTGTTACATGAGAAACTGTTTGTTCTGTAAGCCTTCAGCTGAAGTACAATAAAATATTAAAAAAAAAAAAAAATGAACTAATAGATACAAGAAGCTTAATTAAACCCAAACAGAAGAGACATAAAGAAAACTACCTCAAGGCACATCATTAACAGATTGCTCAAAAGCAGTGGTAAAGATAACATCTTAAAAGATATCAGAAAAAGAAAGAAAAACATGTTATGTGGAAAAGAACAAAGATGGAATGACAGTAGATTTCTTGTCAGAAATAATGCAAGGAAGATGATAGTGTAATAACATATTTAAAGTTCTTGAAAAGAAGTCAACCTGGAAATCCATTATTCCAAGTACAAATATTTTTCCATAAAGAAAAACATTTTCAGACATAAAAAATGGAAAAGGTTGATCACCAAGACTCACACTATAAAAACATTGGTAAAGGAACTATTTCAGTCAGAAAGTAATACGGACCTACACAAATTAATAATAAAATAAAATAAAAAAAAACACTGGAAATTGTAACTATATAGGTTAATATATACAATATTTTTCTTAATTAATTTTCTTCAACAGACAATTGAATTTTTATAAAAATGATAAAAATGCGGTATAGGATATATGGCTTATGTAGAATAAATTGTATAACAATAACACAAAGCCTAGGAGGGAAGACACAGAAGTCCACTGTTACATTCTTCAAATATAGATCAACAGATTTAATATCACTTCAAGGCATATTGTGGTTAGCTAAAGACGTATATTATAAAGCCTAAAGCAATCACTAATGTAGGAAAAGAGAGAGTTGTAGCTAATAAGATATAAAAGAGACAAAACAGATTCATAAAAATTTCTCAGTTTTGAACCCAAAACAAAGCAGAAGAGAAAAAAAAAATGAATCAGACTGGACCAATTGAAAACAATAGCAATGTTATATTTAAATTAATAATACTAATAATACATTAAATATAAATGTCCCTAACAACCTATTTAAAACACAGAAATTATCAATTGGATAGAAAAGTAAGACCCATCAAGATACTGTCTATAGGATCCACTTCAAATATACAGACAAAAACAGATCAAAAGTATGAATGACAAGAGACATAACATGGTAACTAATGAAAAGAAAACTACAGTGGTTTTATTAACATTAGATAAGTAGATTTCAGAACAAATAATACTAGAGGAACAAAGGACAACATTTAATACCATTTACACTAGCATAAAAAAATCTGACAAAATATATATATGACCTGCACACTGACAATTACACATCATTGCTGAAGACCTAAACAGAGTTATATCCTGTTCATTAATCGGAGACTGAATAGAGAGATGTCAGTTCTTCCCAAATTGACCTATGGATTCAATGCAATCCCAGGATGCCAGGATGCTTTCTTTTAGAAATTGGCAAATTAATCCTTAAATTTTGTAGGAAAATTCAGAGGATTTACAATAGCCAAAACAATTTTGAAAAGAATGAAAAATGATGTAGTACTAGCATTACCTGATTCCTAGACTTATTACAAATCTAGTTATCAAGACAGTATGGTATTATTGTAAAGATACTTATACAGATCAACGAAACAGAATAAAAAGTACCCAGATTGATCCACACATTCATAAAACAATGGATTTTTGACAAAGGTGCAAAGGTTATTCAGTGGAGAAACAACAGTCTTTTCAACTAAGCATGCTAGAAGAACTAGGTATTGATACCTAAAAAAATGAATTTCCATTCATACTTCACATCATATACATACATTAATTCCAAATGAATCCTAAACCTGAAAGTAAAATCCAAAACTATAGAACTCCTGACTTTAAACATAGAACAGTATATTTGTGACCTTATATTAGTCAATCATTTCTTAGATATGACACCAAAAATACAATTAGATATGACACAAAAAGAAGAAAATATTAGATATTGAACTTCATCAAAACTAAAAACTTTTTCTTGGTTAAAATAAAAACAAAAAATAGAAGACAAGCTACAGACTAGGAGAAACTATTTGCACATTTTGTATCAAACAAAGGACTTGAATCCATAACACCTGAGGAACTCCTAATACTTAGTAATTAGAAAACACACCTTGTGAGAGCAGGTATATGGATGCAAATAATTGCACGAAAAAATACTTGCTATAATTAATCATTTGCAAAATGCAAATTGAAATCACTATGACATACCATTACACTCTTAAAAGAGTGTCTAAAACTAAAAGGGCTGATTATATCAAATTTTGAGGATGATACGGAGGAAATGATACTCTCATACACTACCAGTGGGAATGTGAAATGCTATGACCATTTTGAAGAGTTTGTTAATTTCTAAAAAAGTAACACATGCGTATATATCTGGCCACCGCATTCCAAGAGAAATGAAGGCATAGGTCCATAAAAAGACTTCTACATGAATGTTCACAGCAGCTTTATTTGTAATAGCCATATTGGAATCAACTGAAATGTTCTGCACTAAATGAATGGACAAACAAACACGTGGTGGTATACTCTGACTAACAGGATTAGTCAGTAATAAAACTACTGATTCATACAGCATGGATGAACCTCTAAATAATTATGCTGAATAACAAAGTCAGAGAAAAAATAATTAAAATCTTTCTGATTCCATTTATACAAAGTTCTAGAAAATGCAAGTGAATATATAGTGGCAGCAAGTAAATCAGTGGTTGCCTATAAATAAGGAAGAATGGTAGGAGGGAGGGAGGACTGTGAGGGAGGAATTACATGTGTGGGGTATGGGATGTGATGGAAATGTTGATTGATTGTGGTTATATTTCAGGGGTATATGAATTCATATATTCATACATCCATGAAAGTATATCCAGTTGTATATGTGTGCAGTTTATTGCATGCCAATTACACTTCAATCAAAATTTTTAAAAAGTATAGGATACATTTCAAAGTAAATAGAATGATTTTAGTACTGCTTACTCCATTCAGGCTCTCTTCATTCCCATAGCTAGTCCAAAATGATATCAACTATTTAAAAAATTAGAAATTCAAATTGCTTATGATATGATATCTTATGTACTTTAACTACTACAGTTTCACCTGGATACTTTTTTAACTTTTTGGAACCTCTACTTTTATATTCTCAGTATGTATAATATACTAAGAAATAATATGTAAGCATTTAGCTAGTGCTTGTTGATAGCAGAGCTATCAAAAGGTGACCTTTAATCCTGGCCTTCCCTTCCCTGAAATTTTAGAATAACTTATTTTTGAATAGGCCTTAATGGTTTTACATAAAGACACTAGCACTAGAATTTTACTTGTGCTAGCTGTTGTTTTCTTGGTTGAATTTTATTTCTATTTTTGTTTCTAGTTTTAGCCAAGTCTGTTTGTTCATATCTTGTCTATCTTGTGGTTCAAGCTGTCTCCCTTTCCATAAGCAGTCCAGGGACTAGTGAACTACTAGGTCAACCTTTACTTCTGACAAATGTTTTATATAAAGACTAATTGTTTTGTAGTGTGTCACCTAAAACACAGTTTCCAGTATTCTTTGCCAACTCTTAGACTTTTGATTAATATTAGTGTGACTTAATTAACGGATCATTAATGAATAATTTAGTAAGCTTGGTTATAATACACATACTTTTACTCCTTATTTTTATTTTTTGTAGAACAGCTATACTTTGTGGTATGTTAGTTACTAACTATTTATTTTTGCCATTGTAGGGAGGTATGAAAGGGATGAAGAGGTCATATGATGTCTTCTGAACTGTTTTTTGCTACAATGCTTCTGTATTACAGACAATTCTCAATTACCTTGTTGAAATACTTTTTGTTAAACAGAATTTAGTTAATCTGGTTAACACAACTATTAGAAGCAAAATTATAAGGGAAGTACAACTTTTATTCAATGTAATGGAATACGTTTTTGTCAAACAAAGAAAAAACATTAGTTTACACCTAACATAAATTATCTGGTTGTTTCAGAATGTGAACAGGGGTAGTGTTAAAAATAAAAACAAAAAACAAAAACTTAAATAGACCTGGTGATTTATAGAAAGTTTAAAGAAAGTAAATTGTATTTTGCCTTGATTTAGTCTGGACCAAAAAAAAGAAAAAGAAAAGAAATATGGCATATTGGTATGTTTCACTCCGTTCTGACAGGATATTTTGCAAAAATAGCTAAAAATGGAGTTTATGAATCCTTTATTGCCAAGCAAGATAATAATGCAAAATATAATTTTATCTTTGTTGAAATGATATTTTGGTCTTAGAACATTTAGTATAGTCTTCACAATGTGTAGTGACAGGTTTTTCTGTGTAAGCTTCCAGGATAGCAGAGATTCTGTATCTCCAGAATAATTTTCTGTGCTTTGTGATGACTTTGCCATGTCCTTGAATCTTTAAAGTATTGTATTTTCAATTTCCAGGCAACCAAGCTATAGCTTCTCTGGAAACCATGATCCCATCTTAAGTGACCAATTCTCCTCTGATACATTCCCAAGATCACGCTCTAAATTTTGAAAGAAAAAAAAAAAGTAGTATATCTATTTTACACCTAAAAATATCATTGTTATTTCCCAAAAGATCTCTGTATAATTACAAATATTTGTTTTTCACTTTATAAAAAGGGAGATGATAAAAATAACTGGTTGTGTGGTATGTTCCATATTTTTAATTCGTTCACTCCTGTTGTAGAACTGCAGGAGAAAAGTTGTTAAATCAAAAATACTTTGTGTAGCTGATGTGTTACTAAATATCTACATAAGTGTCAGAGATTGTACACTTGCAGAATGAACTGGAAGGCTTGTAGATCTGGCAGTGTAATCACTGTCCATGGCATGTTCTGATCCTTCAGGAAACCACTGAACAAACTCTGATGAAATAATTATGTATTTTACTCCAGGAAAGAATTTTAGTCTTCTCCTTTCTATTATTATTTGTTACTATAATAAACGAACCACATTCATTTAGTCTTATCCACAGATGATTTTATCTTCCCTTATAATATTTGCCTAAAGGCTCACAGGCTAGATCTAGTGTTTCCATCAAAGAAAGGAAACCTCAGGATATTACAGACAAAATGAACTAGGTATTCTTAACTATTGATATTTCAAAAAATAGACTAGGCTTCGAAACTTAGACATGTGTCAGACTATATCAGGGACTGAACTGAAATTTCCAGGCCTCTTTTTAGTCCAAAGAATCATTTCATGAAAGGAGAGGTTCTTTCCAAACCCATTGTTACAATAATGAATTATGTAGAATTGAATTGACTGATAAGTATCCGTAGTTGTTTTGATACATTGTTGGTATTATTTTTTTAATATTATGTTTCCTGATGGGTGAGAAAGCTCCTTTTCTCTTTTCTTGATCTATTTTCAACCATCGATTTAATAGATGATGCTTTCACCAGCTGAAAATAAACATTTCTAAATACTATAGGATTCTCACTGATCCCTCAGAATTTAGAAAAAAATGATTTACTGGAGGACCCTTTATAAAAACGTTTCCCCCAAACTCTTTCTACATAATCATTGATTTCCTTCTTTTTTAATTGACATGAAATTCACATAGCAAAAAAATTAACCATTTTAAAGTGAAACATACAGTGACACTTTAGCACATTCATTGTTATGCATCCATCACCCATATCTAGTACCAAAAAAAATTTTATCACTCCAAAAGAAAGCTTTCTACAAATTAAGCAATCACTGTCTATTCCCTCAGGCCCTTGCAACCAACAATCTGCTTTCTGTCTCTATAGGTTTACTGTGGATATTTCATATAAATAAAGTTGTACAATATGTGAGCTTTCTTTCTGGTTTCTTTCAATGAGCATAATGTTTTTCAAGTTCATCCACATTGTATCATGTATCAGTACTTCATTACTTTTTATGTCTGAAGACAATTCCACCGTATGAATATATCACATTTTGAGTATCCATTCATCTGTTTATAGATATCTGGGTTCTTTCCAACTTTTGGTTATTGTGAATAGTGCATCTATGAGACATCGGGATTTATACAAATTTTCATGTTGTTTGCATGACAAAGTTCAGTTTAATACAAAAAAGAAGAGACAATATATATACATGTCGTTTAATGTAAATTATATAATTTCTACCTTATGGAAGAGTCTGCATAATCTATGAAAAACTGTGACAGTTTTGACAGACTCAAGGAAGACTCAAGGAGGAAATATAATTCATATTGCTTAAATAAAATCATGTGACATAACCATATTTTTATGCAAATAATGTACATCTTCTGCATTTGTTTGCCAGTCACTCCCTCCCCCATGAGGTATTTCTGTAAGTGTGCTATGCTAATTTATTTACAGCAACATGTGGAAGAGGACTGGCATGGCTGTACTTGTGAGGGTGCCTCACAGAGGGGGGTAGTGGTGGCTGGCAAACAAATGCAGAAGGAGCACGCTATTTGTGTAAAAATGTGGTATTACCTATGGTTATACCAAAAGGACAATTTATCTGAGGAGGTGAGAGTACTAGGTCCATCTAGAGCTGCTGATATTGAAAGTAAAAATGTATGTGGCTGACAGAATTTATAGGGCAGAGAAGAGTATAGTCTGTGAGTACAGTTCTGAACATGAATAAATGCATGAATGAAAGAATGAATGCATGAGTGGATGAGGAGATGAATGGAGAAGATGTATTCTGTCCCATTTAAGTCATCTCAGAGTTCGTTTTTACATGCATGAAGTATATGTGCTAACTTGTATCTGGTAACAAAATGCAAAACTCTGCAAAAATAACAAAAAATACTTCAACAAAATTTTTATCGAATTGAAAAAAAAAACAAAACTGGAGGATATCATCATATCCACTATCAAATCTGTTTAGATAACGAGTCTTTCCAAAGAGCTAAATGTCTCGTGTCATTTTTTTTTTTTTAATTTGGTGCTTAACACATAGTAGGTGCCCAAAAATATTTTTGGCATCAATAAATAGTTCATTAAGGCACAAACTCGTTGCCACAGAGTCAATTCAGACTCCTAGCGACCCTACAGAACAGAGTAGAACTGCCCCATGAGGTTTCCAAGGAGCAGCCGGTGGATTCGAACTGCCAACATTTTGGTTAACAGCCAAACGCTTAACCACTGTGCCACCAGGGCTGGTGTACATTATCATTACAGTTAATGTCTTCAGATATTTTTAAAATGTTGAAATATATACTTATGGTAGTTATGACTGGTCAAAAACATTTAGCTGTAACAGCATTAATTGGTGATTATTCACATTAGTGTAAATTTGAAACAACCTGAATAGCCAATAATAGCATATCAGTTATATAGAGTAAGATATGCATTGCAAGGAAATAGTATTTAGTCATTAACAGTCATCTTATAGTGGAATATTTATTGCTATGCACCATGTACAACCAAGTGAAAATCAAATTTCAAAACAATAAATATAACATAATTTCACTTTATCCTATTTATATCTGTATGTGCAATATATGCTAAGTAAAATGACTAGAAGTACTTACATGAAGATATTAGTCATGGTTATCTCAGGAGGGGGTAAATTCAGGGTATTTTTCCATTCTTCTTCTTTGCTCATATGACTATATTTTTCCCTAAACATGCACAAGCATCACCTGCATTTTATTTAAATAATTTTTTATTCTGAATTATTTTTTCTGACTGCTTTAGTGAAGGACAAACTGGATTGACCATGTATGTAGACACTCAGAGATACAATTCATTGACTGTTTTTCCATGGGCTGCCTAAATAGTTCAAGAAGTTTCCAATTACTTTTAGTATTGCTCATCTGTCTTCCAACAACTCCCGTGAAAGAGGGTTCCACTTTAAATGAAATGTACTTGATTTATCTTGGAAAAGTTCAAATAGCTATTACTTTTTAACAGGTTTCTTTTCCCTCTTTGCTGAGTAGTCATTTGAGGGGTTTCATTGTACCATATTTCTGTATTTTGTCAGACAGGGAACAAAAGGATTTATTCTTTTAAAAGTTCTTTGCCTTTGGTAGACATTCTTTTGAGAGCAGACTACCGAACTGAGATTTTTTCTCCAACCAAGTTCCACAGTAGGGGGAAAAAAAAAGAAAGAACAAAAGATTAAGAAAAAAATAGAAAAGCTATTATCTTGAAAAACAGGTTCCTGGTTGAAGCATTACTGTTTTAATGTCCTTCACGTATAAAAAAGTTAGTTGAAACCTCAAAGTCAACTTTTGCCTTAGTTTCAGGAATTTTCAAATATTCTTCAGTAGAAGAAAATGATAAAATATCGCTTTGCAAATATTTATTCAATAATGCACCCTCAGGACTCTGACAAATATCACCCAGGTTCAGATCTCTTCTCTGTCACTAGCAGGCTATGCCACTTGGGCAAGTTAAATAGCCCCTCTGTGCTTTAGAGTCCTCATATAAAAATATAGACAGAAAAAGTACCCATTTTAGAGGGGTGTTATGAGAATTAGGTTAGATACTACATGGATGGTGTCAGAATAGTGCCGGAACCATAATAAATACTCAGTGAATATTACCTATCATACATTATTATTACATTTTTAACATGTAATAGAAAGTATTACTTCCATTGTTATCATTCTTATTATTTATACGTTAAGGGCTTTTAACCAGTCCACTCAGAAAATTATATGGTATAAAGTTAAGATAGTCCACGTTCTTCTATTATCAGAAGATGATATCTATAGCAAACTACCTTCTGACATGGGTAAGTTTGTTTATTTTCTCCCATGACCCCAGACTGTACACCTTTTATCTATGATCACAGCACGATAATTCTCACTAGGAGAGGTAGGCCAGAAAACAGGGATTCGCAGGGACGAATTAATCATCATTAACTGAAAATAAACCTCTGAATACTGGTTGAGCATTTAGATAAACAACGTAACTAGGTTGGAAACATATATTAAACAAAAATCAGATACCGTATTTGGCCATTAGTAGTTTAAAATCCCCATTGCCATCTAATCGATTCTGACTCATAGTGACCCTATAGGACAGAGTAGAACTGCCTCATAGGGTTTTCGAGGTTGTAAATCCTTCCAGAAGCAGACTACCACATCTTTTTCCCCAGGGGCGGCTGGTGGACTCAAATCACCAACCTTTCTGTTAGCAATCAAGCACTGTAACCACTGCCCCACCAGGGCTCCCATTAGTAGCTTACAAGTAACAATTCAAATATCTATATATATTATTTCTGGAAACAAGCTCAGTTCAATAAAAAACTTTACTACCATTAAATATTCTTTATACAATTTACTGACAGCCCCAAAACAGTCCATTAAGTGATGTAACACTATTTACCCATTCATCAATTTGGGTGCACACACACGCACATAAACACTGTGTATGTATCTGGGGTATGTGTGTGTGTGTGACTGCTAACCAAGAGTTGAGGGGTTCAATCTCACCAGCAGCTCCTTGGGAGAAAAGACCTGGTGATCTCCACCTGTAAAGATTCCAAAAACCTAAAACCCACTGCCTGTGTAGTTGAATTTCTACTCACAGTGACCCTATAGAGCAGAGGAGAACCACCCCATAGGGTTTCCAAGGAGCAGCTGGTGGGTTCAGACAGCCAACCTTTTGGTTGGCAACCAAGTATTTAACCACTGTGCCACTAGGACTCCTCCCAAAAACGACAGCCTAGGAAATGCTATGGGGCAGTTCTGCTGTGTTATTTAGGGTCACCATGAGTGAGAATCGACTCGACAGCACACAGCAACAACAACATGGATGTTTACATATTCATTATCTACTTTTCAACTGTAATGTATGAATATAATATGTAGGAATATAACATCGTCATGAAACCTTATGAAGCATTCTCCTTAGGGGGAAATTATGCTATTTTAACATATTTAAAAGATACATTATTGTAGTCTAAAGTGCAAAAAAACTTGTAAGATTTTAAGCAACACCGATCAAGTAATCAAGGGCATCTTCTTTAGTTATTCATATTGTCTTCATGTATTAGTGCCAGTCATTTTCCTAGAGATAGCACTGTCTTGTGCAGCCTGGGGTTCTTTGGCCCTGACCACCCACCCCTCCCCATGTTCAGAAGATCAAAGGTCGATATATCTGTCATTAATTTGCTTTTTCAGAATTGTTTTTTATCCTCAAAGCTGTTTATTTTTCCACTTGAAATGCAAACATGTCAAATTCAAATAAAATTCAATTTTAACTGAAATTTCAGTAATCTTATAACTTAAATTGGAGGGAATTGATATTTTGATATAATCAGGCAACAAAGTCTATTTTTTCATTGCATTTCATTTTCTATTTTTCAATAAATGGTGGATAATTTTCTTTATATACTGCATATATTCTTTTTTTGCTAAATTGTAATTTTTTGTGAAATATCCTAGTCGTATCAAAAGGTATAAAGTATATCACAAACATTCATGAAACTTCCAGCCAGCATATTCTTTTTATCCCTAAATATACTTCCTCAGCTCACTTCCTTTCTCTTCTACAGAGTATCCTGTATCTTGATTTTAATGTTTATCATTTTCATGCATTCCTTTAGCTGTTTCTGTAAATAATTTATAGTATTATTTTTAATATTTATATAAACCGTATCACATTATATATATTCTTCTGAAATTTACTTTTTTTCAGTTATCAAAATGTATGGAAAATTTATCCATATTGACGTGGTTTTCATTTTTCTTCTTACTGGTATTTAGATTTCCTTGGAATGAATGTAACATAACTTATTTACTATTTCTCTTTTTGATTAATATTTTCTTTTTTGTTCTACTACAGATGTTTCTGCAAATAGTTCTATAAATACTTCCTTGCACATGAGTCAAAGTTCCTTTACATATACCCCTAGAGATAGAATGAGTACTTCATTGGACATGCTTTCTTTGACTTTTTAAGAAACTCCAAATTACTCTCCAAAATTCTTTTTCACAATTGTTTTTTTCCACCAGCTGTGTGTGACAGTTTTATTCTTCTGCATTTTATCCATTTCCAGGCATGAAAATATTTTCCCACTATCCTGAGTGAGATGGTATCTTGTGGCAGGTATATCAATTTTTTGATTACTAGTAAAGTTGAGCTTCTTTTCAGAGACATATTGGCCATTTATTTTTCCCCTTTTGTTAGCTGCTCATTTGCCTGTGTAACAACTTCTGTAGTTTTGATAGAAGCACTAACTTACATAAAATGAAGTGCCAAATTGGGGTGTCAGGTGAAGATGCACATTTTCCAAAAGAAATATGAGAATTAACATTATAGTTCAAAACCCCTTTGTCATAAGGATAATATAGTTGGTATGGATTTTAAGAGGTTAAATTAAAAAATATTTCTTTAAAGATACCTGCACTGTGACTCATTAAACCTCACTTACAGTCACTGAAGGAGTTCTCAGGTAGCGCAAATGGTTAATGTGCTCGAATGCTAACTGAAAGCCTGGCAGTGTGAGTCTACCCAGAGGCACCTAGGAAGAAAGGACTGGTGATCTACTTCCAAGAAATCAGCCATTGAAAACCCTATAGAGCATAATTCTACTCTGATACACACCAGGTCACCGTAAGTCAGAACTGATGACAACAACTGGTTATAGTGTCTGAAACCATATCAGACCAGAGACAGTGACAGCAGGCATCATGGAGAGCCAGGAGGTAGGGATTACCATAGGAAGGAAGGAAAGGAGGAGGAAGGGAGGGAGGGAGGAAGTAATGAAGGAGGAAGGAGGGAAGGACAAGCAACAGCAAGGCTGTAAACAGAATCATCTTGTCAGCTAAATGAATACAAAAATTAACAGGTAGATAAATGATTAGATTAATGATGAGCTTGTTGTTCTTGTTGTCATTGTTGCTTTTAGAGCTATAGGTTTGGAGGAAGTGGAGAAAAAAGCTTGGAGTAAAGAGGGGGGGAACAGGTTGCAACGAGTCAAGAAAAAGTCCCACACCTAGGCAGAGGAGATTAAAAAAAAAAGTCTATGCATCGAAAATAGATTTCTATCAGAACTGGCTAAATTTGGGGACTAAATGCATGTGGGTGGTGAGGGAGAAATCTGGACTCTTTCCAAGAAGTATGAGGTAGGCATAAGAAAATAACAATTGTTTGATTATTTGTAAGTAGTACGCCTGCTAATTGGAATCCTGGTGGAGCAATGGTTAAGAGCTCCACTCCTAACCAAAAGGTTGGCAGTTTGAATCCACCAACCGCTCCTTGGAAACCTTATGGGGCAGTTCTACTCTGTCCTATAGGGTCACCATGAGTCGGAATCGGCTGGATGGCAACGGGTTCTTAATGCCTGCTAATTATTCAGATTTGTGTTCCTAAGTATAAATATGGTAGTAACTCTAGGATTATAATTAAGACTAACTGAAATAGACAGAAGCTTGTGCGGCACCTTGTGAAGAGTAATAGCGCAGGCTCAATTCATAGTCTGCTGTAATTAGCCTTTAAAAAACCGGTTGCCGTGTAGTCCATTCTGACAGCAACCCTACAGAACAAAGTAGAACTGCCCTGCAGAGTTTCCAAGTAGCGGCTGGTGGTTTCGAATCGCTGGCCTTTTAGTTAGCAGCTGAACTCTTAACCACTGCCCCACCAGGGCACCGTAATTAGCCTTGAGACTTCATTTTTTGGTTCCCATCAATTTCGATATCAGAAAAGTTCAGAGGTTAAAAAAACCATCTTTGGAATCAAACAGACCTGAATGTGCATCCTTGCTTACTTACTAGGTATGTGATCTTAAGCCAGTTTTTCTTTCTAATGTTCAGTTTTCCTCAATGGTGAAATGAGAACTCACCTCCCAAATCATGGTACTTCTATGAGGATGAAATTAGGTTACATTAATGTACATAAACTGTGTAACAGTGTCTTATACAAAATAAGTGCTCAAAAGTAAAACTAGTTTTATTATAATTCTTTATTCTCCTCCATCCTTAAAATCAATCAAAACATTTCCACCATTGTTTTTATTTATGACTTAGTAACTGGTTGCTTTATGTTCATAAACTTCTTTAGAGATGATATGAATAATAAAAAAAAAAACTGTGACTACGGATACTTGAGAAGACTAGATCACTGAATCATGAAAAACAACTGAATTTTAAAACTTATAAAGATCCCTTTGTATATGTTTAGGAGAAAATAGTTTGAATTAAAAATATCTTTTAATAGCTCATATTCCCTAAGTACATAGAAAAAACATATTTCAGTCAATAACATTTTATAAAGCAATTTCATTTTCTTAGAAATTTAATGTTTTCATTCTCATCTGAACAAAAAGCAGTTTTGAAGTGGTAAAATTATAAATATATCTCTTCACATGTATAACACCTCAGAAAATTGTTTCAATGCTGCCACCAAAGTCACCTAGTACTTTGAAAGGAAAGTTACTTCTTTTTATGACATTTTCCCTTTTCCATCATCAGACTGTACTTTTGCTTTTACATAGCATTTTCGTCTTGTCTCCTACAAAGATCCTGGGTATTCACAGTTTTATATAAATATTATATCTTCACTATTTTATTTGCTAAATAATAAAACTCTGAAACACAATCATTAACTTAAAAATAAATTTATATTTATTAAAAGTCAGAAGTCAATATACATTTTCCTTTATAACAGTTTATGAGTTCAATAGAAGAGTTACATAAAATATATAAAGAATTATAATTTCCTTTTTAATTATGAATGGAGTAGCTGTCCAGTTATGATGTAATTGCAATCACTCATACAAGATTCACAAAAGCATCTGAACTATTTCAATTGAGTGAAAACTATATCCGTATGATTCAATATTGTCTTCAACTTTAAATTCATCCATGTTTAATAAGGAGTAGATTTTTCTGCCTTCAATTAATAATGTAAGCTAACAGTTGTTAGTCATAGATACACCCTGTTTGTGTCAAGTTGCTCCCAGGAATAAAAGGAAGCACTATTGATTTATGAAGCACTTACTGATGAAGATCAAAGACCACAGCCTTCAGTATGGATTACATCTCAACATAAAGAAGACAAGAATCGTCACAACTGGAGCAATAAGCAACGTCATGATAAATGGAGAAAAGATTGAACTTGTCAAGGATTTCATGTTACTTGAATCCACCATCAATACCCATGGAAGTAGCAGTCAAGAAATCAAACAATGCATTGCATTGGGCAAATCTGCTGCAAAAGACCTCTCTAAAGAATTAAAAAGCAAAGATGTCATCTTGAAGACTAAGGTGCACCTTACCCAAGCCATGGTGTTTTCAATCGCCTCATATGCATGTGAAAGCTGGACGATGCATAAGACTGAAGGAGAATTGATGCCTTTGAATTGTGGTTTTGGCAAAGAATATTGAATATACCATGGACTGCCAAAAGAATCAACAAATCTGCCTTGCAAGAAGTACAACCAGAATACTCCTTAGAAGCAAGGATGGCGAGATTATGTCTCACGTACTTTGGACATGTTATCAGGAGGGATCAATCTCTGGAGAAGGACATCATGCTTGGTAGAGGGTCAGCTAAAAAGAGCAAAACCCTCTAGGAAATGGACTGACACAGTGGCTGCAACAATGGGCTCAAGCATAACAACAATTGTGAGGATGGCACAGGACTGTGCAGTGTTTCATTCTGTTGTACATGAGGTCGCTATGAGTTGGAACTGACTCCATGGCACCTAACAACACCAACAACATTGATTTATATATATTCTCTTGCCAGAGAGAAATAATCTGCAACATAACATTATTTAGGATTCATTTTATTTTTCAACCTAATGTCAGACTTTCTTTAAGCCTCATGTAAATCAGTATGCTGAACTGAATTTTTCCATAAAAAAGACTCCTGCATAAAGAATTTTATATTAAAGTCTTTATTTGAGATGTATATGATCACAGCACAAGCTCTGACTTGGAAAAGGCACATCTGATTTTTTTTTCTTCCTACTCCCTCTTCCTCTGTGTTACTAATTTATTTTCCCTAAGCAGTGTCCAGCCTTTTACTTACTTTTCACTTTACAAAACAATGTAGTGATTATAGGATGCTAGCTCTCCATCCCTATGCTATTCAAGGCAGAAGATCCAAGGATTTGGGATTTTTTTTTTCCGGGAGAAATCTGAGTGAGTGCTATGTTATCCATTTAAATACATTTTAATTATGTGCTGTCATCCTTCAGACATTCATCATTTAAAATAGTATTTTCTCGAATGGTAGATTGAAAGAGAGTTAAATAAAAATAGTATACAATGTAAATTTTGATTCATATATTGCCAGTTGGATCATGTGTAATCATTTCTATATTACCTAGATATACACCTGAAAGTAATACTTTTAGGAAAAGTCTTATGATAATCATACGAAATTTATTTAAGCTGTGGTATTTCAGTAGATGAAACTAGCGTAAGATCTCATATTAGGAAAACTACATTGGTAAGCCTGGTTTTCCCAATATTCTGGTTTCACAGCGATGATAACAATCATACTGGAACTGTGGTAAAGAGGAAG
Source organism: Dugong dugon (assembly GCA_030035585.1). Lineage (NCBI taxonomy): Eukaryota > Metazoa > Chordata > Mammalia > Sirenia > Dugongidae > Dugong > Dugong dugon. The sequence goes on from CM057472.1 coordinate 50,652,246, forward strand.
TCTTTCCTTCCTTGCACTTCTACAAAATATTAAGTATGTCTTAATATTTGTTTACCCTCAAATTTATATTTTACTTAATCAGCTTTAGATTATTAAAACTTTTTATATATTTAAAAAAGTGCTGGATGCTGAACGCTACTTTTTTATTGTATTTTTTTAAAATTTTATTAATTTTTTTGTTGCTGAGAATATACACAGGAAGATATACATCAACTCAAAAGTTTCTACATCTACAATTCAGTGACATGGATTACATTCTTCGATTTGTGCAACCATTCTCACCCTCCTTTTCTGAGTTTTCCCTCCCCCATTAACATAAACTCACTGCCCCTAAGTTTCCAATCTAATCTTTTGAGTTTCTGTTGTCAATTTGATCCCATATAGATATTTGTTAAAAGAGCACAATGCTCAAGGCAGATATTTTTACTAGTTAAGCTAAACTATTGCTTGGTTTTAAGAAGACATCAAGGGATATTTTTGGTTTAAGGTTTAAAGATTATCTCAGGGCAACAGCTTCAGGGGTTAATTCAGCCTCCATGGCTCCAGAAAGTCTGGAATCCATGAGAATTTGAAGATCTGTTCTTCATTTTGTCCCTACTTTTTAAATTCAAGGTCTCTCTCTTGTATGTTCTGTCTACATCTCCTTGTCTTCAACATTAATATCACAAGTTCTTTCCATTCATCAGTAATACCTACTTCATGCTTTCATAGTTCTTTAGGCCCAATTCCTTCCCTATAATCTGATGACCCAACATAACTACTCTCTCTATAGATTTACTCAGCACACTGAAACCCTGCTCTTTCTGTCATGCTCACCCTACAAATACCCAGCTGGATTGATTCTACACCCTAGCATCTTTACTCTTAGGACTGGACTACAGAGACATGCTGGAGGAAAAAAAGTACAAGTGATGGAACTACAACATCTTCATTTCTTCATCTTATTCAAAAAAACTTAGGTGCTGTTCCATACTCTTTTACCAATGTCTTTGTTCTTCATTGACTCGCTTTTGGATTCCACTTCATTGCTGTTCTGCACTTGGGCTGTTGGCTAAAAAGGACTCAAAGTTTCCGTTTTAAATTATAATGTTAGTCTTTCTGGCATGGCCAGCCCCATTTATCAGATGTGGCTGGCCCCACTCTAATTAATCTAGTGGGACCAGTCCCTGCTCTAAATAATGAAACTTCTATTAGGTATGACATAGATTACTTCCCAGAATCCAAGGGCAAAAGCCAGATCTTTCTTTGGCCCAATTCTTTGTACACACATTAATTTTTTATAGATGATTCTGAAGAGTATTTAGTCTTAAATTGTATGGAACAGCATTGAAATAATTTAACTTTCTATGACCTCCTGTCAAATAATTCAAGATCAGGAAGAGATCTTAGAAGCCATAATTTAGATATGGGTGCAAATCAACTTTAAAAGCCCATCATAATAATAATTATTATTTAAAAAAAGAATTTGTGAACTTTTAAAAAAGAAATTAAATTCAAATTACATGAAGCATTCTTACATAAAGAAAAAAATTTGCACATACTAATGATTGGATATGTCAGTGTGTTTACTGGAGGACAGCTGTAAAATAATTTATACTTGTTTTTACTAATATGATTTACTTATATACATAACACTAATCATTTGTAATAGAATAAATTTAAAATTTCTCATGCCTATTTAAGTTGGACAGGACTGGCAATCTGCTTCCTAAAGGTGACAGCTTTGAAAACTCTATGGAGCAGTACTACTCTGCAAACATGGGGTCGCCATGAGTTGAAATCAACCCAATGGCAACTAACAACAACAACAATTTAATTTGGAAGTAAGGGCTCAACTTTAGCTATGAAATAATTTTACTTCCTGAAATAAGGGGGAAAAAATTTCAATCCATTAGTAGAGTAAATGAATTTTTTTTTTCATTTATTAAAAAGAAAAACAACTTGTCTCATTGCTGTATAAAATTCTGATTTTCTTCAAATTCTCTATGGAGCTATTAATTAATGGAAGGAAAATAGTATCATGGCCAGAAGCTGACCATTTAGGTTATTTAAGTGGATAATATATCTTCCACGTATTTTAATTTGTTATGATCAAATATACCGTTAAATGCCCAAGATCATAACTTATATAGAGAACCTATTAACATAAAATAATATAGTTTGTCTAGTTACACTGTATTTTATCCCTTACAGTGTTCATTTTTGATTCCTAAATAAATGGCTATGCTTTTTTATTTCTCTGGTAAGCCATGCTACAAAACAAGGTGTCCACAATTAACTATTTTACTTATATTTAATTCTTCATGAATGCAATGAAATTCAATTAAGTCTTTGATTTTTTTTCCAAAAGTAAATAATTATTATCTAGAAAATTAGCTTTTATCTATTGAGTTATTCTTAGTAATAAGATAATGGTTGTACAGCTTCTTTGTAAAATATAAAGCACTATACAAATAAAAGGATATTAGAAATTTCTACAAGGTAATTAATAATAAAGTATTATTATAAGCCATCATCAACTTATTGAAAATATCTTAATTAAACCTGTAATAAGTACTCTTATATTTTAATGAAGTGAACTATGAAATACATGATGTGAATATAAAAATAAGCATTAGTGTTTGTGATTTGGTTTGTTATAATTTTTACTAATTTATTTATTCATAGTAACTTTGCTGTTTCTTAAATCATTAGAGCTTGTATAAACATAATTCAAAACAGTATAAATAAACAGTTGTCATTGAGCCAGTTCCCATTCATGGTGACCCCATGTATCGCAGAGTAGAACTGCACACCATAGAGTTTTCATGACTGTGATCTTTTAGAAGCTAATCACCAGGCCTTTCTCCACGTACGCCTGGTTGGGTTTGAACCACCAACGTTTCAGTTAGTAGTCTAGTGCTTAACCGTTTGTGCTACAAAATAGCATAATTAATAATAAAAATAATACAAATTCTGCTGGATATTTTTCATTTGTGCCTCTGTACCTACTATCTATCCTTCTCCGTCTTGCTCTCTATTCCATGTAGACTGACTTGTACAGACTTCATCAAAGGATTTCCATAGGGTTTTCAAGATTCCAACCTTTTAGAAGCAGATAACTGGGCCTTTCTTCCCAGGCATGTCTGCGTGGGTTCAAACTAACCTTTTGTTTAGTAGTCAAGTGCTTAACCGTTTATACCACCCAGGGACTCCTGCCATATATATATAACATACGGCGTCCTGGTGGTGCAGTGGTTAAGCGTTCAGCTGTTAACCAAAGGTCGGCGGTTCGAATCCACCAGCCACTTCCTGGAAACCCTAGGGGGCAGTTCTGGTCTGTCCTATAGGGTCGCTATGAGTCGGAATTGACTTGACAGCAATGGTTTTTCATATATATATATATATATAAATATATTATATATATAATTGAAATAAAAGAACACATGTGTATCTATGGCACAGATAAAAATATAGAATATTAACAGTATTCTTAAAGTCCAGTTGTTCTCTTCCTAGTTCTTTCTCCGTCTCCCTAGGGGTAGATTTCTTTCTAGAGTTTTCACTTTATCACTCCCTTGCTTTTATTCATAGCTGTAGCACGTATGCTCATAATCAATATAATTTTGCATAGTTTAATATCTAACATAAATGGGATTTTGCTAGTTTAATATCTTACAGAATAGCATAGTTTGTGCATTCTGTAACATTTTTCTCAGCCTTTTATCCTGAGTGATGACTATAACTGTAATTCTGCATTCTAACTGCTGCATAGTATTATACTGTATGAATAAGCCACAAATTACCTAGCTGCTTACCTGCCAGTGAGCATTTCATTTGTTTTTAGCTTTTTTCCTATTGCATGCAGTGCTACAGTGATCATTCTTCCATATCTTTTCCTGAATAGGTGTGTTAATTTCTCTAAAGTGCATGTAAATTATTTTCAAAATCACCTGTACCATTTTATACTCTTCCAGTAGTGTGCAAATTGCACAGTTATATTACATTATTCTTAGGACATAATATTATATCAGAGTTTTTACAAATGATTTGAGGTTTCAAAAACAAAATCTCATTGTAGATTTAATTTCCATTTATCTGTCTCTTATTGTGCTTGAGCGTAAGTTCAAATGTTTATTGATCTTATACATTACCTCTTCTGGATGTCAGGTCAAACATTTGACAGTTTCTTTACTTGCTAATTTATCTGTTTGTGTTCATTCATCTAAGTTTTCAAACCTACCCACTTACACAACCCATTTCTGGGAATACTCCCCCTGCAGATAACTGCACAAGTCTCTCCCACTACATCTCACAGTTACAGTTGCTGACTAGCTGACTTCGTTCTCTAAAGTAACTGCACCCCCCACCCTCCATCTCTCCCATACTCACATCGTTTTCTGTCTCATCATTTTGTACTTTTTCTCAAAGCACCTATAACATAACATTATATATCTATTTTTTTATTTACACGTTTCTTTTATTGACTGAAAGGTCCACCAGGACAAGAATTTTAGTTTTATTTTAGCACTGTATTGTCATTGCCTAGAATGAAAACTCACATATAGTGTATACCAAAGTAGTATTCATCTTTTGAATAGATAAATGTACTGAAGCTAATGATGTGCCTCTCTACTTTAAACTCCTCTTGTTTTTAGCAAATAAGCAGAGGAAAATTTAAGAAATATGGTAATACTTAATAGTTTAATGGTGAAAACAGCATAATATTTTGTGATTTATAGTCATAGAGTCTGAATTTGCCTCTACATTGTATAGGTTTCTTATCCACTTTGAGATTTATTCTCTCTATATATAAAATGGAGCCCTTGTGGCATAGTGGTTAAGAGCTCAGTTGCTAACTAAAAGGTTGGCAGTTCGAATCCACCAGCTACTCCTTGGAAACCCTATGGGGTAGTTCTCTCTGTCCTATAGGGTCACTATGAGTCAGAATTGACAGCAACAGATTTGGGTTTGTTGGCTTATGTATAAAATAGAGCTAATTTGTTGTCGTTGTTAGGTGCTGTTGAGTCTGTTCTGGCTCACAGTGACCCTACAGACAGGACGGAGTAGAACTGTCCCGTAGGGTTTTCAAGCAGCATCTGGTGGTTTGGTTAGCAGCCAAGCTCTTTAACCACTATTCCACCAGGGCTCCAGAGCTAATTTAGTTGTGTATACTTAATAAGAAAATGTTTGTAGCTGAAGATCTATAAACTTGCAAATTCTAGCCTAATACTAGCTTTAATTAACCACTACTTCTATAAAAAAATCTTCTGCTAGAAGGTATTTGTTGCAATTACATTAAAAGGAAAATTATAAGGAATCAGCATCTCTAGTCTGTTTAAAATATTAAGCAGAATTAAACACATAAATGAATAAAGGAAAAGACCTATAGTTTTTCTTTTTTTCCTTTTTTTAAAATTTTTTCCCATAAAATATTTATGCATACATTGTTATGTGACTCTAATTGCTCACCCCAGACTGTGACAGCACACTTCTCCTTTCCACCCAATTCCCCATGTCCGTTCAACCAGCTCCTAACCCTCTCTGCTTTCCCATCTCACCTCCAGACAGAAGCTGCCTGTTTAGTCTCTTGTATCTACTTGAGCTAAGAGGCACACTCCTTACAAGTATCAGTTTATATTCCACAGACCAGTCCAATCCCTGTCTGAAGAGTTGGCCTTGGAAATTGGTTTAGTTCTGGGCTAATAGAGAATCCAGAGGCCATGCTTTCTGGGGTTCCTCCAGTCTCAGTCAGACCATCGAGTCTGGTCTTCTTACTAGAATTTGAGTTCTGCACTCCACCTTTCTCCTGCTCCAGCCAGGACTCTCTGTTGTGTTCCCTGTCAGGGCAGTCATCAGTGGTAACCAGGCATAATCTGGTTCTTCTGGTCTCAAGCTGATGAAGTCTCTGGTTTATGTGGCCCTTTCTGTCTCTTAGGCTAATACTTTCCTTGTGTCTTTGGTGTTCTTCATTCTCCCTTACTCCATATTTTTTCTGAAATATCTTGTCAGTTACTGGCTATCACATAAGAAAAAGGAGAAATTTGAAATCATAGAAGTCATAAAAATCCAAGTCTACACAATATCAAATAAAATAAGATGGAATTGTGTTTAATGCTACACCATTTTGGATGGTTGTTTTACTAGAAAAAACATAGGACCATTAGTTGGACCATCCTAATTTTCAAGGTTTTTGTATTATAATTCAGTCAGATTTATTTGTCAAATCATACAAAGTTCAGTTGTTATGAATATAAACAGAAGTACTTCAATATCAAATCTGTTGCTGTCAAGTCAATTCTAACTCAAAGTGACCCTAAAGGACAGAGTAGAACTGCCCTATAGGGTTTCCAAAGCTGTAAATCTTTATGGAAGCAGACTGCACATCTTTCTTCCACAGAGCAGTTGGGGAGTTTGAACCACTGACCTTTTGGTTAGCAACCGAGCAATTAGCACTGCACCACCAGGGTTCCTTGCCTTAATATCAGAAACCTTTTCTTTAGAGCAATTTGTGTGAATGGGCTGGTGCTTTTAGTTGTTTTACTATAGGGACATGGTCTAAAGAAGAAAAAAATTCAAATGCATTTATGGATTTTATAGACATAAAGATTATAAAAAATAAATTTTCCTTAAAGTGTAACAAATTTATAAAAATAAGTAATATTTTCCTACTATTGTATTTTTATACTAAACCATAGGCCATAATTCAGCTGTTTATTAAGAAAATTACCAAAATCATATTTCCTTAAATGTAGATTTTTAAAAGAAATTTCAAGATTAATTAAATCAAATAATTATCTCAACTTTGCACTTCTATTAAAAAATAAAAATGTATAAAATACAATATACTGTTTTTATTAGAACATTGGTCATTTAGATGAGCTTTCATTTTTTTCATGTTAATATTAGGCGTGGAAGTTTCAAAAGGATTTAGAGTCGTTTAGTAAACTTCCTAAATCACATGCTTGTAGCTATTATTTTTTTTTTTTTGAGTTTTCCAATTCACTACTCAGCAAGTGGTTTTAAAACTTCAGAAATCTGTTTTCTAGATCATGTATCAGACTAACAAGCAATACATTGCTGGTTTATGATCATTAACTCATATGCTCAGTGCCATTCACGATCTCATCTCATATTCCTTAGAGAGCTTGAAATCACCTATCACAATAAATCAAACCAAACAGCAAACAGAAATCATAAAGGATTGCACATAGCAGTTTTGCGTTGTCAATGTCTCACGCTTGAATTTTTCCATCCTATAGAACTGAAAATAGTCCAAACCATGTTTATCATTTATCCCCTCTGCTACAGTAAATTTCTGTTCCTGACTTCCTGTTCCTGCTAATGGCATCACCATTCTTCTAGTCACCCATTCTAAAAAGCAGTGCATTTCTTTGAACTCTTTCCTCTCTTTAGATCTCACACATCATTAAACACCATTTCCTGTAGACTGGACTTCTATAGGGTCACTTCTATTTTATTTCATTACTCCCATCAACTTACCCCCCTTACCTCTCATTTCGTCTTCTACAAGAGCATACTAAAACAAAGAGCAGCCTCCACTTGCTGAACCCTACAATCCATCTTTCATGGCAGATAGCATTCCCAAGTCACATCTTGTGTCATTTCCCTGCTCGCAGACTCCGACAGCTTCTCTATGTCTCTTGAAAAGTGAGTATTATCAGCAGTTATTCCAAGCAGGGAGAGAGAGTAGAATTTTGATAATTATATAGTAAATTCTAAGATCTAAGGGGGACTTGAGGTGAAGAAGGCTCACTTGTCAGCTGTCCAACAGAAATACAAGGAAAACTCAAGAAGACACTATCGTGCTTTCTGTGGATGTTTGTCATGATGCATTCATCAGGAAACAGTGGAATCACAAGAACTGCCATGGAGATTGCGGTTGATTAATTACTTTTGTGTGTGGCCTTTTTAGCCATGGTCTTGCAACTCCCACCCAGGTGACTAGGCAGGACTGTGTGACAGAGTAATTGTGGCCCATGAAGGGAATTGGTCACTTTTGCATTAAAAGAGAGCCAAATCCAGAAAAGAGAGGAGGATCCCACCACCACCAAGGAAGGAGAGACACAGCAGCAGAGACCTGGCAGCAGAAGATGGTTTGGTGGGCTTCCTGGCCCATGGAGACAGAAAGTTGAGTGCCTTTGGGCAGAGACTGAGGGCCAGGGAAAGGTATGCCTGTGAGCACTGCTGGGGAGAGGCTATCCTGATGGAAGAACTGTATCCTGAGTATTCTTGAGCCTAAATTGTAACTGTTACATCCCTAATAAACCCCATATTGTGAGTATGATCTGTGAATTCTGTGTGACCATTGCAATTAATTATCAAACTTAGTAGAGAGTGCTGTGGGAGGGACAGTTGGTGTCAGAATTGGTAGAGATGGCGGAGAGAGGAGGCATGTCTGACCTCTGCTTCATAGGAATTAGTCTTGGACTGTTGATCTTGATGCTCCTTCCTCCTTGTGATGCTAGAGGAGGTCAGACACTTCTCCTACACCATTTTTACAGAGATACAAGAAGACTCCAAGTCTTTTCCAGTTTCCTATCATGAAAATTCTTTCTATTTTAGAAGAAATTCTTCACAATGTGAGTCTCTGGAGGAGGCAGGGCCTCTGCCCACCATGACAGCCTAAGAGGAGAGAGATTTTCCTCTTCCCACGTCCTGCCAGCCATGGTGAGGGCACATGACCCAGCTTCAAGCAATTAGATGCTACCACCAAGAAATATGATTCATGGAGACATGTCACAAAGAGGAATGGAAGAGGAGTTTGACTGTGGTGGCAATAGAAATATATAGCTGGGTACAGTGACCAGCTCATTCTACAGATGGCACTATGTATTGGGATGGCCTCTGTCCACAGTGGTGATGTGATCAGACTGTTTTTGTTACCTGACTTCCATTGGTTCTAGATCATTTTCAAAATATAGTTCTCCAGCTTTCCTGTCAGTTTTGGGAGCCTGGAAAATGCTTCCAAGAAAGTATTTTCCGCTTGAGTTAAGCAGGTTATCTGTTGTTTCCAAGCATCATAACTGACTGAAGGCAGGATTTCCTCAGGGAAATACAGGAACTGTGAATGGTAAACTGGCCTGTGTTACGTCAGAAGGCAAAAAATTCTATTTGTATTTATGGAATAAAATCTGGCAGGAGAGAGGAAACGGCTAATTAATCACCCATAGTCACCTGAAAAGAGGTATCCATTGAGGGAAACAGTGTGGGAGTCTCTGTGGCCCCTGCTATAGGAGAGTTTGAAGAGTATGATGGGTATGTGAATTCCAAGAACTGAGGAATGGAATGGAATGACTCCTAACAATTTAAGGCACACAGTGACTTTCAGTGATTATGTTAACAGTATTTCTTCCTCTTCTCACCACTGTAGCCAAAACCAAACTCAGAGTTTGTTTTTGCAGATTGTGAAACTATAACGTCAGTTAACTCATGGCATCTCCTTTATGAAATTTATGGCACTAATCAGGAATCAGTGTGACTGCAAGTAGGGCAATGGAGATACATGAAGATTCTAAGAGCCCAGAATGACCCATATTCCCAGTGCCCACTGAATTCCCCTTCTCAGACTAATAATACTCCCACATCTATGAGGCTTAATAATACTAATTCTTTTTCATTTGAAGAAGTTAAATCTCCACATGGCATATTTTTGCCTGCAGATAGATATATATAGATATATATATACATGTATATCAAGAATCATATGCCAACATGTCCCTGTGTGGCCAACTGCAAAGTCAAAAATAGAAAAAAGTCACCTGGCAAATCAAAACTAAGAAACTTGGCACTGGACCTGTCAGCTGGATCATTGCACACAGGCTGAGGAAAAGGAGCAGAAACCCAAAGAAAGCCCAAACCCAGGGATATCTCAAACCATGGGCATAACTGATTTCTATCTCCCTTTCACTAGTAGAGGGAAACTATAGCCATTTTTCCACGCCTGGTTCTTTAGTTGAGGAGTCAGACAGGGGCTGCACACATACATTATTACTGCTAACGCTTGAGAGAAGCAGAACAAACGGGGACAGAGAGTACAGTTCTCTTATGTTGTATTTAATATCCCTGGGAGGTGTAGTTTGTGCGTGACTACTAACCTAAATGTTGACAGTTCAAACTCACCCAGAGGCGCTGTGAAAGAAAGCCCTGGCGATCTACTTCCATAAAGATTACAGTCAAGAAAACCCTAGGAGCAGTTCTAATCCATAACACATGGGTTTGCCATGAATCAGAATCAACTTGAAGGCAACAGGTGTTGTTTCACTATTGCATAAGTTATAGAGGTAATAAAGCTTTCTCCTTCCTTTTTGGTTTACCACAATGCACAATGCCTTGTATATGGGAAAGACTGGATAAACTTTGTTGAATAAATAAACAATGATCACTGTACAAAACTATATGTACATGTATGTACGTATATACATACATAAATATATAAACACCCAAAATCCATTGCCGTCGAGTCTGTCTGACTCATAGCAACCCTACTGGACAGAGTAGAACTGCCCCTACAGGTTTTCCAAGGCTGTAAATCTTTGCGGAAGCAGACTGCCACATCTTTCTCCCTAAGAGCGACTGGTGGGTTCAAATTGTCGACCTTTTGGTTAGCAGCCCAGTGTTTAATCACTGCACCACCAGGGCTCCACATATATATATATATATATATATGTGAAAGAAAGGTACCCAGTTGTATGTATCAATGTGTATTCAATTCCTCACAATTCCACTTTAGAATCTAGCACTGTAATCTATACAGTTATAAAAAGGAAAAATTATTTCTTCATGCTCTATTTAGATTTAACATTCAGACAAATATCACTCTAGTTCTCACATTACCCATATTATTTCTGTTTTGATGCACCTTTATGAGTAAATTTTAATATTCAAGTAAAACTGCTCTTAGGTACAAATACTTTTCATCATGTCAACCCCAAAATCAATGGCATCTGAGTGGTTGCCACTGTATTTCTGTTAATGACTAGGAATTGGTGATTCCAACACACTTCACACTTTAATGTAATAGAATCTCAAATAATAAAATCAGATACTATGGAAAATGTAGTTAACTTCATGAAAAAAAATCTTAATGTCTTAAATCAAAACTGTATCTTCATTTTCTTTATGCTCATGTTTGGGGAAAATAAATGGGCCAGTGAATTGCTATATTCCCAAACTGCATACCTTTTAATAGAATAACACATTATCATCTGATTGATTTTGTTCCAGGCAATTATGCTGAAATGGCCATCAGGAGATATAAAGAGTGACTGGTTTTGTTTTTTAAACCAAGTTTGTATCAGAAATATAAAAAAAAAAATTAGAGAAAAGATACCAGCTTGGCTGCTAACCAGAAGGTCAGCAGTTCAAATCCACTAGTTGCTCCTTGGAAACCCTATGGGGCAGTTCTACTCCTTCCTATAGGATCACTGAGTTGGAATTGACTCGACAGCAACAGGTTTGGTTTTTGGTTTTCACTATAGAATCAATCTACAAAAATTAAAGAAACAAAAAAGTGAGAATTTTCATTCGACATTGTGACTATTTGCAGTCCAAAAAGTAATTTAACTTTAAATTTTATAGAAAATATTTTGATATCATAAATTTTCAAAACACGCTTAATAATATTTCTGGAGGCTGATATATACAGAATAATTCCATTTCTAATTCACCAGTTATTCTAAATAGACTTTTAGAGGCTTACTGCAGATTATATTTCAAACAATCTACCTCAAAATACTGTTGATTATGAAAATCATATCCAACCAAATACAATTTCTAATTTACATATTCAGTCAACTGTACTTGGGTATATTTAACTGCATTTCAAAATACTTAAAACTACATTCTCTATGTGCTAGGTGCCGTGCTAGGTAATTAAAAAGATCAATGTTATTTCATTTAATCTTTGCAGTAAGCCTATAAATGAAAAACCTCAGTTTCAAGGCAGTTTAACAACTTGCCCAAAGTCAAACAACTTGTGACATAATTTAAAATTGTGTTCTCTGACTAAAATCACACAATTTTTTTAAGATACTTTATCATATTTTATATGTGCATTATATGTACAACACACAGAGAAAACAATTTCATTTATCCAGCATCGAGTATATTTCATACAGAAGAGCTTTCTAGAAATAAAGTTTATAACTCTTACACGTGAAAATATTATTTAGTTTCATACCTTTCAGGGAAAAGTTTTAACTAATGCACTGACTGCTCTTATTAAGTAGTGCATAATAAAATATGTGGTGCAGTGGTTAAGTGCTCAGCTGCGCATCGAAAGGTCAGCAGTTGAAACCCACCAGCTGTTCCACAGGAGAAAGATATGGCAGTCTGCTTTTGTAAAGATTATAGCCTTGGAAACCCTATGGGGCTGTTCTACTCTGTCCTACAGGGTTGCTGTAAGTTGGAATTGACTTGACAGTGATGAGTTTTGGTTTTTGGTTTTTATCTTTTTTCATGCTTCAAGGTAATCAGCGTGATCATCAGCTCTGTAGGGAGCAGTACCACAGCCATGCAATAAAGGCTACTGAAAACTTCCATTCGTTCTCACTCTAGTGAACCTTGACTATTAGGTTTATTCTTTATACATTTTTTCTTTTTTTTTTTTACTTTAATTGTTGGATGGCTCAATAGCTTCTTGTTGTCAGTGAGTCTGTTTCCTGAGATGCTTCATTTTCCTACATCCAACTGGTTCCTTAGAATTTGCAGTATGCAGGAATATGATTCTACATAGTATTTTAAAATTGCATATGAAGTATAAATTAATTAGCTCTCCATGAGATCCTAAACAACTCTTAAATGAAACTTCTCCAGTGCAAGGAATACGCTTCAGTGCAAGGTCCTTTTCATAGCTACTTTACCTGCTCATTCAATAATTCTTTCTCAGATATTTAATGAGCAATTACTATGTGCCAGGAATAGTCCCAGGTGCTGGGGAATCAGCAGTGAAAAAAAACAGACAAAGGTACATATCCTTAGAAGCACACATTCTATTGAGAAGCAGGCAAAGAGTAACGTGTGTAATGTTGTACATACTATGAAGTAAAACTGCATTTAAAAAAAGGGGGTAGGAAATTAAGGAAGGGGGTACAATTTTAGATGGAGTTTTTGGAGAAGGCCGCATTGAAAGGGCGATATCTCAAAAAAGAGCTAAAGGAAAGCTCTTAGTCCTGGGAGTGTTTGTCTTCGGATTCATTCCTCAGCCTCCTCTGCTCTGCTTTATATTTCAGGAGTTCTCATACCTGCAGAGGAGCTCTGGTGGCACAATGTTAAGTGCTCGGCTGCTAACCAAAAGGTTGGCGGTGTGGGGAGAAAGACTTGGCAATCTGCTCCCGTAAAGATTACAGCATAGAAAACCTTATGGGGCAGTTCCACTCTGTCCTATAGGGTTGCTATGAGTCAGAATTGACTCAAGGGCACACAACAACAATGACACTTGTAGTCTCCTATGTCAGTGGGCTCTGGCTGGGTTTGACTAATGGAGGGCACTGAAGGGTAAGGGAAGGAAGAAGTCAGGGGATTTATCCAACTCTTCGTTTGTTTTGAGCAGAGCCTCGAGCAGCTACCTTGCCTCTGTCACTCCCAACTCTTGCTGGATGGGCTGTCTGTGTTTCCAGATTTTTCTGGTTGACCCCAGGCTTTAGTTTCTGGTAACATTGCCTCTTTCCTTTCTCTCTGTCCCAGAGCTGATGATGGTTTCCTGGTGATTGCTTCACTATCCTCAGTTTCTTAGCGCCCCCATCACCTGCACAACCAGTTCCACGTGTTAAATCACCTCTTTCAAAATATTACAAACAATTGTTTTAAATACTGACAGAAGTTTATGAATCAATGTTTGGACCCTGACTGTTACAGAAGATGAGAGAGCAAGACTCATAGCTATCTAGGTAAACAGCATCTGGACCATAGGAACAGCAAGTCCCACTAGTCTGGGGGAAGAGCTGCCTGGAGTGTTCAAGACACAGTGAGGAGGAGGCCAGAGTAACCGCCACTGAGAAAGGGAGATGAGGCCACAGATGGTAATGAACTGTCAGAGAGAATGGGAGACTGAGGATGGAGCAAATCTCCCAGAGCCATGTAGATCATCATCTGATTTTGGCTTTTACTACGGAAGAGACGGGAAGTTATCAAGGCTTTTGAACTGACCAGTGAGATGATCGAACTTCTGTTTTAATATAACTAGTCCTTCCTGAAAGAGACAATGGCAGAAGCAGGAAGACAGGTTTAGTAGATATTGAAATAATATAGGTGAAAAATGATTGCAGCTTGGACCAAGAAATGTCCTGGGATGACGCGGTTTGTTCTTGGCTACTAACAAAAAGGTCATCTGTTCAAATCCACCCAGTGGTGCTGCGGAAGAAAAGCCTGGCAATCTATTTCCATAATAACCACTGAAAACCCTACAGAACACAGTTTTGCTCTGAAACACATGGGGTAATTATGAGTCAGAATCAACTTGGTGGCAATGGGTTAGACCAGGTCAGTAGCAGTGGCGGTGGAGGAGTGCTCAAATCAGGGGCAGATTTGAAGATCAAGCCAACAGGATTTGAAGGTGAATTGTGCATGTTAAATAAGAAAAAGACATGATAGATTTCAAAAGTACATTAGACATTTAAGTAGAGATGTTGGGTATATGAGCATATGACTTAATTGAGTACAAAATGAGGTGTAAAGGTCTGACCTGGAGACATAAATCTGGAAATCATTACATATAGATAGTATTTAAAGTCATGAGACTTGATAAAATTACTAATGGTATCTCTTGCTTATTTCTAGCGTTTTGGGGGGTAGCTGAGCTTCTCAGTAAATAAATATTATATAATCTATAGACTAATAATATAGAAAACATACATATTTCTGTTATGAATTGAATTGCGTCCTTCCAAAATTTGTGTTGGAATTCTAACCCCTATACCTGTGATGTAATGTAATGTAACTAATCAGTTGAGATCACACCAGTGTAGGGTGGATCCTAAACCTAATCACTTCTGAGTTATATAAATAGCAGCATAGAGACAGAGACATGCACGTAGACACGGGAAAGACAGGCACTTAATGACAATGATGGAGGCATATAGATGAATCTAGAAGCCGAGGAACTCCAAAGATTGTTGGCTACTAGAATCTGAAATAAACAAGGAAGGACCTCCCACTAGAGCTATGCCCTGAATTTAGATTTCTAGCCTCTTGACTGTGAGAAAATAAATTTCTGTTCTTTAAAGCCACCCACTAAGTTACAGCAGCACTAGGTAACTATAAGACAGTTTATCTTAAACAAAAATATAGAAGCACTGGATAACTAAGACAATTTATCTTAAACAAAACTATAGAAACTTACTGTAAGTATGCACAATGAGGAGTCCTACATTTATTCAAGTATTTTTTAACTTGTCTTTTAAGCACTGTTTGCATTATTTAAGCCTGTTACAAATCCAGCTCATACTAAGCAACGGAACCCCAAGACAGTGTTATTGGGGCTTGAACACTGCCAGGGCTCATCTGTGTTTCTTGCCTCTGAGTCCCCACGTGTATCTGCTACAATCTTCCCTTTCACTGCAGGCCAGCTTTCTCTACATGACAGAAAGTGCATTCACCAACAACTGTCCATCTCTATATCTTTTGGCTTCTATGACTCAAAGAGAAAACAGTTCTCAGAAAAACAAGGAAGAGAAAATGTGCCAGATAAAAATGTATGTTCAGCACAGTTTTCAATGCTAATTTAATAGTCACTTAAGAAAACATCTTTTTTGTTCTTTTCATTCATTACCTACATACATAATGAACATGAAGGTATTAGTATTTCTCCTTGAAAAATATGTAATGATAAAATTTATGGCCACATTAGAAATCATTTTCTTTCTATCCAATTGTTTATACTTCTTTGCACTTTATCCTAACTCTCTCAGAGTTAAGATTTGTGTAACATTTTATCTGCAGTGTATTTGATCAGCATACAGCAATAAAAGTTAACATGACTGACATTTAGAAGGTATAATGATACCCACTAGAAAACCAGAAAAAAAAAAAGATGATTTAGTTTTAAACCCAATGCTCCATGCCACTTTATAGGATTGTACTGGGGTTAACTACAGCAAAATAAAATGACCTTGAAGCTGTGGAGCATGCTGAACTTACCAGAGTACAATATGATGATAAATTATTCAACACTGCATGTAAAAACAGACCTTTAAGATAGGAAAGAGATATATTTCCATCATTCATTTATTCAACAAGCATTTATTGAGTTGTTTCTTCTGCTCAAAGAATAGCAGAATTCCAGTTTTAGAAAAAGCAAAGTGAAATGGTAGTAAATTTGCGTAACTGCAACTCTTTCAAAGAGGGACTTGAGTTTATTAATCAAGTATCCAATCAATCAGATATTCTCAGAATTATTTCCACCACATCTACCACATAGTCTAGCCCCCATCCCCATAATCTCTTCAAGACTAATACAGAAACAGCCTTGCTCTCACTCATGCCATACTAGATATCCTCCACCAAGAAGCCCGAGCCTTCCTTATGTAACAGAAATCAGATCAGCCACTCTCTTTGTCTCAATCTTCTGATCGTTTTTCTTCACCCTTAACATAAGATACTGAGTTTTCTTACCCTGACATACACTGTCTGGTCCCTAGCTTACTCTCAGACATCATTCCCAAATCTCCTACTCTGCTTTTCTCACTTGCTGCAATCCATCTGCTGGCATTTTGCTATTTTCTTTTAACATGCTAATGTGGACTTGCTCTTCTCTCTGCCTGGAATCCTCTTCTTCCACGTGTCTGCACAGGTCACCCCCTCATGGCATTCACATCTCTGCTCAGATGCTGCCTCCTCAGAGATCTTGTTCTAGACCATCAGCTCCTACCTCTTGGGCTACTTTAATTATCTTAGTAACATTTACCTCTAACAGGCTTTATTGTGTTCTTTTATTTGTTTAATATCTCCCTTCCCCACTTACATGTAAGTTCCTGGAGAGCAAAGATTTTGCCTGTTTTGTTCATTGGTATATCTCAGGGCATAAAAGTGCATAGCACACAATTTCTGGGCAATAAATTCTTGTTAAATAATTAATTTATTAATTGTACCTGTACAGACTCTTGTAAATGGATGTGAATCCCAGCTTCGCCACTTAATTAGCTCTGCAACCTTGGGCAAGTAATCAAACTCTCTGTAGCAAAATGGTTATAAGAATGACATTTACTTCATATGTAAAATGCATACAATGTTGCCTGGCCCATGTAAGTGATTATTCAAGGTCACTTATGATGAAGAGCCCTGGTGGCACAGTGGTTAAGAGCTCAGGCTGCCAGCTGAAAGGTTGGCAGTTCTAATCCACCAGCCATTTCTTGGAAACCCTATGGCAGTTCTACCCTGTCCTATAGGGTTGCTATGACTTGGGATCAATGCAACAGGTTTGGTTTAATCATTATACTTCGACTTTTATTTTTATTATTATGTGACATTATTCAAATTTCATAAATTATTGCTGCACCCATGTAAAGAAAAATGTATGTATGAAAAATATGTACAAATACAGAATCCTTATTATCCTATTAGTATTAGATTCCTGCCAGTAATAAAGTTTTGTGGAGAGGCAAAAGGCTTTTATACAAGAAAATATTTACTTATGAAATGACTACATGACAATAATTTCCCCAAACCATATTTAATTTATTCTTTGCTTATATTTTAAAAGTTAGAATTCAAATTCCCATTGAAATTTTCATATAGGACAAAAAAACTCTTTTCATAATATTTAGTTATATTCTTAGCTTTTCACTTTAAGTTGACATTTTTGAGTAACAATTACTCTTACATTATGAAAATCTTCTTTGATTTGTTTGCTTACTTCCAAGGACAAAAAAATGCATATGGATAATCTTTATAATAAAAAAAATTTTCAATAAACATTCATATTTCATTATCTATGGCAGAATAAACCCAAATAAAAAGAATTTAATTTTTGTGCATTTCTCTTTTAAGGGAGAAAGATAAAAGACATGACTGTGATATCAGTGTATATATTGAGGTCACTGCATATTCAGTCTATTCTCTCACATGTTTTCGTGTACAGTCCTCTACAATGATAACTTATCTTCTAGTGATAGCTCTTTGCACTATATACTTGAATCTACTTTGATATGTTACAATATTATTTCATGTGAATCCAACCAAAATACTTTTTTATTTGAAATTGAGAAAAGTTTCTTGTATTGTTCTGCAAAAAAAAAGAGTTGGAACATTTATTCATGTGGCTTTGCCATTGACCTGGTGATAATACTCAAAGGACTGATGGATTTTAGACTGAGTTTCCTGGCACTCAGCCAAGTGTAAGATGGCCCTCTGCAAATACATAAGTATACTGTGAAAGGCAATTAAAACACCATCAATATCATTAGACTCATGTCAGTCAAATCTTTGCTGCTATTGCTAATGAGAAAATATTTTCAAATACTTAAATTTTTTCAAGTTTGTTAACAAACATAGCTCAAGCTGTAGTATATACAGTACACAGACTACCAAATGTAGTTTTATTGACATAGGGTGGACATTTACTTCAGATAAGTTTAAACAAGGTATAGACCAGAATCTTACAAAAGTTGACACCATCAGGGGAATGATGAATCTTAAAGAATTTGATAGGATATTAACTATGCCCTGAAGTAGTTGCTGGAGATTGACCCAGAAGATTGGAAGGATGTCTCATTATTCAACACATCACAACCTACTTAAAGAGAAACTACTACTAATCATAAAAATAGTTACCTTTTTATGTCATCTTGGCTACGTGCCAGACAAAAGGCAATCTTCAATTTGTTTTATAAGTTATATCTTATGTGTTTATCATAACAACACTGTTTAATACCATCATTTGCAGTTGTGGAAATTGAGGCTTATGGCACTTATTAGCTTTGCCCAAGTGGTGAATAGGATTTATGGTTAGGTGTATCTGGCTCTGAGGATCTTGATTGTTATGACTTAAATATGCTGTCTATTGAAATAGACTAGAATTTAGAAAAATTCCCTTTATCCTCTTAATAATGAGAAGCAGTTAAAATAAACAAGAATTTATTCAAAGCATTGCTTTATATACTCCCACTGGGAAAATAATTTATATCAGAAGAGTTGATATTTGGAAGAATCAATGTAACCAGACTAAAAAGATTCCACCAATTTACACAGACCCAATAGAAGAAATAAAATTTTGATGTAAAAAAGTATAACGTTTAAGGTGATAAAATTAAAATCCAAAAAATATTCTCCAGAAGTAAAATAAAATGTCTGAACTTTAAAGATAATTCAGTGGATGAACTGAAAAGTAATGGTTACTAATGAAAGTCGTGTATTTGTTTTGGAAGATTGAGTAAAAGGGCTATATTATAATGAATTTTAAAATGCAAAGAAATAAAACTACACATGAAAATAATTCTTGAAAAAGAAGCATTCTTAAGGGAAGTACTAACAGTTTGCCCTTGAAATAGCGAGGACTTAGAAAATACATATATACATTTTTTATCTCATGGTAGAGAAAAATTTCTTAAGCAAGATAGGAAATACAGAGGTCATATTAAAAATACATATTGATACAACAATGTAAACCATATTGATTTATGTGTAAAAAAGAAAGGATAATCAACATAAAAGTTGAATGTCAAATAAAATGTTTACAATATATAAAAGAAAAAGCAACTGATCCTTAACACATAAAGAGCTTCTAAAAATTTTCTAAAAATGAAAAATGACCTAACAGAAAAATAGACAAATTATATTAATAGGCAATTCATTTCACTATTATTCAGGAAAATGTTAATTAAAACAAGACTGAGACATTATCTATTTATACCCATCAGATTGGGAAATATGAAATGAATTATTAACATTCAATAGAGACAAAAGTTGAGGAAATTAGTATTCTCATAAAAAAAAAAAAAACAAGAAAATCAAACCCATTGCTGTCAAGTTGATTCTGATTCATAGTGACCCTATAGGACAGAATAGAAATGCCCCATAGTGTTTCCAAGACTGTAAATCTTTACAGAAGCAGACTGCCACATCTTTCTCCTGTAGAGCGGCTGGCAGGTTCAAACTGTTGACCTTTTGGTTAGCAGCCGAGTGCTTTACTCACTGCACTACCAGGGCTCCTCGAGTATAAATTGCTTCAAATTTGGGGGAAAAGAATCTAGAAAAAGCTATCAATATGTTAAATGCACATAACCTTTGACCTAGCAACCCCACACATATGTATTTTTTCTATATCTCTTCACTGCCTCTTTTTCTGGCCTCAGGAACTCCCAATTATTAACAGGTTCATTTTCCTGGATCTGTTCATCAAACATTGTAGACAACAGAGAAGCAGACTGACTAAGGAAATGCATTCAGAATGTCGGATTGTATTTATAGCTCAGAGGACACAGACGGTTTTGCACTCATAGTAGTGTCACCAGCATGCCCAGCTGAGTGGTTGTTTATTGCGTAGGTGCAGGCACAGAGAGTTTGCCTGAAAAGTGGGTTTTGTTTTCCAGCAGAAATGACAGATGGAGAAAAATACAGATGTTAATAGTAATGGCAAAAAGGTAATTAAAAGACAAGTCGTAGCATATTAGCTAGAAACAGGGAAGTAAGGGGAAGAAAAGAGTCCAAGAATAGAGAGAGAATAATTGGGTCTATGGGCTAAAAGTACTCCTGATGTCAAAGGACAGTTGTAGTGGGAATTGTTGACCAGACAAAATGTAATAATAAGAGACAGTCATCAGAAGAAGGTATTTCTGTATGATTTCATAACTCCCTGTTTTAAATAATGAAAAGGTCTGGAATTATCAAGGACAAGCTCTAACTTGGTCGTGTGCCCTGCAGGCTCTTAGTATCTCACTAGAATTGGGTTTGGCATGAAACATTTTCTATTTCCCATATATAATTATTCAATTGGATTTTAATATGAAGAAGAAGAAAAAAAGTGTTGGAGTGTGATTGTAGGAATGGATGGTTGAGGTAGGGTGGGCAAAAAGATCATTAGAGGAGAGTAGGTCAGGGAACAAAAATGTCAGATTGTTGGAAGGTCTGATGGTTAAGATTGTATGTCAACTTGGCTAGGCCATGATTCTCAGTGTTTTAGCAGTTGTATAATGTTGTGATCACTTTCCTGTTGAAATTTGATATGTGATCACCCACATGATGGAATCTGCTGAGTGGTACTGGTGGGGGCGGGGCCTATGGCAGCTCACTGCCCCCTCAGCTTCATCTTTCTGACTTCCGCCGGTTCTTTCTGCCTGCTCACCTTGCCAAAGTTTTTGGCTTGTTCCAGAGTCAGCAGCTGCCTGTTGTCATCTCACCTCCAGTTCTTGGGACTTGAGCTAGCAGCTTACGTATCGATCTTGGAATTCGTTGACTTTCACAGCCTGTGAGCAGGAGCCCTGCTCTCCGACCTGCCAACCTTGGGTTCATCAGCTTCTGTGGCTGCGTGAATTAGGAGAGGTCTCTACCCTGATCCATGGACTTGGGACATTTTGGCCTCTACAATCACGTGAGCTGTTTCCTTGATATAAATCTCTCTGTCTATATATATATATATATATATATATATTTATATTTATACACATTACTGGTTCTGCTTCTCTAAAGAACCCAGCCTAAGATGGAAGGATTATCCACAAAGTCATTAAAGTCCTTCAGATCTACTACAGAAGTTAGAACGGGCAAGAATATTGTGAGACAAGGCCCACAGTCATCAAGGAATGCAGGGAATTGTCCAAGAGGTCGTTGTTGTTGTTTGCTGCCACTGAGTTAGTTCCCCAACTCATGGTGACCCCTTGCTCAACTGAATATAACACTGCCTGGTCCTGAGCCATCCCCATGACCAGCTACAGATCAGACCTTTGTGATCCATAGGGTTTTCAATGACAGATTTTCAGAAATAGATTGCTAGGCCTTTCTTCCTAGCCTGTCTTAGTCTGGGAGGTCCACTGAAACCTGTTCAGCATCATAGAAATATACAAGTCTCCACTGACAGATGGGTAATGGCTGTGCATGAGGTGCATTGGCCAGGAATCAAACCCAGGTCTACTACATTGAAGGCAATCCTACCACTGAACCACCAATGCCTGTCATAAGAAATCATTAGATATCAGTAATTAGTGGTAGATATTAAGCCAAACATTATACACTTTAAAAAAGTGTGCTTGTTTGTTTGTTTTATAATGAGATGGAGGAATCTATCATACATTTTGATAACATTCAGTGTATTAGAGAAAATGAGGTTATAAGGTTCTATAACCTTAAAAACTTAAAAAAATGAGTAAGTATGGAGATTAAAACGTAATTATTACATAGTAGAATTATATGACGGCTTCAAAACTGGGTTGGTGTTTGCCGAATCTCAACTGACTCAACAAATAGTCTGCCCAGTTAGAATCATAGAAATAACAAATTGCTATAAGAAAGTTAAAGTCAAGGGGAATCTAAAGGCCCTTTTTCTCCTTTTAGAGAAGGTGCAATATTTTTCAGGGGACTGATTCAGTTAAATTCTCCAGACATAGATTTTGATTTTGCTATGACTAATGGAGGATTTCCAGGGAGACACTGCCCATTACTACATTGTAGTTTTAGAACGTATAAGTAGTCACATTAAGGGTCCTTTGGACAAAATGACTGTGCTCTTCCTTATGAATGCCATAGCACTAACAGACAAACAAACAAAATAGCTATCTAATATGTCACACTATTGAACAATAATTAAATAATTAACAATAATTAAGGTGCTTTATTGTACCTTAATAAAGCAAATATAATTTTAGACCTCATGTGGAGAACCTAGGTGGCACAAACGGTTAAGCGCTCAGCTATTAACCAAAAGATTGGAGGTTTGAATTCACCCAGAGGCATCTGAAAGAAAGGCTTGGCAATCTACTTCCAAAAGTAGACTTACGCAGCAAAATGACGCTCTAGGCAGAAGCACCACGTTGTGCCTCCACAGCAAAGATCCGAAGAACTAAGCTGAACAGAGAATACAACAATCCTGAAAGCCTGAAACTTCAAATGAAGAGATAAAGAATTCAGCCAAGCACCAAATGGAGTGAGAAAACTGACAGAGAACAGAGCGAGGAGAGATTCATGCAGAGGTCCCCTACCAGCAAACGCAGTGCGGATCCGCCATTGTGGAATCCTATTGGAGACCAGCAAACAGGGGGTACAAGAAAGCAGCCTCATAGAGCATCCAGCGGGAGACAAAACAACTGGTAATTGGTGATATACGCTTTCCCACCCCCCACCCTTCTTCACCCCGACTCGGCCTTCTCTGCTTCCCGTGGCCACAGTCCTTGACTGGGAAACAGCGGCTGCTTGGATTCCACACACCCAAACGGGTGGCTCTCTGAGTGCCATTTGTTGGCTGCTGGTGTTGCTTTTTTTCCTCTTCTTTTTATTTCTTCCTTGCCTCTCCCCACCTCCCCCTCCTTTCGCTCAAGTACCTCGCTCCATGAGCCATCTTTGCTTCTTCCTGAGGGGCTGCAGAGCTCCGGTAATCTGTGATATACACTTGCCCATTCTCCACCCTTCTTCACCCACACTCAGCCCCCTCTGCTCCCCACGGACACAGTCTCTTGTCCAGAAACATCAGCCCAAACTAGCTGGCTCTCTGAGCGCCATTTGTTGACTGCTAGTGTTGCTTTTTTTTTTTTTCTGCTTCTTTTCATTTCTTACTTGCCTCTCGCCACCTCCCCCTCCCTTTGCTCAAGTACCTGGCTCCGTGAGCCATCTTTGCTTCTTCCTGAGTCGCTGCAGATCTCCATTCGAGTGTGGAGCTGCTTCCTGGTTTGGACTGCCATGCCGGTGGGATCCCGGGGCTTTTGTTCATTTGTTTGTTTTCAACTGTTTGTTTGTTTTCTTTTACTGTTCTTGAGTTGGGAGCCCTTTCTGGCCAGGCTGAGCTGCGTGGCAGGGAGACTCCCCTTCGGTTTCCACAGACTTCCAGAGGGATGCCTAAGGGCATTTCTTTTTACGTTGGTTTTTTTTTTTTTTTTTTTTCTGTTTGTTTGGGGGCCTTTCTTGTTTTTTTTTCCCCCTTCTTCCCTTTTTGTCTTTCTTCATTGCTCAGTTTCTCGTCTCTCTATATCTTCCTTCTCTTTCTGTTCCCTGAATACCTGGTGTTGTATACCTCTACGCCTTCTAGCCAGGCTGTACGCAACACCTGAGAGCGACTTCCCTAGACCTCATAGCTGCACCGGTTGTATCCCTGGGAACT
This sequence comes from Dugong dugon, assembly GCA_030035585.1. Classification (NCBI taxonomy): domain Eukaryota; kingdom Metazoa; phylum Chordata; class Mammalia; order Sirenia; family Dugongidae; genus Dugong; species Dugong dugon. Next base: position 50,676,484 of record CM057472.1, read on the forward strand.
CTGTGGTACTTTAACCTTTCCGATTTTTATTTATTCATTCTTTTCTTTTCTTCCTCTGCCCCTTTCTGTTTTTCTCCATTTCATAGTCTCTCATCTCTCCACTCCAACAGCAAGCTCCCCTAGCATTCTATTTCATTTGTTTGTATGTTTTTAGCTCCTGTTCCTCTCTCCTCTCTCCCACATCCATCTTAGTTCCACACATAACAATCTCCCTGCTGCATACTGCCTACCTGCACCGTGCACTTAACATCACACCACCAGTCAGCACAGGTACGGCCTACTGGAACCTGCCCTACACTGATTACCAACCCACACTGGTGGCTGTAGTGAGTGCCACAAACAACCCGTCCCAGTAACTCCTCTTCAACTAGACCTGCCCCGCCGAACCATATCCGAGTGACCCTGCCAGTTGAAGAAGGTGGCGAAAAGCATTGTGCCCAAAGATGAGCAAACAACAAAGAACACACAATCTGCCTGCTCAGACATAGTCAAATTTTTTTTAAAAAAAAGGGACAAAACAAACAAATCTACAATCAATAAATGAGAAAAATAACTACTGAATGTCCAGAAGACAGTAGACAATAACAAAACATTTACAAAAACAGGACAGGATGGTTCCAGTAGACGTCCAAAATAGAACACCAGATGACTCTCCTCTGGAAGAAAATGTACTAGAACTACCTGACAAGGAATTCAAATCGCTAATACTCAGAATTCTCCAAGAACTGAGGCAAAAAGCTGACAAACATGAGGAAAAAACAGACAAATTCATGGAAAATATGGACAAAAAATTGAAAAAATTCAGGAAAATAATGCAGGAACAAAATGCCAAAATAAATTCACAACTAGAAATTATACAAAGACAACAATTAGAAATCCAAAAGATAAACAACAAGATTTCAGAAATGGACAATGTCATAGAAGGGCTGAGAAGCAGATTTGAAATGGTGGAAGACAGGATCAGTGGAATTGAAGACAAACACTTGGATACAACTCAGTTTCAGGAATACTCAGAAAAAAGAACAAATAAAAATGAAGAGACCCTGAGAGTTGTGTGGGACACAATCAAAAGCAAAAATCTTTGAGTGATTGGAATTGCTGAACATGGGGAGAAAACAGAAAACACAGAGAGGATCATTGAAGAACTGCTGACAGAAAACTTCCCCAATATCATGAAAGATGAAAAGCTTGCCATCCAAGAAGCTCAACGAACCCCATATAGAAGAGACACCAAAAGAAAATCACCAAGGCATATCATAGTCACACTCACCAAAACCAAAGAGAAACAAAGAATCCTGAGAGCAGCTCATGAAAAACAAGAAGTCACATACAGAGGAGAAACAATAAGACTAAGCTCAGATTACTCAGCAGAAACCATGCAGGCAAGAAGGCAATGGAATGACATATATAAAATCTTGAAAGAAAAAAATTGCCAGCCAAGAACAATATATCCTGCAAAACTCTTGTTCAAATTTGATGGTGAAATTAGGTCATTTCCAGATAAACAGATATTAAGGGAATATGTAAAAGTCAAACCAAACTTACAAGAATTATTAAAGTGAGTTCTTCGATCTGAGGATAAACAGCTTCAGCACACAGGCAGAACCTAGAATGCAGGATCGTATCAGCCAGATACCAATCTAGGAAATGAACTCTCAAGGACTATCCAAAACCAAAAGAAATACAACAGGGAATCAGAGCAGTTAATCAGTAAATGACAACAACATCAAAACAATAAAAGAGGGAATAAATGGCATAAGTATAGAACCTTCTAATGGAGAGGAAGGCAAGGCGATACCAAGTAATGGTAGACTGCTCCAAACTTAGAAAGATAAGGGTAAAATTTATGGTAACCACAAAGAGAGTTAACAAACCAACTCATAAAACAAAAGAGGAAAAACATAAAGTCTCAGCAAAAACAAAACCTACTAAAACAAAAGAAAAAAAAATCCACAAACAAAAGTAACTCAGCACAAAAGAGTAAGAAGAGCAAAGAAAATGTCAGCACCACAAAAAAGAACACTACAAAATGACAGTAACAAACCCACATCTATCAATAACTACACTGAATGTAAATGGACTCAATGCACCCATAAAGAGACAGAGAGTGACACAATGGATAAGAAAACAGGATCCATCAATATGCTGTCTACAGGAGACACACATTAGAAACAAAGATGTGAATTTATTAAAAGTCAAAGGTTGGAAAATAATATATCAAGCTAACAACTACCAAAAAAGAGAAAGAGTGGCAATTCTAACATCAGATAAAATAGATTTTAAAACAAAATCTACCATAAAAGACAAAGAAGGACACTATATAATGATTAAGGGGATGATCCATCATGAAGACATAACGGTACTAAACATCTACACACCCAATGACAGGGCTCCAAGATACATAAAACAAACTCTAACAACACTGAAAAGAGAAATTGACAGTTCCATAATAACAGTAGGAGACTTCAACACACCACTCTCAGTAAAAGACAGAACAACTAAGAAGAAACTCAGCAAAGATACAAAAGACCTAAAGGGCACAATCAGCCAACTTGACCTCATAGACATATACAGAACACTGTATCCAACCGCTGCAAAGTAAAGTTTTTTCCAATGCACATGGAACGTTCTCCAGAATAGACCACATCTTAGGCCACAGAGCAATCCTCAACAAGATCCAAAATGCTGAGATAATTCAAAGTATCTTCTCTGACCACAATGCCGTCAAGGTAGAAATTAACATTAGAAAGAGCAAGGAAAAAAAATCAACTACATGGAAACTGAATAATACCATGATTACACATCACTGGGTAATACAAGAAATCAGAGATGGAATCTAAAAATTCCTAGACTCAAAAGAGAATGAAAACACATCATACCAAAACCTTTGTGACACAGCAAAGACAGTCCTCAGAGGACACTTTATAGCAATAGATGCACATATCAAAAAAGAAGAAAGGGACAAAATCAAAACATTAACTACAGAACTCAAACAAATAGAAAGAGAACGGCAAAAAAAGCCCACAACCACCGGAAGAAAGGAAATAGTAAAGATCAGAGCAGAAATAATTGAAATAGAGAACAGAAAAACAAAGAAAGAATCAACAAAACCAAAAGTTGGTTCTTTGAAAGAATCAACAAAATTGACAAACCACTGGCCAGACTGACAAAAGAAAAACAGGAGAGGACACAAATAACCCAAATAAGAAATGAAATGGGCAACATTACAACAGACCCAACTGAAATAAAAAGGATTATAACAGAATATTATGAAAAACTGTACTCCAACAAATTTGAAAACCTAGAGGAAATGGATAAATTCCTAGAAACACACAGCCTACCAAAACTGCAACAAAGTGATGCTGAAAATCTGAACAGACCCATAAGAAGAGAAGAGATTGAAAAGGTAATTAAAAAACTCCCAACCAAAAAAAGCCCTGGCCCAGATGGCTTCACTGGAGAATTCTACAAAACATTTACAGAAGACATTGTACCAGTACTGCTCAAGCTATTTCAGAGCATAGAAGAGGAAGCAACACTTCCAAATTCATTCTATGAAGCCAGCATAATTATGATACCAAAACCAGGCAAAGACATCACAAAAAAAGAAAATTACAGACCAGTATCTCTCATGAATATAGATGCAAAAATTCTGAACACTCTAGCCAATAGAATTCAGCATCATATCAAAAAAATAATACACCACGACCAAGTCGGATTCATACCAGGTATGCAAGGATGGTTCAACTTTAGAAAATCAATCAACGTAATCCACCACATAAATAAAAGGAAAGAAAAGAATCACATGATCATCTCAATTGACACAGAAAAGGCATTTGACAAAGTCCAACACCCATTCCTGATAAAAACTCTCAATAAAATAGGTATAGAAGGGAAATTTCTCAACATAATAAAGGGCATCTATGCAAAACCAAAGGCCAACATCATTCTTAATGGAGAGAGGCTGAAAACATTCCCCCTGAAAACAGGAACAAGACAAGGATGGCCTTTATCACCACTCCTATTTAACATTGCGCTGGAAGTTCTAGCTAGAGCAATAAGGCAAGAAAAAGAAATAAAGGGCATCCAAACTGGTAATGAAGAATTTAAACTGTCCCTGTTTCCAGATGATATGATACTATACACAGAAAACCCTCAAGACTCCATGAGAAATCTACTAGAACTAATAGAAAGATTCAGCAGAATATCAGGATACAAGATAAACATTCAAAAATCAGTTGGATTCCTATACACCAACAAGGAGAACGATGAAAAGGAAATCAGGAAAACAATAACATTTTCAATAGTCCCTAAAAAGATAAAATACTTAGGACTAAATCTGACCAGAGATGTAAAAGACCTATACAAAGAAAACTACAAAACACTACTGCAAGAAACCCAAAGGGGAAAGCTAGAAATAGACATACCATTCGATCCAGCAATCCCACTCCTAGGAATATATCCTAGAGAAATAAGAGTCGTCACTCAAATAGACATATGCACATCTATGTTCATGGTAGCATTGTTCACAATAGCAAAACGATGGAAACAACCTAGATGCCCATCAACAGATGAATGGATGAACAAACTATGGTACATACACACAATGGAGTACTATGCAACGAGAAAGAACAACAAGGAATCTGTGAAGCATCTCATAACATGGATGAAACTGGAGGACATTATGCTGAGTGAAATAAGTCAATCACAAAAGGACAAATATTGTATGAGACCTCTATTGTAAAATCCCATGAAAAAGTTCACACACAAAATGTAACAATCTTTGTTGGTTAACAGGGATGGGAGGGGTGGGGGGAGGAATATTAAATAGACAACAGACAAGCGGTGTCTTGGGTGAAGGGTGATACAGTACACAATACAGGAGAAACTAGCACAACTTGTACAAGGAAAAGTCATGGAAGCCCCATAGACACGTCCAAACTCCCTGAGGGACTGAACTGCTGGGCGGAGGGCTCTGGGGAGCATGGTCTTGGGGAACATCTAGCTCAATTGGCATGACACAGCTTATAAAGACAATGTTCTACATTCTACCTTGGTGAGTAGTGTCTGGGGTCTTAAAAGCCTGTGAGCGGCCATCTAAGATACTCCACTGGTCTCATTGCTTTGGGAGCAAGGGAGAATGAAGAGAACAGGATACAAGGAAAAGATTAGTCCAAAGGACTAATTGTCCACAGCTACCAAGGCCTCCACCTGACTGAGTCCAATACAGCTTGATGGTACCCAGCTACCACCACTGACTGCTCTGACCGGGATCATAGCAAAGGGTTCTGGACAGAGCTGGAGAAGGATGTAGAGTGTAATTCTAACCCACAAAAAAAGACCAGATTTACTGGCCTAAAGGAGACTGGATAAGCCCCGGGAGTGTGGCCCCCAGACACCCTTCTAGCTCAGTGGTGAAGTTACCTCCGAGGTTCACTGTTCAGTCTGGGAATGGACAGCCCCGTAAAACCAAATGAGACTAACGAGGTACAGGAGTCCAGTGACAAGGGCCAGAAAGCAGAAGGGGACAAGGAAGCTGGTGATAGGGAACCCAAGGTTGAGTAAGGATATTGTTGATGTGTTGTGAGATTGTTAACCATTGTCATAGGGCAACATTTGTAGTAACTGTTAAATGAGAAACTGTTTTGTTCTGTAAGCCTTCTTTTTAAGTGAGAATAACAGCACAATTCGAAGAGCGTAGTCAGTGTCCCTGAACTGTGTATGTAGAAATTTTTGAAGTGGTATATCTTTGGCTATGTGTATTTTCACCAAAAGAAAAAACGGTTGAGAAGTTAGAGGGTTGATATGTTGTGGGGTTGTTAACCAATGTCATAAAACAACAGGTGTACTTCTGTTTCATGAGAAACTATTTGTTCTGTAAGCCTTCACCTGAAGTACAATAAAATGAATAAATAAATAAAGTTAAAAAAAAAGTAGACTTAATTCCAAAAGAACACAGTCATGGAAAACCCTATGGAGCACAGTCCTACTCTGAAACACATGGGGTTGCCAAGAGTCAGAATTGAGTCTACAGCCCACTGGTTTGGGTTTTCTTGGTTTTACACCTCATGTATTTCAACATTCTTACAATACAGATGTTTTCTCTAAACATACCTATACCTTTCATGAGAACAGCAATACAATAATTTCTTTCTTTTCTTCACTGTATTCCGGTGTCTGTGAAAGTACATGGGCATTGTGGGCAGTCAATACATACTTGTTGAATGAATAGTTACTGATACTGCCTGTTTACATCCAGTATAGCTGCATAATTGGCCATATTCCAGTCTCCATTACCCTAAAAGTGTCCCTAGGCACGGTCCTCAAGGAGCCCTGGTGGCCCAGTGGTTAAAGCACTCAGCTGCTAACCAAAAGGTCAACAGTTCAAACCCACCAGCCGCTCCATGGGAAAAAGATGTGGCAGTCTGCTTCCATAAAGATTTACAGCCTTGGAAACCCTATGGGGCAGTTTTACTCTGTCCTATAGGTTCTGTATGAGTCAGAATTAACTCGATGGTGGTTTAGGCATGCTCGTCAGGCTTTGACTCTAGACAGTGTTTCTGAACACAATTGAGGGCACATTTTTTGATTCTTACAAAGAAGAAGCCTCAGGTAAGCTGATATTGACTTTCAGCGTGGCCCACTAACTCATAAAGATGGAAAAGTTTAGGTAATTTTACAAATATGGAGCTCCCTCCCTGTTGAGCCAACCATTTCCATTACCCCTTGTGTGAGGACTAAATATACTGTCCTTCTCCATCATCAAAATAGTGTTAATATGTTTATATTACAATATATAAAATATCATTAACATTTTAATAACCAGTAACATTTGAATGATAACTATAATGTCCATTCCTAGTATTTTTTATACTTATTTTGTTGTTGAAAATATGCACAGCTAAACATACACCAACTCAACAATTTCAGTGACCGTGATTACATTCTTCAAGTTGTGCAACCATTCTCACTCTTCTTTTCCAAATTTTTCCTCACCCATTAACATAACTCACTGCCCCCTAAGCTCCCTGTCTAACCTTTAGAGTTGCTGCTGTCAGTTTGATCCCATCTAGATACAGAGTCCTTTAAAAGAGCACGATGCTCAAGGCACTCTACTCATTAAGCCAAACTGTTGGTTTAAAGGAGACTTCAAGGAAATTCCTAGTATTTTTTATCTTATATTCTTTTTATTTTTTAAATGTTAAGATGCCACATCCTCTCTTACTTCTTCTGTTTTCCTTAAAGTAAGCAAATTTAAATTCTGAGAATATTTATTTCAGACTTGTTCCCATTGTGTTTTAACATTTCTTGCTGAAAGCTAAAGGTAGGATGTTCCTGAATTCATAATCCCCTAGGGACCTTTTGTTCTTGCCTGAACTCTAATAAGGTAACACTATGCTATTCAATCTAATTTCTTTCTCTGAAAGTTTTTCTAAATGGCTATAATATTAATCTAAAGTTTCTTCAATAGATTTTGTCCTAAATAAATCACTGAAAACTGCACGTGTTGTTAGTATCACTGCCCTCCTCCTTGGAAAAAGGAAGTACCATGACTCGATTCTCAATTTCTATTGCAACAGGCTGAGAAAGATTCATATTTAAAATGCAAATACTGATTGAATTAAAACTATATACGTTTTTTTAAATCCCAGTGGTGGTGAGCCTATTAGTTTGCTTTCATTTGTGGCTTTTTTGTGTGTGTTTTCCACCATATACTAATTTTGGAGGAAAGAGTTCATTAAAAATTAATCTCCAAAAAAGTTTTTAGTTAAGGGTTTACTTTTTTTACTGACATATTAGACACACCAAAAAACATCAATAAATGGTTATGCAAAATTGGACCAACATCTAAAATACTTTTTTGCATATGTCTACCATTTTAATAATATGTTAGAGAACAGATAGAATGGGGAATTGCATTAGAATCTGATGACTGAAATGTAAAATTAATGATAAAAATAAAGAAATGTATAAAAATGAAATGAGTGAATGAATGAATACAAAGATATATAAGACTGTTACCCTTCCTGGCCAGTAATTTCTTGATGTTCCATGTTTTATAATGTAATTCACCGTTCAATGAAATACAGTAGAAGGAAAATATGAGTAGATACCTATGTGTGTTTTAGTTTCTTTTTCATTACGTCTATGACGTTTATGTTATCTATTAAAAACTTAACCATGTGTTTCCTGACTAATATCATTAACTACTGCAGCCTGTCAGTCCAAATATTCTTCCTCTACTTTCCCCCGTGATGTTTCACACAGAAAAGCTGAGGGAAATATACTCAAAATGTCAAAACCAGTATGAAAAAGCAGGGTTGACTGTTCTGAAAAGGCAAAAACAAATGATGCAGCAAATGAAAAGTTTAACCTTGTGCTATTGTCTCCTCTATGACTAATACTGTGCTAACAGAATGCAGGAAAAGACCTCTCTTAGTGTATTAATTAATTATTGTTCGGAAGTTCTTTTTGTAAGTCTTGTGAAAAAAGTTCCCTCTGGTAACTGTAAATCCATTTTTATAATTAGCATTTAGTTGTATACTTCAAGTAAAACCAGTTTTTGTTTTTGTCTGCCAACACCAGTTTTCAGTACAGCAGCTAAAAAATAGGTTCTGTGTGTTAAAACCAGTAGGGTTTATGTCAAGTGGTAATAAATTACAGAAATGCTATCATCATTTTACTGATGGAAAGTTAATTTAATGTCTTCTAAATCTTACATTTCTTTGGCAATCAAATTTCTATTTGAATTCATTTTTGACAAAGATACAGATATTATGATATAGGCTAACAATTATTTTTTGGAAAAAATAATTCTTTGAGATATAAAGAATACCTCTCTAAATCACTTTCCTAGTATATATGAAAAAACTATATACAAACTTACTTCAAAATTAATGAAATAGGAAACATGTTATTAACATTTTTGCTCTATTCACTGACAAAATCTTTATCCTAAAAGGTTCAACTGCATTTAGTTCATCTAGTTTTACTTCCATAATGGTATGTTAATTGTAATGATCACAATAAGATAAAAATTTGATTTAGGTATTCATCCTTCATGAATTTAATCATCAAACCTAGAAAATCTACTAAGTTAAGGATACTTACTTTCTTTTCAAATTTTGAGACATTCATTAAGTCTCCCAACTTAAAAATTGACACTCGGGAGTAACATTAAAAATTGCCAGATAAATTTTCTACCATTTAGAGATCCAAGATGCTTAAGCAATCAAATCACAGGAGTTATCAAGCAGTGTGTTTTTATCCCTCTGCTAGGTGATAGTGCTGTACAGAACTAACATGTAATGGTAACTGCTCTAAGAGTCTAGATTTCAGTTGGAGAATTAGGAAAAAAATAAATCAAAAGACTAAACTAGAGCCAAAAGTGAGTTTAAAAAAAAAAAAGGATATCAAGTTAGCCCAGAATTGCCATGTTTCATTGAATGTTCGGCTTAGTATCTGAACTTTGATTAATAGATAAAATCTAAATTAGTTGGGAGAAGAAAAAAGGCATCATCTTTAAGATTTTGAAAAAAAAAATACCCTGAGAAAAGGTTAGATAAGGTAATGAGCATTCATATATTTTCTGGAATTAGATAAATGGCCAAATTTAAAGTAGAGGGTTGGTGATAAAGAACAGTGAAAAGTAATGTTTATTAGAAAGGAAAGACCATTAGAGTCTTAGAGATCCAAAGCATACTTAAGAATTTCTCTTCTTCCTCTCTGTCTCTCTCCTCTGTCTGTCTCTTTCTCTCTCTCTCTCTCTCTCTCACACACACACACACACATTACCTTCATTCAGCTGTGTATGTATTACTGTTCACAAAGGTTTGGGTCCTATGTAATAATCTGCTGAGGATATTTTAAATACATATTTAAATCAGCCACATAAATTATTAAGCTAGAGGAAATGGCTAAATATATATATACCAGGGCTAAGAATTCAGTACTTGGATTTGAAAATGGTAGAAATGTAGAGTTTTTGTTTCTACACAGTGTAATTTAACATATGTCATCTCATTTTTTTTTTTTTTTTGCTATATTATAATAGCAGTGCTTCTATATTATAATAGCAGCTAACAGAATATAGGGTCACTATGAGTCAGAATCTACTCGACAGCAATGGGTTAACATAGAATATGTTGTACGTAAACAGCTCAGGTCTTACATAAAAGAACATCTTGAGAATGGGATCATTTAGACTTTATCAGATGATTAAATCGGCACCTAATCAATGTTATCTATATGCATCCTATCTTCCTTTGAGGACAAACATCAAAGTTTTGAATATTGTTTTACTCCTGAAATAAAGAAAAAACTACCATGATATAGACAAATATTGTGAACTTAAAACTTTTTGATGGTTGATCAGTTATGGCTCTCTTTAATAATCCTGTATTTAATTTCAAAGAGAGTAGGCACTTAGTTTCTATGCATTTCAAACTATGTCCCTACACAAGACAGATAAAGAAAATCACATAGAACCCATTTCTAATGAATCTAGGAAACATCTGTAATTCCTACACACAAAAATGAGGAGGAGCTGCAAAAGTGAAGAAGATGCATGAACCAGTTGGATGCCACCAAGAGTGGATACCTTCATCTGTAGCTCTCAGGCAAAGCCTGCAGCTATGCATTTATCCCCAAAATAATAGTACTGACTGAGAGGTGAACAACAGGATGTAGGTCAAGTAACTTATTTAAAAAACAACAACAACAACAACAACAACAAGGAGAAAACAATCAAAACTAACCTACCTCCCACTCTAAAAAAAAAACTACCAGGCACAGAAGCATTCACAGGCGGATTCTAAAAATCCTTTAAGAAACTGACAACTTTTTGCTAAATAAACTATTCCAAAGCATGGAAGAAAAAAGGAAGCTTTTTTAAGAACACTAATACAAACCACCCAAAAATAACCAAAGGGGGAAAAACACGGAACATTATTATTTATGAATATAAATAGGAAAACCCTACAAATATATATTAGCAAATTGAGTCCAGCAGCAGAATACTACATATAACCCAATGAGACTTGTTCCCCCCAACCCCTGCCCAGGAATCCCAGGATGGCTCATCATTAGGAAATATTTTAATGCAATTCACTATAAGCCTAAGTCAAAGGCAGATTGTATACCTACAAATTTATATAAATGTATATGTGTATGTACATATATAAAATCTATATTGCAAAACTGTAACAGTTAAAGAATAGGGAAGCATTACATGTTTATTAGATGGAAATGCATCAGAAGTCTACCAATGGAGATATGGTAGCTAAACTATAGCAGATTCATATCATGCAGTACTGATCAACTAAATGCAGTGCTGTATGCACTGAAAAAGGCATATTTTTGAGTTTAAAAAAAAAGCCAGAATAGTATATGTGTGTGTGTACACTCCCCCCACATACATACATATATAGCAAGCATGTATGTATATTACATTCATTTGTGTAGAAAACAAAGTAAATAAATACGCTTTAAATAGATAGAATATTGTGAAAGAATACACAAGAAACTCAAAACAATGTTTGGGAAACAGGAATTGAGAAAAATATACTTTTTACTGTATATTCCTTCCTACTTTTAACTTTTATGGCAGTTGCACATATTATCTATTCAAAAATAAAACTGATTTTTAAAAATTTGCAAGCTTTCTTAGAGTGATAAGAAAAAGGATAAGGCAAGTTTACTTACAGGGAAAAGGGAAGGTAGAGAAAAGAATGGAGAGACCAGTGAGCATGAGCACATTGAGATTGCCCACTCTTCGCAGTCCAAATATCATGGCTACTGAGGAACTTCCCTTGGAAACCTTAACTTGAACTAATGTGTATTTCTTCTATAAGCCAAGGCAATTCTGTACTAGTCCTATACTTTATACTTTGTATTATAGTAACTAACATGCATAGTTTAATCATTCACACCTTAGCGCCTTTGCCAGTGAGTAACTTTTTTTGTTAACCTTTCTTGAGCAGATAAGACAGTATCCTTTCTTCAGAAGTCTTGGCTCAGTCCATGCTTCCTCTAGGAAGCCTTCTTGGCCTAAGCTTTAGATTTCTGAAAATGCTTCCATTTTTCTATGAATCCTTTTATTCTACCACATATTATACCCAAATTATTGCTTGCAAGGCTCTTGGCCCCTCTAGTCCATTTATTCTCAGGAGGCATTAATGACTTACATCATATCATTGAATCCTCATCACAACCCTCTGAGACAGTTACTTTACCTGAGGCACTGAGAGATTCAATAACTTGTAGAAGTCAAAAGTAACCAAGACTGGATTTGACTCAAAGCCATATTATTCTATGGTTTCCACTTAACCCCTATGCTGTGCTTCTTCATATTGATATTGACTTCCAGAGTTGTGAGGCCAAGAAACCACAGCCGGCTTTTGCTTTCAAGTAGAAAATCCTTGGAATTGTTTATTTCATTTTTATTCCTTAACTAGGTTCAATCTATCACATCAGATAACCTTTGAGAATGATGATTAGTATTTCTTATATTAGTCTAAGTTATGAGCACATAAAAAGTTGATTAGAACTAGAATGCTCAGTTACAAATCATATGATATAATAACTAGAAAAAAATTAGTGTTATAAGGGAAGGGAAATTATTTGCTAAATTTATAATATAGTTTCCAAAAAGGGTGAGAATATAATAATACAGCAAAGTCTAATGACTCAGTATCTTCTTAATTTTGCTGATTAAAAGAGATAGCCTAGTGCCATAGTCCATCTGATTTAATGTGAGTGTTGAAGATTATATTAAAATTAACTCAATAGAGATCACATAATCTGCACTTTTTATATTACCCATTACCACAAGTTCAATCAGAAGTTAATTATTTAAAATATTTCAAAATTAATCTTGCTGTTTTTATCTATAATCTTAATAACCCATTTTTGGGAACAACTATTCTGTTTGCCTAAGAGAATGGTGAAAAAGAGTGTAATTTGGTTCTGTTTACCTCTAATGGGGAAGACAAATTGGTTTTAAAAAAGAAACTTGGAAAATTATTTTCTGTATACTGAGTTACTCTACCAAAAAGAATTGGTCGACATTCAACCATTTCAGGAGCTAGCACACGATCAAGAGCTGATGGTATTGAAGGAAGAAGTCAAAGACACACTGAAGACATTGGTGAAAAACAAAGCTTCAGGAACTGACAGAATACCAGTTGAGATGTTTCAACAAATGGACGCAACACTGGAAGCACTCACTTGTCTATGCCAAGAAATTTGGAAGACAGTTACCTGGCCGATCAACTGGAAGAGATCCATATTTGTGGCCATTCCAAAGAAAAGTGATTCAACAGAATATGGAAATTATCAGATAATATCATTAATATCACATACAAGTAAAATTTTGCTGAAGATCATTCAAAAGTGGTTGCAGCAGTATATCAACAGTGAACTATCAGAAATTCAAGCCAGATTCAGAAGAGGATGTGGAACAAGGGATATCATTGCTGATGTCAGATGGATTTTGGCTGAAAGCAGAGAATACCAGAAAGATGTTTACCTGTGTTTTATTGACTATGCAAAAGCATTTGATTATGTGGATCATAACAAATTATGGATAACATTGTGAAGAATGGGAATTTCAGAACACTTCATCGTGCAAATGAGGAACCTATACATAGACGGTGGTCATTGTACAGAGCAAGGGGATACTGCATGGTTTAAAGTCAGGAAAGGTGTGCATCCTTTCACCATATTTATTTAATCTGTATGCTGCGCAAATAATCCAAGAAGTTGGACTATATGAAGAAACGCAACATCAGGATTGGAGGAGGACTCATTAACAACCTGTGATATGCAGATGACACAATCTTACTTGCTGAAAGAAAGCAGGACTTGAAGCGCTTACTGATAAAGATCAAAGACTACAGCCTTCACTACGGATTACACCTCAACATAAAGAAAACAAAATCCTCACAACTGGACCAATAAGCAACATCATGATAAATGGAGAAAATATTGAAATTGTGAAGGATTTCATTTTACTTGGATCCACAATCAATGTCCATGGAAGCAGTAGTCAAGAAATCAAATGACATATTGTGTTGGGCAAATCTACTGCAAAAAACCTCTTTAAAAGTATTGAAATGCAAAGATACTACTTTAAGGACTAAGGTGTGCCTGACTGGAGCCATGGTACTTTCAGTCACCTCACATGCATATGAAAGCTGAACAACGAATAAGGAAGACTGAAGAAGAATCAATGACTTTGAATTATGGTGTTATTGAAGAATATTGAATATACCATGGACTGCCAGAAGAATGAACAAATCTGCTTTGGAAGTACAGCTAGGATGCTTCTCAGAAGCAACAATGGCAAGATTTTGTCTCACATAGTCCGGACTTGTTATCAGGAAGGACCAGTCCCTGGAGAAGGACATCATGCTTGATAGAGGGTCAGCAAAAAAAAGGAAGACCCTCAGTGACATGAATTGACTCAGTGGCTGCAACAATGGGCTCAAACACAGCAATGATTGTGAGGATGGTGCAGGACTGGGTGGTGTTTTGTTTTGTTGTAAATAGTGTCACTATGAGTAGGAATCAACTCAACAGCACTGAACAACAATAACAACAAATTATTTTCTGTTTAAGATGAAGAACCAGACTTAGGATCCATATTCCTAACACCTAGCGTAGCTACTTGTCATCACTTTGTGAAAGGAAAAGAAGAATATAAACTGAAATTGAGAGCAGTCTTTTCTCCTAAAAAGACTCATTTATCAGTAAGGCTACAATATTAAGTTTTAAAGACAATTCCTAAGGGGCTTTATTTCTAGGTTTGATTCTGAGAAAGTTTCGGTATTGGAAAGCTTCTGAGGAAAGAATTAAGCCTTTTGTCAACTTTGCTTTGGTTAAATCAGAAGTAAAAAAGGTAAGTGGCTTTTCCGGGTTCATTAGTATGTGCCTTTCCTGCCAATAAAATAAATAAGCCACCAAATGCTGGTGTGACTAATTTTATACTTATACCAGCAAGTTATATTAAGGACATATTCTGGCTACAAAATAAATTTACATGTGCCAAGCACCAACAGGAGTTTACTTGGAATCTCTGTGCCACCAGGGCATCACTCCAAAAGAGGATGTTCAATCTGCTCTCACAGCATTAACACGTGCAAGTACGCAATCTCAAGGCAAGAATGTTGCATGAACGCATGTTTCTGAAAGAGCAGCTGGTGTGGAGTTTTAAAATGCAGCTCAGTATCAAAAGAATGAGATTAACACCAGCCCCAGTGGGACTGCTAGCTTCTGTTGATCACCAGCTGTCAAGAGACCAGACTTCAAGATTGTATACTGGTTCCTGTCCTTTAAAAGATTCACTAGTTTGCGGGGGAACATATGTTTTTGTTTTGTTTTATTCTTATTTTGGTACAAAAGTTCACTCCAGTTGGATTGTCTATTCACTAAGAATAACCTCAAATCCTCAGAAAAACAGTATTTTGAAGTAGAATAAAAGGGTTCTAAGTTTTGACCACTTTGGTGGACTCTTTCCTGGGGTAGTTGGATGGTTGACCTATCCTCCCTAGAGTTCAACTCAGACCTGCACAATATCTTAATACCCTTACATTCTTAGGAGTCTAAAACCAGGCATTATGATAATCTAGGATGAAGTGTGTCCTTCAAATAATTATTCTCATTCCAGGCTAGAAAGTCAAAGCACTTTAAGAATCAACTGTGTAGAATATCACATTTTACATTGTGATTATAGACTAAGACTAATTTTAATAAAGTGATTAACACAACTGTTGTGTTCCATTTTAATATTTTATTTCAAAGTACACTTGGTTTTCTTGATACTTCTAATAGTTTAATCCTTATTACCATCTCAGGTTATCATTCTGACAAATGGAAGAAAATATTTAAGACAAAATACAACCTGTGGTTACGCTCTAAAAATTGCTAAATATGAAGACTGCTTATCCAGCATATCTTAGAAGTCATCATTTTAAAGTAAAATGCTTCATAACTCACATGATAATCCTGCATCAGAAATTTTTAATGCCTAGTTTTAATCTTCATATTAGAGCAGTAGGAACAACCCTGTTATCTCCTCTATATGAACTGTTTAATCATACATTTCTGAGATTGTAGTATTACTACAGGATGCTTACGACTGGATGTAAAGAAGTAATATGATATTTGATGGGGAATCGTTTATCATACTAGCCCAGCAGCATGTCTGAAACTACCTCCTTCCCTCCTCTTTTCCTTGTCAGCATACCGGAGAGACTTTTCTTGGTTAACATCCCTTTAAAGTTGTTCTCTCACAGCCGCTGAATGACTATCTTTCACAGTGAGTAAATTCTGCTTGGCTAGTCTCATTACACACTGAAAACAGAGATCTAGGTTTTATCCTTTTAGATCAATATTTTTGTTTTATATTTGCTATGTTATTCACAAGTTTCTATAAAAGCTCCTACAAAAGTATCTGGAAACATTTACCAAGGAAGCATAGATTTTCTTCACGTTCTGTGTTTCTTCTTTTAGCTCACAAAGGAAACCACACTAGCATTAGAGTAAAGCACAAGCGAATGTAAAAATGAATTGCAAAAGGATTATGTATTATTATGTATATGCATCTTAGATGGAATATGTGATTAATGAAATACACAAGCATTATTTCTTTAGAAAGATTGAGTCTACCTAAATTACTCGGCTTTGTTTACAAAAAATATATACCCTAAATTCTAAAAGCAGATTTTCATGAGTACTTATATTTCCAAAAACTAAAGTGTGAAAAGAGATTAATAATGTCCCAGAAGGCTATGTCTTTTTTACTCATTAGCTTTAAGAATAATTATTTTAATAAAAATCACACTCAAAGATATACAACACATAATAAAGCTATAAAATATATCTTGATCCTTGGTCTTACAACTCTTACTGATAGGTTACAATAGGTAATAATAATTAAAACAAGTTTACAAAAATTATTTAAGTCAATAAATTATGCAGCATAAGTAAACCAACTCTGTGAATTTAGGCTTCATGAAGGATAGAAGAGAAAGTATATTATTGCCTTGAAAACTCATACAAAGCTAAAAAAAAAAAAGGTAATTATATTCCCTAATTATGAATATAATATTTATATTTATAATTTGCATCTCTAACATACACAAATATTAATTAATATATAATACAGCTATAGAGAGGAGTGCCTGAGTGGCACAAATGTTTAAGCACTTAACTACTAGCTGAAAGGTTGGCAGTTCAAACCCACCCAGAGGTGCCTTGGAAGACAGGCCTGGTAATCTGTTTCCAAAAGATCACAGCCTTGAAAACCCTATTTGCATACATAGGGCCATCTTGAGTTAAAATCAACTCGACGGCAACTTACAACAACAACATAGTTATAAGGCACTTTATATTTTTACTGAACACATTGCAATCGTTTTTATCATTAATCTTGGAAAGGCTTGATTTTTCCCTCAAAAAACCATTCATATAAAAAAGCCACATTTCACACTCACATAGGCCATTATAATTAAACTATAGCCAGTTCTGTAATCACCATTTTGCAAATGAATTGCATCTACCAAAACCAAAACAGTAATTTCTACATATGCCAGAAAAGAAAATGCTCTTCTCACACCACAACTGCCAGTTTATGTCCTAAGACCCCATAAAAGATTTTGTTTAGACCTTGTTTTAATGGCTGACCCCCAACTTTCCCTTGCCATATATTCCAGACATTCTACATATATGTTAATTACTAATCACTTCAACAAATCCCTTAAAATGGGTCTCTAGGTCAGTGCTAAAAGATAGGTGGATGAGACTTTCTCATTCACCTAGTTCAAATGGCACTAATAAATATAAATACATTTTTAAAAAATTTTATATTTTAATGTAATCATACCGAAATCTAAATTGGATGTATTTTACTAAACTTATCTTCT
Source organism: Dugong dugon (assembly GCA_030035585.1). Lineage (NCBI taxonomy): Eukaryota > Metazoa > Chordata > Mammalia > Sirenia > Dugongidae > Dugong > Dugong dugon. The sequence continues at coordinate 50,694,408 of CM057472.1, forward strand.
AATAAGCCTGGTCAAGCATGGCTAGAAAATTACCCACAAAAGTAGATTATACATCTTACTTCAATAATTTTCAATATATAGTTTAGCACAGGGATCAGGCTGACTTCTATAAAATGATAAATTTATAATCCTAGTAACAATTAGAAATCATTGAGGTAAATAACTTTTTTGCAGCCAATTTTGTCATAGATGTCAAGCTTTGCAATTGAATTTCCACACTGGATATAATTATCAATCTTGTCTGTGGTAACGTCTGGAAAATAATATTTAATAATGTTCTATTCATGCTTCCACCACCTGTCTGTCAGTTTGTCGGACTGTGGTGGCTTGCATGCTGCTATGATGCTGGAAGCTATGCCACTGGTATTTCAAATACTAGCAGTGCCACCCATGATGGACAGGTTTCAGCAGAGTTTCCAGACTAAGACAGACTAGGAAGAAAGGCCTGGTGATCTACTTCTGAATATTAGACAATGAAACTTTATGGATAGCAACAGAACATTGTCCAACTCACTTGCTTTGGACTCGGCATCAAGAGGGATCAGTCCCTGGAGGAGGACATCATGTTTGATGAAGTAGAGAGCTAGCAAGGGTGAAGGACACCCTCGGTAAGATGGACTGGCACAAGAGCTACAATAGTAGACAATAACATACTGGCAATTTTGAGGATGATGCAGGACCAAGCAATGTTTCATTTGTTTTACATAATATCTCCATGAGTCTATCTATCTATCTATCTACCTATTTATTCATGCTTAATAATAAGACATTGAATTATTCCAAAGGACTAATGGACGACATAAACCACAGCCTCTACCAGCCTGAGCCCAGAAGAACTAGATGGTGTCCGGCTACCACCACTGACTGCTCTGACAGGTATCACGATAGAGGGTCTCAGAATGCGAGAAAAAAGTAGAACAAAATTCAAATTCACAAAGACCAGACTTACTGGTCTGACAGAGACTGAAGGAACCCCAAGATTATGGCCTCTGGACACCCTGCTGAACTGAAGCAACTCCTGTAGCCCATCTTTTAGCCAAAGATTAGACAGGCCTATCAAACAAACAACAGCACACCTGATGAACATGCTTCTTAGGTTAGTCAAGTATAGGAGACCAAATGGGCTACCCCTGCCCAAAAGCAAAGACGAGAAGGCAGGACTGGACAAATGGACACCGAGAACCCAGAGCGGAAAGGGAAAGGGGGAGAGTCCTGACACATTGCAGATTGCAACCAATGTCACAAAACGATTTTGTGTATAAGTTTGTTTAATGAAAAATGAATTTGCATTGCAAAGTTTAACCTAAAACAATAAAACTAAAAACTGAAAAAAAAAAATAATAATAAGATCTTAAGAATTGACAATGAGACCTGAAGTAATTAATTTTGAACCCGTGTAGTTTAATTTTTTAAAGCTCTGTACTAGCTATATATAAAAATTATGTCATTAAAACAATTGATATGCCATCAAACATTGATCTAAAGAGTTAAGTAATTATAATGGAGAACAATTAGATGCTTATTTTTAATTATGTAACAGAAGCAAGGGTTATAGTATCTATAAAAATATGTAATAAACAAAAATAAACATGTATAATGCAAATTAATGGAAAGTACATTTAAAACTATATGACTACTTAATTTATCCATAAAGACATTAGACTTACACTTTCCAGAGATATGATAAACCAAAAGGATCTTTAATGTATCTTATGAATGTTAATCTTTCCCATAGGGAAATTAATACTTTTGATTAGCTAAAGTAAATAGCAAGTAATATGCAATTACGAGTGGTTCTCAGTGACAGTACTTTCCATTTTTAAACATAGTACTTAAAACATCAGCATATTTCTTTATACAGTCAGAGAAAATAATAGAATGGGATTCAGGAATTCAGATTGTATTGTAACTTTGCTATTAAATAGCCTTGTATTATATAACTTAATTCTGTTTCCGTGTCAGTAAAATGCATATAAGACCTACCTCAGGGACTTAAAAGGGCATCCTAGAATTTACAACAAACTGTATTTCAAAATGAAATTTTGCACCCAACTCTGGTAAATGTAGGGCCCATTCATATTGTAAATGCATTCTCTTGCCAGTAAATTGATTCCAACTCAGCCTTGGTGGAGCAGTGGTTAAGAGCTCAGCTGCTAACCAAAAAGTTGGCAGTTTGAATCCACCAGCCACGCCTTGGAAATAGTTCTACTCTGTCCTATAGGGTCGCTATGAGTCGGAATCAATTTGACAGCAACAGGTTTGTAAACGCGGTACAGAGTAAAATCTGTGTTTTTCAGTATAATAATGACGCTCACATGATAACAGTTAGGGACAGCAACAGGCTGCATTGGTGGGGTCCTGCAAGGGAAAGGAGAATCAGCAAGTTTGCATCTTGACTACGTCTATATGGGCCAAAGTTGATTTAAAGAAAACAATAATAATACATTAAAATGTATATAAAATTTTCAAATCCATTATCCAACTTCAGGGATATAACAAGCCTGTAAGTGACATAAGCATATTCAATAGTATCCTCATCTCATAGGTGAATGGTTCGAATGTCACACACATAGTAAGTGATGTCAACCAGTGCACAGAAAGGGAACCTCCTGATTCCCAGTTTATTGCTAATTTTTTTGGTACCACCGTGACGAACGCACAGATTCTCTGCAAAACTTGTCACCAACACTCACTGCAGCGAAGCAAAATCTGCATGGGAAGATCAAAGTGATGAATTTAATTCACCTTGCCTGAGAGGAATTGTAGCCTTCCATCTTACTTTAAACTCCCTCCCCTATCCTCTGCCTTGTCAAATTTCATTTCTTTCTTGTAATGCCTGTCACTGACTTTCACAGATGGAAAGGATTTCTCCTTCTGAACTTCTGCAGAATCTATCGAGCACAGTTTTCAGCTTCACTTATTATACGGAGCTTTGAACTGTTATTTAACTTTCCTATGCTTATTTCTCATTTCACCAACTAAATCTAAAAATAGGAGGATTCTGGGTTTATGAAATCTGTTATTCTGCCAATCATCTGCTTCTCTTCTCTACTCAACAGCCCTCAGACTGTTTGCCATAAAGATTGTTTCTGCACATACCTGACTCCCACAGATTGTGAGTTTTAGAGGGTCATGATGATTTGCACCCTGAAATCCCAGCACCTAGCACGATGAGAAACACTAATTACCACTTAATAAATGCTTAATAAATGCACATACAAATGTTCAACAGATATTTGTTCTGTATCTTATATTGGCAAAAGATTAATTTAAAAAGGAAAATGATGTTCATGGATAACTGATACACCCAAGAAGGAATTTGTTCAAAATAGACTTTTGCAGTTGGAGATGAATGACTTTGTGATCAATCATGACCATTCTTCCAGGTTCATAGAGTGTTTTTTGTATGTTTTGTCTTTTTTTTTTTTTTTTTCCCCTCACATCTGAAGAGAAGGAGGAAAAATAAAATTATAAAAGATTATTACACATCTAAAATTTAAAATTTTAAAATCCCTAAAATATTTGCAAATTGCTAATTAGCGGTCATGGTCTTTCAATTTCACTTTGTCTCTTTAGTAGCCTATTCTCAACATGGGTAAAAATGTTGACCATAGTATGATCTCTATTGCTGATAGATGGAAGTCTATCTAGCTTTTTCTAAGGTGGTTCATGAAAGTGAGATTGTTTTCATTTTTTTAAAAATTACCAGACTAAGTATTACTTAATGCACATTTTAAAAACATACATGTTATGCTTATTATCTAGGATATTTGAGAGCAGATCCCTATGCTTTGTTTGTGATAAAGGGTCTAAATTAAAGAAAGTACTTGACATATGTAAAATATTTCATTTTTAGGGGGTATGTCAAACTCAACTTTTGACATTAGAATAATAAAAATGGGAACATTTACCAAAAATGTTTAAGATTCTAATGGAAAAAAATGCTTTCACATGCATATATCTAGCTATCAAAAAATTAAGATCAGTTAAAATATCTGCTTGATTTATGTCAAGAAGATTATGACAGATAATAATAATAATAGATCGCATTTGACGAGCACTTACTAAGTTCTTTACTACCTTCTTTAAGGACCATTGAGCCTTTACCCCAATCCCTTTTAAAAATGTGGTGGTATTTTGACGCTTTCGTTTTAAAATTTTGTTCCTTTGCTTTTCATTGGCGATGACTTTTTCCCTTTCCAGTTTTACTCTGATCCCTCTCCATTTACTCCTTAATACCATTTACCTTTTCCAGTCCATACTGTTTTATAGAAAACGTATACATTTTCACAGTTTAAAAGTTTAAACTTGCATTTTCCTTAACGCTGCTCTCTGTCCATCTCCATACCACTATTTGGACTGAAGACAAGAGAATTTACCACATAAACATAACAACAGAAATACCAAATGGAAATCATTTGTCTATTTTCCCTCATCATTGTCTTTTGCTTCCCTCTCTTCATTGCTTTCTATTTATATTCTCTCCTTTCTCTCTCTCTGACAACAGCCCTCCTCCAAAAACACCCTTCACTATCCAGAGATTTATATGCCTACATTTTTCCAGGAAAGCGCTACATGTTATAGTACTTGGGGGAAAAAAAAAAAAATTAACAGGACATAGAGTAGACTCTTACATAAATGTTGTGATAATCTGTTTTTGCTGGGCATGTGATGTGAAAGAGAACAAAATAACAAAATCAATGGAAGAGATCTGGATAAATTCTTCAAGGATGCAGTGAATTGCAACAGTCAGAAAATTGAAAACAGTTAATCAACAGAAGTAATAAATATACTAGTATGCTACATACAACTGCAGGGCAAAACCACCAAGCTAAAAACACCCAGAGACAATGTAAACCAATGCCAAGTAATCCAAGACTTGCAAAATCATTCAGAAGAGGGTTCAAGGTGATAGTCCTTAACTGCACTGAAGTCCAGCACTGAATAATCTCATAATTCTCATAGCTCCATTTTGAGCTTTTATATATGCTAAGCTATCCCTCAAGCTTATTACTGACTAATTTAAAAAAATTGCCTGTTTATCAAAATAATCAAAATGCTCACTGAGGAAAAAATTTAAAAGTAGAGAAAAGTATTAGAAAAAAAACTATGCTCCAAAAAGACCTAAAACAAAAAATTATTAGAGTTAATACTTTGACATATTTTTACATGTCTTTTTAATCTTACTGGTTTTTAGTTAATTTCCTACTGTATTTAAAACTTGAATCTTGCCTTTTATAGATGGCATTTTTTTTAATAGCCAACTATTTTTGAGAATTCTAAATGATTTATTCTATTGTATTGTTGAATTATTGTTCAAAACATTGTTATTCGGTAAGAATCACTTTTAAATATGTGTCAGATTGATAAAAGGTCATTACTTCTTTATGATTATGAGAAAAGTATATGTCTGAATATTACCAGGACATATTGATTAGGTTGTGTTGTCAAATGCTAGTATGTGCTGCCCATATTCCCCACCGATCAGATTGAGACACTCCTTCCCCAAGATGCTGTTAGAGGGTTGCCTACTTCAAACTCTCAGCTGAATCCCTCCCCTGGAACTGCCCTCAAACCAAAGAGGCTGCTTCACCCTAAGTGAAGCCCTCTCCTCAGTTCTGATCTATGCATGGATACAAAGACCAACCTCCTTGCTTCAGTTCATAACAACTCTGAGAGGTCATCTCACCTGCAGAACTCCCTAAGGCATTGTAGAGTTCAACCAGGCTTCCTACCTTCACTCCCTCAGGAGTCTTGATACTGAGAGCATCTCCCAATAAACTTCCTACAAGCAAATTGCTATCTCAGAGTCTATTTCCTAGGGAACCAAACCAAAGACACAGTTTATTGAAATGTTTGCAAAGGCCAAACAAATAATCTATTGGAAATAGTGTTTATGTTATTATTTAATTAGAATTTATTAATAATTCTTTAATTTATGAAATGTGATTTAATTAATGAACATCTACCTTGTATGCAAGCAGCCCTGGCGGTGCAGTGGATAAGTGCTCAGCTGCAAACCGAAATGTCAGTGGTTCGAACCCACTAGCCACTCCTCAGAAGAAAACTGTGGCAGTCTGCTTCCATAAAACTCTATGGGACAGTTCTACGCGGTACTGCAGGGTCGCTATGAGTCAGAATCGACTCGACAACAATAGGTTTATCCTGTATCCAAATTTCTTTGACTTTTAACTAAGTGATAACATTATGGTTCCCATATTTGTTATACAGTCATTTCATAATCATGGTAAAAGTAATCTATATCTTTTTTTTTTTTTTTAAGTTTTCTTAACCACATGATGAAATAGGCTTAAACAATGCAAAAGGGGAGAAAAAAGAAATTCTCTCCGTAAAAGACAGTTCTTAAAGGGGAAATGCAAAGAAATTACTTAGAAATACTGATATGCAGAAGACCTATTCTTTCTGTTTGAGGGGATGTGTCTAAAGAAATAAGTAGAACAAATAGGACCGATTAGCACTATCAGCAATCTAATCACACAGATAATCAAAGCCTGATATAAGCCAGGAGGATGGCATCAAAAGTATAATACTTTGTATCTTTATTATAATTTCAATGAAATTAAAGAATTAAAAAGAAAGCCAGTTTCTGAGAAGCAGAGGATTTCTGTTCTAATCATGAGAGAAATATAATCTACAAGAGGAAATCTATATTGAATTAGCCTCATTAATAAGTTATATCTAAGATATTATACCACTAGAACCAAGAGTAGAAAATGGTAACTAGAAAATCTTTAAAACACAAGAGGAATTCTTGCACAGATTATGTAGTTTGAAAATGTGATTTAAAATAATAGCTAAAATACGTTTTCTCTAATTTTTATCAGTGTAGCATGTAATACAGGCATTTTTTAAAGTATTTTTTCCATAAAAGAACTAAATATTCTGAACCTCCTAAACTCCTTATACTTGTTTACTGATCAGATAACCTAATATTACTCTTAATTAGGATTAAAAAAATGAAAAACTATATTTTCTACTAAATTTATCGTCATTCTAAAAATAATTTTATGTTAGTAATAATTACTATGTTTGGTAGTATGTCAGCTTAAACATAATTTTCAAGATCCTTACTTTACATTAGAGACTTGGCTAATGTTGAGTTAATTAATGAGTAATCTGTGTATCTGGATAATATCTAAGTAAGACAGAATATTGAAACATTGGCCCCTAAGCACAGTTTTAAAATATACAAACTCTTGCTTCTTAGTTTTGTATGTTATACTCACTGCTGTCGAGTTGATCCCGACTCATAGAGACCTCATAGGGTTTCCAAGGCTGTATGTTTGATGAAAGTGATGTGGGTGGTTGTAGGTAGTCATTATGTGTGTTCATGAGCTTTGCCGCTCTGCTAAAATGCTTGTGTATGACGGACAATTCTCAATTAACTACCTCCCTGTGTTCTCTGTGAAATAGTAGTTAATTTGGTTGAAAGTTATAATTAATATGAATGGTTGAGTATATACTAGAGAGAACGACAAAGAAATACAATAACAAAGAAAAACGCAATATGCAAGGTAATGAGGTAAGTTGTTTTGGTTTTTTTTCAAGGACAAGAGTAGTTTTCTTCCAAAGCAAGTACTAGATTTTTCATGAATATGAAAGAACACAGAGAAGAAAAAACTTGAGTTTATGTAATAAGTAATAAAAAGTTTGAGGAAAGTGAATTTTATGTGCTTTGTTTATTGTTGAAAATTGTCTGAAAAGAAGCAATGGCATGCATTAAAAGTTTGCTCATTTTTAATGACCATTTAAACATCTTTGTATATTTTCTTGCCAAGTATTAAATTAATGCAAAACTAGATTTTGGCTTTCTTTCTGCTGAAATGACAGTAGATCAAATCCTTATGAAATAGTTACAGATTATCCACAATTGGAGGCTTTTGCTCTGCATTCTGATGTTGTTGGTTACCATAACAAATTAACTATACCCATTTAATCTATGATCAAACAGGTGGTCCCTGTTTTCCTCTGTTTGCCTTGAAGGCTCCGTTCTAAACTATAGGTCCGAAGTTGGAATTTTCAACAAAGGAGATTCTCAAAGCCTAGTGGAAAGGAATAAGCCAGAGACTATTGATATTTCAAGGAACCAAATCCCATGAGGTGTTTGGTTGTACATAAGCAGTCTCAGTAGCTACTCTTCTGTGTGTGTGTGTGTGTGTGTGTCCTTGTTGTAAATTTATCTATAACATAACTTTCGCCAATTTAACTTTTTACAGATGTACAACTTATTGACAAGAATTACAATATTTGGCTATACAACCCTAACCTTAATCAATGTGATTTTTCCATCATCATTAACAGTGATGGAAATATATAGATGTCTTTTGAATCCAGAAACTTATTGTTAGATGATATATTTGACCATCCCTAAAACATTCAATATGTATTAGGGAACTACAACTTCACACACCAATAACCAAAACCAGAACTTTAGTCAAGTCACATTTTTGGAATCTAGACCATTGACTAGGGATTCCTTCCTTTTTAGAAGACGTTCTGATACCCTGCCCGTCTCCCTAGCACTAGGTATACTGGCTTTCATCTTGGCCACTGTTCTGCAACAATAGGACTAATAGACTCCCCTGCTGTAAGATTGTATCCCAATGGATTGCACTATCCAGTAGGAACAATTTTTATATTTGTCACTCAGAAGTTGGAAAACTAAGGGACATGGGGGAAAACAGTCATTTTACAGGGTATTGTAATATTATCTCTGTTTTGCTTCTTCCTTCCTTCCTTGCCTTTTCCACCACTAATCCTAGCTTGGGGCAAGGTATTAAGTTGTCCAGTCCTGTCAAGCTCACTATTATCAGATCCCCAGTCACATTGGGTTGCTGGGTAGAGGCACAAGGAGCTTCCTTACCTTCACTAGGTTGTAGCTATTCCTTTCTGCTGTCAGACAGGTTGTTTAGAAGAAGCTAGTTTACTTCTTGAACAAACTTTTTGAAAGCTGCAAAAAAATAGTCAACACCTTCCAAAGTACTGGCACTTCTCTACAGAATCCCCTAAAGCTCTAGCCTCAGACAACTAAATATCTGAGAATCAAGTGAATTCGTATAAAATGGCAGTATAAACAATTTTTCATATAGTGTAACAGATATCAGTATCTTCACAGCCAAGAAAAGGGAAAATCCTCCCTGTATTTTTTGGCAAATCAACTTTATCCACACTTTTAGTCTTCATAGGAACCAGTTTCAAAATTGGAACTCTTTTAGCTCCAAGTAACTCAAACTGGCATAAGAAAAAGTGTTGTATGTTGGCTTATTTAACTGAAAGTTCCATCAAATAATAAAACCATGTCACTAAGATCCCATCTCTCTTTGTCTCTCGGCTTAGAAACTGTTTTGTCAATTTCCTTCTCAGTAGGTTGCATATAGTACAAATAGTCACCAAAAGTCCAAAACTCATATTCCTCCAATTTAGTAGTGCCAGAGGAAGGGGCTCTTCTCTTGCTGAATGGTCCAGCAAAGTCCCAGGCTGCCGTTTATTGTCTAGCTGATCCAATCACCTCACTTGGAAGGTAGAATACTCTGAATAGCAAAGCCTGGATTATTGCCTATCAACCCCATGAACTGAGAATGGGTTTAGATAGTTCCCCAAAATACAGTTGGGTGCTTTTACAAGAAAAAAAGGAAATAAATATATTTATTGACATTTATTAATGCATTTATTAGCACAAAGACAAAGAACAAATGGCAGTAAGCAGTTGAAGCAAGTTGAAATATATAATTTTGAGCTCTGGGAAATTTTTTGTTTGTAGATCCTTTGTGTTTTTAGTTAGTATCATTTTCTTTTGTAAATGTTTATAAATCATCTATTTAATAATCTTAGAGTTTTATTAGGTTCACCATTTATAGTTTAAACACATTGCCGTCAACGGGACTCATGGCGACGCTATAGTTTACAAAATATATTTTTCTTGTTTCTGAAATAGTTTTTTTTTTTTTTTATGATTGTCTTCCTCCATAGTTTTTAACAATAAAAGCTATTGTGCAAGCACATCTGAAAGTTCTTCCAGTAGTTCAAAAAAGAACTGAATTCATTTAAAAGAGCTATGTAGTCTCTTCTTATATCCTGGGTGTCATTCCTTCTTAAGCCTAGTTTTTTAATCCTGAACACTTTTAGACTTGAGATTAGGTTTCTGTTTAATGGTGTTATTCCATTTTTTATTTTGTTAATATTAGGTCTTCTTAAAGCAATACAGTTTTCTGCCTCTTAGTCTTCTTTGTCTTAACATAGCTAAAACACATACATCATTCTTTTCAAAAATCATTTTCACAGGCTTTAAACACAGTTGTCATTTAGTATTCTGACACTATAAATGTCACTTTTACATCTATATTCTGTCCAAGCCATTTGTTCCAGCATCCATGTTTTCCTTTCAAATCTGGTTCATTTACTATCCCCATATATTTGACTTCTTCAGTTGACTTCTTATGTTTTACTCCTCAACTTGGGTAACTTGTAATAAAATATAAGTATTTGCCATTTTTAGAAATCTTCATTCTCTCAAAAAAAGTTTTAATAAATCTGAAAACATAACCATCTTAAACGTTGTCTATTTTAGGTTTATCCTACATTATGGAGCTCATGTCTGCTTATGCTTTCTTTGGTTATTATAAAATTGAAGATTACATGGTCTCATTCTAACATAGCACTTGTCAACTATCAATAACACACAAGGCAGGCATTATAATGAATATAAAGAGTAAAGTTTTAAGGCCTTTCTTTCCTTCTCGATGAAATTGTTAATAACATGAGTGTTAACTTCCTTGAGCCTTAATTTTCTCACCTATAAAATGGTAATACTATTATATCCTTCTTAGACGTTGTGAAGATTAAATGGGATAACCTTTATAAAGTACCTAGTGTAACATCTGACACATTGCTGTTTTTGTTAGGTGCTGTCAGTTTCTGACTCATAGCAACCCTGTGTACAACAGAACGAAACATTGCCCAGTCATGTGCCCTTCTCACAATTGCTGCTATGTTTCAGCCGATTATTGCAGCCACTGTGTCAACTCAACTCGTTGAGGGTCTTCCTCTTTTTCACTGACCTTCTACTTTACCAAGAATGATGTCCTGCTCCAGGGACTGGTCCCTTCTGATAACATGTCTGGAATATGTGAGATGAAGTCTCACCACATTCACTTCTAAGGAGCATTCAGGCCACACATCTTCCAAGACAGATTTGTCCATTCTTCTGGCAGTCCATCTTATATTTATTATCCTTCACCAACACCATCATTCAAATGCATCAACTCTTCTTTGTTCTTCCTTATTCATTGTCCAGCTTTCACATGCATATGAGGTGATTGAAAATAGCATGGCTTGGGTCAGATGCACCTTAGTCCTCAAAAGTGACATCTTTGCTTTTTAACACTTTGAAGAGGTCTTTTGCAGCAGATTTGCCCAGTGTAATACGTCTTTTGATTTCTTGACTACTATTTCCAAGGGCATTGATTGTGGATCCAAGTAAAATGAAATCCTTCACAACTTCAGTCTTTTCTCCGTTTATCATGATGTTGCTCATTACCAATTGAGAACCACATGGATAGCAATGTAACATTGTCTGATATAGCGCTGGAAGATGAGCCTTTCAGATTGGAAGGCACTCAAAATACAACTAGGGAAGAGTTGCCTCCTCAAAGTAGACTAGAACTTAATGACATCGATGGAGTAAGCTTTTGGGACATTCATTTGCTGATATAGCATGACTCAAAATGAGAAGAAACCGCTGCAAACTTCCATTAGTAATTGGAACATGGAATGTATATAGTATGAATCAAGGAAAACTGGAGGTTTTCAAAATGAAATGGAATCCTTGAAGATTGATATCCTAAATACTAGTGAGCTAAAATGGACTGGTTTTGGCCATTTTGAATCAGATAATCATACAGTCTACTATGCCAGGAGTGACGAATTGAAGAGGAATGGCATTGCAAAAAGAATGTCTCCTTCTAGCTCAATTGGCATGACACTACTTATAAAGATAATGCTCTACATTCTACCTTGGTGAGTAGTGTCTGGGGTCTTAAAAGCCTGTGAGCGGCCATCTAAGATACTACACTGGTCTCATACCCTCGGGAGCAAGGGAGAATGAAGAGAACAGGATACAATGAAAAGATTAGTCCAAAGAACTAATTGACCACAGCTACCAAGACCTCCACCGGACTGAGTCCAGTACAGCTAGATGGTGCCTGGCTACCACCGCTGACTGCTCTGACGAGGATCACAACAGAGGGTTCTGGACAGAGCTGGAGAAGGATGTAGAGCATAATTCTAACTCTCAAAAAAAAAAAAAAAAAAAAAAGACCAGATTTACTGGCCTAAAGGAGACTGGAGAAACCTCAAGAGTATGGCCCCCAGACACCCTGTCAGCTCAGAGGTGAAGTTACCTTCGAGGTTCACTGTTCAGCCTGGGAATGGACAGCCCAGTAAAACTAAATGAGACTAACGAGGTACAGGAGTCCAGTGACAAGGGCCAGAAGGCAGAGGGGGAGTAGGAAGCTGATGATAAGGAACACAAGTTGAATAAGGATACTGTTGATGTGTTGTGAGATTGTTAACCACTGTTATAGGGCAACATTTGTAGTAACTGTTAAATGGGAGGCTATTTTGTCCTGTTAGCCTTCATCTTGGGCGAGAATGGCAGCACAATTGGAAGAGCATAGTCAATGTCACTTAAATGTGTAAGTAAAAAGTTTTGAAATGGTATATCTTTGGCTATGTGTATTTTCACCAAAAAAAAAAAAAAAAAAAAAAAAAAAAGCTGAGAATTCAGAGGGTTAAAATGTTGTGGGTTTGTTAACCAAAGTCATAAAACAGCATGTGTCCTACTGTTACATGAGAAACTGTTTGTTCTGTAAGCCTTCACCTGAAGTACAATAAAATATTTAATAAAAAAAAAAAAAAACACATGTAAAAGTAAAATAAAATAAAGATTAAAAAAAAAAAAAAATGTTTCCAGATCTATCCTAAAGTACAATGCTATCAGTGATAGGATATCCATACGCCTACAAGGAAGAACAGTTATATGACTATTGTTCAAATTTATGTACCAACTGCTAAGGCCAAAGATGAAGAAATTGGAGATTTTTATCAACTTCTGCAGTCTGAAATTGATCAAACATACAATCAAGATACATTGAGAATTACTGGTGATTGCAATGTGAAAGTTGGAAAACAAAGAAGAAGGATCAGTAGTTGGAAAATATGGCCTTGGTGACAGAAAGTATGCAAGAGATCACATGACAGAATTTTTCAAGACCAATGACTTATTCATTAGAAACACATTTTTTTTCAACAACATAAACGGTGACTATACACATGGACCTCACCAGATGGAATACACAGGAATCAAGTCGACTATATCTGTGGAAAGAGACACTGGAGATGCTCAATATTATCCATCAGAACAAGGCCAGGCTTTGACTGCAGAACAGACCATCAATCACTCATATGCAAGTTCAAGTTGAAGCTGAAGAAAATTAAAACAAGTCCACGGGAGCCAAAGTACAATACTGAGTATATCCCACCTGAATTTAGAGATTTGATGCATTGAACACGAATGACAGAAGACCAGAAGGGTTGTGAAATGACTTCAAGGATATCACACACGAAGAAAGTACAAAGTTGTTAAAAAGGCAGGAAAAAAAAAAAGACCAAAATGGATGTCAGAAGAGACTCTGCAACTTGACCTTGAACATAGAGTAGCTAAAGTAAATGGAAGAAATGATGAAGTAAAAGAGCTGAACAGAATATTTCAAAGGGTGGCTCGAGAAGACAAAGTAAAATATTATAATGAAATATGAAAAGACCTGGAGCCAGCAAACCAAAAGGGAAGAACACACTCAGCATTTCTCAGACTGAAAGAACAGAAGAAAAAATTCAAGCCTAGAGTTCCAATATTGAAGGATTCTATGGGAAAAATATTAAACGATGCAGGAAGCATCAAAAGAAGATGGATGGAATACACAGAGTCACTGTACCAAAAAGAACTGGTCAACAATTAACCATTTCAGGAGGTAGTATATGATCAAGAACCAAGGGTACTGAAGGAGGAAGTCCAAGTTGCACTGAAGATCTTGGTGAAAAACAAGGCTCCAGGAATTGACAGAATACTGATAAAGATGTTTCAACAAACAGATGCAATAGTGGAAACATTTACTTGTCAATGCCAAGAAATTTGGAAGATAGTTACCCGGCCAAACAACTGGAAGAGATCCATATTTGTGTCTATTCCAAAGAAAGGTGATCAAACAGAATGTGGAAATTATCGAACAATATCATTAATATCACATGCAAATAAAACTTTGCTGAAGATAATTCAAAAACGATTGCAGCAGTACATTGACAGGGAACTGCTAGAAATTCAAGCTGGATTCAGAAAAGGATGTGGAATGAAGGATATCATTGCTGATGTCATATGGATCTTGACTGAAAGCAGAGAATACCAAAAAGATGTTTACCTGTGTTTTATTGACTATGCAAAAGCATTCAACTGTGTGGATCATAACAAATTATGGATAACATTGTAAAGAATGGAAATTCCAGAATACTTAATTATGCCTATGAGGAACCTGTACATAGACCAAGAGGCAGTCATTTGAACAGAACAAATGGTTAGTGCGTGGCTGAAAATCAGGGAAGGTGGTTGACAAGTTTGTATCATTTCACCATACTTATTCAATCACCATGCTGAGAAAATAATCTGAGATGCTGGACTATATAAAGAAGAATGAGGTATCAAGACTGGAGAAAGACTAAAAACCTGTGTTGTGCAAATGACACAACCTTGCTTGCTGAAAGCAAAGGGGACTTGAAGAACTTACTGATGAAGATCAAAGACTACAGTATGGATTACATCTCAACATAAAGAAAACAAAACGATGATACACGATGGTGCTTAATAAATGTTGTCTCTTATTATTTTTGTTATTGTTTTTGTAATGTATTAGGTTTTATCTTTTCATGCCTGCATTATTGGTTTTTTTGACAGTTATGGACCATTTGTCCAGTGTTAGTCCATTCCTGGGTTGAGTTTCACCCAGTGGATATTTTTCCATGTGCAGAGAATTACCACCTCATACTTCTCGTGTTTTCCTTCTGAATTCTTTGCATCTTGAAAACTATTTTATTGTTCTGTAGGATATACATGTCATAATTTTTTCAACAAATAGGATTGCCTTTTATAGTTCACCTATTGCAAAAACAATATAGATGGCATAAAAATCCTAATACACTTCTTTCCTTCTTTCTTATTTTTCTACTCACCAATTTCTGGATGCTGAGTTACATCATTCTCTGTTTTCTTGTAATTGCTTTTCTTGTTTTCATCCTTCTTGGGTCATCTTACACACAGTAAAGAAATATTCCATCCCCTATAACATTCCAGAGGCGGAGAGACATTCCACGAGTGCTTTGAATTCATCATCAACACTAGAGATTGGTGCCTCCCATTTTCATTTTAGTTCGTCCTCATTTCTAGCTTGGATCACCACAACTCTCCTGCTGTTGTTGTTGTTAGGTGTTATCGATAGTGTTCTGAGTCATAGCAATCCTATGTACAACAGAATGAAACAATGCCCAGTCTTGTGCCATCCTCACAATCGTTGCTATGTTTGAACCCATTGTTGCAGCCACTGTGTCAATTCCTCTCATTAACGGTCTTCCTCTTTCTCACTGACTCTCTACCTGTATCTCTACTATCTGTTTTTCATGTATACAAATGTGTGATTTCTAAAAGGCTGGTATGATGAAACTCTGAAATTTTAAAAAATTAGACCTCCCACTTGCTACAGATTAAATATCAAAGTCAGACCGTCTTCCATAATCCTGATTTCTGTATTGCCAAATACTAAATGCATACTATACCTGGCACAGTAAGCCACTTGCTACCCTCTATTATTACCCAGTGGACATATCAGTTATTGAATGTCTGTTTGTAGGCCTCCACAATAGAATGGGCAATGTCTCACTCTCCTGGTTACAACTGATTGGACCAGGGATGGGTACAGCATCAACCAAATCATTAGTCAATTCAAAATACACAACTTGTGTGCTTTGGCATGAAAAGATGAGGTAGGCCAATCAGATTTCTCTACTGAGAAATTGCTATTTCAACATTGAAGAAAAGATACAGTAATCTATAGAGAATTCAGCTAGGAGATCACGTAGTTTCTAGGGCTGTGAAGCAATCATTAACTATAAGTGCACAAAGAAAAGCAAAGGGGAAGTGAGTCAGAAAAGAGAAATGGAAAGAGATGCAGGCTTGGAAAAAGAAGTGTCAACATCAGCAAAGACATTGATTTTATATAGGCAGAGGGAGAGGGAGAGAGAGAGAGAGAAATGGACAGTTACTGCCTTGATTCCTTACAGTTTCTGGATGCCATCTTCACAAAGATTTTTGTGCATTTTAAAATTGAACTTCCCCTTTCTCTTGAGCCAAGTTTCGTAAGTCTCTGTTCTTTTCCAATGAAAAAACCTTGACATGAACAGACGCTCTATTCTTGGTCATTTTGTATTTTTTCCCTCTGGCAAGTTTTTCTCCCATCAAATTCCTACTCTTATGAAAAGGTTTAGCTCAAACATTGCTGAGGAACTTTGAGAATTAATTTTCTACCTTCTTAGGCCAAATGAACTTCTGCTCCCAGTATGATCAAAGGGTACTGTTTATTTACCTATACTATAGGGCTTATAGGAAACCCTAGTGGCATAGTGGTTAAGAGATATAGCTGCTAGCAAAAGGTCAGCAGTTCAAATCCACCAGGCGCTCCTTGGAAACACTATGGGGCAGTTCTAGTCTGTCCTTTAGGGTCACTTTGAGTCAGAATCGACTTGATGGCAATGAGTTTGGTTTGGTTTTATAGGGCTTATCACGTTTTATTTTAATTATTTATGTCTTCAGTTCCATTGGCCCTGCTTCAGCTTCTGTATCTGTAAAATGTGGATTATAATGGTATTTTCCTCAGAAAGTTGTAGTTAGGGTTAAATGATTTAACACCGGTAAAGTACTTATATTTTAGCTATTATAATAGCTGTGGCTTTCCTATCTGTTGTTGTTAGGCGCCATCCAAGTCGGTTCCGACTCATAGCGAATCCATGAGCAACAGAACGAAACACTGCCTGGCTTGTGCCATCCTCACAATTATTGCTACATTTGAGCCCACTTTTGCATCTAGACAAAACTAATTCTTTTAGAACCCAGTCTACAATTTTTGTTTCTGTTTTTTTTCTTAATCGTTAATAGGTCAGTAAATCAACAATGAATTTTCTTTTTAACAAAAACAATAACAATTGAAATATTTCATAGTTAAGAAATCTATTTTCATATTTATTGTGGAGGTGAGCAGATAGGTATAAAATGAGCAATATCTGTGACCAAATACAAAGTTTCAACAAAAATTCACCTGGTTGGAAAAGATTACTTTTCTATAAGATTCGTCACCAGTAAATTTTTATCCTAAGATTACTAGCAAAACCTGTGTTGATTAAAACCTTGTTTTACAAATTATATAGCTTATTTGCCATAGGGCTTAGCCAGGGGCAAAAGGGGGGAGGCAGAGATGTCTGTCTTTTGATATGTAAATGAAGAAGCACTTAGAGACATTTAATATGGAATAGTGCTTCAGTTATTTGAAAATTCAGTTTTTATAAAGTACTGAGCCAGTTTGTCGGAAACCCAAGTGTAACAGTGCCCAGAATGACACTGTACGATAAACAGGAAAAAAACAAAGAATGTTATTACTTGGCAAGTGAGTGCATTCCTGCTGTACCTTAGCCTTTTGCTTATATTATTAGTGAACTCTGCTATTTCTTTTGTTGGGAAATTAGAAATAAACATTTAGTATTTCAATAGAAAGGAAGTTTAAAGGAAATAGATCACACTCATTATCCTGCTTCTCTGACCTTGATCAGTTGGTGTAGTCATATGCAATGTGAAATGTTCCTGGAATAGCAAAATGAAGAAAGCTTCTCAATTCTGTAGGTTGCAGAAGCCAGCTAAAAACTGTTTTATTCAAAGTTCAAACAACATTAATGTCAAAGAATTGTAGCTATCAAAGCCAGAGAAATTCTGCATTTTTACTTGCCATAAACCTGTAGCTGCGCTATGCATTAATTGCCAGGTTCATTAGGAATAGTTTGACTCTGAGTAGTTAGGCTAG
Organism: Dugong dugon; assembly: GCA_030035585.1. NCBI lineage: Eukaryota > Metazoa > Chordata > Mammalia > Sirenia > Dugongidae > Dugong > Dugong dugon. The sequence continues at coordinate 50,712,596 of CM057472.1, forward strand.
AAACTGATGAAAGGAAACTCATCTCTTCCAAAGTGACTTTGAAAGAGTTTTTACTCAAATATTTCTCAAAAAATAAACAGCAGTCTGCCGGTAAACATGAAAAGATTAAGAAAATGTTCCAGTGCCAAATAAAATGATATTTATTCTTCAGTTAAATCTCATATTGTATTTCTTTAAAAATTAGGATAACAATATTTGTAAATAAAAAGGCTTGCTTCTTCATTTTGCTACAAACTGTCATTTCTTTGGCAAATGTGTTTCTCCGAGTGGTGAATTAAGCTCCTCATACATACGAGATTTAAATATATGCTTTAGGCTTCAATTTTCAGGACAGTGAATTGCTTAAAGGTGAAGAAACTTGCTATACAGTTGGCTACCTCTTAATAACATTTATAATATAACAAGGAGGATGCTTTTACTTCTTTGGCACCCACTTTCTTAGTACTTTCTTAGTGCACATTGCTAAGAGGACCCAAAACAATACATACCATTAAGTGGCCCCTTAACAAATATTTGCTTCAACCATGGTCTTAACAACAAAGATCATACAAATCCAAATTTTAATCTCCATGCATACCAAACCAAATCTTTAAGTCTCTTAGCTTTTAAATCTTTAAGGGCTTTATTCTCAAGTCCTTATCACTATTTATATCTCTAGTTTTTCTCTTCCGACTACTTTTAAATTCTGTACTTTCAGAAGTGCTCATTTCTCTTTTGCAGTTTCTTTATATTATACCTCAATTATCTTTTGAAAATTTTTATGAGGTCAATTTTTTTCCTTAATTTAGTAGTCTCTAAATTGTTCTTAAAGCGTCATATTTTTTACAACTAAAATCGGGTCTTATGTCTTAGGCAAAGCCCTGAAGGAAAATTAGTGCCTTTATATGAGTTCCACTGATAATTCAAGTAGCTGATAATTCTCTATACCATTATTTAAGTTACTCTTAAAAACTTCTAATCTAGAAAAACTGCATTCATTCATTCAACAATTTTTAATAGAACAATTATTCTATTCCAGACACTATTCTAGATGCATAAAATATAACAGTAAAAAATAAATCCCTGTTCTCATGGCATTTAGAAAGAATAGAAAGATATGTTACAGATAGGAATAGTGGAAATCAGCCACTTATCTTTCAAAGAAATAGCAGTAAATTTTAGTGTTTTTTCTTCAGTGGGTATGATATATTATCATATGTATACACAGATTTGATTAAATTTTCTACAAAGATTTTATAGGAAAATTAAATATTATAATAATTAATGTCAGCATATCCTCAACATTGAATCAGCGATAGTCTCATTACGACAGACGTGAGGTAATCCTGGAGCTAAGCAATTTATACTGTGTTTGCTATATGTCCATCTCTTTTTGTTCAATTCAAGGAAACTTTTGGGAATGCAAGTCAACTGGTATAATAGTAATAAAAGGATAGCTTTGGATCTACCACACAATCCACTATTTTTAAAAGATAAATACTTCAGAAATGTTAGCAATTAATTATGAAAAGCAAATATATATGAATCAGCTCACCCATGTTCAAGATAAGCCATATATCCTGACCTCACAGTTAAGAACTATAATTTAAACTAGAAATTTAACTTAATGGAAGCAATCTCAAAAGCAAATACACATGTATAAAATGTATATATATAGTTTGTTATAGATAGATAACTGTCCTAACTTAGCTCCTAATCTTTAATCAGAACTCTCTCCTAGTTATGCTTCAACTGGAAATGCCAAAGGCAAAGGATTATTATAATAGCATTCCAACTGGCCTTCCCAATCTAATCAATCTCTATACCATTACTTAAGTTACTCTTAAAAACTTCTAATCTAGAAAAACTATATTTATTCATTCATTCAACAATTTTTAACAGAACAATTATTCTATACCAGACACTATTCTAGATACAGAAAGTATAACAGTAAAAAATAAATGCCTGTTCTCATGGCATTTAGAATCTGATGGGAGAAGGGGACAGAATAATTATAATTAATTAATTAACGCTAATTAATTGTATATTAGAAAGTGATAACTGCTATGGAGAAAAATAAGAAGTGATTTCTTTATAACTCATAAGTGTCAGAAGATATTTTAATAATGATTTAATAATGAAAAGCCATAAAAGAAAAGACTGAGAAATACAGCTACAGGAAAAATCAAAACTTCCAAATGAGAAAAAAAAACTATAAACAAGGCCAAAACGCAATCAACAAAGATGCAAATTATAAAATATTTTCAAGATATGTAAATACATAACTTCACTTAAAAAAAGTAAAATTCAATTTAGAACTACACAAAAGAGCCATTTATTTTTCACCTAACAGATTGGCAAATGTTCAAAAGTTTTATAACAAACTCAATTGGTCAGGTGCTAGAGTCATTTAGTCATCTAGTGCTACTGTAACAGAAATACAACAAGTGGATGGCTTTAACAAACAGCAGTTTATTACTTCACAGTGAAGTAGGCTAAAAGTCCAGATTCAGGGCATCAGTTCCAGGTGGAGGCTTTCTCTCTCTGACGGCCTTCTCATCAATCTTCCCCTGGATTAGGAACTTCTCCACGCAGGGACCCCGGGTCCAAAGGATGCGCTCTGCTCCTGGCACTGCTTTCTTTGTGGTATGAGGTCCCCCACTCTCTGCTTGCTTCCCTGTCCTTTTACCTCTTGTAAGATAAAAGGTGGAACAGGCCACACCCAGGGAAACTCCCTTTACATTGGATCAGGGATGTGGCCTTAGTAAGGGTGTTACAATCCCACCCTAATCCTCTTTAACATAAAATTACAATCACCAAATGGGACAACCACATAATACTGGGAATCGTGGCCCAGGCAAACTGATATACACATTTCTGGGGGGACATAATTCAATCCATGACATCAGGGCTGTGTGGAACAGGTAGCCTCATGAATTGCTGGAGGGATGTCATATGGAAAGCATGAGAAGGAATTCAGGCAGCCTTTTAGGAGCAAAACCCACCCCCACCTAACAGTAAGGAACGGAGGATTTCAGTTCTACAACCACATGAAACTAATTTCAGCCAACAACCTGAATGAACTCGGAAGTGGATTCATCCTAAGAGCCTCCAAAAAGGAACATGGCTCTTACGACATGCTGATTTTGGCCTTTGAGACTCTAAGCAGAGGACCCAGCTGAGCCATACTCTACCCAGACTTCTGATGTACAGTATTGTGAGAAAATAAATGGGTGCTGTATTCAGTCACTAAATTTGTGGTAATTTGTTACAACAGCAATACAACACTCATTGAGGTTTTGTGGCAGTATCAAGAGATTGAGTGGGAAGACAGTACAGGACTTTCATTCCAGCTAACAAGGTTCTAACAAGGCCCCGACCCCACAATCTCAGTGTAAGTCAAGTAGGATTCTGCCCCAACCTAGCATTAATGAGACACACTTCTCTCTCTCTGCCAGTATGAGAGCAGGCTGAATGGAAAATTGTAACAAGGCCCCTCTTCCCTTCCCAGTCAGCATGGTGTCAGCACAGGTCTGGTGGGCAGTCTGAAATACCATCTCCACCTAGAAATAACAAAGTATCCCTCTCCCCGTGGGGTGTCAAAGGAGGCTGAATGGACAACACAGACCTTCACCCCCATCTGAAAATTGCAAAGTCCCCATTTCCCCACTAGCACAGTGTCAGATGAGGTTTGCTCACAGTGTCAGATGAGGTCTGCTAAATCCGATTTAAATAAGATCCAGGGCCTCCCAACATAATGCCCAAAATGTCCATGGTACAATAAAAAATTCTACATCATACCAAAAGCCAGGTAAATCTCAACTTGAATGATAACTAGCAATTAACAAATGCTGTCTTAGTCATCTAGTGCTGCTTTAACAGAAATACCACAAGTGGAAGGCTTTAACAAAGAGAAATTTGTTCTCTCAGTCCAGTAGGTTACATGTCCAAGTTCCAGGCATCAGCTCCAAGGGAATGCTTTCTTGTCGGCTCTGGAGGAAGTCTGTGTCATCAATATTCCCTTGGTCAGGAAGGTCCTTGTGATGCATTAGTCTTCCCTTGGGCTGGGAGCATCTCAGTGCAGGAACCTCAGGTCCAAAGGAAGCGCTCTGCTCCTGGCACTGCTTTCTTGGTGGTATGAGGTTCCTGTGGGTCTCTGCTCACTTCTCTCTTTTATATCTCAAAAGAGATTGGATTAAGACACATCCAATCTTGTAGACGTCATCAGTATAACCTCATCATAGTGATAGAGTTTACAACACATAAGGAAATCACGTCAGATTACACAATCATACAATACTGGGAATTGTGAGTTAGCCAAGTTGATACACACATTTTTGGGGGGACACAATTAAATCCATGACAGATGCTAACACTGGGATTGCACACATGTTGGAATTATCTGACAAAGATTTTCAATCAGCCATCATGAAAACATTTCAACAAATAATTACAAATATGTTGAAACAAATTAAAAAATAGAACATCTCAGCAAAGAAAAATAAGATACAAAGAAGACCCAAATAGAAATTTTAGAACTGAAATATACAATAAACAAAATTAAATAACTAAGTGGATGGGCAAGACAGCAAAAGGAAGACAACAGAAGAAAGTATCAGTGTACTTGAAGATAAAACAGAAATCACCCATCTGAACCAGAGACATCAAAAAAAAAAAAAAAAAAAACAGGCACCTTTGACACTACAACAAAAGTCTAACAATTGTGTCCTCAGTGACCTAGAAAGAGGGTAGAATTAAGAATTTGAGTGAACCACACCATCAGGATAAACGCAAAGAAATCCTCAGCAAAACACATCATAGTCAAACTTCAGAAAACTAAAGGTAAAGAAAAAATCTTGAAAGCAGTGAGAAAGACATGATTCTTTACCCATGGAAGAAAACAATTAGAGTGGCAGCAGAGTTCTCATGAGAAACCATGGAGCTCAAAAGACACAACATTTTTAAGTTCTGAAAGAAAACAGCTATCAGCCGAAAATCCCGTATCGGTTGAAATTACCTTTTAGGAATGAAAGGGAAATAAAGACATTGTCAGACACAGGACACCTAAGAGAATTTCTTGCCAGAAGATCTATCCTAAAAAAAAAAAAAAAACAAGTCTAATGGAAATTCTTGAAAAGAAAGAAAATTATAAAATAAGCAATCTTGGAACACAAGGAAAAAAGAACAACATAGAGCACAATATGGATAAAATAGACTTTCCTTCTCCTTTTGAGTTTTCTAAATTACGTTCGATGGTAAAAGCAAAAATCTAATGCTGTCAGGTATGGAGTCCAATGTAGAAGGAAATGTTTCACACAATTATATTAAAAATAAAAGAGGATAAAGGGACTTAAAGGGAGGCAAGGTTTGTACACTTTATTCAACTGATATAACATCAACACCAGTAGATATTTGTGTTAATGAAACAGTTCTGTATCTTTATGATAATCATGGTTAGAGAAAATCTACCCATGGGCTAAGATGGCATCATAGAACCATACACACACATTGTACCAATGTCAGTTTCCCAGCTGTGATATTGAACTAGAATTATACAAGATGTAACCATTAGAGAAAACTGGGTGAAGGGTACAGGGGACCTTTCAATTTTGCAACTTCCTATAAATCTATCATCATTCCAAAATTTAAAATTTTTTAAATTATAATAGAAATGTAAAAATATGCTTAAAAAGCTGTTCTAACTTTCCTAATGCACAAAATTTGTGCGTATTTGAGATCATATTCTCCCTTAGATTATTTACTTTTTAATGTACTATGCACAAATGGAAACCTGCATCCTCTTTTTGTACTAAGCAGAATTGAAGTAGGTGGTTTTAGATTGCCATTAGTAGTTCAATATGTGATTATTGTTAAAAACTTGGCTTTCAATGCTTATTAGTACTAAGCAAGTGTCATTTGTCAATTTAAAATATTAATAAAGAAAACTATTTTTGTTAACTATTCAAGAAAATGTTATATCTGATTTACTCTTAGCTCTCAACTAGTTTGGTTTTTTGCCATTTTTTTTTTAAGAAAGAATTCTGAAAAATTTTATACTGAGCTGAATACATAGAAAATATTTGTTAGTTGTATTAGAGTTTTAGCAGCTTCCTCCCCTCAGAGGTTTCTAAGCCAGCCTGTCAATTTCCACTCTCAACCAGTCTCCCATCAATCATGCCTTATTTCTTGGTGATATTTTAAATCATGATCACATGGAACCATCTAAACCAAAATAATTCATATTAATAAAATTATATTGTTAATTATGTATGAAGAAAACTATATTTGTTTTGGTCAAAACAATTCCTGATCTCATTGTCCCTATGTCTATGTATCAGTTTCTTTACATGAAAAATTAACTGACAAAGAGCTCTTTAGCTAAAATATCCTATTAAATTATTATCTACTTATGTCTTTTTTTTCTTTGTTGTCATGAGTAATATCTTTAATTATCAGGTTTGTTTCAATAATTTTCTATTTCAATATATTTCAATAGTGCTGTTCTACTTATATATAAATTTAGTATAGAATTATATAGAGAGAAATATATAAAGCCAATATACTTTTTTTCTTTTATGAGATAATCCCCTATGGATATTAGGCTGCCAAATTAAAATCTCTTAGTATTTAATATTTTCTATACATGAAAACATACACACACGCACATGCATGCACACACAGAAGATAATGAATGAGAAGGGACATGGGAAATACATCCCTCAGAGTTTTCAACTGTTAGTGTTAATTTCTGATGAAGTAACTGCACTCTTATGTCATTTTCTTGGCAAATGTTTAATAAAAATAAACGAATTAACCTAAGAATTCTGAAGCTATTATAGACACACAAATTACAGAAGTAACACATTTTTAATTTTTTTCATGAGTTAAAATTAGTAAATTGTTCGTATAGTTTCAGATCTTAATTTAAGCATGGGTCAAACAGAGCTGATCCTCCCTATGTTATGTCCATACAGAAGGAAGCAAGTCTCTATCAAAAGGAAGTGGCCTATATAGCTAGAGAATTTTTCATTCAATCTCCTTCTGTGTATCCTGGCATGCTTATTAATATTTCAGTCAAACACAGAATCAGGAACAAGAAGGAAATGAAATATCTCAATTAGGTATCAAATATCTACTTTAAGGTAATGCTAAGAATTATCCCATCAACTACCATTTAACTATCTTTACTTAATCTTATAGGACAATTTGATTAGAGTAAGCCCTGCCTGGAAAAACAATCTTACCATCCCAGATAATACGTAGAGATTTATTATGGTGCTAGAATTTAGATTTCCCAAGATAATATCAGTTAACATACAGATACTATAAAAATGAGAAAGACTACTAAATTAAGACTAGACATCCAGCAAATGTATGTGCATCTTGACAAAGGAATATTGAGTGCTAAAATATGATTTTACTATTATTACTGAGGACCTAAAATGATATTCTGTTATTTTCCAGGCACGTTATAATATATCCTATTCACATAATAACAATTAGCAAGGTTGTTAAACCTCTATTTCTACCACAGAGATGTATGTCTCAACAACAACGATCTTGAACACTGGGGGAAAAAAAAGCCAGTTTCAGGAAAAAACAGGATTTAGGACCTTCAGAAGTTCAGAATCTTTGTGTTTAGATCTGCTTCCCAGTATGCTCCATCAGGAGAGGATCATTTGTCTTGAAAGGCATGTCGCATAAAGCCCATGGTGTGAGGGAAAATGAAGCCATTAGATTTTTGGAATTTAAGTTTTATAGCTGAAGTTTCAATAACACCACCAGAGTTGAATAGGCCCCAAGTGTCAGATTTAAGAGTCAGCATAAATGACTAACTCCTTGTGGTTTGAAAGCCGATGGGCTTCTTATACCAAGCTATCTGAGGAGAGGGGAATCAGTCAACTATAGAGGACTGCTTCATTGCACAAGTGGGGAAGTGCAGCATCTGAAGATCTGAGTACACAGAAACATTTTGGAAGGAATAGTCTTGTGGGAGAGTTCAGCAGTATTACCGTTAATGTAAGTGTCAACTGGACAGATTCCACGAATGAAACAGGGTTTGCAATTAGAAAGGTCCTGAGAAAACAATGGATAATACAAATAATGCCAGACCAGGTAAATTAAAGTCACTGTCCTGCCTCTTTGAATCCATATAGTGACTCGAGTCTGCTCATAACAGCCTCCCACTATTCCCTCGGAGGTAAGCAACACGCAGAGGCAACTTTGTGATAGGCTAAGCAGACGAAATACAGATTTTACTCTTGGTCCCTCTAGGATGCCGGATAAACCCTAGGTGACTCATGCTGTTTCCATTTTTCCAAATAGTCATGATCAAACAGATACAACTATCTCTGTACTTAGTAATGAAACACAGCCACCACTGCCATTACCACCACCACCACCACCAACAACAACAATAACAAAAGGAACAAATCTCTTTTGGGAAAAATCTCAAAGCTACCCAATCTTTCTATAGCTTTCATAAAGGGAAGGAGGTTGTGAAGAGCTAGTACACTTAACGGAAAAAAAGCCTGAAGTTGTACCTTGATGGAAGACAAATGTTTAATACTCGTTCTCGGCCAGGCAAAAGGAATTCCAATGCCTTGCTTCCTTTGCAAAAAATCCTCACTGGGAAGTTAAGAACTGTTTGATAACTGCTGAGTTAGACCTGTGGGAGCACATGCAGAAGTCCCTCTCTGAGAGGCTCTTCTAATCTGTTTTTCTCCTATTATGGTTGTACATATTGGCTAATGTCAATTAATCAGATAAATTGGAGACAATGGATTTTGGATAATGTCTTCCTTTTCTAATAAAGAGAATGAATTGTTCCAGACAGAAGGAGAAAACACTGCACAATTCAGCTGAATCATAAGCCAGGGTGGACTTAGTGCTATCAAGGGGGAAATTTGGGTTGATGGTTCTTTGGAGCTGCCCAGCTCAGTGGTTTCTGTATTCACAATGTCAGCCTTTTATTGCAGGCTCAGTGTTGTATTAGAAACTTCAACTAGGGAAGGAATATGGCGAAGGAATCCTCAGTAGGGAAAACATGTTTAACCTCCCTAGCTTTCATCAATAGCTTTCTGTGTAATTCTCCCCTTATGATACAATTTCCAGTTTGTCATTTGTAAAACTGAAAGTAAAAGAGGAAGTATCGTATTAGCAAAAGAATGAGTTAAGACATAAAAAGGAAAACATATAAACCTATTTTTTTAAAAACCTACTTATTACTTTCAGCATAAGCGCTAAGAGTCAACTACCACAGAGGAGCAATCAGCGTCTTAGAGTTCAACTGGTTGTAAACGACCGTGAGGGAGAATTTGTGGTGAAACATGAAAATAAAGTCAAGGACAGACAACCCTAGGCAAGCTCAATCCTCAAGTCATTTAATAGCAATACAGGAAGAATATGGTCTAATCAGATCTCTTCAGAAAAGCTCTAGGCATGCAAAGCCAAGAGCTCCACAACCATTCTCAATATGACACTCTTTCTCAGAACCCACTGGCATTTCAGAAAACACTTCAGAAAAATCAACACTTTAAAAGTAAAAGCTAAACCACTTGTAAAATTATTGCCAGATATTTTTTAAAACGATAGATGGACATTTTCACCAAAAGAGCAATTTAATTGTTTTTTATGTCAAATAGTTTCTTTTTAAGATAAAGAATAATGTCATAGTTCAACAAAACGCTACAAGCGCTATTTTTCCACAGTTAAACCCAGAATCCAAGTGCAAACTTTATTGTAACTAACATTAAAGTCTCCATCTTTGAAAGGGCAGCAATGATGACTGTTGTTCCCTTTGGGTAATACAGAAGTGTGTCATGCGACAAGAGAGAGGGCAGATGCCTGTATCATAGTTCCCATTTAAAGCAATTTTCTTGCTATGAAGTTGTAGGGTAGTTTATATTTACAGTATTAATGATATGAAAAAACAAATTGAAATATAGAATATATATTTCTCTCTACGCTTGCTACTATTACTAGTTATTCATACTGCATTTAAATAGTTTCTGACAACAAGAAAAAGTCCAAAGAATGATACCATACCATTTACACATATTCTTTTGTATTAAAAATTAGATAAATGTGTCCTTTACTTGGCTTCAGTTTTATGGTGTGGTTCAATTTACCCTTCTATGCTTTTTATTATTATTCCCAAAAATGAATATTCATGTAACAAGAACATAGCTCAAATGACTTAAAAATAGCGATAGTGGTAATGCTGGTGATGATGCTAATGATATCATGAAATTTCTAGATGAAATTTTTCAGATCTTTGTCTGATCAAGGTTTTTTTTTTTTTTTTTTTAAATATTTTATTGTACTTCAGGTGAAGGCTTACAGAACAGTTTCTCTTGTAACAGTAGTACACATGATGTTTTATGACTTTGGTTAACAACCCCACAACATTTTAACCCTCTGAATTCTCAGTTTTTTGTTTTTTGGGGTTTTTTTTGGTGAAAATACACATAGCCAAAGATACACCACTTCAAAACTTTTTACGTACACATTTAAGTGACATTGACTACACTCTTCTAATTGTGCTGTTATTCTCACTTAAGATGAAGGCTTACAGGACAAAATGGCCTCCCATTTAACAGTTACTACAAATGTTGCCCTACTACAATGGTTAACAATCTCACAGCACATCAACAGTATCCTTACTCAACCGTGTGTTCCCTATCATCATCTTCCTACTCCCCTTCTGCCTTCTGGCCCTTGTCACTAGACTCCTGTACCTCGTTAGTCTCATTTGGTTTTACTGGGCTGTTCACTCCCAGACTGAATGGTGAACCTCGAAGGTAACTTCACCACTGAACTGAAAGGGTGTCTGGGGGTCATACTCTTGAGGTTTCTCCAGTATCCTTTAGGCCAGTAAATCTGGTCTTTTTTTTTTGTGAGTTAGAATTATGTCCTACATCCTTCTCCAGCTCTGTCCAGAAACCTCTGTTGTGATCCTGGTCAGAGCAGTCAGCGGTGGTAGCCAGGCACCATCTAGCTTTACTGGACTCAGTCCAGTGGAGGTCTTGGTAGCTGTGGACAATTAGTCCTTTGGACTAATCTTTTCGTTGTATCCTGTTCTCTTCATTCTCCCTTGCTCCCGAAGGGATGAGACCACTGTAATATCTTAGATGGCCGCTCACAGGCTTTAAAGACCCCAGACACTACTCACCAAGATAGAATGTAGAGCATTATCTTTATAAGTAGTGTCATGCCAATTGAGCTAGATGTTCCCCGAGACCATGGTCCCCAGAGCCCTCTGTCCAGCAATTCAGTCCCTCGGGGAGTTTGGATGTGTCCATGGGGCCTCCATGACCTTTCCTTGTGCAGGCTGTGTTAGTTTCCCTTGTATTGTGTACTGTCTCACCTCTCACCAAAGATACCACTTATCTATTGCCTATTTAGTATTCCCCCCCCATCCCTGGTAACCAACAAGGATTGTTACATTTTGCATGTGAATTTTTTCATGGGTTTTTAAAATAGAGGTCTCATACAATATTTGTCCTTTTGTGATTGACTTATTTCACTCAGCATAATGTCCTCCAGTTTCATCCATGTTATGAGATGCTTCACAGATTCCTTGTTGTTCTTTCTCGTTGCATAGTACTCCATTGTGTGTATGTACCATAGTTTGTTCATCCATTCATCTGTTGATGGGCATCTAGGTTGTTTCCATCGTTTTGCTATTGTGAACAATGCTACCATGAACATAGATGTGCATATGTCTATTTGAGTGACGACTCTTATTTCTCTAGGATATATTCCTAGGAGTGGGATTGCTGGATCGAATGGTATGTCTATTTCTAGCTTTCTGAGGAAGTGCCATAACATTTTCCAAAATGGTTGTATCATTATGCATTCCCACCAGCAGTGTATAAGAGTTCCCATCTTCCTGCAGCCCCTCCAACATTTGTTATTTCCACTATTTTTGATTCGTGCCAGTAATGACGGGGTGAGATGGTATCTCATTGCAGTTTTAATTTGCATTTATCTAATGGCTAGTGATCGCGAGCATTTCCTCATGTGTCTGTTGGCCATTTGAATGTCTTCTTTGGTGAAGTGTCTGTTCATTTCCTTTGCCCATTTTTTGATAGGATTGTTTGTCTTTTTGTTGTAGAGGTGTTGGATTTTCTTGTAGATTATGGAGATTACACCTTTGTCTGACTTGTACTGTCCAAAAATTTTTTCCCAGTCTGTAGGTTCTCTTTAGACTCTTTTGGTGAAGTCTTTTGAAGAGCATAGGTGTTTGATTTTTAGAAGATCCCAGTTATCTACTTTATCTGTTAGGTTTTGTGTGTTGATGGTTATGGTGTGTATCCTATTAATGCCATGTAGTAAGGCCTGAAGTGTTGGTCCTATTTTTTCTTCTATGAACTTTATAGTTTTAGGCATTATATTCAGGTCTTTGATACATTTTGAAGTAGTTTTTGTATACGGTGTGAGGTATGGGTCCTGTTTCATTTTTCTGCAAATAGATATCCAGTTTTGCCAGCATCGTTTGTTAAAAAGACTGTCTTTTCCCCATTTGATGGACTTTGGGCCCTTGTCAAAAATCAGCTTACCGTAGGTGGATGGATTTACATCTGGGTTCCCAATTCTGTTCCATTGGTCAATGTATCTGTCGTTGTACCAGTACCAGGCTGTTCTGACTACTGTAGCTGTATAGTAGGTTCTCAAGTTAGGTAGTGTGGGTCCTCCAACTTTATTCTTCTTCTTCAGTAGTGCTTTACTTATTCGGGGCTTCTTCCCTTTCCATATAAAGTTAATAATTAGTTTTTCCATCTCTTTGAAGAATGTTGTTCGTATTTGGATCGGGATTGCATTGTATTTGTAAATTGCTTTGAGTAGAATTGCCATTTTCACAATGTTGAGTCTGCCTATCCATGAGCATGGTACGTTTTTCCATTTATGTAGATCCCTTTGGGTTTCATGCAGCAGTGTTTTGTAGTTTTCTTTGTATAGGTCTTTTACATTCCTGGTCAGATTTATTCCTAAGTATTTTATCTTTTTAGGGGCTATTGAAAATAGTATTGATTTCCTGATTTCCTTTTCATCGTTCTCTTTACTGGTGTATAGGAATCCAACTGATTTTTCAATGTTTATCTTGTATCCTGCTACTCTGCTGAATCTTTCTATTAGTTCCAGTAGATTTCTCATGGAGTCTTTAGGGTTTTCTAGGTATAGTATCATATCATCTGCAAACAGGGACAATTTAACTTGTTCGTTACCAATTTGGATGCCCTTTATTTCTTTCTCTTGCCTTATTGCTCTAGCTAGAACTTCCAGCACAATGTTAAATAGGAGTGGTGATAAAGGGGCATCCTTGTCTTGTTCTTGTTTTCAAGGGGAATGTTTTCAGCCTCTCTCCATTAAGAATGATGTTGGCTGTTGGTTTTGCATAGATGCCCTTCATTATGTTGAGAAATTTCCCTTCTATACCTATTTTATTGAGAGCTTTTATCAGGAGTGGGTGTTGGACTTTGTCAAATGCATTTCCTGCGTCGATTGAGATGATCATGTGATTTTTTTCTTTACTTTTATTTATGTGGTGGATTATGTTGATGGATTTTCTAATGTTAAACAATCCTTGCATATCTGGTATGAATCGTACTTGGTCGTAGTGTATTATTTTTTTGATATGGTACTGAATTCTATTGGCTAGAATTATGTTCAGAATTTTTGCATCTATATTCATGAGAGATATTGGTCTGTAATTTTCTTTTTTTGTGATGTCTTTGCCTGGTTTTGGTATCAGCATTATGCTGGCTTCATAGAATGAATTTGGAAGTGTTGCTTCCTCTTCTATGCTCTGAAATAGCTTGAGTAGAACTGGTACAAGCTCTTCTGTAAATGTTTTGTAGAATTCTCCAGTGAAGCCATCTGGGCCAGGGCTTTTCTTGGTTGGGAGTTTTTTTATTACTTTTTCAATCTCTTCTCCTGTTATGGGTCTGTTCAGATTTTCAGTATCACTTTGTTGTAGTTTGGGTAGGCTGTGTGTTTCTAGAAATTTATCCATTTCCTCTAGGTTTTCAAATTTGTTGGAAGATAGTTTTTCATAATATTCTGTTATAATCCTTTTTATTTCGGTTGGGTCTGCTGTAATGTCCCCGATTTCATTTCTTATTTGGGTTATTTGTGTCCTCTGCTGTTTTTCTTTTGTCAGTCTGGCCAGTGGTTCATCGATTTTGTTGATTCTTTCAAAGAACCAACTTTTGGTTTTGCTGATTCTTTCTATTGTTTTTCTGTTCTCTATTTCATTTATTTCTGCTCTGATCTTTACTATCTCCTTTCTTCCGGTGGTTGTAGGCTTTTTTTTGCTGTTCGCTTTCTATTTGTTTGAGTTCTGTAGTTAATGTTTTGGTTTTGTCCCTTTCTTCTTTTTTGATATGTGCATCTATTGCTATAAATTGTCCTCTGAGGACTGCCTTTGCTGTGTCCCAAAGATTTTGGTATGATGTGTTTTCATTTTCATTTGATTCTAGGAATTTTTTAATTCCATCTCTGATTACTTCTATTACCCATTGATATGTAAGCAGAGTATTATTCAGTTTCCATGTAGTTGATTTTTTTTCCTTGCTGTTTCTAGTGTTAATTTGTACCTTGACGGCATTGTGGTCAGAGAAGATACTGTGAATTATCTCAATGTTTTGGATCTTGTTGAGGATTGCTCTGTGGCCTAAGATGCGGTCTATTCTGGAGAACGTTCCATGTGCATTGGAAAAGAATGTGTACTTTGCAGCGGTTGGATGGATTGTTCTATATATGTCTATGAGGTCCAGTTGGCTGGTTGTGTCCTTTAGGTCTTCTGTATCCTTGCTGAGTTTCTTCTTAGTTGTTCTGTCCTTTACTGAGAGTGGTGTGTTGAAGTCTCCTACTATTATTGTGCAACTGTCCATTTCTTTTTTCAGTGCTGCTAGAGTTTTTTTATGTATTTTGGAGCCCTGTCATTGGGTGCGTAGATGTTTATTATGGTTATGTCTTCATGATGTGTCATCCCCTTAATCATTATATAGTGTCCTTCTTTGTCTTTTATGGTGGATTTTGTTTTAAAGTCTATTTTATCTGAGATTAGAATTGCCACTCCTGCTCTTTTTTGGTAGTTGTTAGCTTGATATACTTTTTTCCAACCTTTGACTTTTCATAAATTCACATCTTTGTTTCTAAGGTGTCTCTCTTGTAGACAGCATATTGATGGATCCTGTCTTCTTATCCATTCTGTCACTCTCCTTCTCTTTCTGGGTGCATTGTGTCCATTTACATTCAGTGTAATTATTGATAGATGGAAGTTTGTTGTTGTCATTTTGTAGTCCTTTTTTTTGTGGTGCTGAAGTTTTCTTTGTTCTTCTTACTCTCTTGTGCTGAGTTACTTTTGTTTATGGATTTTGTGTTCATTTCTTTTGTTTTTGTAGGTTTTGTTTTTGCTGAGACTTTATGTTTTTCGTCTTTATTTTTATGAGTTGGTTTGTTAACTTTCTTTGTGGTTACCATGAATTTTACCCTTATCTTTCTAAGTTTGAAGCAGTCTACTGTTAGTTGGTATTGCCTTGCCTTCCTCTCCGTTAGAAGGTTCTATACCTATCCCGTTTATTCCCTCTTTCATTGTTTTGATGTGGTTGTCATTCTTTGATTGATTGCTCTGATTCCCTGTTGTATTTCTTCTGGTTTTGGATAGTCCTCAAGAGTTCATTTCCTAGAATGGTATCTGGTTCGTATGAACCTGCGTCCTAGGTCCTGCCTGAGGGCTGAAGCTGTTTGTCCTCAGATCAAAGAACTCCCTTTAATAATTCTTGTAGGTTTGGTTTGACTTTTGCATAGTCCCTTAGTATCTGTTTATCTGGAAATGACCTAATTTCACCGTCAAATTTGAATGAGAGTTTTGCAGGATATATTATTTTTGGCTGACAGTTTTTTTCTTTCAAGATTTTATATATGTCATCCCACTGCCTTCTTGCCTGCATGGTTTCTGCCAAATAATCTGAGCTTAGTCTTAGTTTTTCTCCTCTGTATGTGACTTCTTGTTTTTCACGAGCTGCTCTCAGGATTCTTTGTTTGTCTTCAGTTTTGGCGAGTGTGAATATGATATGCTTTGGTGATTTTCTTTTGGGGGTCTCTTCTATATGGGGTTCGTTGAGCTTCTTGGATGGCAAGCTTTTCATCTTTCATGATATTGGGAAAGTTTTCTGTCAGCAGTTCCTCAATGATCCTCTCTGTGTTTTCTGTTTTCTCCCCCTGTTCTGGGATGCCAATCACTCATAAATTTTTGCTTTTAATTGTGTCCCACATAACTCTCAGGGTCTCTTCATTTTTCTTTGTTCTTTTTTCTGAGTTTTCCTGAAACAGAGTTGTATCCAAGTGTTTGTCTTCAGTTCCACTGATCCTGTCTTCCACGGTTTCAAATCTACTTCTCAGCCCTTCTATGGCATCATCCATTTCTGAAATATCGTTGTTTATCCTTTGGATTTCTAATTGTTGTTTTTGTGTAATTTCGAGTTGTGAATTTATTTTAATATTTGGTTCCTGCATCATCTTCCTGAATTCTTCCAATTTTTTGTCTCTGTTTTCCATAAATCTGTCTATTTTTTCCTCATGTTTGTCAGCTTTTTGCCTCAGTTCTTGGAAAATTCTGAGTATTAGTGATTTGAGTTCCCTATCGGGTACTTCTAGTGCATTTTCTTCCACAGGAGAGTTATCTGGTGTTTTAATTTGGATGCCTATTGGAGCCATCTTGTCTTGTTTTTGTAAATGTTTTGATATTGTTTGCTGTTTTGGGGGCATTCAGTAGATATTTCTCTCGTTTATTGATTGTAGATTTTTTTGTTTCATCCTTGTAGTACAGCTGGGCAGGTCTCACTGAAGAGCCACTGGGACGGGTTGTTTGTGGCACTCACCGCAGCCACCAGGATGGTCGGTAGTCAGTGCTGGGCAGGTTCCAATAGGGCGTGCCTGCACAGCTTGGTGGTGTGATGTCAAGTGCATGGTGCAGGTAGACAGGATGCAGCGGGGAGATGGTTATGTGTGGAGCTAAGCTGGATATGGGAGAGAGGAGAGAGGAGCAGGAGCAAAAAAACATACAAACATAAAAGAAAGCTAGGGGAGCTTGCCGTTGGAATGGACAGATGAGAGACTATGGGATGGAGAAAACCAGAAGGGGGAGAGAAGGAAAAGGAAAGAATGAACAAATAAAAATCAGAAAAGTTAAAGAACTGCAAACTTCCCAGGGATCCCACTGATGCAGCTATGAGGTCTGGGGAAGTCGGTCTCAGGTTTCACAGCACAGCCTGGTCAGAAGGTGCAGAGGCATACAATGCCTGGTGTTCAGGGATCAGAAAGAGAAGGAAGAGATAGAGAGACGAGAAATTGACCAATGAAGAAAGACAAAAGGGAAAAAGAGGGAAACGAAAACAAAACTAATCAAAAAAGAAAAAAATAAAATAAAATAAAAAAATAAAAAAGCAACACCAGCAGTCAACGAATGGCACTCAGAGAGCCAGCCAGTGCTGGCTGGTGTTTCTTGGCAAGAGACTGTGTCCGTGGGAAACAGAGGAGGCCGAGTGTGAGTGAAGAAGGGTGGAGAGTGGGAAAGCGTATATCACAAATTGTCTGCACTCTGGGGACCCTCAGAAAGGAGCAAAAGAGGGTGCAAGGAGACAGGCACCCAAGTGAAAGGAGGGGGAGGCAGCGAGAGGCAAGCAAGAAACCAAAAGAAGCAGGAGGAAAAAAGAAAAAAAAAAAAGCAGCACCAGCAGCCAACATACGGCACCCAGAAAGCCGCGCACCTGGGTGCGCGGAATCCAAGCAGCCGGCAGACCCCAGTGAAGAGACTGCGGCCACAGGAAGCAGAAGAGCAAATGAACAAAGGCCCTGGGATCTCACCAGCGCAGCAGCCCAGACCTGGAAGCAGCCACATGCCTGAACGCAGCCCCACAGCCCCGCAGGAAAGAGCAAAGACAGCGCTCGGAACCAGACACCCGAGCAAAAGGAGGGGGAGGCGGCAGAAAAAGCAACGCCAGCAGCCAGCAAACGGCATTCAGAGAGCCGCCCGCCCGGGCGTGCAGAATCCAAGCAACCGGCGCCCCCCGGCCCAGGGACGTTGGCCACGGGAAGCTGGGGAGCCCCAGCCAAGGCTAAGAGGGGTGGGGGGTGTGAAAGTGCACACCTCAAATTACCGGCTGTTTTGTCTCCCACTGGATGCTCTGCGAGGCTGCTCTCCCGTTCTCCCGTTTGCTGGTCTCTGATAGGATTCCAAGATGGTGGATCCGCGCTGTATTAGCTGGTAGAGGACCTCTGCATGAATCTCTCCTCGCTCTCCATTCTCTTTCAGTATTCTCACTCCGTTTGGTGTTTGGCTGAGTTCTTTATCTCTTCATTTGATGTTCTAGGGGTTCAGGATTGTTGATTCTCTGTTTGGCTTAGTTTTTTGGATCTTTGCTCTGGAGGGACGGCGTGGTGCTTCTGCCTAGAGCACCATCTTGCTGGACTCCTCTGATCAAGGTATTTTTTTAACCACATAGAAATTTTCTAGATTAAGAAACTGTTCTAAGAGCTAAGTAAATAGTTAAAACAGAAATGTCTAGTTGAAATTTTCAAGAGATTTCTTGGTATTTGGAATTGGAACTGAGAATCATGTTTTTTCTACTAGTCATTGCTATGTATATAAATTTGGAGATATTGCTCTCACTAAAGACTGGAGCTGGTCAGAGACAGACTGAAGAGATCTCTAACAAGAAGCAAATATAAGGAACCAAGGTATAACAGCACTCAGGAAAAAATGACAGAAAAACCAGACAAACACAAAAACTTGTTGCTGTCGAGTCAGTTCCCGCTTGTACTTGCCTGATACTAATTAAAAGAATAAAACCGGTGAATAGCAGAAAAAAAAGTCAGTAGAAAAAAAACAAACTAACTAACAAGAAAAATGACACAGTTATATACTTCAGAAAGTGATGGTCAAAATAGAGAAAATACTTTCACAGGAAAAAATGGAATACAGAATTCAAAAGCCAAGTGAACAACGCAGGGGATTGGTAATGGGAAGCACATAATCCAAAGAATAGAAAGATATTTACCACAAGTACTTTGCATTAGAACAATTTTATAAGAATACAAATTTGGTAAACTAGAACCCAAATGAAATGATTGACATAACTGAACGAGAAAAAAAATTAGAAACTGAGGAAATACATTGAGAAACAAAAGAACATTATTAAAAAATAAAATAGATACAGCACGATATGAAATAGATATTACTGACAATTGGAAAACAAATTACTGACAAAGAGTAAGGCTTGATTTGATCACAGTGAGTACAAACAAAAAATATGAAGAGATTAAATCAGAAAAAAATAATGGATAAATAAGAGGCTATCTCCTTAAAATGAGAGAAATGAGTCTGCAATTGGACAGACCACACTGACTTCCAGGCAAATTCAGTACCAAATGGTCAATACCAAGACTTATTCTTATTAAATTATAGAAATACAAGAAAAAGAAAGAAACTTCCATATATTAAAGTAGAAAAAGCATATCACCTGGATATCTTGGATCCTGTATCAATCAGGAGACTTCTTAGGAGAAAACAAAACTTGCTTAACCAAAACTCCTGTCTATAATATATTTATCAAAATAAATACACAGAATGAAGAAATCATGGTAAGCAGAAGGTGGTGCACACCATATCCATTGTTTTTACTAAACAATCCTGTGAAGTGTGGTTATATAACAGACTGTAAATGTTAGAAAATTTGACCATATAAAATTTTAACATAACTGATAAATCAGGAGGTACAGCAATAGGCTATAGGAGGAAATGTTAGAGTGCAAATTACCCTTACTTTCAAGCAGTGAGTTAATTGATGCTACATAAAACTAAACTAAGTTGTTAAAAATGGCTGCAAACTCTTAATTTACCATAAAATCTTTTTTTTAAACATTAAAAATTTTTAAACATACTATCTTTTTTGAGAGGATCTTTTTAAAGGGAGATGAGAAATTCCTAAAATTTCACTCTGGCCTTTTTCTTTTTTAATTTTAAGAAAAAATGAACAGTAACTTTTATTTAAATAGTATATATAGCATAATCTATTTTTCAGGTAGAAACCTATCTCTACTACATACGATCTCTATAGTCAATTGTGAATCTATCTATCTAAAATCTACATTTGGAATAATATTTATCTGATATTAATGATGGCTATTTCTGTATGATGGAATCTGGAATAGTTTTAAATTTAGCTTGAATATATCATGTTGATATTACCTTGAAAATACAAAAAAAGATTTATTTTAAAATATCTTGAATTGTCTGGCAACATCTATTAAGAACACAAATTAGTTGAACTCTTTTGACTAATCTGACTTCAAAAAACATCAAAACATTTGTATGTGTATTTTTCCTAAATTTTGAGGATTTTGACATCCTTTCTTATTCTGATTTATGATTATTTAAATACAATTTTCAAGAAACAGAATGTTGAAAGCAAACACCAATTCTAGAATATTTCATTTGGGAAAGCTGTTAAGAAAACAGGAAGTATTTTGACTGATACGACACAAAGGATGAAATATGGCTTAGAAATTAAACTTCTCTTGCTTTCTCTTCTGTGCTACTTTCTTGAAAGCTGACAAGTGACTTTCAATAACCCTTGATGATGTCTTGTGCTTTAGATTTGTTAATTTTATCATGATTCAGTTTCACACAAAAACTACAGGAGCTTCAAGATGAGAAGAGTCACCACTGTAACCACTGTGTTCCCTATCTCTAAGAGGCTAGGTTTTGTAATCTAAAAATAATTCAAAATAATTCAGAATAGTGCATCTTTCACTACCTATTTCATCTAAAGAAAATAAAATGAATCCACTTGCAAATTCATACTTACTTTGTGTCTCTGAATGTAATTAATATCCAAGAGCATAAATAACCACAGGATTATTTTCTAATTTTCAACATTTCACCCTTCTAAATGGTCTTAATTACTTAATTTATAGAATTATTTTTAGTTCCTACTGAATATGCCATATATTACACATGCCAGCCTAAGGTGTTAGAGCGTTAATTTTGTGAGTCCAGGGTCTTGGGTTTATCCCCCACTACACACTCTTTCATTTGTTATGGGTGGTAATATATTTTGTGTAAAGAATATAGGTTCTGTGGTCTAACGGAGCTTTTTTGAATCCCAGTTACGTCCCTTACTAATACCATGAGTTTGGGTAAATTAATTAAGATCACTAAAACTCAGATTCCTCTTTTGCAAATAAAAATAATTACAAGAAATATTGCATATTTGATGTAAGGATTAAATGAAATATAAACATATCTTATCACATCTAAGATGGCATCAACTGTAAAATGCCCCCATTATTTCACATACCTCTATGAAATAGAAAATGCAGTCAATTAAGCTATAACACAATGCTTTCTTATCATTTAATATGTTTATTTTACACTTACCAAAAGATCTTGTCATGGATTGAATTGTGTCCCCCCAAAGTATGTGTCAACTTGGCTAGGCCATGATTCCCAGTATTGTGTGATTGTCCAACATTTTGTCATCTCACGTAATTTTCCTATGTGTTGTAAATCCTACCTGTATGATGTTAATGAGGCAGAACTCAATCTACAAGATTAGGTTGTATCTTGAGTCAGTCTCTTTGGAGATATAAATGAGAGAAGCGAACCGACAGACGGGGGGCCTCATACCACTCAGAAAGCAGCACCAGGAGTAGAGCACATCCTTTCGACCTGGGTTCCCTGTGCTAAGAAGCTCCTAGACCAGGGAAAGATTGATGACAAGGACCTTCCCCCAGAGCCAACAGAGAGAAAGCCTTCCCCTGGAGCTGGCACCCTGAATTTGGACTTCTAGCCTACTGGACTGTGAGAGAATAAATTTCTCTTTGTTAAAGCCATCTACTTGTGGTATTTCTATTATATCAGCACTAGATAACTAAGACATAGCTCTTTAAGAATTATGTAGTAATACTAATGGGCCACATCTACCATGGCCTCCACCAGACTGAGTCCAGTACAACTAGATGGTGCCCAGCTACCACCACTGACTGCTCTGACAAGGATCACAATAGAGGGTCCCAGACAGAGCTGGAGAAAAATGTAGAACAAAATTCTAACTCAAAAAAAAAGACCAGACTTACTGGCCTGACAGAGACTGGAGAAACCCTGAGAGTATGGCCCCTGGACACCCTTTTAGCTCAGTAATGAAGTCACTCCCAAGGTTCACCCTTCAGCCAAAGATTAGACAGGCCCATAAAACAAAACGAGACTAATGGGGCACAACAGCCCAGGGACAAGGACTAGAAGGCAGGAGGCGACAGGAAAGCTGGTAATAGGGAACCCAAGGTTGAGAAGGGAGAGTGTTGACATGTTGTGAGGTTGTTAACCAGTGTCATAAAACAATATGTGTACTGACTATTTAATGAGAAACTATTTGTTCTGTAAACCTTCATCTAAAGTACAATAAAAAAATAAAAAAAGAATTAGTCACAGACTTTTAGCATATATCATTCTTATGTATATATAAAAAGTAATATAAAGCTAAACAAATTTATTTTTATATCTTCTTGATACTTAGTGTCTTGGTATTTAGTGTTCTTCTACTTGCTATTGTCAACATGTATTTTCCCACACATCCTCTGTGTATTCAGGCACATTGGAAATGCATCATTGCTTAGACTGCCCCTCTATTCTCTCCAGGATTTTCTTGCACGATGCTTCCCCAATTTCATGTATTTTTTAACTTATTTTGAAACAATGTTAGACAGAAAAAAGTTGCAAAAGTAATAGAGCATTTTCATGTAACTTCCACACAACTTCCCCCAATGTTAACATCTTACCTAGCCATACTACAACACTCCAGAAGAATAACAATATTACATAATACAGTACTATCAACCAAAGTACAGACTTCACTGAATTTCACTAGTTTTTCCATGAATGTCTCACTTCTATTCCAGGCTCTAATTCAGGAACTTGCATTGCACTTAGCTGCCATTATCACCTTAACCCCCTCCAATCTGTTACAGCTTTTCCATCTTTGTTTTTCATGTCTTTGACACTTTTAAAATACTGATCAGGTATTTTGTGAAATGTCCCTCAATTTGAGTTTGCCTTATTTCTCATGATAGATTGAGTTTAAGCATTAGTGAAAGAGTACTGTATCCATTTTCTATTGCTGCCTAGAAAATGACCACGAATTTAGTGGCTTAAAGAGGTCCCTTGGTGGCCCAAAGGTTTGTGCTCCACTACTAACCTAAAGATTGGTGGTTTGAACCCACCCAGCAGTGCCACAAAGAAAGGCCTCGTTATCTGCTTCTGTAAAGATTACAGCCAAGAAAATCCTAGACACTCTTACTCTATAACACATGGGGTTGCCATGAGTTGGGATCAACTCAATGGCAATGAGTTTGGGTTTGTTTATTTGTATTCTCTTTTTTTTTAAGTGTGGGGAAGTGGGTTAAAACAAAATTTATTATTTTATGCCTCTGTAAATCAGACGTTCAGGTTGGCTCATCTGGATTCTCTGTTCCAGGTTTCACTAGGCTGAAATCAAGGTGTCGGCAACGTTGCATTCCTCACTGAGACTCAGGGAAACAGTCTACTTTCAAGCTCATTCAGGTTGTTGGCCAAATTCAGCACCTTGTGGTTGTAGGATTGAGGTCCCCTTTTCCTTTCCGGCTGTTGATCAGGGATTTTTTTCAGCTTCAGTCCACATTCCCTAACTCATGCTTTCCTTCCTCCAACTTCAAAACCAGCAATGGAGGGTCAAGTCCTTCTCATGCTTTAAATCTCACTGAACGTCTGTCCTGCTGCATCTTTCTTCTGTTTCCAACCTGAGAAAGTTCTTTCCTTTTAAGGATTTGTGTGATTAGATTGGGCCCACCCAGATAATCCAGCATAATCTCCCTAACTAAGATACTTAACCTTAATCACATATACAAAGTCCTTTCGCCAAGTAAACTAACATGTTCACAGATTCAAGGGATTAGAGCATGGTCATCTTTGGGGAGCCATTACAACAGATATCATGGAGGTGAAATGCCCTTCTCAGTGTATAATATTAGGGACTACACAATGTCAATATGTTTTATTAATCAATATGTTTTATTACTGCTGATGTTAACCTTAATGGTGGGTCAAGGTAGTTGATGCCAGGTTTCTCCACTGTAAAGTTACTGTTTTTCCCTTTGTAATTAATAAAATTTTGGAGGAGATACTTCAAGACTATGTAAATATTCGTCATAAAATATTGGCTACTAATTTTAGCATTCATCCATGGATCTTGCCAAAAGCAATTATTATTGTGGTGTTCCTATGGTGATTTTCCTTTTCCATCAGAATTCTACATTCATTAATTGGAATTTTACAATTAATTAAATAAATTTACTTTTAATTATAAAAATTATTAATTATGTAATATATCCTGGTATAAGAGGGAGATGAAAATGTACAATAAAAATGTGCATCGTAGAGTGGATGAAACAATAATGGTTAGTACTCATCGGCTAACCAAAAGATTGGCAGTTCAAAGCCACCAGCCTCTTTGCAGAAGATGTAGCAATCTGCTTCCATAAAGATTACAACCTTGGAAACTCTATGGGGGCAGTTCTACTCTGTCCTACAGGGTCATCATGAGTTGGAACTGACTCGATGTCAATGGGTTTGGTTTTACATGTATATGTATATGCACATATGTACATATACATACATGTACATATATACATACACATATATAAACATACATATGTATATATATACATATATAAACACACATATATATATATATATACACATACACACATGCAAAATGCCTGGGATCTCGTCACTTGTTACTAAGTCTGGGTGGATCACAAACTTATCTTTGGTTTCCTCTGCTTGCTTAATGACTGAAAAATCTTATTCATATTGAATGTAAGAATTAGAATTCATTTATTTCACTACATATCACAGAAAAAAAAGCATCATTATAGAATCATTGACAACAGAAATAAATGTGTATATAAAGAAATTCTCATTTTCCAAACATTTGAAACATCAATAAACAAACATAAATAAAGAAATGTATTTCAAGGTAGATTAAAATGGAATTGTATGAACTGGTAATTCACCACACTGAACCACATATTGCTGTTGAGTCGATTCCACCTGATAGCGACCCTATAGGACAGAATAGAGCTTCCCCATAGGGTTTTCAAGGCTGTAAATTTTTACAGAAGCAGACTGCCACATCTTTCTCCTGCAAAACAGCTGATGGGTTTGAACTGCTGAGCTTTAAGTAGCAGCAGAACGTTTAACCACTGCACTACCAGGGCTCCTCTGACATATGTATTTATATGTGAGTCATCTGTATACGTGACAGTTAAATGAGCTTTAATACATATATTGAAAAGATGCTAAGCATTTTTTAAGCCTTAAACTGATTTACCCTAGATTCAAGTAGTGCCAATTCATTTAAAATATTTCTCCCTAAACTCACAGTCATTAAATTCCATTTCTACAAACATTTTTTATTATAATCTAAATAAATATACATTTATTTTAATTTATGCATTAGAAAGCTTCCAACATGTGCTCCTATTTTGGGGTCCAAATTGTTGATTTTAGTACATACTCCTCTCACATTGGATGAGAAGTTAATTAATAGCAGTTTGCACCACATTTCCTCCACGAATAAATTGTAAGAATGACTCAGAATGGCAATGCTTAAGCTTACACAGAAGCATACAATAATTCCAACTAGAATAAAATCTCACCACATACGGTTTCTTTCCATTATCAACAAATGACTACTGGATGAAAAAACGATTATTTGGCAGTAACTGATTCCAGCGGGAGGTGGGAGGGGAAGCCTTTGAAAACATTTAAATAACTATAGCATTAATGCCAAAAATGATGGCTTGTACTTATATACACGCTTTTGATTTTTCACAATTCAAATTATTGATCTGCTCATACTGCTGCTTCTTTTTTGTGTCTAACTGACTTGCCTGAAATAATTTGGAATGCTATTATTATTGCCACAGGAGAATATATAAGGTATTTCTAAACGTCAAATGGTTTATCTTTGAGTCGCAAATAAGCCTCAAAAGTGTTTGTAACTGATGAAGCACTGCTATCATCTTTATAAATTTGCAAAATATCTAACTAAAATGCATCATCAGAGAGGCTAGACAATTCTTATCCATACAGCACAGTGGAGCACAGAAGGGAGAATAAGTAGTTTGTCATCTAAAGCCCTGTCTATATTTTCATCTGTGACTTTCTAGCCTTTATGGCCTTTATCATGTTATTTACCTTTTCTCTTTAGTTTCCTCATGCTTAAAATAGAAATAATAGTGATACTCTCTAGCATTTGTTGTGATCATTTATTAAGTTAAGGTATGTAAAGTTCCAGGCATATAATAGTTGGCCAATGAAAGCTGATTCAGAATTGATAAAGATAGAAAAAATGTGAAAGAAAAACCTTTCTATTATGCATTCCAAAGGATTACAATAACATGTTAATCTACTCACAGATTACTTACATGCATACCATACATTTGCCATTGAATTCTATGCTGTTCCAGTATTTCACTTTTCATGCATAATTTTCAGTCCCAGTGAATATAAAATTTCCTCAAGGACAGAGACATTCTTCTACAATTTTGAACGTTCTTGCCCCCCATGGTACCATAGCCTTCCTGATAAAAGCCCTACAAAGCTTAAAAAATAAAGCCTAACAAAAACCAACAGAAATCCAATAAAAGCATTTGAAATGTTGTAACCAGAAGAGATGCTGGAAAATGATACAGAAAAACTTTAATGGTACATTTTTTAATTTTTATTTTTGTAATTGGGTGGCTGTTTTCAGCTTAGAAAACATACAAAAAGCTCTTACTGCCAATCCTAGATCTGTGATAGTTTCACCCCACTGCCACCATCATGTTCTTTAAGCAGAAACAGATATATTTACCCCAGATATGTAGATGTACAGAGAACTCAAACTCAAAAACAGGCATGTGGTATTGGGAATAAGTAAGTAACTCATGACAAGCAAATTGCAGTGTATGTGAAGTAGATTTATGTAAAGTCTAAACTATAGACAATTTCAGACTAAGAAGCTAATAATTCTTTGCAATTAAAATTAAGAGCCATGAACATGGAAGCAATTACTTTATTGCCGAATATGAGAGACATAGAAAAGATCAGTTAAAAAGAGTAGAACATTTTAACAATGAACTAAAAAGAGAAAACAAACTAAAACAATCCCCTTAACTACACTTGGCAAAGAATTTCACTCATATTTACTCAGAAGGAATTAAAAAATTCAAATAGCATTTGCACCTTCTTTTGTATATATTTGCATTTCAGAATAAATTGTGCATTGCTTTCAGTCCTTTCTGAGTTCATTCTCAATTTCATATTTTTTTTTTTATTTATAAAGTTTTGGGTTTTTAAAAATGGCGTAGTGGTGTCAGACCCTCTCATCTAACTTCATAAGGGGGAAGAGAGAGAATCAAGATCAACATCAGCCCAAGGCTGATTCATATGAGGTGGAGGTCAAACATACCTCTACCCTCCAACCTTTTTACCAATTCTGACACCAGCTGTCCTTCCCACTGCACTCTCTACTTCTCTGCTGGGTTTGATAATTTGTTGCAATGGCCACAGAACTCACAGATGTCACGATTATGGGGTTTATTAGGGAAGTAATAGATTACAATTCAGGATCAGGAACAACAGGCTACTACTCAGGTTCAGGATCAGAAGCATGTAGGCCAGTCTCCCTTCCTCAGTGCGGGACAGCTCTCTCTGTCTCCTTTCAGCTATACAGGGCTCCTCTCATCTCCCTGAGAATAGGCTTCTCTCACTCTTCCTCAGGACAGGCACTTCTCTCAGCCATCAGCCTGGCCTCTGCCCTGATCAAGCAAGTGTTACAAAGCTCTTTTACCTTTTTAAGCTCTGCTAACGAGTGCCCAGAGGTACCCCACTCCACTACCAAGCCTCCTGCCCGACAGCAGTCAGCTCTTTTGCTCCGTGGGTCAGCACTCCCACTGTTGACACCTCGCTCTGTGGACCAGGAAGCCCACTCTGCCATCTCACACCAGTCTCCTGGTTCTCCTGCCACTGTTCCTCTGCTGCCCCTTTCTTGCTGTCTTGCACCTTCTCCAGTGTTACAGCTCTCTCTGTCTCCTGAGTCTAGGAGGTTCTCAGTGCAGGGACTGGGGTCCAAAAGACACGCTCTGTTCCCAGCTCCCTTTTCTTGGTGGAAGTGAGGTCCTCCTTCTTGCCTCTGGGATGGCTCATTTTAATCCTAGTAGGATGGCAAAACTGACCAATCCCCTCATTAGGGTTCCATACACCTTATTTGCATGATCCATCCTCACAAGGTTTTCATCCACATTATTTGCATTATTAACAAGCTGTCCAATCCCCTTGGTGGGCCACAAGCACCTTATCTGAATAGTTTCACCCAGTCATTTTATGGGAGTTATTCGACCATACATGGCTAGAAGGGCTGTATTAAGTAATTCACTGTACCACGAGGTTAATTAAATGAAATTTTTAAATCTACTACCTGAATCCTAAATGAAATGGACCCCAAATGATGTTTACAGTCAGGATCTAGGGTTTTGGAATGAACAGGCCAGGTAAACATTATTCTGTGTTGAATAGAACCATTTTCTTTCGCTTGTTTGCCTACATAGTATATACTTACTCCTCACTGACACAGTTAGATTCCAAAGACCAGGTTGTTATGTGAAAATAATTGTTATGCAAAAATGGAGGATGACCACATCGGATCACAAAACAGAAGCTGACTACATAATTGCAAAATTACATCATTACATAACTGCCAAACTACTGAGAATCATGGCCCAGCCAAACTGACATATAACCTTAATCATCACAGCCAACATTACTCTTGTCTCCCACATCAGCATTTGTTACTGCCAGATGTATATTGCTAATGTACAAAATAGTTGGATAGTAGATTTTTTACTATTGTAAATGCAAAATGTCAGATAATGAGAGTAGATATACAGTAGAAATAACAATGCTTATAGAAAGCGATTGGTTAAATTTTGTGAGTGATGGATTTGTGCACAAACTTGGTCAATCCAATAAAATTCATTTCCCTTTCCTTTCATTTACTATCTCATTATGTTTGCATTTTCTAACCATGTGCATAGGTTACTTTTATTTTTTCTGAAAGGTCGAGAGATAATGCAGTTAGAATAAGTATGGGCCATTTTTCTTCACACTTGTCTGTACTTTAAATTCTATTAAGTGATAGTTTGAAAATAAAACACTGTCACTTACACTATAAATGATATTTAGAAATTAAAAGAGATATTTTAAAGCATATGCATATCAGTACATAAAAACATATATTAGTTAACATGTACTGAAGAAACTGTAATATAACATGTTTCAAAGCTGATGCCAAATTTAATACTGCTTTTTCAAAGTGTTTTGAATTTTTAAAAAGAAATTTCACTTGAAAAACAAGTCAGGCAAAAAGTAGTTTCTGTTAGCAGAAAGTCAGTTTGATGAACTGTCAGTAAATTCTTAATAGGCATAGAAGAAGAAAACTATTTCAGTTGTATGGATGTGAAAAAGCCTGAGCAGCTAAACTTCAGATCTAGGAGCAAAGGCTACAAGGTTTACATTAGAAGAAAGAAAAACATCTATTTTGGTATGCAGCAAAAGTGCCGAAAACCTTTTGCTTTAGAAACACTCTTGAGAACTAAGAAGATGCACAGCCAACAAGTCTCGTATTTTATTTTGTGGTTTCATTTGACATTTTAAATCACTGAATGTTAGAGCTGGAAGGATCTTAGAGACTGTGTTACCCAACACTCATTTTCCAATATAAAGTGCTTTGGATTTGGAGCCAAAACACCTGAGTTACTTTCCTAATCAGTATGTTCATGCTTTAGGTTTCTTAAGCACATCACTTAAACTCTGAGCCTCATTTTCCACATCTGCAAAACAGGGATAATGACATCTCCTTGCAGAATCATAATGATAGTGTATTAGTTTTCTACTGCTACTATAACAAACTACCACTAGCTTTGGGGCTTAAAACAACACAAATTTATTACCTTACAGTTCTGGAGGTCAGATACCTGAAAACGGTCACACTGGGCTAAAATCAAGGTGTTGGCAGGCCTGCATTTCTTCTGGAGGCTCTAAAGGAAAATCTGTTTCTTTGCCTTTTCCATCTTCAAGAGGCTGCCTAGATTCCTTTGCTCATGGCCCCTATCATCCATCCTGAAAGCTGGCAATGGCTGCCCGAGTTTTTCTCATGCTATATCACTCTGACACTGACACGCTTGCCTCCCTCTTTATAAGGATCTTTGTGATTATATTGAGTCCACCTGGGTAAACTAGGTTACTCGCTCCACCTCACGGTCAGCTGCAATTAATTCCATCTGCAATGTTAATTACTCTTTGCTCTGTAACATAACATATTCACAGGTTCTGGGGATTAGGACATGGGCATCTTTGTGGGGACAGGGCATTTTTCTGCCTATCACAATAATTAATCAAATAATACATGCAAGAACACTTTGTAAATCACAAAGTGTTTTATATATGTAAATAATTAATATTAGGGTATCATTGTGAATCATCAGCAAATCTTCTCAGCTCCAGGTCTCCTAATTTCCTGACCAGGTCCTTGTACACTGCATCATGAGGGATCTGGCAGGACGCACATATAGATAAGACCATAAACTTGGCTTGCACTAGGTAACCAAGGTCCAGAAGACATAGCTGTTACCAGGGGCAATTTATCTAATAGGCCAGGTAAGCACAGTACCTGTCTTGCTTGCCAGATCATCTGTAGTGAACAATTTCACATTTGTTCACCACATCAAAGATTCTGCTTCTAGGTATGGCTGACGTCTGTTTCTCTCCCAACCCCACAGCACCTTCCTATAGAATCAAAGCTTCTTCTCAAATTTACAATCCCTGACAGGGGTGGATGACCCAATAAGCAAGGTAAGCATGGGCTTACTTGTGCTTACTTACTAATCTGCAGTATAATTACTTTGATGTGGTGAAACCCATGTGAAATTGTTCACTACAGATGATCTGGTAAGCAAGGTAAGCACCGTGCTTACCTTGCCTATTGGATCATCCACCCTTGGTACTTTCAAGACGGACTCTTGGCATCAAATTGCCTAGATTTGATTTTTAATTCCACAAATCTTTAATCCTGAGAATTTTAACAAGCTACTTAACTTCTGTCAGCCTCAGTTTTCCTATATGTAAAATAGTGATAGTATTACTTACCTCATATATGTATTGAAAAAGTTAAATAAGAAAATTAGTGTAAAGTGCTTAGCACCTTGCATGACACACAAGTGCTCAAGAGATGTTGATCGTTTTTATGCCCTAGATAAATACATCCACCTGCTAGTCACAAAATAGCTATGCTAGACAACATGGCTCTCTGGGGTATAAAAATGTGAATTAGACTCATAACTTGCCCTTAAAAAATGTTTATAGTCCAATAATGAAATAAGTTTTTAAATATATTTGTTCAACTAAGTATTTTCATATATAAAGTAGCTTTCTTCATACTGTCTTCCAATACTTCAGTCCACTAAGGGGTAAAAGTTGCCATGCCACAGGGAAAATCTACACAAGCCCATTGCTGAGCATAATCAAATTCAAAGGCTTGTGACTGACACACAGTGAAAATCACATTCCCAGACCAAAGGAAACTTACTGCTAAAAATGAGATCTATGGGAATTATATAAGATCATCTTTAAAAAATATAATATATATATACACATATTTCTATATTTATATATGAATATATGTGTTTGTGCTTGTGTGTGTGTGTGTGTGTGTGTGTATTAAACCAACATTAAATCAGATAGTTTGAAGATCCTAGGAGATTATTTTTGAATGTGGTTTGTGTTCAGTGAGGGCTTATTCAAGATAAACTTGGAGACTTTTTCCAGCATATCGACAGTGAATAATGGAGTCTACTGTATGCTGAAATTCTCCAGGAAAAGTCATATAGAAAATTCTGAAGGGCAAGAGCACACCAGGATCCTAAAGTGAGTCAATGACCTAGTGAGGGAGCTAAGAATGTGATACTTCGTTCAGTTATCTGGAGCCCTGGTGGCACAGTGGTGAAGAGCTTGGCTACTAACCAAAAGGTCAGCAGTTTGAATCTACCAGCTGCACCCTATGGGGCAGTTCTACTCTGTCCTTTAGGGTTGCTATGAGTCAGAATCAATTCAATGGCAAAAAGTTTGGTTTTTGTTTTGTTTTTTGGTTTTTTTGGTTTATAGGGACTTGATTCCTGAAAGTAAGTCAAGAGAACTTGAAGAGTAACATTAAATAGCTATATATTGTATGAGTTATGCTATCCAGTTACTATTAGTAGAGGGTTATATAATTCTCATCATGGTGTGTGTATATGTATGTGTGTGTGTATATAAATCATACCATGTTCTTGGGTGGGAAAACTTAGTATTTTAGTAATTAACTTTCCTCAAATTGAATTTAATTCTAAACAAAAATCACAATAATAAGTTTTAAGGATCTTAGCAAGCTGATTCTCAAGTAAAACCAGAAAAAAAAACTGCCAAAAAAATATAAAATGATTTTCTAAAATATAATAATTATGGACTTGACCTACAAAATATGCTATGAAATACATTAAATAAAACATTTTGATATTGGTATAGGATTAATATAGTCACTAATAGAATTCAGAAACAGCATTATAATATTCTGCTTGTACATGATGCTCTATCTCAACAATTTTTAGAATATTGAGAAACTTCTGTAAAGTATGGTAAATATCAGTTTCTGAAAGTACCCAAGTTTCTCCTCCCAGCCCTGGCCCTTCCCTGGGACCCCTAAAGAACTTCCTCCAATCCAGGATCCAGTAGCAGCAGGCATAATGCCTGGTAAAGCATGACCTTTATGGACCTTATTCTGTACAAAGCACAATCGGTCCATTCTATCTGGTCTGTGCCTATGGCAATCTGGTTGTTAAATCACTCTGTACGTAACTGCATGCATACATATCTGCACATGTATATCTAAATACATCTATCCATGCAAGCAATTCAAGGATATTACTGAATTGTAAGAGTTCTTCATTTAATCTGTATAAAAGTTTTCTATGAAGTATTTTCACTGCAACTCACTTCTCCCGTTATGTGCTTGTCTTTTTATCTTCTTAATGATGTCTTTGAAGAGCAAAGTTTTCCCATTTTCATAAAGCTCAGTTGTCATTTTTTTAAATTTTATATTTCACACTTTTTGTGTCTAATCCAATTAATATTTCCATATTAAAGCCTTAAAGATTTTCACTTTTTATAGAAATGTTATGCTTATATACTGTTTTTACCTTTAGGTCTATGATATATTTTACATTTAAAAATTCTTTATCGTAGTAAAATATATATAACAAAACTTTTTTCCATTTTAACCACATTTAAGTGTAAAATTCAGTGTCATTAATTACATTTACCAAATTGTACAACCATCACCACTCTATTCCCAAATGTTTTTTATCACCCTTAATAGAAACTCCGTATCCTTTAAGCAATAACTTCCCATTTCCTCCTCCCCTAGCCAGTGTTTTAGTGAATCACTCATAAGTAGAAATACACTAGTGGATATCATCCATTTCCTTCCTTCTTAGTGCTGGAATGTATATCTGTAGAGTAGCAGCTGTCACTAGGATGATGGAGCAAGAAGAAAGAAAGTTTTTGGTTCTTTTATGGCAGTATTGGGTTGCTATACTGGCCCTGAATACCAACTTCTAGACTAATATCATGCAAGAAAATTAAACCTCTTATTTGTTCTAGCCTCTGTAGTAAAGTTTCTGCAAGTCACAGTAGAATTATATCCTAACTGACATACAAAGGAGACCTGGTGGCGTAGTGGTTAAGCATTCAGCTGCTAGCCAAAAGGTCGGCAGTTTGAATCCACCACCTACTCCTCAGAAACCCTACAGGGCAGTTCTACTCTGTCCAGTAGGGTCGCTATGAGTCAGAATCAACTCGACAGGAATGGATTTTTTTTTTTTTTTGATATGTGAATCTAGGAAAAATTCTATTTCTACTATAATCCCTTCTCTCGAAGTCTATATGGATTCTTCTACATGTGATTAAAGAATGGCTACTTTTCTTCCTTTGAATTTGGGACTCTAGAATAATACTAATTTCACTTGGCTTTGTGCTTCACTTACACACAAAGCTGTGCGTCTTTGGAGGATGAAGATATTGGGTGTCTGTAATATTTCATTCCTCATGGTGCTTAGGACGGTACCTTTCTTTTGGTAGATACACAAATATATTTTAATTGAATTGAAGAATAAATTACAGTGAAGAATAGAGCATATATGAAAAAAATACTTCAGGAGAAAAAGTTTATTTTTCCTTAATCATAGAAAAAACTACTTTGTTTTAGGAAAATTAAAATAAGACAAAGAATAAAAATCTCTCGCTCTCATTACTTGCTTTTAATTTTAGCTCAGAAAAGCAATAATGATTTACAAACCTGTGTATTACCAAAGGATTAGCAGCTATTGGCTTAGCCTAAGGTATCAGCACTTTCCAGCATATATTAATTTCCAGATGAGGTCTTATGTCTCAATTACTATTGCCTAACAAATATAGCATATTATTTCAATTTTCACTTTAGACCAAAGGTGATGGAAATACCAAGATGCTTTTGACTTTACAATTTTCTGGTTTTTGTTTTGTTCATTGTTGTTTTTGTTTTTCAATATGTTTTGTTTATATATATATATATATATATATATATATAAAACCCATTGCCATCGAGTTGATCTTGACTCATAGTGATCCTATAGAACAGAGTAGAACTGCCCATAAGGTTTCCAAGGAGGAGCTGGTGGATTTAAACTGCTGACCTTTTAGTTAGCAGCCGTAGTTCATATATATATGTGTGTGTCCGTATTGTATATGTGTGTATATATATATATACATATGTGTGTGTATATATATGTGTGTGTGTATATATATACATATAGGGGGAAAATACATTTTTTGGGACAAAAAGAGGGTAGAGGTAAAAGTAACTTGCAGCAAACAGCTGAACTTAGTGTAGGAGATATTAAAGTGGCCAAGACAAGGAACATCATTTTTTAAATTATCCCCTCCTTTCATTTAGCTTTCAGTCTAAAATACGTGTCATGATAAATTCTGCAACAATCCTCTCAGCAACAGTCATTAACTTTTTATATCACCATCATTATTTATTAAAAAACTGTTACCAAAATTCAGTCAGAAAGTTAATTGGATTCCTGATCTCTAGTTTCTACCAGCTCACTGTTCTCAGTGCTAGAGAGGAAAATTGAGATGTGATTCATAGGAGTCTATAAATGGTGTGCATTTTTATTATCGCTTCCTTTCACTCAGCAAGGTTTAAACTGGGTTAGTTACCATTCATCTGCCAGTTCGTCATACTGTGGTGGCTTGTGTGTTGCTGTGATGCTAGAAGCTAGGCCACCTGTATTTCGAATACCAGCATGGTCACCCATGGTGGACAGGTTTCAGTGAAGCTTCCAGACTAAGGCAGACTAGGAAGAAGGACCTGGTGATTTACTTGTGAAAATATTGGCCAGAAAAACCTTATTGAATACTGCTGAACATTGTCTGATATACAGTTGGAAGACGAGCCCCTCAGTTTTGAAGATACTCAAAATACGACTAAGGAAGAGCTGCCTCTTCAAAGTAGAGTTGATCTTAATGAGTGGATGGAGTAAAGCTTTCAGGACCTTCATTTGCTGATGTGACACAAGTCAAAATGAGAAGAAACAGCTGCAAACATCCATTAATAATCAGAATTTGGAATGGATGAAGTATGAAACTAGGAAAACCAGAAGTTGTGAAAAATGAAATGGAAAACTTGAAGATCAATATCCTAGGCATTAGTGAACTGAAATTGATTTGTATTGTCCATTTGGAATCAGACAAATATGGTCGACTATGCTGGGAATGACAAATTGAAGAGGAATGGCATTGCATTCATCATCAAAAAGAAGTACAACACTATCAGTGATAGGATAATATCCACAGGTCTACAGTTAATACAACTATTTTTCAAATATATACACCAACCACTAATGCCAAAGATGAAGAAACTGAAATTTTATCAAATTCTTCTGTCTGAAATTGATCAATCATGAAATCGAAATTCATTGATAATTACTGGTGATACGAATGCAAAAGTTGGAAACGAGGAAAAAGGAACAGTAATTAGAAAATATGGCCTTGGTGATAGAAATGATGCTGGAGATAGCATGCTAGAATTTTGCAAGATCAACATTTTCTTCACCGGAAATATCTTTTTCAACAACATAAACGGCAACTATATACGTGGATCTTGCCAGATGGAATATGTAGAAATCAAGTTGACCACACACTGAACACTAATCGTTATAAACCAGAAGATTTGTGGGATGACATCAAGGACATCATACATAAAGAAAGCAAAAGGTCATTAAAAAGAGAGGAAAGAAAGAAAATATGAAAATGGATTTCAGAGGGGACCCTGAAGCTTGCCCTTGAATGTAGACTAGTTAAAGCAAATGGAAGAAATGATGAAGTAAAAGAGCTGAACAGAGGATTTCAAAGGGCAGCTTAAGAAGAAAAAGTAAAATATTAATGAAATGTGCAAAGACCTGCAGTTAGAAAACCAAAAGGGAAGAACACAGTTGGAATTTCTCAAGCTGAAAGAACTGAAGAAAATGTCAAGACTTACGTTTCAATATTGAAGGATTCTATGGGCAAAATATTTAATGACACAGGAAGCATCAACAGAAGATAGAAGGAATACAGAATCACTATACTAAAAAGAATGGGTCAACATTCAACCATTTCAGGAGGTAGTATATGACCAAGAACCAATGGTATTGAAGGAAATGTCCAAGCTGCACTGAAGCCATTGGCAAAAAACAAACCTCCAGGAATTGACAGAACAGCAACTGAGATGTTTCAACAAACGGATGCAACAGTGGATGCACTTATTTGTCAATGCCAAGAAATTTAGAAGTTAGCTACCTGGATAACCAACTGGAAAAGATTCATATTTGTGCCAATTCTAAAGAAAAGTGATCTAATAGAAATCGTGAATTATCAAACAATATTATTAATATCACGTACAAGTCACTTTGCTAAAGATCACTGAAAGCGGTTGCAGCAGTATATCGACAGGGAACTGCTAGAAATTCAAGCCATATTCAGAAGAGGTCATGGAATGAAGGGTATTGCTGCTGTCAGATAGATCTTGGCTGAAAGCAGAGAACAACAGCAAGATGTTTACTTGTGTTTTATTGACTATGCAAAGGCATTCAACGTGTGGATCATAACAAATTATGGATAACATTGTACAGAATGGGAATTCTAGAACACTTAATTGCACTCATATGGAACCTGTACATAGACCAAGAGGCAGTGATTGGAATAGAATGACTGTTCTGTTCCATCCGTTTTAAAATTAGGGAAAGTGTGCATCAGGGTTGTATCCTTTCACCAGACTTATTCAATCTGTATGCTGAGCAAATAATCCGAGAACCTGGATTATGTGAAGAAGAACGTGGCATCAGGATTGGAGAAAGATTTATGAAGAATCTGTGATGTGCAGAAGACACAACTTTGCTTGCAGAAATCAAAAAAGACCTGAAGCACCTGCTGGTGAAGATCAAGGACTACAGACTTCAGTATGGATTATGCCTCAACATAAAGAAAACAAAAATCCTCACAACTGGACCACTGAACAACATAATGATAAATTGAGAAAAGATTGAAGTTGTCAAGGATTTCATTTTCCTTGGATCCACAATCAATGCCCATGGAAGCAGCAGTCAAGAAATCAAAGGGCATATTGCAGTGGGCAAATCTGCTGCAAAAGACCTCTTTGAAGTATTAAAAAGCAAAGATGTCAATTTGAGGATTAATGTACACCTGACCCAAGCCGTGGTATTTTCAATCGCCTCACATGGATGCAAAAGCTGGACAATGAATAACAAAGAATGAAGCAAAATTGATGCGTTAGAATTATGGTGTTGATGAAGAATATTGAGTATATTATGGACTACCAGAAGAATAAACAAATTTGTAATGGAAGAAGTACAGCCAGAATGCTCCTTAGAAGCAAAGATGGCGAGAATTCATCTCACATACTTTGGACATGTTATCAGGAGGGACCAGTCCCTGGAAAAGGACAATATGCTTGATAAAGTAGAGAGTCAGGGAAAAAAAGGAAGACCCTCAAGGAGATGGACTGACACAGTGGCTGCAACAATGGGCTCAAATATAGCAATGACTGTGAGGATGGCGCAGCACCAGGCACTGTTTTCTTCAGTTGTACATGGGATCTCTACGAGTCGGAACCGACTTGATCACACCTAACAACAACAATTACATTTATCTCAAAAGTAAAAAGATCTGACAACATTTGCAGTCCCATCCCCTATGACATCTCCTTCAAAGATGCAAGTGGTTTCAACCCTCCACTCTTCACTGAAAAGTAGTCAAATAAATACCCACTTAGGCAGAGTTAGAAATAAATGACTATCAAACAACAGCAGAGATCTGTGTTTTGTGTACTCCAACCTTTTCACTAGTGATGTTTCTTTTAAACTAGCGGGCCATCTACCATGGTAGGCAAAGTGTCTTTCACTTAGAGAATCCCCAGCAGGCAAAAAGTTTTGATTTTATAAAAAAGAAGGTTAAGGAAATTACGTGGGACTTTTTTTCTGAAATGGTGTTATCTTTCTGAAATTGTTATGGTTAGATATTAAACTAAAAATTACAGTTTTCAAAATCACATTGAACAAGGATAGTAAACTTCCAGGGGAATAAAAGTTTAAATTCCACAGTTTTGTTTCTCACTTTAATAACATTTTGGGATCACAGAGTATCTAAAGAGGACCACTGAGGACATTCATTGTATGAGTTCTAAACCAAAAACCAAACCTGTTGCCATTGAGTCAATTCTGATTCATAGTGACCCTATAGAACAGAGTATAACTGCCCCATAGGGTTTCCAAGGAACAGCTGATACACTCAAACTGCCGACCTTTTGGTTATCAGCCAAACACTTAACCAGTGTACCACCAGGGCCCCTTGACGGTTCTAGCCATTTTAAATATTTTAAAGTTTCTTTTGGACTATCTGAATACCTGTTGTTGACATTAGACACACTGGACTACCAAACAGATATATCTTGGTCCTGTGAAGGCCAAACTGGAACAAAGAGTTCAGACAGCCTTTGAATAATGCCCCTGCTCACAACCTGGGGATAGGTCTTTGGTGTCTGGACTTCCATGATTTACAGAACCCATTCTTCTATGCAGTCTTTCCAGAATCCAAGCTACATGGGCCACAAATATTTTCACTAGCATTCCTCGTTTTATATGAAGGATGCAGAGTAAAACTCTCATTAATTAACTGAAGTGTTCTCATATCTAAACATAATAATACCATCACAATATACAGTAACTCTAGTTCCTTATGAAAAGACATCTGTACATATGCTGTTTAGTTTTATACAGAAATTGTATGAGGTAAATGTGAAAATTTCAAATTGCACAAATGAAGCAACATCAGAGGAAAGAGAAGTTAAAAGAAGTTCCAACGTTAAACACTTGATAAATGGAGGTAAGACGCAAAAACAGTCTGTGTAGCTCCAGGTTCAGTGTACTTTCCAGTAAGCATTGCGTTTCAAGGACTCATAGGAAGGGGTGAGATGCTGTACCATGAGAAAGAGGGAAAGGGAGAACAACATATTCTGAAAGAAAAAAGATACAAACTGATCAACACGAGGTGGGACAAAAGGTGAGGAGGGGAGAAGCGTGGATTCATGTCTGCATGCTTTCAGAATCATCGGAAGTCATTGCCACATTACCCTCAATCCTTCCTTGAGTTTTGGAGACACTGGATACATGTGTAGTTATATTAACCATATCTCTTCTCTGGCAGAAACCTGCAATGGAGAGGTTATGGATTGGATTTTGTCCCCAAAAAAACATGTTGTAAATCCTAAACCCTATACTTAGGATGTAATCTCATTTGGGAATAGGATTTTATTTGTTATGTTAATGAGGTCACATCAGTGTCAGGTGTGTCTTAAACTAATCGATTCTGAGATATAAAAAGACACGGAAGCCAGGAAGCACAGATGGAGGAGAGAGATGCCACGCCACATGAAGATCACCAAGGAACAGAGAAACAGAAGCTAAAAAGAGGCAAAGACCTTCCTCCAAAGTGAACTCAGAGAGAAAACCTTCCCCTAGAACCAGTGTCCTGCCCTGAATTAGGACTTCCAGCCTCCTGTGAGAAAATACATTTCTGTTCCTTAAAGCTACCCGCTTGTATTTCTGTTATAGCAGCATTAAGAAGCCAAGACAGGAGAAGATTGATTTTTATCCAAACCCTGCTAAGTTAACCAAAAGTTTTGTCCCATCAGGAAGCTCTATCTGAGGCCAAACTTGCTATGGCCCCTACTGCCCTTCCCAAGAGAAGAAAAGAAAATCTGAAGACTGGGGCCAGGTAACTGTATCAACCATGATTTCATTTCCTGGGGAAAAAAAAGTCATCATGATGAACAGTACAGATAAACTTAGAATTTATAATATACATTTAGATTCTATACCTAAACTTAATTCAGAACTTTCCTGTTTATCATTAACAGAGGGAATTAGAAATGCAATTTCTTCTTGTTAAGTGTATAAATTGCAGGATTATTCATGAAAAGTAAGAATTTTTATAGGTAATTCACTCATGTTTTCAGTAACAAATATTTAAAAATTTGCCTCTTTGTTATGTGTCAGTCAATGGCACTGTATACACGTAGTGTGCTTTGAATATATATGAGATATTACTGATTAGCTGAAGCAAATGATGCCAGATTACTAGGTAATAACATCGAACTTACTACCATTTGGAGGACTTTTACAGCTGCAAGCAGATGGAAGTGTTTTTAATTCACATTGAATGAAATTGACAGATAAAATGTCTAACTATTCCCTGTTGTTCTCATCTCTTCTTTACTACTGCACTTGCTTTCCTAAATATTTTCTCCAGAAAATTCAACATACTTATTGCCAATATTTCCCTTTATATTCTTAAAATTAGGAATGGCAGCTGAATTAAATACAATTCACTCTAAACAGAAGGATATATGATGTATGCTGTAGTTCTTTTTTAAATGTTATATAGGAGATGTTTCTAAGAAACAAATCTAAGAATTAAATATTTTATAGTTACATAATAATACAATTGTATATAGCATAACAAGATATATTTAAGTTTCTTTAAATGTTAAATGTGTGAATTATGTGTTATCATTCCTTATCTCTTTTGCATAAAAGGAAAAAAATAAAACCAGTTGCTGTCCGGTGTATTTCGACTCATGGCAACACTGTGTGTCAGAATACAACTTTGCTGATTCATAGGAAGTAGATCACCAGGGCTTTCTTCCAAGCCATTGCTGGGTGGACTCATACCACCAACCTTTTGACCATCAGCCAAGCACTTAACGATTTGTGCCACCCAAGGACTCCTTCTTCTGCATTAAGGCCATAAATATTCTAGATCATTTCTCCAGTTAGTAATACTTCAGTTCCTATGCACTGATTAATTTTAACTGTACTTCTATTCCAATTGGTTTCACTGAATAACCCATTCATTTATTCAACAAACATTTATTAAACTCCAAGACCATACCAGGCATTGTGATAATTACTGGAAATACATGAAGGAATTAAGTATTGTCTACACTCAGTAAGTACTCAATATAGTTTACAAATAAGTACAACACAGTATAACAATCACTCTAAATGGTATTTTTAAAATTCAGTATAATCACAGAAAGGAAAGTGTCTATGCCTGGGGGAGATGAGAAAGGTTTAATAGAGAAAATGAAAGAGTGGGAACTTTCCTGTTGTCTTCTAGCATTCAGAGAAAAAAAGGAAGAAATGCATCATAATTGACTAGAAGTGATGTGGTGGGAGCTAAACCTTCAGAGTAAGGTTTGTCCAGAATGTAAGAGAGATTTATTCAGGAGAATGTGAAATTGAGGGCCTGGGGAAGATAAACTGCTGTAATGATCCAATCATAATAAGCATGTTTTTACTTGTCTTACTGAATATGTTATTGTGGAAAAAATTTTGATGAAACAATAAATGAATACCCCCCCAAAAAAGGTACAAGTTTGCTTGATAAAGTAAATAAATGCTCAGAAATGTGTAAAGTTCTTAGAAACACTCATTTAAGAAGTTGTTTTACATTAAAAAATGGCGGCATGCTTTATTAACACTCAAGAGTAACAAAACCCAAGTTAGCTTTTGAAGTTTCAGTACATAAATTTTCATAAATATACCATAGCTACTTATCACAATTATTGTGTGTCATGTGATCACAGGTTGCCTGTGTAAATATTCAGTAGGAAAAACAACATCCAGATATCCAGCTAAACTGTGTGTGTGTGAATTACACATTTTGAATGTATTGTCTACACAACATAAATAATATTTTGTTTAATGAACCAAAGGTGAAAAATTATTAAGAAGTCTTTAAATGGCTCAATGTGTAAGAACTCTGAAAATCCACAGAAGGAATGTCAATGAAGCAATGAAGACAATAATAGATTTTCAGGTCCAAAACTTTATGACAGTAAGTTTAAACAAGAGACAATGATGAACTAGAAAAGCAAGGAAAAATGAGAAGGGAACAAATCAATGGAAATATCAGGTGCAAATAATCAGCAAGCCTTAATCAAAGTGGAAAAGCATGCCTACAAAATCTGCATTTCAACTGTCTGTCCTCTCTATAAAGCAGGATATTGACATCAATAGTTAAGCACTTTGAAAATATACAATATTAATTCATTAATAACTATAATGATCTGTTAAAATATATGATATACTGGTTACAATTAGTTATTCTATTCAGTAATAGGAAAATTGTTAAAGCTGGGCATTCATGCTTTCATTTGAATATCACTCTGGTAGAATTATATGAGATCATGGAATTGTTCACACTAGTAAAATGGACATACCTCTGAAACATAAACAGTCTTTAGGAAAAATTTTCAGTAAATAAACAGTCATAACTCCAAACTCAAGAATTGTGCAGTGTAGAAGAAAAATTCCATTCCACCAATTGTATGTCATATTTCAAAAAGCTAATACATTAATCTAGGCATGGGGCAATCTAATCCCTCAGATAAATAGCATCTGCTTTAAATATAATTGTATTCAAATTGTATTTTGTAAGTGTCGATAAAAAATTATATACTAAATAATACAAAATTGAGAAAATAAAACATAAATCATATACTAATAGCCATCAATTACCTTTTAAAATGCTTTTGACATCAAAGGATTTTATCAAAAAATTGAAAAGACAACCTACAGATTGGAAGAACATTTTGGGGAATCATATATCTGATAAGAATCTATATATTCAATGTATATAGAACACTTCCACAACTTAACAACAAAATGACACATAATCCAATCAAAAAATGGGCAAAGGACTTGGGTAGACGTTTCACCAAGGAGAGTATCCAAATGGCTAACAAACACGTGAAAAGATGTTAAACATCTTTAGCATCAGAGAGATGCAAATCAAAACCACAATGCGATACCCCTCACTCCCACTAGGATGGGTAAGATTAAAAAAATAATAATAACAAATGTTGGTGAGGATGTAGAGAAATTGGAACTCTCATTCATTGCTGTTGGGAATGCAAAATGATACAGTCATTGTGGAAAACAATATGGTAGTTCCTTAAAAAATTAAAAATAGAACTACCATATGACCCAGCAATTCCACTCCTAAGTATATACCCAAGGGACTTGAGGACAGTGACGCAAATAGACATAAGTGCACCAACGTTCACTGCAGCATTAGTCACGATAGCCAAAAGATGAAAACAATCCAAATGTTCATCACCAAAAGAACAGACAAACAAAATGTGGTACACACATAAAATGGAATTACTCAGCCACAGAGAGAAATGAAGTTCTGATACATGCAACAACATGGATAAACCTTGAAGACATTATGCTGAGTAAAATGCTTTTGACAGTTGTAGAAACATCATTAGTCACAATTATAAAGCAATCTTCAGCTTAACTTGTTATGGCCTTTTTTATTTATTTGTCTGGGATATTAAAGTGTATTTCTCTTCTTCTAAATTTTCTATAGTAAGACTGACTACTAATTTAAAAAGCACTTCAGATATTATCTCATTATTGTTTATAATTAAATTAGACATTACTTCAGACTAGTCATTTCAATGAATGCCTAGTCAACAACATTTATAAAAAACACTAGTTGTGGTAGTGGTATCTATACAACTACTTCTATTACTATTACTACTAAATACTACTGTTAATAATTATGAGAATTATAATACTATAATTATATAAAATAACATCTTAATATATATCTCATTGT
The DNA here is from genome assembly GCA_030035585.1 of Dugong dugon. Classification (NCBI taxonomy): domain Eukaryota; kingdom Metazoa; phylum Chordata; class Mammalia; order Sirenia; family Dugongidae; genus Dugong; species Dugong dugon. The sequence continues at coordinate 50,757,042 of CM057472.1, forward strand.
TATGCTGAAGGATCCCTGGTGGTACAGTGGTTAAGCACTCAGCTGCTACCAGAAAGGTCAGTGGTTGGAACCCACCAGCCACTCCACAGGATAAAAATGTGGCAGTCTGCTTCTGTAAAGATTACAGCCTTGGAAACTTTTATGTGGCAGATTTACTCTGTCCTATAGGGTCCCTATGAGTCAAATCAACTCAATAGCAACAAGGTTTTTTTTTTTTTTTAATGTTATATTAAAACATTAACTATTAATTTCATGACTACTACTGTCTTAGGCTGGTTCTCTAGAAAAGCAAAACCAGTGAAGAATATATCTATATAGAGAGAGAAAGTGAGAGAGAGATTAATCTCAAGGAAATGGCTCATGCATTTATAGAGGCAGGCAAATCCCAAATCCGTGGGCTAGGCATCAGGCTCGAGGCTTCTCAAGCAGCTGCACGGGCTGACAAACACAAGATCAGCAGGTCAGATGGCAGGCTGCTGGCTCACGGGCTGTGGAAGCTGATGAATCCAAGCTCGACAGGTAATACGGCAGGCAACTGGCTCAAGTCCCAAGAACCAGAGGTCAGATGATGACGAGCTGGGTACAGGATCCAGAACGAGCAAAAGTCAGTAAGCTTTGCCAGAACATCAATATATATTGGATGCAGGCCACACCCTCAAGGAAACACCCCTTACAACTGATTGGCTGACCACATCAGATCACATCTTGGAGATGATTACATTATATCACAAGATGGAGGAAACTATATCATTACATAACTGCCAAATTACATCATTGCATAACTTTCAAATTACACCATTACACAATTGCCAAACTACATCCTTACATAACTGCCTGCCAAACCACTGAGAATCATGGCCCAGCCAAGTTGACACACAACCTTAACCATCACAACTACTAATACTAACAATAATAATAATCTACAAATATCTACTGGGGATGGAGAAATCCATTGCCATTGAGTCAATTCCAACTCATAGCAACCACAGAGGACAGAGTAGAACTGTCTCATAGGATTTCCAACTCTGTAATCTTTATGAAAGCTGCCTACCACATCTTTCTCCCATGGAGGCTGGAAGGTTTGAACCAATGACCTCTCAGTTAGCAGCCGAGCACTTTAACCACTGCAATGGAGAAGTCCCCTGTTAATAGCAAGGACTCTGGAATCACACCAACATAAACTAAATCTCCAGTTCTTTGGCCTTGGTGCAAGGAGACTTACTAATGCTCTCAGATTAGCCAACAAGAGGGCACAAGGAAGCATATAGTAGGTATACTAAATAAAGTACATTTATAATAAATAATAAAATATTATGATTTCCTCTTTTAGAAATCACACAAATGTAAGCTAACAACACCTAAGTTTCAAAATGTGAGTACACGGTATTTTTGTTTAAAATACACTCAGTATTACTGGTGGCTTTGCACTCCCAAATATGATCTGATCAGAGGAGTTTTGATTTCTAATGTTATTTAGAATTTGTTAATTTGTTCCCCTCAGTAACAAAAATTAAATGAATCAATAAAAATAATCTCAATCTACTGGATGCAGAATGAGAGAATTAACCAAGAAGAAACCAATCTCCATTATCTGAAATAGCCGTGAAGGAGAAAGACAACCTGCAACAGCCAGTGTCTGGTGTATGGGAACAGAAGAGAGAGCAGGGTTATGGGCATGAGCTACAGTCAGGCCTGGGCCTTCTGCAGGACCCACTGTGTTCATCAGATGATGCTGTGAAACCCAATCCAGTCCCTCAAGAATGTCTTGTAGGAGCTAGTTATGTAACTCAAAACAGAGGCCCTGAAGCAGCCAAGTCATGACTACCACATCCTGCTACGTCTTCCAGGGAAAGATGCCCAAATTTTTAGAAATACCTTCCCAGGACCAAGAGCTGAAGTAAAGGGGGATGAGCAATTGCTACCATTTTTCTCTTTTCCTGTTTTGCCCATAATGTCCAAATTAATAGGCTTTTTTCCTTTCTAAAGTTTGGTGTATAAAGAGTGCACAATTCATTCAAAACATCTAGGAAGATTGGAGAAATATATAACTGTCTTAAATTAATTAAAATGGGCTTGAATCTATTCTGCAACAGTTTGTACAAGATAATTAACATTTCTAAGCCTCAGTTACCTGTGTGAAATGGGGATAAAAATTGTATCTATTCCATGGGGTTGTGTGAGAATTAAATGCTACAATGCAAGGGTTGGCAAATTTTTGACGTAAAGGGTCAGATAGTAAATGTTTTCGGCAGTGTTGGCCATAGGGTTAGTCGCAGCTGCTGTAGCATAAAAGCAGTCACTGACAATATGTAAAGGAATGAGGGTGCTTGTATTCCAACAAAATTTTAGTAACAAAAACTGGAAGCAGACTGATGTGACCTGCAGTCTGTAGTGTGCTGCCCCCTGCTACAATGCATGAAAGTGATTAGCATAGGTTCTGCAACATAGAAGAATGGCATCATTGGTTGCTATTATTGTTACTGAATCTTAGTTTTATATATCCATTCAATTTCAATAATAATAGATATCAGTAATTGAAGTAATTGAAAGCTTACTATTTATTCGTCAAATATTTAAAGAGTGCCTCCCACATGTCCATTGCCATTCTAGGTTATTTACGTATTATATCTCTTCTGGGCTTGTCCTTTGGCTGTACTGCATAAAGGTGGGCATCCCAGAGGAAAGAAGAGGGTGGAGAAGAATGGAGAATGGATCTGGAGGGACAAAAGGAAGCCATTCCCAGACATACATTACCTCATTTAATCTTTACTACAACACTTTATTCGGATAATAGGATGCTCATTTTGTAAAGCTGAAACTGAGGCCAAAAGAACCTAGGTATGGAGCCAAAAGTTCACATAACTAGCAAGTGCAAGAACTATTATTTGAACTCAGAGCCATCAGAAAATATGTCCCCATGTTCTTTTTGCCCTGCCACTGTGCCATGCTACCTGCCTTGAAATATGGGTAAGATCCCAGATGATTAAGAATCTCAGTACCTTGCATAATTCTGACTACGAAGGTAAAACTAGGGATATCACTGAGCATTATCTGAGAACCACTGAGGAGGGAGAAAAGTTAGAACCAGTTAACTGAGAGGCTCAGGATGGCTGACTGAGTCTATGTGCTTACTGCCTAATATGCCGCAAAGTATTGAACTACTAGAAAAGTTATTTTTTTTTAAATAATTAATCTCCCATTTCCTGTCAGTTGGAAAACAAAATATGCAATGAAACCATTCTCCTTTTTTTTTTTTTTAAGATTCTATAAATAATGTGCTAAATTTTAAAATACCTTCTCCAAACATGGATAAGGGAAACAATTGGAGGACAGAAAGGATAAGAAAGCAAGATCACAAAGAGATAAGGTATCACCCAAGTAGACATTTTCCCTGAAGGAATCTTCTCAATCTGGTTTAGAGCCTGGGATTTCATTGACCTCTGGAGCACTGAAACTAGGAGATAAGCTTGAGGCTACTATCACCAAAAAAGAATCTGTAAATAGTCTATAACTTCAAAATTAGTAAAGGTAAGAAATAGATTGAGGTAAACAAAAGCAAAGCATCATTAAAACCAAAAGAAATCAAGAATGTAATTTAACAAAAAGATTATAGACTAAACAGGACAAATAAACACAAATTAAGACAATGGTGCACTCATGGAACATTTATGAAAACTAGCCACAATCAGAGCATTAAATTTTTTTTTGAAATAATAATTTAGAAATTAATAACAAAAATATGACTAAAATATGCAATGGATTTAGAAATATATATGTATATATATGTACACATATATATAATCTTATCATTGCAAGTAACCCAGGAGTAAACAAAAAATCATAATTCTAATTAGAGAATACATGGAACAGAATGACAATGAAAACTCTACTGACTAAAACATGTGAGATACAGCTAAAGTGAAGATCGGAAATAAACGCATATAAAATTCAAAAACAGGCAAAACTAAACTCTGGAGTAAAAGCCAGGAGAGCGCTTGCATATTGGTGGCAAGTGCTGGGAATAGCATGAATGGGTTTCTGAGATGCTGGTAGTGTTCTATTTCTTGATCTGAGTGCTGGTGACATGGGCATATTTACTTCATGTACAGATATACACTTAAGATTTATGCACGTTTCTTAAGCAAAACACTTAAGAAAGAAGAAGTTCCCAAAATAATCAAGTCAGTCCTTAAGAAAAACCAATCACATCAAACTAAGCAATGAAAAGGATCAAAGTCAAATCCTACAAAAAATATTATAAAAAACAAAGAAAAGAAGAAACAAAGTATTAACCATGCCCTAATGGCGTGCCCACAGAACAGATGAAAACTATAAACTACTTCAAAATGATACAAGATTTGAAAGAAAAAAAAGTATAAATCATAATTAGGAAATAATATAAAATTTTTAAAAGTAATTTCAGAAATGAAGAATAAACCTCAAAGAACTAAAATATGAATAAGAAGTTATACTTCTTTAAGAGAAACATAAAGTAAAAGAAGGACAATTTTTTAATTAAGAAATGTCATGTATAAGCAACAAAGTTGACAAATTAAGAAAAACAGGCAAAGAAATATTCTAATTTTCTCTGTTTGAAAAGGCCTAGGAACAATAGGTATTTCTAGTACCTAGACTGTAGCCTTGAAACATGATTTCCCTCAGAAGAAACCAGGAGTTTTGGAGAGAAGCCTGCTCCAGATCAGGATGCTTGTCTTATATAATAACTTAATAGGCTATACATTGCTTTTATGCAGCTTTCTCTATGTTATATTTTACAATTAAATTTTTTAAAGTAAATATGTAATTTGCAAAGATATATGTTTAGACCCATAAAAAAATGTTTACCATTGTTGATAAATGTGGGAGGGCTTTTTTGGTGGGGTGGGAGGAGAGGGGCGTACAAGAAGTGTTGCCTTAAAAAATGTCTTCAAGTTGTGTTCTATATTTTTGAACTGTATAATTTTTTTAAATAATATATCTAGATATTAGTTCTTCAGTTAAAATATATTCAAACTTTAAGGAGAGAAGGCAGTTATTGTGTAGTATATATTTATACAGAAGACAGAGGTATTAAACCCTTAGAAAATAAGAAAGATATATATGCTGTAACATTTAAGAACTTAAAATCTGAGAGAAAAATGAACACAAAGAAATACTTATTAATGAAGATATGTTTTTATAAGTCCGGTCAATTTAATAATTATTTACAATTATCAAAGTTTAAAACTACACATTTTTGAAAACACAAAACAAAAAGGATCAATTTACACTACCCCACACCTGGATTTTTACCGAGCTCTTCTCTAGCTACATCAATTCTTCAGTGGATCTCAACCATTTCCACTAATGACTCTGTAGTGGCCACTATCTCCCCTGTGCACTCCAGACCCATTCATGTGTCTATGTGCCTACAACCTCTCCAAACTCAATACATCCATCCAAATATAAGATGTTAATAGCACTCTTGATTCTATACCCTCTAATCACAATTCCCCCTTTCTTCAGGGGTCTCCAACTTAGTATAAGGCACCATCATTCTCCCTTCTTTCACGCCCCCAAACCTGTAGCCTTCTTTGAGTTCTGTCTTTCTTTCACACACCACAGCATCGGCACATTCTTTCTGCTTCAAAGACACCTCATAGTACCTCCTCCACTCCCCCTGCTATTAACCTCTTGGCTTGGACTACTGTCTTTCCAGGCTGGCAGCCCTGCATTCCCTCTTGCCCCCCTACACTGATTCTCCATACAACAGTCAGAGTGCTTCTTCAAAACATAAATTCAACCAAGTCACTGCTCTGCAGAAAACTATTTAATGGCCTCCTATTTCAAACAGACTAAAGCCCAAAGGGTTTTACAAAAGTCTACAAGGGTCTCTATCACCTGAGCCCTGGCAACCTCTCCTAGGATATCATCTGCCATTCTTGCCTTTGCTCCTTTTGCCTCCTGGCTCTTTCTCAAACAGCTGTTCATGCCTTGCTTTGGAGCCTTGCAGATTTCGCTGCTCCTGCTGCCTAAACACACCCCTCCCTGAGGTACCTGCACAGCTTGCTCCTTCACTTTATTGTGCTCTTACATGTCACCTCTTCTGAGAAGCCTTCCAGAACTGTACATCATAACTAATATTCATTTTCACCTGCTTTCTCTTTTATTCAGTCATTCATCCATCATTCCTTTTAAAATACTCAGATAAAAATTTCATGAAGAAATACTCACAATCATTAGCCATTAGAGAAATGCAGATCAAAACTATAATGAGATATCATCTTACCCCAACAAGACTAGCACTAATCCAAAAAACACAAAATAATAAATGCTGGAGAGGTTGTGGAGAGACTGGAACACTTACTTATACACTGTTGGTGGGAATGTAAAATGGTACAACCACTTTGGAAATTGATTTGGCGCTTTCTTAAAAAGCTAGAAATAGAAGTACCATATGATCCAGCAATCCCGCTACTTGGAATATGCCCTAGAGAAATAAGAGCCGTCACACGAATAGATATATGCACACCCATGTTCATTGCAGCACTGTTCACAATAGCAAAAAGATGGAAACAACCTAGGTGCTCATCAAAGGATGAATGGATAAACACATTATGGCATATCCACACAATGGAATATCATGCAATAATAAAGAACAACGATGAAGCCGTGAAACATAACATGGAGGAATCTGGAGGGCTTTATGCTGAGTGAATTTAGTTAGTCATAGAAGGACAAATATTGTATAAGACCACTATTATAGGAACTCAGGAAAAGGTTTTAAACACAGAAGAAAACATTCTTTGATGGTTATGAGGGTGGGGGAGGGAGGGAGAGGGTTATTTACTAACTAGATAGTAGATAAGAATTATCTTAGGTGAAGGGAAGGACAACACACACTACAGGGGATGTCAGCACAACTGGACTAAACCAAAGCTAAGAAGTTTCCTGAATACAATCAAACACTTTGAGGGACAGAGTAGCAGGGGTAGGGGTCTGGAGACCATGTGTTCAGGGGACTTCTAGGTCAATTGGCATAACAAAGCTTATTAAGAAAATGTTCTGCATCCTACTTTGGTGAGTGGCGTCTGGGGTCTTAAAAGCTTGCAAGCAGCCATCTGAGATGCAGCAACTGGTCTCAACCATGTGGAATAAAGGAGAATGAAGAATATCATAGACACAAGGAAAGGATTAGCCCAAGAGACAGAAAGTGCCACATAAACCAGAGACTTCAACAGCCTGAGACCAGAAGAACTAGATGGTGCCTGGCTACCACCAATGACTACCCTGACAGGGAACACAACAGAGAGTCCCGGATGGAGCAGGAGATAGGTGGGGTGCAGGACTCAAATTCTAGTAAGAATACCAGACTTAATGGTCTCACTGAGACTGGAGGAACCCCAGAAAGCATGGCCCCCAGACTCTCTGCCAGCCCAGAACTAAAACAATTTCTGAGGCCAACTCTTCAGACAGGGATTGGACTGGACTGTGGGACCTAAAGCGATACTCGTGAGGAGTGTACCTCTTAGCTCAAGTAGATACAAGAGACTAAACTGGCAGCTTCTGTCCAGAGGTGAGATGGGAAGGCAGAGAGGGTTAGGAGTTGGTTGAATGGACATGGAGAATCAGGGGTGGAAAGAAGGCATGTGCTGTCACAGTATGGGAAGAACAGTTAGGGTCACATAACAATGCATGTATAAATTTTTGTATGGGAGACTAACTTGAAATGTAAACTTCATTTAAACTACAACAATTTTTTTAAAAATTGAATAAAATACTCAGATAAAAATTAAATATCTATGTTGAGTTAATCCCAGTTTTAGGTATCACAAATACTACAAACAATCAGACTTAAATTTGGAAGTACGTAAGCTAGATGTCAGTTCTGGAATTTGATAGCAACAACTGGAAAATTCCTTTGATGTGTTCATAACTAACGGAAAAGCAAAACAGAAAAGGACACATACAAGAAAAATGAAAAGGCATGGCAATTTGTAAAGAAGCAAAGTCTGCAGAATGCCTCTGCTGTGATTACGCCTGCAATACTTCACCAGTCAGTGATTTAAGGGAGTCCATCTTTACCCTCATGTCTCCTGTAACACAGTAGTTTAGGTGGCTATCTGTATTGTTTTAATTCTAAACTGACAAGTAAGATCCCATTTTACTTTTCACTATTGCCAAATTGCTCTCCCCAGATACATTCTACAACTATTAAATTAAGCAACCTTCCATTAGCAAAACTTACTCTCAAGCGTAATTACTCGAGAGGGAAGAGAGTAGGAAGAGCGGACTTAGCACCATTTTCATTTTTTGAGATAGTGATCAGAAATCAATAGAACAGCTTTTTTTCTACAAATGCTCACCAAAATCAAAATAAGGCAAAACTACTTACATTTATAAGTAAAGGTGTCTCCTTTTTCATCTCTTAAAAATGCATACTGCCTCTACAATAGAAAATATCTGGCGTTTAAATAATACAATCTAACTGAACTATTTTTATTTTATTTTGTAAAGAGTAAATTACAGGATCTATCAACAATAAATCTCTAAAGTGGTCCAAAAGGTAAGAAGAATGAAAAATGGGGAAAATATTTCATTGCATATAAATTAAAGTAAAATTACATCACAAATTCCATCAATCCTTAAAAAGAATTATAAAAGGATTATGATTATTCTTATAATCAGTGTTTTATTTGTATTTATTCATCCAGTCATCCTAACTTTATTAAGCATACATACTGTAATTACTCATAATCACATGAAGATACAATTATCAAACAGCTTTTAAAATTGGTTCTTATGATTTCAAGTTTTATTCCTCTAATTATGCATTAATTTTTAGTAGTTAACAAATGAATAAACCATTTCTTCTGAATATCTACTAACAGAGTTAGGGAAACCAAAACAAAATAAAAAGAAATCATGAGGCAGGTATATGAAGAATTTTTGCAAAGAAAAACAGCATATCTGACATGTAGATGTTTGAAGCAAAAGTGGCTGTCATATTTTTACGTAACTTATTTAGATTTGGTTAATTACCTTACTCTGACTTTATTTCTTTATTAAAATAATTTTTCCATATACAAAAATTAGAAGTTCTTCAATCAGTCAGTCCATTTGATAAATGGAGAGAAATTTAGTCTAAAATTGTACATGGAGGCATACATCTCTGAGACAATCCTCTTACATCTACCGTGAAAATTAGACAGTGCCAAATTTCTGCTTCATTCAGTTTTAGGTATATTCTTCAGAACTGTCATTCCTCCTTCCAGACCTGTGAAAGGAGCCTGCTCTCACAAGAGCTGGTAATGATACAATGCTATACAGAGATGTCACAGCAACAAGAGCTACCTAGCATTTCTACCTGGACCAAACACAGAGCCCTCCAAGACAATTGCTGACAATCTTCTAGGGAAGAGTAGGTAAATATTAAAGAAACTAAAACTATAGATTATAGAAAATAAAATGTCACCCGTTGTCTTCTATGCTTTATGATATATGAAAAGATCCAGAATGGCTTATCAGCTTTCTAGATCCAGTTTCTCATATGAGTTCACCCAGAGATAAAGATTTGGGTGTCATAATGATGGAGTACAGAGTGGAGCAAAAACCAAAAACATTAATTGCCTAACTAGATTTTGATTATTCTTTCTGTTCAAGTGAGAACACTTCATTTCATTACACTTCAGGCTAAGTGCAATGATTTAAAAGCCTTTGCTTTTCATTAAGTGACAGATATTAGAAAAGAGAGTGTGCATTTAATAGTGTCATTATATTCTCCCTGTTGTATATCTAAGATGTAATCATGGAAAATTTGAAACTAATAACATACTCAAAGTCTTAAAATAACTTGTAATGACAGATAATACTTTCCATTCCTGAATGAGTATAAATGAAGAAGACATGAATACACGATGTGCTTTATAATCTCATGCTGTTTCCCTAATCTATCGTAACTCCAATAGCCTTAAGTAAAAGTAAGTCATGATGTTTTTTATGTTGATATAAAAAGCTGCTCACCCAAATGAAGCACACCCCCCTCCCTCAGTTTTAACTATCAGACGAGGGTGCTATAACTCCTAAATGATGAAAATTGTTAAGTGCTTACAACAGTTAAGAACCAAAATCAATAGAAGCATATTAAGTTTTGACAAATGACTATGGTAGATTACAATTGTTGCCATATGCTGTGGAACTTGCCTCATGGTTAAGAGTGAGCAGTTAATTGGACCAATAAGCAAAGCCGAAGAATTACAGTTAAACTTGGCAGATTAATTACTAATCACCACACTCCAATACTATATAGAAAAATAAATAAATAAATAAAACTATAATTCTATTAATTCATTTTTTTCGCAAGCAAACAAAAATAATTTGGAGGAATAACTCTTTTATAAATTGCTGATAAGAATTTTAAATTCCTATGCCAGAGTCAGGAATTAACATGCTCTGCTCCTGACCAGGTGGCTGAGGTCTAGTCCACACACAAAAGCTTAATCTGGAGGTAGGAGGAAAAAGTAAGAATGTGTAGTTCTAGGGTATCCTGGCAAAGAAACTTGTAAACGAAAGTAAAAGAGATAGGTTTTGTAGTAAATGAATTCATTTCTTCTACTACAATTAAACCTCAGACTACCTAGAACCATTTAAACTGATACATTAGAATGTTTCACTCCTCAATCTATAACTTTTCTATACTGATTAATATTATTACCCTGTTTTTAAACTTCATGGTTATATAAACAAAATAATTGAAGAGAAAGGAAAAATAATTCCTTGATATTTGACCTGTTCTCCTATCTCTAAAGCCTGAGATATTTTCTAGCATTCTTCATTCACTACAATAAGATTTACTCACATATTAATAATTATTTATAAATGATTGTTAACATACACTGACCATGTATATAGTAGCATTATGCTACACATTGCATAAGTATTTATTTCATTTGTCACGTTAGTCTTTTGAGACAGATATTATTATTATTCCCATTGTTCAAATGAGAAAACAAGGCTTAAAGCAAAGTACCTTGTCAAGGTAAAACAGCTAACAAATGGTACCACATGTTCCAAACCTGTCTGATTCAAAGGCATGTCTCTGACCACTAAACAAGGGTGATTATATCACACTGTATCCTCAGGGTTCCACATTGGAAACCTGAGATCAGGTATTTCCGAAATCAGCTTCAATTAATACATCTCATGTGTAATTCCACACTCATTCACATGTATTTTCAGTTTATGACAGTGTCTCTCTACCAGATTAAAACTTCTTTCAGGACAGGCACCACACCGTATTTGTATTTTTTACTGATCCTTCAACTGACCCTTATGCTTAGTATATTAAATATAAACTGTGCTCAATATAAGTATTTAAATGTATTTCCAAGCACTTCAATAATGCATTGACAAGTGAAAGCATCTGAGAGTATAAATAATTACTAACACCTAAATTAACAAAGATCTAATTTTACTGGAACCATGCATGTGTATTCTAATTCTGGTCATCTCTATAGTCCTAGAAGTGCTCTCTACATTGAGATGAACATAAATTAATTAATGCGCCTCTGGTAATCTGACACCAAAAGGAAGCAGCAAGTAGGTGTTTTTAAATTATATGGCTAATGAATTGATCTTCTATGTTAACAACAAGTGTCTGCGAAATTGGGATTCCCAGAATATATATAGGATTAAGTCTTTTGTCAAGAAAATCACGTCCCCTACTTGAATATAAATGGCTGGAAATGCATTTCAAATTTGCTCATGTCAATGTTCATCCTCCAACAAACCCTGGCAATATCTGGTGGTTTTGGAGGTAGAAATACTTGTTCTCTTTTCAGCACCCTTAATAAGGGGTCCCATATAGCAGGTATTTGTGATTTGGGAATGTTAAATTCTACATTCCTAGGTGCACACCTGGAAATTTTCCACTTCTTTGGTCTTGTGAAAGCCTTTGATTTACTTTTATTATTCTTACCTCCCACGACCACCACACTGTCAGGTGTCGTCAAGTCAATTCTAATTTATGGAAACACCACGAGCGTCAGAGTAGAACTAAGCGCAATAGGGTTTTCAGTGGCTGATTTTTCAAAAACAGATTTTCAGACTTTTTCTTCCTAGATGTGTCCGGGTGGATGCAAACTACCAACCTTATTCTCATCTAGAGGGCTTCTGTTCCCTTATCAATTTCCAGCGGTCTAGAGTTACCACCCATTCTCTCACGGCCTTTGAAATTTTGATGATGTCAGAAACGTTACTCCCTTTTGTCTTTCTTTGCTTCTGTTCTTTCAAGAGTAGTTCTCTCCTTTTTTACTTTTTTTTTATTTTTTTTATTTCCCATTTATGCCTCTGCACCAAGACTTGCTACTCTATAATCTTATCATTTCCCTGTCCTGGTCTCTAGACTAATGACTACCTTTGAGTTAAAAACTCTCATATGAATAACATACTTAGATGAAAATATATGGTTACTTGGCAAACTAATAACAATTCAAAGTTTATAAAAGTATCTTGTACATAAAATTGTATTTCAAGCTTACAAACTTGCTTTCTATGCAAAAGAATAAAGGTAAAAGCACTATTGATGTCTTAACAGAGATGCGATTAGTAAGCAAAAGTATGCACTTCCTTTCCCCATTTTCTTACCTACCCATAATTTAGGGCCATTAACCCTCCCAACAACCGCGTGTCTGTCAGTTTTTCATACTGTGGTAGCTTGAGTGTTGCTGTGATACTGGAAGCGATGCCACCGGTATTTCAAATACCAGCAGGGTCACCCATGGCAGACAGGTGTCAGCTGAGCTTTCAGACTAAGATAGACTAGGAGGAAGGACCTGGCAGTCTACTTCTGAAAAAACTGGCCAGTGAAAAACCCTATGAATAGCAGTGGAACATTGTCTGATATAGTGCCAGAAGATGAGGCCCTCAGGTTGGAAGGCGCTCAAAAGATGACTGGAGAAGAGCTGCCTCCTCAAAGTAGAGTCAACCTTAATGACATGGATGGAATTAAGCTTTTGGGACTTTCATTTGCTGATGTGGCATGACTCAAAATGAGAAGAAATATCTGCAAACATCCATTACTAATTGGAATGTTGAATATACAAAATATGAATCTAGGAAAATTGGAAGTTGACAAAAATGAAATGGAGCACATAAAGATCAATATCCTAGGCATTAGTGAGCTGAAATGGACTAGTGTTGGCCATTTTGAATCAGACAATCATATGTTCTGCTATTCCATGAATGACAAATTAAAGAGGAATGGCATCACAGTCACTGTCAAAAAGAACATCTCAAGATCTATGCTGAAGTACAATGCTGTCAGTGATAGGATAATATCCAAACGCCTACAATGAAGGCTATCAACTATTGTTCAAATTTACGTATCAACCACTCATGCCAAAGATGAGGAAATTGAAGATTTTTACCAACTTCTGCTGTCCAAACTTGATAAAACATGCAATCAAGACACATTGATAGTTACTGGTGATTGGAATGCAAATGTTGGAAACAAAGAAGAAAAATCTGTAGATAGAAAATATGACCTTGGTGGTATAAACGATGCCTGATATCCTATGATAGAATTTTGTAAGACCGATGACTTATTCATTGCAAACACCCTTTTTCAGTAACATAAACTATGACTATACCCGTTGATCTCACTGGATGGAAAACATAGGAATCAAATCAACTACATCTGTGGAAAGAGAAGATGGAAAATCTCAATATCATCAGTCAGAACAAGGTCAGGACCGACTGTGGAACAGACCATTTGAAGCTGAAAAAAACTAAAACAAGTCCATGAGAACCAAAGTACGACCTTGAGTATATCTCACCTGAATTTAGAGATCATCTCAAGAATAGATGTGACACATTGAACCTTAGTGACCAAAGACTAGATGAGTTGTGGAATGACATCAAGGACATCATACATGAAGAAAGCAAAAAACATTAGAAGAAAGAAAAGACCAAAATGGGTGTCAGATGAGACTCTGAAACTTGCTTTAAAGTGTTGATACCTAAAGCAAATGGAAGACATGATGAAGTAAAAGAGCTGAACAGTGAATTTCGAAGGCAGCTAGAAAAGACAAAGAAAAGTATTATAATGAAATGTGCAAAGACCTGGAGTTGGAAAACTAAAATGGAGGTGTGTGTTCTCAGCATTTCTCAAGCTGAAAGAACTGAAGAAAAAATTCAGGCTTCAAGTTTCAATATTGAAGAATTCTACAGAAAAAATATTGAACACCACAGGAAGCATAAAAGAAGATAGAAGGAATACACAGACTCACTGTACCACAAAGAATTGGTCGACATTCAACCATTTCAGGAGGTAGCATATGAACAAGATCCAATAGTATTGAAGGAAGAAGTCCAGGCTGCACTGAAGAAATTGGTGAAAAACAAGGCTCCAGGTATTGACATAATACCAGTTGAGGTGTTTCAACAAACAGATGCAGCGCTGGAAGTGCTCACTCATCTATGCCGAGAAATTTGGAAGATAGCTACCTGGTCAACTGATTGGAATAGATCCAGATTTGTGCTCATTTCAAAGAAAGGTGATCCAACAAAATGTGGAAATTATCAAACAATATCATTAATAGAACATGCAAGTAAAATTTTGCTGAAGATTATTCAAAAACGGTTGCAGCAGTACATCAATAAGGAAATACCAGAAATTCAAGCCGGATCCAAAGGAGGACATGGAACCAGAGATATCATTGCTGATGTCAGGTGGATCTTGGCTGAAAGCAGAGTATACCAGAAAGATATTTACCTGTGTTTTTGTTGACTATGCAAAGGTATTCAACTGTGTAGATCATAACAAATTATGGATAACATTGCGAAGAATGGGAATACCAGAACACTTAATTGTGCTCATGAGGAACCTGTGCATGGACCGTGAGGCAGTTGTTCGAACAGAACAAGGGGATACTGTGTGGTTTAAAAACCAGGAAAGGTGTGTGTCAGGTTTGTATCTTTTTACCACACTTATTCGATCTGTATGCTAAGCAAACAATCTGAGAAGTTAGACTATATAAAGAAGAAGGTGGCATCAGAATTGGTGGAAGACTCATTAACGACCTGCGAAATGCAGATGACAACCTAATTTTTAACAGTGAAGAGAAATTGAAGCACCTCAACATAAAGAAAACAAAAATCCTCACAATTGAGCAATAAGCAGTAAGCAACATCAGGATAAAGGGAGAAAAGATTGATATAGTTAAGGATCTCATTTTACTTGGATCCACTATCAATCCCCATGGATGCAGCAGTCAAGAAATCAAATGACATACTGCATGGCCAAATCTGCTGCAAAAGACCTCTTTAAAGTGTTGAAAAGCAAAGATGTCACTTTGAGGACTAAGGTGCACTTGACCCAAGCCATGACATTTTCAATCGCCTCACATGCATGTGAAAGCTGGACAATGAATAAGGATAACCAAAGAAGTGATGTCTTTGAATTATGGTGTTGGCAAAGAATTTTGATTATACCATGGACTGCTAGAAGAATGAGCAAGCCTTTCTTGGAACTAGTATAGCCAGAGTGCTCCTTGGAAGCGAGGATGGCGAGACTACATCTCACATACCTTGGACATGTTATCAGGAGGGACCAGTCCCTGGAGAAGGATATCATGTTTAGTAAGGAAGAAGGTCAGTAAAAAAGAGGAACACCCTCAAGGAGATGGATTGACACAGTGTCTGCAACAATGGGCTCAAACATAGCAAAACTTGTAAGGATGTCACAGAACCAGGCAGTGTTTTGTTCTATTGGACATGCGGCCGCTATGAGGCAGAACTGACTTGATGGCGTCTGACAACAACAACCCTCTGAAGGAAGTCCTTTGGTTGGGCAATGGGTTAAGCTGTGGACCACTAGCCAAAAGGTAGGAGGTTTGAACACACCCAGAGGCGCCTGAGAAGACAGGCCTGGCAATCTGCTTCCAAAAGGTCACAGCCTTGAAAACACTATGGAACAGTTCTATTCTGCACACACGGGATGGCCACGAGTTGAAATCAACTGGAAGGCAACTAACAACTACAATAATCCTCCCAAAACTGTTGCAGAAGAAATTCCTTCCCGTCTCCAGTGCCTTCTGTCAGAGGGAGCCAGTTGGGGTTTACCTATCTGGTGAGACGGAGAGAGGCTGCCATCTGTCGGTCAGTATTTCCCTGCCAAACACGGCCTAATGTACTCAGGGTTGGGCTCACACATGACCTCCCTTGTGCTCTCTGCTGCCGTCTACAAGCTTGTGAGGGAGGGTCTGGCCCTCCATTGCTCTGACTGGATGCCAGCTCTGTAAGCCTGCTCTCATCAAGCATAGGTCCCAAGGTTCATGGGGGAAAGAAAAGAGAACTCTGGTTTCAGGTCCAAGCTGCATTCTAGAAATTAGATTTAGCAGTTATGAAGCCTATGCTTTTATTGCTGTTGCGTCTGTCTAGTCCTCAGTTCAGAGGAGAGAAGAAAATACATAATTAGCATACCCTCAAACAAAAACAACATCGAGGAAATGTCCTATTGCTTTTTAAAAGTCAATACAGGATTACAGAATATAGAAACACATTTCTACATGCATAACCCATACAAAGTTTACAAGTTATCTCTAAGGGAAAGAGGAGGAAAAAAAGAAAGAAAGAAAAACATCTTATTCTTAAGTACATAACGCTTACTGTTTTCTTTAACCTTCCTCCCTGTTCGCATGGCTGCGTCCCACCTCAAAACTGTTCCCTGCTTTCTAAAATGTTAACATTGCATACTTAATTGGGGAAAGCAGTGGAGCTGATGCAAGTCTGGCTGGAAGTGGACAAACTTTGCCAAGAAGGATGTTGGAAAAGAAGTCCAGAATAAAGAGAAGACGATCTTAAAGGAGCTGCCTGCTGCCTATGCAACTTCTTCTATAAACCTCTTGCTAAAACTAATGAGCAGTAGTATAAAGGTATAAAAATTCTCTAAAGGTAGCTTATCCTTATCATCATCTTGAAGATACATTAAAGAAAAACTCAGAGTCAAATTAGAAAGTTAAAAAAAAAATCTTCTAGACAAAAGTTGTTATAGTACTGTGCCATAAACACAAGGCTTATGAACTCTTTGGAACAAGGTGTGCTCACGGCAAGTGGTAATTTAACTAGAGGGATAAAGTGCAGTTGGTGTCTGGCCTTCCTGGATACTTAATTGAACCAGAATAATTTGTGGAGGGTGGCTTATCATTATAGTAAATGAGATGGAGGGGAGCAAGTGAAGCAGAGTTTAAGACAGCAGGAAATAAAAGGCATTGAAAATTGTTGAGCCAGAACGGGGAATTGAAACAGACCTGATGTAGCACTAATCATTAGTGAGTGAAGTAATGAACTAAGGAAGAGATGGGGTTTTAGTTATGGCCCACCAAAAGGAAATGAGGAATTTCCAGATGTTCCATATGGTCTGTAATTCTAATGCTTTGTGACTTCAGGTCAGAATTTTCAAACAGATACCAGATGTAGAAAAGACTCAACATTTCCCGCACACACCATGATGGTTAGCTTTCAAAATCTCAGGGCTTGTGTGTAAACTTCTCAGATAAGAAGTAGGGGCTTAAAATAAAGCCTGTCAGACCTCAGGCAGAATTCCAGTTGAGAACAGGTTAATAATAGCTTTCTTTTTACATCTCAATTCAAATAGTACAAAACAGCAATAGAGGTTTTAACATAATGGCACCAGTTCCAGAGCTATGGGGTTCAAAAGAACATTTCTCTCCAAATGGTCTCTCTGCTAAAGAAAATAATTTAAATTGAAGACCTTGATAAAGAGAGATTGATTCTGCATACAAGTGAACACAATGTCCAAGAAGGCAAAATATCAATTTTATCTTAAAGAAAACAGTTTTTTTTTTACATAGACAACTAAATTCTCTTCATTTTTTTAACCTCTGAACTAAAGGAATTATTAAAATTCCAAAAGCAAAATTGAAGTTGCTGTAAAAAAAAAAAAAAAGAAAAAAAGTTAGCATAGTGCGCTTACAAAAATATCTGGGGGGGGGGGGTGAGGGAAGGGTGCGGCGGGCAAATGTAGACGATGTACGTTATTTGCATAAAATACAGTATAGGGTCATTTACTTTTAGGTCTGCCCTCTCAGAGAAGGATTAGAGAAAAGGTGTTAACCCTATTTTCCAGTTCTCAATTACTCCTCTGAATGGGATGGGGATTGATAGGTAAAATTGGAATAAAAATAAATGGTACTACATGACCCAGATTCTTCACTCCTTCCCTTTTCCCTCCTTCCCTCTCTCCTATGGCCCCACTATCCCACTCTCTTGCTTTTAGTTGAAGACCCACTGGTAAACAGGTTCTCCTTTCCACTCCTGTGCCCAGGAAGCCCCAGCCTCGTTCTTACCGTCTCTTCCTTTGTAAAGCGTGAGGCAAGCTGTGGTCCTTCATGCTGGCTGCCTGGCTAAGTGCCACTCTGCAAAAATAGGCCCCTAGACTGGGGGTGAGGGGAGCATTAGGAGGGTTTTTTTGGCTTTGGGCTAGAATCTCATTCACCATACAAGCTTCACCACATATCTTCCGTACAACTCTTTGGACTAGTTTTCTGCGGGTCTAGAACTTAAAGAAGAGAAGAGTTGTGATTAATTGACATCCTTGACAATCTGAATGATTATCTTATCTTAGAGAAATTATTATTATTAGATTATTAGATTATCTTAGAGAAAATGTGAATAACTGCAGAGGAGTGAACTCACAAAACATAGACTCTAAAGCGGAAAGAGCAAGGCATTTACCTCTGTGTCAGAGCGTGGCTCTTTGTACTGGAACATGAGGGAAATCCTGGGCTTAGGTGCCTCGCTCCTCTTTCCTTGGAAAGGAAAAACATAACTATTTCCTCTCACTTTCAGTTTTTTTTAAAACAGTAAAATTCCATGTTTTATAATTAGCTAAGTTTTAAAGATTTTATTTATTTTGTTGGGTTGAGAATATACACAGCAAAACATACACCAATTCAATTTCTACATGTACAATTCAGTGACAGTGACCATTACTGAACATTTTGTTGAAGGATTCTGTAAAGGAATCCTTGATCAAAAGAGGGAAAATGCAGAAAAGAATTTCAAATTCCCATGGACTCCAAAATTTTTGGAACCATGGAGGCTGGATAAACCACTGGAACTATTGCCCTGAGATAATCTTTAAAACTTAAACCCAATATATCCCCTGAATTCTTCTTAGCAGAATTTTTGATCTATTTGCAGGTCCTTGGCACCTCGCTTGCCTCATCCCAGTTCCTTCCCTCTTTAGTCAACTTGTGGAAAAACATGTTAGGCATACAATGAAGCATTTGTTTCTGCTTTTATTGATATTTTTGTTGCCCTTGGCTCTCTGGGTTGAAACCTTTCTGGATCAAACTTAATATTCACCCCCAATTACTGATGCTCAAGCTGAACTTACATAGTATTTACATTGCAAGGTCAAGGTCAGCAGAAATATTCTAGACAGAAAGAACACTTCATTTCCAGCAGTGTAAAACAGGGATGGATTTTGCTCCCCATTATTAATTTGAATCTTAATGGTTTGAACCTATAATTTGGATATAAACCCTAGCTATGGAGAGTAGAAATATAAGTGTTCTTAAGGAAACAGATGATATAGGATTTGGTGTGCTAAGAATAGCCTTGACAACTGAATCTGGCTTAAAGTCAAATACTATAAGATCTTATCTGTATTTTGATAAATTTTCTCCAATATCCAATTGACTAACATTCAGTAATTCTCCATCAGTAAAAAATGTTCACTGTGTTTTCTTGTAAAGTTTACCCCACATTTATTAATATTAAACAACCAACAAGTGTTTGAAATATTTCTGTGATCATGATGAGCTTTTAGTGAAGCTTACCAGGAGTCCCCGGGTGGCACAAATGGTTAAGCACTTGACTACTAGCCAAAAGGTTGGTGGTTCAAACTCACCCGGAGATGTCTCAGAAGACAGGCCTAGTGACCTGCTTTTGAAAGGTCACAGCCTTGAAAGCCTATGGAGCACACGTCTACTCTCCACCCATGGGTCACCATGAGTTGGAGTGGACTCGATGGCAACTAACAACAACAACATCGGGATAAAGAAGTCCCTAGGTCGCACAAATGGTTTGCACTCAACTACAAACCTAAAGGTTGGTGGTTTGAACACACCCAGCAGTATCATGGAAGAAAGGTCTGGCAATCTTCTTCCATAAAGATTACAGCCAAGAAAACCCTACGAAGAAGTTTTATTCTGTAACACGTGGGGCCACCATGATTCAGAATCAACTCAACAGCAATAGGTTTTAGTTTGGTTTGGTTTATCAGGTGTTATGGATTGAATTGTGTCCCCTAAAAATGTGTGTCAACTTGGCTAGGCCATGATTCCCAATATTGTGTGATTGTCCACCATTTTGTCATTGATGTGATTTTCCTATGTGTGGTTAAATCCTACCTCTATGATGTTAATGAAGCAGGATTATAGGTAGTTATGTTAATGAGGTAGGACTCAATCTACAAGATTAGGTTGCATCTTAAGTCAATCTCTTTTGAGATATAAAAGAGAGAAGTGAGCAGAGAGACAGGGGGACCTTATACCACCAAGAAAGTAGTGCTAGCAGCAGAGCACAACCTTTGGGCCCGGGGTCCCTGCACTGAGAAGCTCCTAGATCGGGGGAAGATTGAGGACAAGGACTTTCCTCCAAAGCCAACAGAGACAGAAAGACTTCCCCTGGAGATGAGGCCCTGGATTTGGACTTCTAGCCTGTTAGACTGTGAGAGAATAAACTTCTGTTTGTTGAAGCCATTCACTTGTGGTACTTCTATTATAGCAGCACTAGATGACTAAGACATCAGGATAAAGGAGTTCCTGGGTGGTGTAAACGATTAATGCGCTTGGCTGCTAACAAAAAGTTTGGAGATTCAAATCCATCCAAAGGTGCCTCAGAAGAAAGACCTGGCAATCTACTCCTGAAAAATAAGCCATTGAAAGCCCTATGGAGCACAGCTCTACTTACACACATGGGGTCACAATGACTGGAATTGACTTGATGGCAACTGGTTTTATATATTGTTGTTGTTGTTAATTGCTTTGAGTCAATTCCGAGCCCAGGTGGCACAGTGGTTAAAGTGAGTGACTGCTAACCAGAAGGTCAGTGGTTTGAAATCACCAGCAGCTCCACAGGAGGAAGATGTGGCAATCTGTTTCTGTAGAGATTTATAGCCTTGGAAACCCTATGGGGTCACTATGAGTCAGAGTCGATTTGATGGCAGTGAGTTTGGTTTTGGATAGGGTTTTCAAGGTTGTGATGTTTCAGAAGCAGATTATCAGGCCTGTCTTCTGAGGAACCTCTGGGTGGGTTCAAACTGCCAATCTTTGACTAGTAGTTGAGCACTTAACCATTTGTGCCACCCAGGGACTCCTTTTATATATTGTTATAAGCATGCTCAAATTAATGAAGCAGATACTTACTAATAAAGAATTATTAATAAATCATTTTTAATGTATAAATTTGTTTTGTTCTGTATCTAAATCACTACATATTCATCCCACAGAGTTAATTCTAATGTGGACTCAGGTGGAATGTGAGTAAATTTATATTTTATTGCTATCAGTTTACTAGTTTAAATTGTATAACAACCAATAAATCTACTAGTCAAATACTAGTCAATTCGATAGTAATCTCAAACGATTTGCATTAATTTTATCAGCAGAGGATTGATTTATTTAATGAGATTTGATGTTTTAAACCACAGAACCAAACACTATTAGCACTAGGGAGATAATAATTCTAGTGAAACCATTTATCTTATAATTGAAGTAATTGACGCACAGAGATTTTCAAAGCTTTTCCAGGGGTGGAGAATTGGTTAGAAGAACTCAGGATAGAATCACAATCCCCACTTTTAGGTCACTTGTGATGGTTAATTTAATATGTCAACTTGGCTAGATGATAAAAAAAAGAAGACACTGCCCTCGAGTTGAACCTACAGGACAGAGAACTGCCCCATAGAGTTTCCAAGGAGCAGCTGGTGGAGCGAACTGCAGGCTTTTGGTTAGCAGCTGAGTGCTTAACCTCTATACCAATAGCTAGACTATTTGTTATTTATTCAAACACAAGTATAGATGTTGCTATGGTGGTATTTACATGTGATTAACATTTAAATCAGTTGACCTTAAGCAATGTAGATTACTCTCCATAATGTGGATGGGCCTCATTCAATCAGTTGAAACCTTTAAGAGCAATAATTGAGGTTTCCGAAAGAAGAAGGATTCTGCCTCGAGAGTATAAAATAATATAGCTAGCCTGGTCTACCAATTTCAACACATGACTGACAGTTTCCAGCCTGTCACCTGACCTAAGGATTTTAGACTTGCCAGGCCTCACAACTGAGTGAGCCAATTCCTTAAAATCCCTCTGTGTATCTATATCTCCTGTGGATTCTGTTTCTCTGCAGAACCTGAACCAATACACCAGTACTGTTTTCACTATACAGTTATTTCTAAATAAAACATATTTTTTTTAATTTACACTCTCAGAAATGGCTTAAATTTTGAAATGCATAAGTTTCTGGTCTTAAAAACAAAATCATGTGTTATTGCCATTTTTAAACTTTTAAAAAATTTTAATACTCATCAATTTCTGGAAAGAATATTAGGCTAGGAGAGAACCAAAATTTACCTGTAAGTATACTATATATAATTCATTAGAAAAGACTGTTTTACAATATTCTAAAGATAACTTTTTTAACTTATTTGCCAATTTCTTCTTTTATTCTTAAATTTTACACTTTGTAGCACATCCGTCTTTCAAAACAGCAACCAAAAAAAAAAAAAGGTGTCAGTCATGTTTATGGTTAATGTGAAACAGCTGAAGAAAAAGGTTTCTGATGCAAATTATGACTTAAAATTTGTAGAAAAAAATCTTGCATAATTTTGTCCTTTCCACTATCATGTGGAAAATATTTTCTATCTCAATTTGCTAAATAGGCAGAAAGGGTATTTAGGGTAAATTGTCCATACTGACAGTTAAATTTTCATAGTTAAATTAACTATTAATTTCAGTTACTCTCAACCACCCACTTTTCGCCAGAGTGATCTGTTGTTTCACTTAGTCAAGTTCCTTCTGCTATTGCCGCATAATATAATCAACATAATTCCCCAAAAAAGCAGGATTCTAGTCCTGAATCTGTCACCAACTTGCTGTATGACTTTGGATGAGTCTCTCAACAACACTAGGCCTTAGTTTCTTCATTTATAAAATAAGGAAAGTAAATTAAATGATCTAAGGTCCGTTCTTGCATCAACAAAGTACAAAAAAACCTGTAGTTTCTAAATTTGCACAGTAGAAATGTCCTTTCCCACCATTTCTATTCACATACTCTTCAAAGCTTCATTTACTTTAAACAGCTTGGATGCTAGCTCTTTCTTGATCTTTCCAAAAATGAAGTGGAATCAGGTGTCAATTATGTCTTGACTTCCACATGGCTGATAGCAATTGTAAAATGCCATCAACTATAATCTCAACTTCAGAACACTTAAACTGGGGAAAAATGTGAGCTACTTAGAATCGAAATAGTATACCACTTCCTGCAGACAAAATAAAGCACTTCTCCATTCCCCTGGGGTGTACTGTTTATTGTATTATTATATCATCCATCTCAGGGTGTCTCTTAAATGGAATTCTGTGTCTTTAACTCTTTGTGAGCTTCCAGAAGAATGTCCTTTTCATTTTTGTTTGTTCATTTAATTTCCCCAGTTACCTGCTGACTCTTCTCCTATGTGGGCACTTAAAACAAATTTTTGAAATTAAATTAAACCTTTTTTAAATGTACTTTTGTTTTTATCTTCTCTATTAATCTACAGTTATAGACTAGGACTAAATAAATCTTTAAAAATTTCTACAAAGTATTTTCTGATCCTTTTCACTATACAATGCTAGAGTTCATAGCAACAGAGCTGTGAAAGCCAATGCACGGTACTCAAAAAAAGTCAATTGTTTGAAAACACTAACTGAATGGGGCCCAAGCTGAGAATTTTGCCCTTTTTTCTTTTTGAAAACACCTAAATAAACCATGTATACATACTTCTAATTAATTATTATTACAAAATATATTTTAATAATTGTATAGTATTTGATCATGTGACTAGATCAAAATTTATTGAACTAACTCCCTATTGTTGGGCATGAAAATCATTCCCAGTATGCCACTATTAACACTATAATGAATTTAATTCTAGGAATTAACCTTAATGAGGTTATCATTAACTTCATTATCATTGAAATGATAACCTCATTATCATTGAAAATAAAAATTGTAAAGTTTTGTCTATATTGATGATAACCTCATCAGGATTAATTCCTAGAATTAAATTTATGATTAAATTACATAATATCACTGTTGACCCTTATGGTCAAACAGTCTTTTAGAAATAACACCCACG
This sequence comes from Dugong dugon, assembly GCA_030035585.1. Taxonomy (NCBI): domain Eukaryota; kingdom Metazoa; phylum Chordata; class Mammalia; order Sirenia; family Dugongidae; genus Dugong; species Dugong dugon. The sequence continues at coordinate 50,781,449 of CM057472.1, forward strand.
AATAACAATAAACCTACAAGAGGGCTTACTTCCCCCAAACTATGCTAATAATATATCATTTTAAAAATTTGCTAATGTAATGTTCGTAAAAGTTCATTATAGTTATATATTCTTTGGTTGAACATGTTTTCATATTTTTTATTAAATATTTATTATTTTTGTTTTGTCAAGTGTCAATCACCTTTCCTTATTTTTCTACTGAACAATATTCTAATTTTTCTTTGTAAAATCACACTGAAAATATGATTAAGACTTTGTCAGTTATATATATTATAAACATATTTTTCTGTGTTTATCTTGCCTTCTATTACTTCTTATTTTGTTTACCGGGAAATTTATAGATGTTATACACTTGCACATATATGTGTATATACAATCTAATCTATCAATGATTGCAGTAGCTTTTCTGATTTTTACATTTAGGATGGAAAAACATTCACCACAAACTTATATAAGCTATTTGCAATACATTCCCGCGTTCAGTCTGTCTTGCTTGTACTCCAGTATTTAATCTACAGAGATTTGCTTTTTAATTATTGATATGAAATATAAATGTTTAAAGTCATCAGTCAGCTATCTTCATATCATTTGTTAAATGATTAACTACTTATACATTCTTATGCATTATATTTGACTGGTATATACCCATTTTCCACACTTTAACTTTTCTTATCATTTTAGCTTTACATGTTTTAATAGCTTTGATTTTGAATTTTTGTTTTGATCTAATCTCAAAACCTGTTTCTTATCAAAGCATTTAAACTCTTTATATTTGTTGGCACAAATGTGGTTTCTCTTATTTTTTACATCAATTTATATTATTTAATTTTATTTTTTTGTTCTTTAATTTTTTATTAATGGACTTTTTTGAACTAATTCCCTTTTGTGTTTTTTTAGGTTTTAAAAAATAATTAAACCTATATGTTTTTCATGTTATCGATGTTAAAACTTAATAATTACTTGTTGGCTCCTACTTTTTAAAGTGACAGTACGGGTACACTTTTAATTTACTCCCGTTCCTCCTTTATTGCATATTCCCTTTGTAGTACAAGGAAAGCCTGGTGGCGTAGTGGTTAAGAGCTATGCTGCTAACCAAAGTGTCAGCAGTTCGAATCCACCAGGTGCTCCTTGGAAACCCTACGGGGCAGTTCTACTCTGTCCTATAGGGTCACTATGAATTAGAATCGACTAGACCTCAACAGGTTTGTAGTACACAAATGAGGATTAGGATTATTGAACCAACACCTCATTATTTATTTTTTGTTCTAAGACTTCTGTTTTAAAAAATATTAATGATATGTGGAAGCAGCAGTCAAGATCAAATGACGTATTGCATTGGGCAAATCTGCTGCAAAAAACTGTTAAAAAATAAATTCGTTGCCGTTGAGTTGATTTCGATTCATAGCGACTCTATAGGACAGAGTAGAACTGCTCTATAGGCTTTCCAAGGATCGGCTGGTGGATTTGAACTGCTGATCTTTTAGTTAGCAGCCAAATGCTTAGCCACTGCTTTAAAGTGTTCAAAAGCAAAGATATCACACTGAGGACTAAGGTGTGCCTGACCCAAGCAATGGTATTTTCAATCACCTCATATGCATGTAAAAGCTGGAAAATTAATAAGGAAGACCAAAGAAGAATTGACGCCTTTGAATTATGGTGTTGACGAAGAATATTGAATATACCATGGACTGCCAGAAGAACGAACAAATCTATCTCAGAAGAAGTACAACCAGAATTTTCCTTATAAGCGAGGATGGCCAGGCTTCATCTCACATACTTTGGACATGTTATCAAGAGGGACCAGTCCTGGAGAAGGACATCAAGTAGAGGGTCAGTGAGAAAGAGGAAAACTCTCAACAAGATGAACTGACACATTGGCTGCAACAATGGGCTCAAACATAGCAACAATGGTGAGTATGGTGCAGGACCGGGCAGTGTTTCATTCAGTTGTACGTAGGGTCGCTATGAGTTGGAACCAACTTGACAGCACCTAACAACAATAACAATGATGTGTGCATTTCATTTTATTTTACAATCAGTCTTTCACTCCAGATATCCGGTATTGTTCCCTTTAAGTAATACTGCCAGTGCCACAGAGAAGATCCCCTTCTTATAGAGAACAGCCCTACCTGGCAGCTCCAAGCCTTCCAATGCATGCCCAAAGCTAAGGATTAAAGCAAACTATAGGGAAGAAGTAGCTCCTCTATCATCAGGATTGTTTATATTTGTACTATCAGCTCTAATCATTATGTTGTTTGAGCAAACGTCACCTGCTTTCATTACAATAATTATGATATATGAATACTGTGGCCTAAGAATTCAAATTCAAGTGAATACCTTTTATTGGATCAAGCGTAATTTCAGAAGCCTCATTTTTTACTAGGAGGATGAAGGTTTAGTCATCATCTTTACATACTGATGTCTGTAATTAAGGCATAGTGTGCTAGTAAACCTAACAATTGACTATGTCCCGCAACTTAATTACAAATAGATACAAAATTCAAGAACTAAATGCAAATATTGCCCTAACTACAATATAAATTAAAGACATTTAAATAAAACAAAACAATCATAAATTTAGGAAATCTAGCTTAAGTCAGAGGTTGGGTTGGCAAAGCAGCAGCTAAAGGGCTCCCAGAACCCCCACCTGCCCTTTGAAGACCAGCCTGGAGATGGATGTTCTCCCTATAAAGGTAACCCTTTGAGTAGATCTATGAGGTGGATTTTGTGTCACACTGCTAATCACAATACTTCTGAAACAAAGTTCATGATTAGCTAAAGATATCCTCAGCCACGTACAGTGCTCCAGAACCAATGCTATTAAAATGTTCAGCTGTTCTTAATCATGTCATTGTCGTTTTATCTTTAATTTCAAAATTCACAGGTATTTCATACACAGAATATCAAAGTGGTGTATAGGCAAAATAGGAACTTGCCGGGGGGGGGGGATAAAAACCTACATGAGTTTGGAGGTCATATCCAGGTGTTTCCTGTTTCCCAGTGTTAGCCAGTTAGTCCAGTGAACTGAACCCTAATCTCTACCAAGTGTTACTCTGCAGGCTGGTGATAATTCTACTCACACATTTGTATCACTCAAAGGCCAGTTCCATACATCAGTCCTACTTGGGGAGGAGGGTAATTCATAAACAAAACTACTTTCCACCAACCCCTTGTCTTAGTCATCTAGGGCTGCTACAACACAACTACTATAAGTGGATGGCTTTAACAAAGTGTGAGTTTATTCTCTCACAGTCCAGTAGGCTACAAGGCCAAATTCAGGGCATTAGCTACAAGGAAACGCTTTCTCTGTCGGCTCTGGAGGAAGGTCCGTGTCATCAGTCTTCCCTTGGTCTGGTAGCTTCTCTGCACAGGAACCTCAGTTCCAAAGGACGCGCTCTGCTCCCGGCACTGCTTTCTTGGTGGTGTGAGGTTCCCATGTGTCTCTGCTAGTTTCTCTTTTTATGTCTCAAAAGAGATTGGTTTAAGACACTATCCAATCTTGTAGACATCATCAGTATAACCTCATCATAGTGATAGAGTTTACAACACATAAGGAGATCACATATAAATTCATCATAGTGATAGAGTTTACAACACATAAGGAAATCACATCAGATTACACAATCATACAATACTGGGAATCATGACCTAGCCAAGTTGACAGATATTTTTGGGGGACACAATTCAATCCATGATACCCCTCTTCTCCTAAAGTATTTTGCTGATTTGTGAAAATCACTGGAGTTTGATTTTATAAGGATGGGTCCAAAACTGGAAAAAGAAAAACAAAACAAAACAGACTTGATCTAAAGCCAACCTGAAAAGATATTATATTCTTTTTAACAAAGAGGAAAGTATTCCTTACACTTCAATTCAATCTTATTTGGGTTTTAGTTAAGTATCTGCTGTGCAAGAATGTGATTTATTAAAATAGATGCTACAGTTTCACAAAAATGAAGAGAGAGAGATGTTAGATGGTAGATAGATAGATGATTATGTGCTCACTTTAATAAGAAAAATAAGTATCAATGTGTCAGTTCTTTGTATTTTATTTTATTTGCTGTGACTATAATAGATTCATGTACTAGATATTACATTAATATTAACATGAAGGACCAGAGAGTAAAAATGCCTATATTTCCTAACAAGATACCAGAGCCTTTGGATAGCTGAAATTTTTCAAAGACAAATACTAAAACTTCATGTAGATTTCATAAGAAGTTTTCTGAGAATATGAGAATGCTTCACATTAAGCAGATGATGCTATCTTCGTATGAAATATTGAGAAAATCCTGGTGTGACTGCCAGCTGAGGGATACTGCATAGCTCGCCCCATTAAATTACATACATAGTAAAAGGAAGGAGAAAGCAATACTTGTTTCAGTTTCTTTTTCGATCTCTAGTAATGCTTTGCGCTTCTCCCCCACTTCCTTGACTAGATGTGATGGCTAACCTCCAGCAGGAATTTGACCCCATTCTTTTTTTTTAAATTGTTGTAGTTTAAGTGAGAGTTTACAATTCAGCTTAGTCTCTCATACAAAAATTTATACATACATTGTTATGTGAGCCTAATTGTTCTCCCTGTACTGGGACAGCACACTCCTCCTTTCCACCCCTGATTTCCCGCGTCCATTCAACCAGCTCCTGACACTCTCTGCTGTCTCATCTCACCTCTGGACAGAAGCTGTCCATTTAGCCTCATGTATCTACTTGAGCTAAGAAGCACATTCTTCAAGAGAATCATTTTATGTCCCATAGTGTAGTCTAATCTTTGTCTGAAGAGTTGGCCTCGGGAATGGTTTTAGTTCTGGGTTGACAGAGAATCCAGAGGCCATGCCTTTTGGGGTTCCTCCAGTCTCAGTCAGACCATTAAGTCTATGACCCCATTCTTTACTCTACCCTCCCACTCAATACCCATGACTGAGGGTACCTTTGGTAATGAACACTCCAGAGTTCTGGATTTTATTTTAATAAATTGAGTGAGTTTTTAAAAGTTATTTTTTCATGGACTTAGGTCAATTATACGACTGAGGCTTATATATTTAAAATTTAGCCAAATAATATGCAAATTATAAGGTATTGTACTAAAAATTGCAACATTTAGAGGATAATTTGGAGACAAGATAAGAAAGAAAAAAGAAAACAAGTCAAGACCAAAAGTCAGGGTAGGCTCTACAAAGCACAATTTAGGAAAGCTCAAAGCATAGGTGAATTCAATGGAGAAAATTATCATATTGGCTTTATGGATTAAAGATTCTTAGGTGAAGGGTTTATTAGAGATAGGTCTCAAAAGCTGACAGGAGATCAGGAAGATTTTTTTTTTTAAGCAAAGCCACTGGCATAAGTAAAAACACATGTAGGAGAGAATATTGGAGAAGCTGGTGTAAGATAAGTGTTTAAATGTATGGGATGACTTTTAAATGTTGTGGAACAATTTTATCTCGGGCCTTAAACACCAGAGTAGGAAATTTGCACTATTATCAGACACCATCAGCAAGCAGTGAGTATTCACTAAAAGTATGTTATGATTTGCATACTGCCATCATAACGTCATTAAAGGAAACTGATTCTGACAACTGTCTACAGAGCAAGATTGGAGGGAAGAAAAATTAGTGAGAGAAAGCTCAGTTGAGAGGCTATTTCAAGTTCTTTAACCTCTCTGAAACTCAAACGCCCCTTCTCTGAAAAAGTACAACCTTATAGCATTATCATAAGGATTAAATAATATGTGGAAAGTAAAAGCAGGCACGGAATAGATGGTAACTCTTGCTACCATTATAAATTATGTTGACTTAGGAAAGCTTTATAAAATTGGAAATCATTGTTTCTTTAATAAACGTGGAATAACAGTACCACTTAAGGAGTTTTAAAGGGCAAAATGAAATAATATGTGTTAAAGAGCTTTGTAAGCAATAGAGTTCTGCACAAATACAATATGAGGTCATAATTATTTGATTTTTAATCTTGAAGAATGAGTGGCAGGAAGAAAAGTTTGCTACAGGAAAAATGTTTGCATAAATGGCAATGACAGGAGAAAGTGGAAGAATTTCAACTGAGGTTGAATCGGTGTGTTTTATTCACACTGAAATGTTCAGCAGGCAGATGTAAAGTGGCAATCTGGGGCCAGAAGAGAGATAAAGAAAGTGATACAGATTAGGGAATCATTCATCTGTGTGCTTCATTTGAAGCTTTGGAAATGGATAGGGGTGAGTGAGGAGAGAGTAGATAGAAAGAGTAAAAGGTAAGAAGTCAAAACTTGAAAGAGTTTCTACATTGGGGAATGGAAGTCAGAGGAGAGGTTAAGAGAAATTCTCAGGGAGAGAGGAATTGCCAAAGTTTAGTACAGAGTTCATTCACACATCAGTTCAACTAACACTATCCACATGCAAGGGCCGTGTCTATATATTCTTTGCACACTGTATAGTGAACAAAGAATTCACTGTCAAGTGGGGAAACAAACATGCAGACAATGACCCCATTCTGGTTTACACACCATAATAAAGTAGGCGTTCAGGTATATGGCAGTCATCTGCTCCCAGAAGGATTACAGCCTGGAAAGGAAGGGTTTTGGTTTTGGTTTAATCTTTGTGGCCGGTGGGTTCTAACTGCTGACCCTTCGGTTAGCAGCCTAGTGCTTAAGAATTGCACCACCAGGGCTCCTTAAGTCTGCACCATTTATCTGAAAGACTAATGGGGGAAGGTGTGCAGGGGGAGGGGACCACAAAGGTGGTGGGAATAATACGAACAGAGGGAAGAGAGACAGGGTATGTGTTTTTGGAGCAGCACTTAATTTGGAAAGTCTATGCATGAGACCAAAAAAGCCAAGAAAGGGGAAAATTTTCAAAAAGGAGTAAATAATGATACTAACAGTTGAAAGTGTCTACTAGACATGTTATTAAACAACAATAATAAAACTAACCACTAAGTAAATGGTTATCCAGTGTCAGGCATATTATTACCACATTATTACTGCATTTAATCCTTGCACTAACTCTATAATATCACTAATGTTCTCAATCAAAAGGTGAAAACACTGAACACTGACAGTGCAAGTAAGTTGTCCAACATTAAGCGCCATAGTTAGGATTCAAAACCAGGTCTATCTACCTCTGGAGTGCATTTACATTCCCAATCACTGTTCTAGGAAAGAAGAGTGTCAGAACAGGAGTAATCAAAAAAAAACTGTATTTAAAGGAATCAATGGATAACAAGGAAGGGAACCAAAGCACCCTTTCGAAGTATGTCTTTTCTAGCTAAAACCATGTAAATGAAACATAAACAGACATTGTGAAAGACAGTTGTCAGAAATGAGAATGAAAAATAATAAATAAACAAATATCATCAATCCTCCATATGTAAAGCACACAGAAGGGTCAATAATCATCTATCACATGGCCAACAGTCCTACAAAAGAACTCAGAGAATCTGTGGAATGCTTTTAGCTAGCCCTGGGGCTTACAATATTTGTTAGTTCCTGCTCAACTCGGTGATAGAAGTTTGAAGAAAATATATCCAAGGAGGATTATTCTCTTTTTTTGCTGAAAACAGCAGTGTCCAGGGATACTGGTAAGGATCCCCTGCAGCATCACGTTTCCGAGGGGCACTGTGACACCATCAACAGCCGGCCTCCCGTGCTGTGACAGCCGTGTGGCTGCCTTTTGTTTTACATCATTAATGTCTGGTTTATTTAAATCAGATAGCAGTGTCCCATTATTACCACAACATATGCAACATGTTGATAAGCCGCATGGTATAATTCTTGGCCCTGTTGTAAAAATTTTACAGGAAGTGTTCCTTGAAATTACTATCCCACATGAAACTGCCTTACAGATGTGAATGTGTAAGCTTTGGACCATATCACACATCTTTTTAAAAAATAGCTAATGTTTCTTGTATTCATAGGTTTTTCCATCAAAATACACTAAATAATAGAAACCATGGTGACCGCAAGGAAGTCCCCTACACTGATTTGTGTGTAATTAAAAAGATGCTGCCAAGGACGGCACTAACTCTTCAGGGAGTGTTACAGAAGACAGCAAAAGCATGTCTTAACTTTGAGAACAACTGAATATAGCATATGAATTGCTTTGGGGTATGTGACTGGAAAGTTTATCCTCTCTCCCCCACCAAGAAAAGAAGCTGAAGAAATATTTTAGTGCTAGCAATTAACCTGCTGCAGAAGTTGGCACTGAATCCCCCCAACACATCCCTATCCCTCAGACCCCTAATGGAACCTGTCTGTGAAAATGCTCATTTTCTGCTGTGTAAGACACTGCAAGTAGAGGATTTCATAGTTCACCAGAAGGATTATATCACTTTCTTTCTTTGGAAGACATCCAGACTTCATCATTAAGGTGCATCACATCGTTACACTGCAGAAAGCAACATATGGCACGACGTCTCTAAACAGCTAAAAATGGACTTTCAGCTAAAAAACTTAGTTGTGATATAAACAGCATATGTTTAGTATTTGCAAAGTTTGTCAGCTAAGAATATATGAAATCTATAAATTATGAACAAATAGAATAGAATGTAAATATACATTCTTTTTCACAAACATGGTATAGTAGAAGTACAACATGCAATTTAGCATGTGATAGAAGCTCTCACATTCTTTAACGGGTAAAAAATATTAGAATTAGGGTGGTTAATAACTGCTCATTAAGGCTGCCAAAATTCAGGAGATAAGTAATTAGACGCTAGTTTTTAAAGAGTTTCTGAAAATGTTAAGCTGAACTCCATTTAAAAAAAAAAGAGATTAAATAAAATCATACCCACCACACAAACTTGCAGTAATGGAGATAAAGAATGCATCATTGACTGAAACAGTTATTCATATAAACTATTCTCACGAACTGTATTAACTTCTCTGGAAAGTCAAATAGTACTAAAAGCTAGTAGCCAGTTACAGACAGCAACCCATACACTCAAAAAGATTGATTAATTCGATATAAAGGGCACGATGCTATTCTTGTCTTTCCCTCAGGTTTTCCCTGCTGGAATGCAGTGTCTGTTGTTCCACAGTGTACCAGAGCTGCGGTGTGATTTGGTGGCCAGTTGGTTGACGATGTTGTTGTATATTAAATGCAGAAGGAATATGTATAACACTAGCATGAAATGGATAACAACAGTTTGCCACAACTATCAACTTTCTATTTAAGTTATGGTGGTGAAGTCTGAATTAGTGGTATTTCCAAATCTTGAGAAAACAAATGTGTGCATTTATCTCTCTGCTTCATGCAGAAAAATTTTAGCCATATATTTTATAAATTCAGTTGGGTTTCCACTTTAAGGCTAGGGCGAATGGTACTATTTTCCCAAGAAATTGAAACATAGTTAGTAATGTCATATATTAGAATCTTCAATTCATTTCATGTGATTTCCTATAGGATAATATAATGGCTGGCTTGGGTATGATTGTTGCCACTTTCTCACGTTACTCCCTGTTTTGCTACAGTTAAATATTTGAGCATTTGTTTTTTGTAGGTATGACTGATAGTACAATCTCTAAATCTGAATAGAAATATTCAGTGGGGTACTCTTTATACACCTGGATGTTTGAATTTTGCATTTCATAGTCTATCACATCATCTACATTGCTAAATTTTATGCCAAACATATATAAATAAATGCCTGCTCTCTAGGTAATGGACATACAAGTAGAGGCTATACATTCTTCACTTTGTGTGAAATGTCTTAATACCTGGCTTATTCTCATCAAATAAGTTTAGTAGCCTTTGCTTTTAGATCTGTTTGGCAAGTTCCCCACTTACCATATACAAAGGCACCTGCTAGGCACCAGCTAGATCTGAAAGCTCACACAGCTTTCTAGAAGCTCACTGTTACATTGGCAAGAAAATACATATATAAGGAAATTATAAAGGAATCCCATGATGTTTCCTCACACTGGATACCAAATTACTCACAAAAATGCACGCGCGTGCACACACACACACACACACACACACAATTCTGTGTATGTACCAGAGTACTCGCCCAAGTACCCCATGCATCTAATCTTGAGTACCAACAGCTTTGTTTTTTCCTGTAGAATATTAAAAATTCCTAGATAATACAGTATAATAACATAGATGTTCAGATTTCCCTAGAAATCTACATTTCCTCCAGAATAGCATTTTAATGAACCAGAAAAAAATTAAGCCAAAGAAAATATGTTCTTGCCCATAGTCAAACAAATGACTTCTCTGTATATTGTTTTCAAATCATGGAAGGACCTGTTATCCTGTGATATTTCCCCAGTAGAGAAGCACAATAAAACACAAACACACACACACACACACACACACACACACACACACACACGGTTTATTAGCTCAAGAGTGGACTTCAATTTAATTTACAGTTATACAATTGGCCAAAGATTTACTACTTCTAGTGGCTTTTTTTCACCTTTTGTTTTGGTGCTGTTTGATCGTATTTATGAATGTGACCTTATATCCTATACTAGCAGTAGAAAGTAAGATAAATTGGACTCTAAAACACACACACAATAGCAGGCAGTACCGTTTAAAGATTAATAAGTGATCTCACTATAGCACTTCAACTGCCTACAGCCTAAAAATATCTTTCCTGTGGTACTTTCCAGGCAGTCCCTGAGGGACCAATAAACCGAGAGCACTAGAAAGATCTGAACTTATCTATCACAGCTTTGATTGTGCTCTTGTGCACTATATGTTTCTTCTTAAAAGCATCTAATTCACTGGCTGTTCATAGCATTCATTACTTGAAGCTAAGGATGCTAGAAGAAGTAAATAGAACTTTTTAAAGACTTACTGTAAAAATGAATTCATTCCATTTTACTCTTTTATGTATTAAAAGTCCAAAACCACGTAATCTTGTAGGGATTTGAAAATTTCACACCCTGATTTTTTTTGCTAGATATAAAAACTGCACATTTTAACTACATTTTACTTACTAATGCTCTGTGAGTCCGCATTGCACCAGGAAGTTCAGGCACTTCATCTCAGGGCCTCCAAGCCATCATGGACCTGAGGAACTTCAGTTTGATTTCTAAGGGTACATACCCTCTCCACAGTGGGAATTCCCAAAAGGAAGAAAACATTGAGAATTTAGAACTCTGATTATAACCTACCTGCTTTCCCCTGCACACCAGGGACTTCATACTCAGAAATGCCCCTCCCAGTGCTTGGTCCTCCCTTCCAACCTCTGATCTCCAGAATCCTTCTTGAATCATATCAGCAAGGCTTCTTGTGGCAGAAAAATGGCTGAAGAATCTGTCCTGTTATTACTTAACATTAGCATGAATAATTCATATTATGCAGCTGTACCATTTTACAATTGTTTGAATAGCTAAAATTTATAAAGGTACTCATTTGAATATACTTCCATTTGCAAAACTCAGTATTAGACACATAATAATAAATACCACAAACATGAGAAAGTGTCTCTCTAGGTACTATTTCTTTACTTAAGTGAAGATGTTGAAAAACACAGTCAGGGCTCATGATCTTTAGCCTAAAGAAAAGACATGTGAAAGACTGGATGAAAGGAGACAGATAAAAATTAGAGACAAACCAGATAATTCAAACTGAACAATTTCCTTTGGAGGCTAAATGTTCTAATTTGACTCTATTGAGGTATTAACCATGTAGTTACCACATCTCTTTTTTTGTGTTGGCGTAGGCCGTCTTCACAAGTAGAGAGAGCAAAATGACAGCATTCTTACAAACTTCAACCAAGCTGAATTTGTAATTAACAGTTATTTCTAATGAATTATTTACAGTTTCTTCAATGATAAACCCTGTCCATTCCAACTCATAGCAACCCTATAGGGCAAAGCAGAACTGCCCCATAAGGTTTCCAGTGAGTGGTTGGTGGATTCCAACTACCTTTTTGGTTAGCAGCCATAGCTCTTAATTATTGTACCTCCAGGGCTCGACGATAAAGGTAGTGAAATAACTTAATATTATATATTCTTTAAAACGATTGTGTCTGGCTGGGATGAGTATCTTGTCTTTTTGTTCTATGTTATGCAAATCTATTTTGAGATTTTCAACACTCTTTAGACAAAAAAGGATTTTCTGTCAAACAATTTTCATTTTACTGTCTTTAAGGAAAAAAAAAAAAACACAGCGAGAGTGTAACTTAAACTGCGACCTAATAAACAGCTACTGTTATAGAGAACAGCATTTACCTTTAGAAATGATGCTTATTTGCAGCATTACCAGTAACACGGTCAAGTTGCTGTTAAATGATCGTATTACCTATCATCAAAATCAGCCATTTTATGAATACAGAGGCTCTAATGAATAAACTGATGAAGAAATGATGTTTTACCTTAAAAAGTATTTTTATCACTTTTCAGCTATTAAAAAAAAGCCATTGGAATTTTAGTTTAATTTTTTGACTTCAAGGTAGGGATAAAAATAAACTAAGAACAAAATAATGCATAATTTGATAGGACTAAAAGGAACTTCTAGAATTAGCATTTTCATCTTTATGAAAGTATTAAGGCTTCTGAGGATGTAGCAACCTACACATAGTGCTGTACTAATGAAGATAGATAAGCTGTGGCAAGCCACAGGAGTCCTATTGTTACCATTCCTAAGAGAAGGAAAGACATCTCAGTAGCTGATAATTCCTTATTGAGTCTTTTCAAAGATGGCCAAGCCTATTTCCGGACATGGCTTATCCTGGGGAAGTTCAGCATCCTTGTAGCCTACAGTATAAGACATCACACAGCCTGAAAAGATTCATTAAATGAAGAGTCAGTCCACTGTTCATTTTTTTCTAATTCACATGGAAATGAATGACACATTCCAGGTTTTTCACCCTCAAATACATCACAGGCTGTGAAGATGCTAGACACAAATGCCACAGGAATAATGACAGCACCTTTGCTGAAGGACTTTTATTGAAGGCAGTAGCCATTACAACACTGTGAACTACATACAAAAACCCGTTGTTATAAGTCAATTCCACCTCATAGCGACCCTATAGGACAGAGTAGAACTGCCTCATAGGGTTTCCAAGAAACAGCTGGTAGATTCGAACTGCTAACCTTTTGGTCAGCAGATGTAGCTCTTAACCACTACACCACCAGAGCTACATATGAATTACCACATAAAATATCCTTTCAGAACTTATGTCAGTGAAAAACCTTTGGTTACAATGAAGACCAGGGTTCCATTCCCAACCAATACACCTTTTCTTAGTTATCTAGTGCTGCTATAACAGAAATACCACAAGTGGATGGCTTTAACAAACAAATCTATTCTCTCACAGTCTAGGAGGCTAATAAGTCCGAATTCAGGGTGCCAGCTCCAGGGGAAGACTTTCTCTCTGTCGGTTCTGAGGGAAGGTGCTTGTCATCAACCTTCCTCTGGCTCTAGGAGTTTCTCTGTGAAGGGACCCTGGGTCCAAAGGACACACTTCACTCCTGGCTCTTCTTTCTTGGTGGTAGGAGCTCCCTCTCCTCTCTGCTCACTTCTATCTTTTATGTCTCAAAAAAGATTGACTCAAGATACAACTAATCCTACAGATTATGTTCTGCCTCATTAATATAATAGATAGCTCTCTCCCAAATAGGGTCATAACCACAGGCATAGAGGCTAGAATTTACAACACATAGGACAATTACATCAGATCACAAGATGGAGGACAACCACACAATATTGGGAATCATGGCCTAGCCAATTGAATCCATGACACACCTTATACACAGCTACCACTTGTCTGTTAGTGGAGGCATGCATGCAGCTATGATGCTGAACAGTATTCAGCAAAGCTTCTAGAAAAAGAAAGACTAAGAAGAAAGGCCTGATGATCTACTTCTGAAAATCAGTCAGTGAAAACCCTATAAATTACAAGAGTCGGATTAGCAACCCATCATGGTATGGTGCAAGACTGGGAGTATTTTTTTCCATTGTTCATGGGAACGCCGTGAGTTGGGCTCTGACTTGATGGTAGCTAACAACAACAAAATTCAAACTGGAAATGAAGCACAGAAACCACCATGGTGCATACATTTTCTGTATTTCTGCCCTTTCCTTTGTTGTCCGGTTTTATAATCATTTATTTTGTCCTGGTTATGATTCTCTGGAGTCCTGGTGACACCGTTTTTAAGGCACTGGCTGCTAACAGAAAGGTCAGTGGTTTGAACCAACCAGCCACTCTGCAGGAGAAAGATGTGGCAGTCTGCTTCCGTAAAGATTTATAGCCTTGGAAACCCTATGAACGGTTCCACTCTGTCCTACAGAGTTGCTGTTAGTCAGAGTTGGCTCAATGGCAGTGGGTTTGGAGCGTCTGTTAGATAGATATGAAAAAGAAATTTCTAATAATTCTACTAGAGCCAAATATAATGTGTTTCCCTCAAAAGCTCTGGAAACTTCAACACTTCAGATGATTAAGCAATGACTAAATAACTATCCATCTGGTATGTTGACATAAGTTCCTGGTTTGGAAGAAAGGTTAAGCTGGAAGCCCTTAAAAATCTCTTCCAATTCTATGATTCCGTAATTAAATATGCTATAGCTAATGAGTCATTTGTTACCTCCATGGGGTAACGTACGGCACTTGTCTCCACGCTGCCTCCCTGCCAGCTCTAGAAACTACATTAAATTTAATCTTTCACCACCTAAAATCAGAAATGGGGGGAAGATATGTCAGAATAACTCTAACAATGGAATCTTTGAATATTCATTTAAAAACCTCAGCTTTATTTCTGGCAAAACTTCAGAGCCTGTCTATACCATTTCATCCCTCCTAAAAGTGAGGAATGAAAACAACAGAATCATTAATGTTTTTCAAATTAAAATCTGAAAGTTGGATAAAAAACATTTTTATATTCTAAATATTAAAAGGTTGATTATATAATTGGCCATATCACAGATACATTTTTAAAATTCTTTCCATAGTGTAAAACATTTTAAAGATTGCTATCAATAGAAGGATATAAGTATTTGTTTTGGGGGAGTTAAAAGTCTACTGCAAACTTGTAAACTAAATTGAAATGGCATATTTAATAACTACTTATATCTATCATTATATTTCTGCAGTATAGGAAAGATAAACAAATCCAAAGTTGTTAAATTATTCACTGAGGTGAATCATCTTAAGTGAATGAACTGCCACCTTGCATATAAATATTTTAAGTGGACAAATAATAAGGAGTAGAATTTTTGCTTCCTCTCACATTTGATAGTCTCAGAAAAGTGTTACTTATTTGCTAATTATTTTTTAGGAATAATTTGAAAAAGTAAATATTTTTAAAGCTAAAGCTCTTTTTTAAATTAATGTAACCAGAGTAAAACGTGATTGCCATGTATTCAAGCCATTAAAAAGTTTCAAGATTGTATAAATGTAAAAGTTTTAAACCCTAATGCAAACGTGATTTTAAACAAACAAAGATCAAATGAATCAAGAATGATTGGGAAAATGATAACTGAAAATAAGTCAGGACTGAAGATCAAATTGAAACATGCACATTGAAATAAGTGACTGTACCATCACAGGAAAAGAGTGACAGACACTTCCAATTTTACATATGATGGTATTGGTTACTTTGGGAAGCACTGATACTTCAACCCTATAGGATTACATAGGATTTTGATTGCTATCAAGGTTTTTAATTGGTATGGTTTCATCATCTCTCTGATTCAAATATCCCTAATTATTTAAGGTCAAGGGCCTTCTGCCTTAATTGCTTAATAAGGAAAAAAATAATGGCTGAACATATAAGAAAGCAAACTGTCTAGCCCAGGAGAACTGCCTCTCCAGCCCTGCTAAGAAATGCCATGTTACCTGAACTCACTGTAAACACTGTCCAGTAAATACTTAGAGATTATAGACTCCTCCAAATTTGGCATGTAAGTACAAAAGAGACTACTACTGACAACATCGTGACAAATGGAGAAAAGACTGAAGCTGTCAAGGATTTCATTTTACTTGGATCTACAATCAACACCCGTGGAAGCAGCAGTCAAGAAATCAAAAGATGCATTGCACTGGGCAAATCTTCTGCAAAAGACCTCTTTAAAGTGTTGAAAAGCAAAGATGTCACCTTGAAGACTAAGGTGTGCCTGACCCAAGCCATGGTATTTTCAATTGCATCATATGCATGCAAAAGCTGGACAATGAATAAGGAAAACCAAAGAAGAACTGACATCTTTGAATTGTGGTGTTGGTGAAGAATATTGAATGTACTGTGGACTGCCAAAAGAATGAACACATATGTCTTGGAAGAGGTACAATCAGAATGCTCCTTAGAAGCAATGATGGTGAGACTATGTCTTACATACTTTGGGCATGTTGTCAGGAGGGATCAGTCCCTGGAGAAGGACATCATGCTTGGTAAGGTACAGGGTCAGTGGAAAAGAGGAAGACCCTCAAAGAGATGGATTGACACAGCGGCTGCAACAGTGGGCTCAAGCATAACAACTGTGGGCATGGCACAGGACCAGATAGTGTTTCGTTCTGTTGTACATAGGGTTGCTATGAGTTGGAAATACAGAAATACCATAAATGGATGACTTTAACACAGAGAAATTTATTCTCTCACAGTCTAGTAGGCTACAAGTCCAAATTGAGGGCATCAGCTCCAGGAAAAGGCTTTCTCTGTTGGCTCTGGAGGAAGGTCCGTGTCATTGATCTTCCCTTGGTGTGTGAGCATCTCAGTGCAGGAACCTCAGGTCCAAAGGACACACTCTGTTCCCACTACTACTTTCTTGGTGGTATGAGGTCCTCCATCTCTCTGCTTGCTTCTCGCTTTTATATCTCAAAAGAGACTGATTTAAGACACTATCTAATCTTGCAGACCTCATCAATATAACTGCTGCTAATCCATCTTATTACATTATAGTGATAGGATTTACAATACATAGGGAAACCACAACAGATGACAAAATGGTAGACAATCATACAACACTGGGAATCATGACCCAGCCAAGCTGACATATTTATGGGGGACACAGTTCAGTCCATGACATCCCCCATTGACGTAACTCATTGCCCCCTAAGCTTCTTATCTAACCTTTCAAGTTGCTATCTTCTATGTGATTCAATCTAGAAAATCACATTTAAAAGAGCACAATGCTCAAGACAGACATTCTTTACTAACTGAGCTAAACTATTGTTTGGCTTAAAGAAGATTTCAGGGGACATTTTTGCTCTAGTGTATAAGGTTTAAAAGATTATCTCAGGGTAATTGTTTCAGAGGTTCATCCAGCCTCAATGGCTCCAGAAATTCTGGATTCCATGACAATTTTAAATTCTGTTCCACATTTTCCTCATTTTGATCAAAGATTCTCATGTAGAAATCTTTGATCAAAACATTCAGTGCCAGATTTCATTCTTTAAGAGCAAAATTTAAAAGATATGTACAAAAATCACCACCCATTCCATTTACTGTTTCTTTTTATCAGGATGAAAGTTCTATCTGATTACACCTCAACATAAAGAAAACAAAAATCCCCACAACTGGACCAATGAGCAACACCATGATAAACGGACAAAATATTGAAGTTGTCAAGGCTTTCATTTTACTTGGATCCACAATCAATGCCCCTGGAAGCAACAGTCTAGAAATCAAACAACATACTTCATTTGGCAAATGTGCTGCAAAGGACCTTTTTAAAGTGTTAAAAAGACGAAGATGTCACTTTGAGGACTAAGGTGCACCTGACCCAAGCCATGGCATTTTAAATTGCCTCATATACATGTGAAAGCTGAACAATAAATAAGAAGAACAAAGAAGAATTGATGCCTTTGAATTAGGGTATTGGCATAAACTATTGATTATGTCACGGACTGCCAGAAGAACAAACAAATCTGTCTTGGAAGAAGTACAGTCAGAATGCGCCTTTGAAACAAGGATGGCGAGACTTTGTCTCACATACTTTGGACATGTTATCTGGAGGGACTATTTCCTGAAGAAGGACATCACGTTTGGTAAAGTAGAGGGTCAGCGAAAAAGAGAAAGACCCTCAATGAGATGGACTGACACAGTGACTGCAACAATGAGCTCAAACATAGCAAAGATTGCGAGGGTGGTACAGAACTGGGCAGTGTTCTGTTCTGTTGTACATAGGGTTGTTATGAGTCAGAAATAACTTAACAGCACTTAACAACATCTTATTTAAGAAACATTTCCTAGATAGATAAAAATGTTGCTGTTAGGTGTCATCAAGATAAAAATAAATATATTAAAATAACTCTTTTTTGTGCATCACAGGACTTTATCAAGAAAGTGATGAGACAACCTAGAAAATATTTGGGAACCATATATCTGATAAGGGTTTAATATCCAGAATATATAAAGAAATACTCCTGAACAATAAAAACAACAAACAACCCATTTTTTTAAATGGGCAAATAACATGAATAGACATTTTCCAAAGTTGATTTTTAAAAAAAGTGCCAAGACGACTCAACGGGGGAAAGAACAGTCTTTTCAACAAATGGAACCGAATGAGTAGATATTCGCTTGCAAAAGAATTAAATGGTACCCCTATCTAACGCTGTATACAAAAATCAATTCAAAACAGATAAAAGAGATAAATGTAAGAACTAAAACTGTAAAACACTTAACATAAAACATAGGTGTAAATTTTTGTAATCTTAGATTAGGCACTGGTTTCTTAGATAAGACACCAGAAGCACATGCAACAACAACAACAAAAACAGATATGACTTTGTCAAAACTTAAAGTGTTTGTGCTTCAAAGAATACCATCAATAAAATGGAGAAAACAACCCACAGAATGGAAAAAATAAATTTGCCAATCATATATATGATAAGGTACATATATCTAGACTACAAAATGAATTCTTACAACTCAATACTACAATAAATAACCAATTAAAAATGGGAAAAGCTTCTGAATAGACATTTCTCCAAAGACAATATACAAATGGCCAATATACACTTAAAAAGACATTCTATAGCAATAGCCAGCAGAAAAATGCAAATTAAAACCACAATGAGATACCACTTTGCAACACTAACATGGCTATAATCAAAAAGACAGATAAGAACAAATATTGGGCTGTGGAGACATCAGAACTGTCATATAGTACTGGTAAAATGGTGCATCTTCTTTGGAAAACAGTCAGGCCAGGCAGTTCCTCAAAAGGTTAAATATAGAGTTGTCTTATAACCCAGAAATCTACTTCTAAGTACATAACCAAGAGAAATAAAAACACACATCCACACAAAAACAGGTACATGAATGTTCACAGAAGTATTAGTTATAATTTAAAAAAAAGAAGAAGAAAAAAAAAAGAACAAATGTTCATCAGCTGATGAATGGATAAATAAAATGTGGTCTATCCATATAATGAAATATTATTTAGCAATAAAAGGGCATGAAGTACTGCTACATGCTACAATATAAATGAACCTTGAAAACATCATGCTAAATGAAAGACAGACACAAAAGACCACATATTGTATGATTCCATTTATATAAAATGTCCAGAATAAGCAAACCTATAGAGACAGAAAGTAGGTTAGTGTGGAGGGGAAAGAGGAAGGAATTAGGAGTGACAGCTAAAAGGTGCAGACACTAATTTAAATAAATAAATAAATATTGGAGAGGCTGTGGGAAACTGGAACTCGCATGCATTGCTGGTGGAAATGGAAAATGGTACAGCCATTTTGGAAAATGACATGGCACTTCCTTAAAAAGCTAGAAATATAAATACCATATGATCCAGCAATCCCACTTCTAGGAATATATCCTAGAGAAATAAGAGTCATCACACGAATATACATATGCATACCCATGTTCATTGCAGCACTATTCACAATAGCAAAAAGCTAGAAACAACTTAGATGCTCATCAACAGATGAATGAATAAACAAACTATGGTACATACACAAAATGGAATACTACACAATGATAAAAAACAATGATGAATCTGCAAAACATCTCATGACATGGATGAATGTGGAGGGCATTACGCTGAGTGAAATAAGTCAATCACAAAACCATAGGTACTGTATGAGGCCACTGTTATAAAAACTCACAAAAAGGTTTACAAACAGAAAGAAACAACCTTTGATGGTTACGAGGAAGAGGAGAGAAGGAGATGGAGAGGGAAAAACACTAATTAGATAATAGATAAGTGGTAACTTTGGCGAAGGGTAAGACAGTACACAATACTAGGGAAGTCAGCACAACTTGACCAAGGCAAAGTCATTCATAGAAGCTTCATAAACACATCCAAACTTCCTGAGGGACTGAGTTACTGGGCTGAGGGTTGGGGACCATGGTCTTGGGAGACATGTAGCTCAACTGGCATAACATAGTTTATAAAGAAAATGTTCTACATCCTACTTTGGTGAGTAGCATCTGGGGTCTTAACAACCTGCAAGCAGCCATCTAAGATACAGCTACTGGTCCCACCCTGTCTGGAGCAATGAGAATGAAGAAAACCAAAGACAGAACAGAAATATTAGTCCAAAGGACAAATGGACTACAACTACCACAGCCTCAACCAGACCAAGTCCAGATCAACTAGATGGTGCTCAGATACCACCACCAACTGCTCTGAAAGGAATCACAACAGAGGGCCCTGGACAGAGTGGGAGAAAAAGGTAGAACAAAATTCAAACTCACAAAAAAAAACAGACTTACTGGTCTGACAGAGACTGGAGAAATCCTGAGAGTATGGCCTCTGGACACCCTTTTAACTCAGTATTGAAGTCACTCCTGAAGTTCACCCTTCAGCCCAAGGTTAGACAGGCCTATAAAACAAATGATAACACACATAGTTTAACGATGTATATGAGACAAAATGGGCACACCAGCCCAAAAGCAAAGACCAGAAGGCAAGAAGGGACAGGAAAACTGGATGAATGGAAATGAGGAAACTGAGGTCAAGAAGGGGAGAGCAATGACACATTGTGGGGTTGGCAACTAATGTCACAAAACAATTTCTGTATTAATTGTTTAGTGAGAAACTAATTTGCTCTGTAAACTTTCACCTAAAGCACAATAAAATAAATAAATGTACAGGGTTCGTTTTGTTTTTTTGGTAAGACAAAAATGTTCTAAAATTGATTCTGGTGATGATTGTACAATCTGAAATACAGGTAGTCCCCAACTTACAATGTATATGAGTTATGACGAACCATACTTACAACCGTCCTTGCTTTGTTTTGTACACTTTATTATAAGAAATATGTACTGCATACAATGTTGCAGTGCATAGTCTGCTGATGTCATCATGCCTGTAAGTTTATAAGTAATGTTTCCAACCCCCAAAGCCAAAACACGATTGGATCTGTAAAGTTACTGAAAATAAAAGACAACAATAATGAAAACTAAAAAAAAAAAAAGTATTCAACTTACATCAGAATCTGCTTGTGATGGAGTCATATAAGTACAGGGAACTACCTGTACTAAAAACTATTTTAAGTGGGTGAGTTGTATGTTATGTGAGTTATATCTCAACAAAGCTGTCAAAAAATAAATTAATAAATAAAAAAGAAAGCAGAGAATTGGAAAACATCCAGTTACATAAACCAATAAATAGTAGTTCTGGAGAGAAGAAAAAATATTAAGAGGTGGTGTTTTATGCAGGAAGCCAATAAAAAAAAGTTTCCAAAAAAAAGCATTGCACAAAATTTTCTTTTTTTTTTTTTTATTTTATTGTTCTTTGGGTGAAAGTTTATAGTGCAATTCGTTTCTTATTCAAAAATTTATACACAAATTGTTTCGTGACATTAGTTGCATTCCCCACATTGTGTGAGCACTCCCCCTTTCCCTTTCCACCCCCGTTTTCCCGTTTTCCTGTTCCTTCCTGTCTTCTCGTCTTTACTTTTGGACAGGTGTTGCCCATTTGGTCTCATATACTTAACTGAACTAAGAAGCACGTTCCTCATGTGTATTATTGTTTGTTTATATGCCTTGTCTAATCTTTGGCTGAAAGGTAAACTTCAGGAGTGACTTCAGTTCTGAGTTAGCAGGGTGACTGGGAGCCTCTAGTCTCTGTCAGACCAGTAAGTCTGGTCTTTTTCTTTTTGTGAATTTGAATTTTGTTCTACCTATTTTTCTCACTCTGTCCGGGACCCTCTATTGTGATCAGAGTGGTCAGTGGTGGCAGCCAGGCACCATCTAGTTTTTCTGGGCTCAGGCTGGTGGAGGCTGTGGTTCATGTGGTCCATTAGTCCTTTGGACTAATATTTTCCTTCTGTCTTTGATTTTTTTAATTCTCCTTTTCTCTGGATATGAAGGGACCAATAAGTGTATCTTAGATGGCCACTTGCAAAATTGTAAGGCCACAGACATTACTAAAGTAGGATGTAGAACATTTTCTTTATGAATTGTATGAACTGTGCTGTTAGAGATTGTTTTATGTATTTTGGAGTCACTGGGTGTGAAGATATTTTTTAGGGCTATGTTGTCTTGGTGAATAGTCGCTTTAGTCACTATATGATGTCCTTCCTTGTGTTTTATGATTGATTTTGCCTTAAAGTCTATTTTATCTGAGATTCATATTGCCACTCCGTTGTCTTTTTTTTTTTTTTCCCACTCTGCTTAATATACTTTTTTCTGTCCTTTGATTTTTAATGTATTTATGTCTTTGTGTCTAAGGTGTATCTCTTGTAGATAGCATATTGATGGATCATGTTCTTTTATTCATTCTGCCGCTCTCTGTTTCTTTACAGGTGCATTTACCCCATTTACATTAAGTGTGATCATCAATAAGTATGAGTATATTGCTGTCACATTTTTGTGCTTTTTTGTGTGTGTGTGTGGTGCTGATGGTTTCTCTGTTCGTCTTACTTTCCTGTGCCGAGTTTCTTTTGTTTGTGGGTTTTCTTTTCTTTCCTTTCATTATTTTAGAGTTTGTGATTACTAAGTCTTTTATGTTTTTCCTCTTTTTTATTCTGATGAGTAGGTTTGTTAACTTTATTTGCAGTTACCGTGAAATTTATGCTTATTTTCCTAAGTTTGAACCAGTCTTTTATTACATGATATCTCCTTGATTTACTTTCCATTTGAAAGTTTTATATACCTACACCATTTATTCCCACTTGTATTGTTTTGACATTGTCGTCATTTATGTATTGATGTCTCTGTTTTCCTGTTTTAAGTCTTTTAGCTTTGTTATATTATTGAGAGTTCTTTACCTAGGTTGGTATCTGGCAACTGCTGTCCTGTGTTCTAAAATCAGATTGTTGTCTGATGTTGTTGGTTCTCTAATCAAAGGACTCCATTTGATATTTCTTGTAATATTGGTTCAGTTTTTACAAACTTCCTTAATTTCTGTTTATCTGAAATGTCCTAATTTCACTATCATATTTCAAAGTTTTTTAGGATATATTATTCTTGGCCCATGGGAAGGGTGGGCAGGTGATAGACAGGGCTTAGTGGGAAGGAGAAAAAAAAGACAAGAAAGAAAAAAAAAGAAGGAAAAAGAAATGGTGGTGCGGTGGGAGCCAGTGGGTAGGGTGGGGCAGACCTGGGGCAGTTGAGGGCTAGTAGCTCTGTAGCCATTGTGGCATGGCAGGGGTTTGGGGGAGGTCGAGAGAAGTGGCATACTGGGCTAGGTGGAAGGGAGAAAGAGAAAAAAAGAAAACAACAAAAACAAGCAAAAATGGCAGCGAAGAAGGAGCTGGTGAGTGGGGCAGGGCAAACTCAGTGCGGTCGCAGGCCTGTGGGAAGGGGAGAAGGTGGTATATGGGGCTAGGTGTGAGGGAGAAAGAAAAGGAAGAAAGAGAGAGAGAGAGAAAAAAGGCTTGAGGTGGGAGGGAGTGGTATGGGGGAGGCGGGGGAGAGGGGAAGGGCGTCATATTGTGGACCCCAGTGGTGAGGGCTGCTGGCCTGGAGGCGTGCTTGCTGCTACTCATCAGAAGGGTGAGGATGAGAAAGCGTGTTTCTCTAGTGACTGGGTGCTCTCTCTCCTGTTGGGTGCTCTGTGAAGCTGCCTTCCTGTACTCCCTCATCCTCGGTCATTGCTGGCTGTGTTCCAAGATGATGACGCTGTGCTGTGTTACTTGTCAGGGGACCTCCACTCATTCTCTCTTTTCCATCAGTTTCTTCTTCCTTTTAGTGTATGAGCTAGTTCTTTATCCCTTCTTTTGATACTTAGGGTTCCAGGATTGACATTTGT
The DNA here is from genome assembly GCA_030035585.1 of Dugong dugon. NCBI lineage: Eukaryota > Metazoa > Chordata > Mammalia > Sirenia > Dugongidae > Dugong > Dugong dugon. Next base: position 50,805,550 of record CM057472.1, read on the forward strand.
ATGTTTTACTTAGTTTTTTGGGTCTTTGCTACAGAGGAAAAGCACGGTGCATCTGTTTAGGGCACCACGTTAACTACACTTGAAATTTTCTTCATGGATTTTTGAATAAGTAATATTCAGAAAGAAAAGAAGTCACTGATTTTGACCAATTATGTATTAGCTTAGTATCTGTAGAAGATATATTTACATTAAGACACCAACACTACACTCATATCTCCAAGGGGGTGTTTGCATAAAAGATAAATTATCAAAGGCTATGCACCATTTTTTAAATGATTTCCTCTTTTCATAATAATTGATAGTTTTTCTCGCCCAAGAGAAATCAGAGAGAGAAGTTTGACATGTGTCACTGTGGTTTTGACTAAGATATGGCTACAACATACTACCCCACTGGTCACTGACTTTGATTTTGTTTATCTCACTAGCTAGGTGGGGTTATCTTACTCCCTCAGATTCCAAGTAAATCTTTTTTTACCAGAGTCTAACTTGACAAGTGCAGAGCAATCAAACTAAAGGAAATATAGGTTGTGACACTTGGCTTTTTAAAAAATACTCAGAGTTAAAACAAATACTTAAAGTATAATTTTGCCTATTATTTTCGATATTGTTGTTGTTAGGTGCTGTCAAGTCTGTTCTGACTCATAACAAACCTATGTACAACAGAACGAAACACTGCCCAGTCCTGCACCATCATCGCAATTGTTATGTTTGAGTCCATTGCTGCAGTCACTGTGTCAATCCATCCTATTGAGGGTCTTCCTCTTTTTTGCTGACTCTCTACCTTACCAAGCATGATGTCCTTCTCCAGGGACTGATCTGTCTTGATAATATGTCCAAAGTATGTGAGACGAAGTCTCCCTATCCTAGCTTCCAAGGAGCACTCTGACTGTATTTCTTCCAAGACAGACTTACTCATTCTTCTTGCAGTCCATGGTATATTCAGTATTCTAAACTGACACCATAATTCAAAGGCATCAATTCTTCTTTGGTCTTCCTTACTCATTGTCCAGCTTTCACTTGCATATGAAGCTATTGAAAATACCATGGTTTGGGTCAGGTGCACCTTAGTCCTCAAAGTGACATCTTTAGTTTTCAAAATTTTAAAGGAGGTCTTTGCTGCAGATTTGCTAAATGCAATACTTTGTCTGAGTTCTTGACTACTACTTCCATGGGCATTGATTGTGGATCTAAGAAAAATGAAATCCTTGACAACTTCAATCTTTTCTCCATTTATCATTATGTTGCCTATTGGTCAACTTGTGAGGATTTTAGTTTCTTTATGTTGAGGTGTAATCCATACTGAAGGCTCTTTGATCTTCATCAAGAGTGCTTCAAGTCCTCTGTACTTTCAGCAAGTAAGTTTGTGTCATCTGCATATTACAAGTTGTTAATGAGTCTTCCTCCAATCCTGGTGCTGTATTCTTCAGATAGTCCAGTTTCTTGGATTATTTGCTCAGCATACAGATTGAATAAGTATGGTGAAAGGATACAACCCTGATGCACACCTTTCCTGATTTTAAACCACATAGTATTCCCTTGCCCTGTGTGAACAATTGTCTTTTGTCTATGTACAGGTTCCACATGAGCACAATTAAGTGTTCTGGAATTCCCATTCTTCATAATGTTACCCACAATTTTTTATGATCCACACAGTCAAATGCTTTTGTATAGTCAATAAAACACAGATAAACATCTTTCTGGTAGTCTCTGCTTTCAGCCAAGATCCATCTGGCATCAGTAATGATATCCCTCGTTTCACGTCCTCTTCTGAATCTGGCTTGAATTTCTGTCAGTACCCTGTTGATGTACTGCTGCAACTGCTTTCGAATGATCTTCAGCAAAATTTTACTTGCAGGTGATATTAATGATATGGTTCGATAATGTTCACATTCTGTTGGATCACCTTTATTTGGAATAGGCACAAATATGGATCTCTTCTAGTTGGTAGGCCAGGTAGCTGTCTTCCAAATTTCTTGGCATAGGTGAGAGAGCACCTCCAGAGCTGCATCTATTTTTTGAAACACCACAATTGGTATTCCATCAATTCCTGGAGCTTTGTTTTTAGCCAATGCCTTCAGTGCAGCTTGGACTTCTTCCTGCAATACCATCAATTCTTGATCATATGCTACCTCCTGAAATGGTTGAATGTTGACCAGTTCTTTTGGGTACAGTGATTCTGTGTATGCCTTCCATCTTCTTTTGATGCTTCCTGCGTCATTCAATATTTTGCCCATGTTGTTGTTGCTGAGTGCCGTTGAGTCGATTCAGACTCATAGCAATGCTATAGGACAAAGTAGAACTGCCCCATAGGGTTTCCAAGGAGCAGCTAGTGGATTCAAACTGCCACCCTTTTGGTTAGCAGCCTGAGCTCTTAACTACTTCACCACCAGGGCTCCCATAGAATCCTTCAATATTGCAACTTGAGGCTTGAATTTTTTCTTCAGTTCTTTTAGCTTAAGAAATACCAAGTGTGTTCCTCCCTTTTGGTTTTCTAACTCCAGGTCTTTCCACATTTCATTATAATACTTTACTTTGTCTTCTCGAGCTGTCCTTTGAAATCTTCTGTTCAGCTCTTTTATTTCATCATTTCTTCCATTGGCTTGAGCTGTTCACTGTTCAAAAGCAAGTTTCAGAGTCTCTTCTGACATTCATTTTGGGTATTTCTTTCCTCTCTTTTTAATGACCTTTTGCTTTCTTCATGTATAATGTCTTTGATATCATTCCACAACTTGTCAGGTCTTTGGTCATTAGTGTTAAATGCACCAAATCTATTCTTGAGATGGTTTCTAAATTCAGCTGGGATATACTCAAGGTCATATTTTGGCTTTTGTGGATTTATTTTAATTTTCTTTAGCTTCAACTTGAACTTGCATATGAGCAATTGATGGTCTGTCCCATAGTTAGCCCCTGGCCTTTTTCTGGCCGATGATATCGAGATTCTCTATCATCTCTTCCCATAGATACAGTTGATTTGATTCCTGTATATTCCATCTGGCAAAGTCCACGTGTATAGTCACTGTTTATATTGTTGAAAAAAGCTATTTGCAGTGAATAATTTGTTGGTCTTGCAAAATTCTAACATGAGATCCCTGGCGTCATTTCTCTCTCCAAGGCCATATTTTCCAACTACTGATCCTTCTTAGTTTCCAATTTTTGCCTTCCAATCAGCAGTAACTATCAATGTTTCTTGACTGCATGTTTGATCAATTTCAGACTGCAAAAGTTGGTAAAAATCTTCATTACTAGGCACTATTAAAAATGACTGGAAATAAAAATAATTTCAACAGACCTAGTCAATAGATATTTATGGTTCACCTTCAAAGCTGTAGGCACAAAAGTCAACAAAACAGAGAAATTCCCTCTGTAGTAGATCTATATTCTACTAAGGTGGGACTGATAAAACCCAAATAAATAAATCAACCAATAAATAGCATATCTGGAGGTAAAGAGTATTATCCATGAGACATTCACAGAGACCTGAAGGAGTTCGGGAACTGAGCTATGGGGACTTTTTTTTTTTTTTTTTCTGGTGGGGGTGTGGGGAGATGGATAGTATCCTAGGCATAAAAAATAAGTGCAAAAACCCTAAGTTAGGTGTGTGTTTGGCTTGTTTCAACAGCAAGAAGACAAGGTGAGTTAAAGTGCAGAGAGTAAAGGAAAGAGTGGTAGGAGAAAGGAGGTGTGGGAGTCAAAAAATGTAGGATGAGGTCACCCAGAAAGCTCTTACTGATAAAGAGATAAAAGATATAAGGGTTGAGTTCCGGTAAAATGGCGCTCTAGGCAGAAGCACCACGCTGTCCCTCCACAGCAAAGATCCGAAAAACTAAGCCAAACAGAGAATATAACAATTCTGAAACCCTAAAACATCAAATGAAGAGATAAAGAACTCAGCCAAGCACCAAATCGAGTGAGAATACTGACAGAGAACGAAGAGCGAGGAGAGATTCATGCAGAGGTCCCTTACCAGCTAACGCTGCATGGATCCGCCATCTTGGACTCCTATCGGAGACCAGCAAACAGGGGTACGAGAAAGCAGCCTCATGGAGCATCCAGCAGGAGACAAAACAGCCGGTGATTTGTGGTGTGCACTTTCCCATCTCCGACCCCTCTTCGCCCTGGCTCGGCCTCCTCTGCTTCTTGCAGCCACAGTCTCTTGACTGGGAAGCACCGGCTGCTTGGATTCCACACACCCAAGCAGGCGGCTCTCTGGGTGCCATTTGTTGGCTGCTAGTGTTGCTTTTTTTTTCTGCTTCTTTTGATTTCTCACTAGCCTCTCGCTGCCTCCCCCTCCTTTTGTTTGAATGCCTGGCTCCAAGCGCCATCTTTGTTTCTTCCTGAGGGGCTGCGGGGCTCCGTTTGAGTGTGCAGCTGCTTCCCGGTCTGGGCTGCCACGCTGGTGGGATCCCGGGGCTTTTGTTCATTTGTTCCTCTGCTTCCCACGGCCACGGTCTCTTGACCGGGAGGCGCCGGCAGCTTGGATTCCACACACCCAAGCGGGCGGCTCTCTGGGTGCCATTTGTTGGCTGCTAGTGTTGCTTTTTCTTTTCTGCTTCTTTTGATTCCTCACTTGCCTCTCGCCACCTCCCCTTCCTTTCATTCAAGTGCCTGGCTCCGTGTGCCATCTTTGTTTCTTCCTGAGGGGATCCAGAGCGCTGGAATTTGTGATATATGCTTTCCCTCTCTCCACCCTTCTTCACCCACACTCGGCCTCCTCTGCTTCCCACGGACACAGTCTCTTGTCCAGAAAAATCAGCCCGCACTGGCTGGCTCTCTGAGGGCCATTTGTTGGCTGCTGGTGTTGCTTTTTTTTTTTTTTTTTTTCCCTGCTTCTTTGGATTTCTTGCTTGCCTCTCACTGCCTCCCCCCTTTCGCTTGAGTGCCTGGCTCCAGGCGCCATCTTGGCTTTTTCCTGAGGGGCTGCAGAGCTCCATTCAAGTGTGGAGCTGCTTCCCGGTCTGGGCTACCATGCTGGTGGGATCCCGGGGCTTTTGTTCGTTTGTTCGTTTTCAGTTGTTTGTTTGTTTTCTTTTCCTTTTCTTGAGTTGGGAACCCTTCCTGGCCAGGCTGAACTGCGTGGCAAGAAACTCCCCTTCGGCTTCCACAGACGTGTGGAGGGATCCCTGAGGACATTTCTTCTTTCGCTGGTTTTTTTTTTGTTTGTTTTTTTTTGGGGGGCCTTTCTTGTTCTTTTGTTTGTTTGTTTGTTTTCTTTTCCCTCTTTTTCCCTTTTTGTCTTTCTTCATTGCTCACTTTCGTGTCTCGCTATGTCTTCCTTCTCTTTCTGATCCCTGAATACCAGGCGTTGTATGCCTCTGCGCCTTCTGGCCAGGTTGTGCTGCGACACCTGAGAGCGACTTCCCCAGACCTCATAGTTGAATTGGTGGGATCCCTGGGAACTTCGTGGTTCTTCAACCTTTCTGATTTTTATTTGTTCATTCTTTTCTTCCTCTTCCCCTTTCTGTTTTTCTCCACTTCATAGTCTCTCATCTCTCTATTCCAATGGCAAGCTCCCCTAGCATTCTTTTTTGTTTGTATGTTTTTTGGATCCTGTTCCTCTCTCCTCTCTCCCATATCCAGCTTAGCTCCACACATAACCATCTCCCCACTGCATCCTGCCTACCTGCACCGTGCACTTGACATCACACCACCAAGCAGTGCAGGCATAGCCTACTGCAACCTGCCCAGCACTGATTACCGACGCCCCCTGGTGGCTGTAGTAAGTGCCACAAACAACCCATCCCAGTGGCTCCTCTTCAGCTAGACCTGCCCTGCTGTACCATATCTGAGTGACTGCACCTGCCAGTTGGAGAAGGAGGCAAAAAGTATTGAGCACACAGATGAGCAAACAACAAAGAGCATGCAGTCTACCTGCTCAGACATAGTCAAACTTTTTTAAAACAAAAAGAGACGAAACAAACAAATCTAAAATCAATAAACGAGAGAAATAACTACTGAATGCCCTGAAAACAGCAAACAATATCAAAACATTTATAAAAACAGGACAGGATGGTTCCAGTAGGCATCCAAATTAAAACACCAGATGACTCTCCTGTGGAAGAAAATGCACTAGAAGTACCTGATAGGGAATTCAAATCTCTAATACTCAGAATTTTCCAAGAACTGAGGCAAAAAGATGAAAACATGAGGAAAAAATAGACAAATTCATGGAAAATACAGACAGAAAATTAGAAGAATTCAGGAAGATGATGAAGGAACAAAATGCCAAAATAAATTCACAACTAGAAATTATACAAAAGCAACAACTAGAAGTCCAAAAGATAAACAACAAGATTTCAGAAATGGATGATGTCATAGAAGGGCTGAGAAGCAGATTTCAAACCGTAGAAGACAGGATCAGTGCAACTGAAGACAAACACTTGGATACAACTCTGTTTCAGGAAAACTCAGAAAAAAGAACAAAGAAAAATGAAGACAGCCTGAGAATTATGTGGGACACAATTAAAAGCAAAAATTCACGAGTGATTGGCATTCCAGAACAGGGGGAGAAAACAGAAAACACAGAGAGGATCATTGAGGAACTGTGACAGAAAACTTCCCCAATATCATGAAAGAGGAAAAGCAGGCCATCCAAGAAGCTCAACAAACCCCATATAGAAGAGACCCCAAAAGAAAATCACCAAGGCATATCATATTCACACTCGCCAGAAACAAAGACAAACAAAGAATCCTCAGAGCAGCTCGTGAAAAACAAGAAGTCACATAAAGAGGAGAGACAATAAGACTAAGCACAGATTATTCAGCAGAAACCATGCAGGCAAGAAGGCAATGCGATGACATATATAAAATCTTGAAAGAAAAAAATTTCCAGCCAAGAATAATATATCCTGCAAAACTCCTGTTCAAATTTGATGGTGAAATTAGGTCATTTCCAGATAAACAGAAACTAAGGGAATATCTAAAAGTCAAACCAAACTTACAAGAATTATTAAAGCGAGTTCTTCGATCTGAGGACAAACAGCTTCAGCCCACAGGCAGAACCTAGGACGCAGGATCGTACGGGCCAGACACCAATCTAGGAAATGAACTCTCAAGGACTATAAAAAACCAAAAGAAATACAACAGGGAATCAGAGCAGTCAATCGATGGATGACAACAACATCAAAACAATAAAAGAGGCAATAAATGGCATCGGTATTGAACCTACTAATGGAGAGGAAGGCAAGACGATACCACGTAATGGTAGACTGCTTCAAACTTAGAAAGATAAGGTAAAATTCATGGTAACCACAAAGAAAGTTAACAAACCAACTCATAAAAATAAAGACGAAAAACATAAAGTCTCAGCAAAAACAAAACCTACAAAAACAAAAGAAATCAACACAAAATCCACAAACAAAGTAACTCAGCACGAGAGTAAGGAGAACAAAGAAAACTTCAGCACCACAAAACAAAGCACTACAAAATGACAGCAACAAACTCACATCTGGCAATAATTACACTGAATGTAAATGTACTCAATGCACCCATAAAGAGACAGAGGGTGACAGAATAGGTAACAAAACAGGATCAATCAATATGCTGTCTACAAGAGACACACCTTAAAAACAAAGATGTGAACTTATTAAAAGTCAAAGGTTGGAAAAAATATATCAAGCTAACAACTACCAAAAAAGAGCAGGAGTGGCAATTCTAATCTCAGATAAAATAGACTTAAAACAAAATCTACCATAAAAGACAAAGAAGGACACTCTATAATGATTAAGGGGATGATCCATCATGAAGACATAACCATAATAAACATCTACGCTACCAATGACAGGGCTCCAAAATACATAAAAAAAAAAAAAAAAAAAAAAAAAACTCTAACAACACTGAAAAGAGAAATTGACAGTTCCACAATAATAGTAGGAGACTTCAACACACCACTCTCAGTAGAGGACAGAACAACTAAGAAGAAACTCAGCAAAGATACAGAAGACCTAAAGGGCCCAATCAGCCAATTTGACCTCATAGACATACATAGAACACTCCATCCAACCACTGCAAAGTACAAATTCTTTTCCAATGCACAAGGAACGTTCTCCAGAATAGACCACATCTTAGGCCACAGAGCAATCCTCAACAAGATCCAAAATGCTGAGATAATTCAAAATATCTTCTCTGACCACAATGTCATCAAGGTAGAAATTAACAATAGAAAGAGCAAGAAAAAAAAAATCAATTACATGGAAACTGAATAATACCTCGCTTACATATCACTGGGTAATAGAAGAAATCAGAGATGGGATCAAAAAATTTATAGAATAAAATGAGAATGAAAACACATCATACAAAAACTTTGGGACACAGCAAAGGCAGTCCTCAGAGGAAAATTTATAGCAATAGATGCACATATCAAAAAAGAAGAAAGGGACAAAGTCAAAACATTAACTACAGAACTCTAACAAATAGAAAGACAACAGCAAAAAAAGCCCACAACCACCAGAAGAAAGGAAATTGTGAAGATCAGGGCAGAAATCAATGAAATAGAGAACAGAAAAACAATGGAAAGGATCAACAAAACCAAAAGTTGATTCTTTGAAAGAATCAACAAAATTGACAAACCACTGGCCAGACTGACAAAAGAAAAACAGGAGAGGACACAAATCATCCAACTAAGAAAGGAAATGGGGGACATTACAACAGACCCAACCGAAATAAAAAGGATTATAACAGAATATTATGAAAAACTATAGTCCAACAAATTTGAAAACCTAGAAGAAATGGATAAATTTCTGGAAACACACGGCCTACCCAAACTACAACAAAGTGATGTTGAAAATCTGAACAGACCCATACCAAGAGAAGAGATTGAAAAGGTAATAAAAAACCTCCCAACCAAAAAAAGCCGTGGCCCAGATGGTTTCATCGGAGAATTCTACAAAACATTTACAGAAGAGCTTGTACCAGTTCTACTCAAGCTATTTCAGAGCATAGAAGAGGAAGCAACACTTCCAAATTCATTCTATGAAGCCAGAATAACGTTGATACCAAAACCAGGCAAAGACATCACAGAAAAAGAAAATTACAGACCAAATCTCTCATGAATATAGATGCAAAAATTCTGAACAAAATTCTAGCCAATAGAATTCACCATCATATCAAAAAATAATACACCATGACCAAGTAGGATTCATACCAGGTATGCAAGGATGGTTCAACATTAGAAAATCAATCAACGTAATCCACCACATAAATAAAAGGAAAGAAAAGAATCACATGATCATCCCAATTGGCGCCGAAAAGGCATTTGACAAACTCCAACACCGATTCCTAATAAAAACTCTCAATCAAACAGGTATAGAAGGGAGATTTCTCAACATAATAATGGGTATCTATGCAAAACCAACAGCCAACATCATTCTTAATGGAGAGAGGCTGAAAACATTCCCGTTGAAAACAGGAGCAAGACAAGGATGCTCTTTATCACCACTCCTATTTAACATTGTGCTGGAAGTTCTAGCTAGAGCAATAAGGCAAGAAAAAGAAACAAAGGGCATCCAAATTGGTAACGAACAAGTTAAATTGTCCCTGTTTGCAGATGATATGATACTATACCTAGAAAACCCTAAAGACTCCATGAGAAGTCTACTGGAACTAATAGAAACATTCAGCAGAGTAGTAGGATACAAGATAAACATTCAAAAATCAGTTGGATTCCTATACACCAGTAAGGAGAACGATGAAAAGGAAATCAATACCATTTTCAATAGCCCTTAAAAAGATAAAATACTTAGGAATAAATATGACCAGGGATGTAAAAGACCTATACAAAGAAAACTATAAAACACTACTGCATGACACCCAAAGGGATCTACAAAAATGGAAAAACATACCATGCTCATGGATAGGCATACTCAACATTGTGAAAAGGTCAATCCTACCCAAAGCAATTGACAAATACAATGCAATCCCAATCCAAATACCAACAACATTCTTCAAAAAGATGGAAAAACTAATCATTAATTTTATATGGAAAGGGAAGAAGCCCTGAATAAGTAAAGCATTACTGAAGAAGAAGAATAAAGTTGGAGGACTCACACTACCTGACTTCAGAAACTACTATACAGCTACAGTAGTCAAAACAGCCTGGTACTGGTACAACAACAGATACATTGACCAATGGAACAGAATTGAGAACCCAGATGTAAATCCATCCACTTACGGTCACCTGATCTACGACAGGGGCCAAAGTCCATCAAATGGGGAAAAGACAGTCTTTTTAAAAAATGGTGCTGGCAAAACTGGATATCCATCTGCAAAAATATGAAACAGGACCCATACCTCACACCGTATACAAAAACTACTTCAAAATGTATCAAAGACCTGAATATAAAGCCTAAAACTATAAAGTTCATAGAACAAAAAATAGGACCAACACTACAGGCCTTAATACATGGCATTAACAGGATACAAACCATAACCATCAATGCACAAACCCCAACAGATAAGCTAGATAACTGGGATCTTTTAAAAATCAAATACCTATGCTCTTCAAAAGACTTCACCAAAAGAGTAAAAAGAGAACCTACACACTGGGAAAAAATTTTTGGACAGTTCAAGTCAGACAAAGGTCTAGTCTCTATAATCTACAAGAAAATCCAACACCTCTGCACAAAAAGAGAAAAAATCCTATTAAAAATTTAGCAAAGGAAATGAACAGACACTTCAACAAAGAAGACATTTAAATGGCCAACAGACACATGAGGAAATGCTCATGATCATTAGCCATTAGAGAAATGCAAATTAAAACCACAAAGAGATACCATCTCCACCCCATCATTACTGGCACAAACCAAAAACACTGGAAATAACAAATGTTAGAGGGACTTTGGGGAGATCGGAACTCTTATGCAGTGCCGGTGGGAATGCAAAATGATACAACCATTTTGGAAAATGATATGGCGCTTCCTCAGAAAGCTACAAATAGACATACCATTTGATCCAGCCATCCCACTCCTAGGAATATATCCTAGAGAAATAAGAGTCGTCACTCGAATAGACAGATACACACCTATGTTCATGGCAGCATTGTTCACAATAGCAAAACTATGGAAACAACCTAGATGCCTATCAACAGATGAATGGATAAACAAACTATGGTACATACACACAAAGGAGTACTATGCAACGAGAAAGAACAACAATGAATCTGTGAAGCATCTCATAACATGGATGAAACTGAAGAACATTATGCTGAGTGAAATAAGTCAATCACAAAAGGACAAATATTTTATGAGACCTCCATTGTAAAAACCCATGAAAAAGTTCACACACAAAATGTAACAATCTTTGTTGGTTAACAGGGATGGGAGGGGTGGGGGGGAAATACTAAATAGGCAATAGATAAGTGGTATCTTGGATGAAGGATGATACAGTACACAGTACAGGAGAAACTAGCACAACCTGTACAAGGAAAGGTCATGGAAGCCCCATAGACACATCCAAACTCCCTGAGGGACTGAATTGCTGGGCAGAGGGCTCTGGCGACCATGATCTCGGGGAACATCTAGCTCAACTGGCATGACACAGCTTATAAAGACAATGCTCTACATTCTACCTTGATGAGTAGTATCTGGGGTCTTAAAAGCCTGTGAGGAGCCATCTAAGATACTGCACTGGTCTCATCCCTTCGGGAGCAAGGGAGAATGAAGAGAACAGGATACAAAGAAAAGATTAGTCGGAAGGACTAATTGTCCACAGCTACCAAGGCCTCCACCGGACTGAGTCCAGTACAGCTAGATGGTGCCCAGCTACCACCACCGACTGCTCTGACCAGGATCACAACAGAGGGTTCTGGACAGATCTGGAGAAGGATGTAGAGCATACTTCTAACTCACAAAAAAAAAGGACCAGATTTACTGGCCTAAAGGAGACTGGAGAAGCCTCGAGAGTATGGCCCCCAGACACCCTTTTAGCTCAGTGGTGAAGTTACCTCCGAGGTTCACTGTTCAGCCTGGGAGTGGACAGCCCCGTAAAACCAAATGAGACTAATGAGGTACAGGAGTCCAGTGACAAGGGCCAGAAGGCAGAAGGGGACAAGGGAGCTGGTGATAGGAAACACAAGGTTGAGTAAGGATATCGTTGATGTGTAGTGAGATTGTTAACCATTGTCATAGGGCAACATTTGTAGTAACTGTTAAATGAGAAACTATTTTGTTCTGTAAGCCTTCACCTTAAGTGAGAATAACAGCACAATTGGAAGAGCGTAGTCAATGTCACTGAACTGTGTATGTAGAAATTTTTGAAACGGTGTATCTTTGGCTATGTGTATTTTCACCAAAAAAAAAAAAGTTGAGAATTTAGAGGGTTAATATGTTGTGGGGTTGTTAACCAATGTCATAAAACAACATGTGTACTACTATTTCATGAGAAACTATTTGTTCTGTAAGCCTTCACCTGAAGTACAATAAAATAAATAAAAAAATAAAAAAGATTTAAGGGTTGAGCCCTTTGGCACTCTGCTGTGCCGACAGGTAGGTGAGGAGGAACCAGAAAGGATACTAAAGGAGAGCAGCCAGTGGGATTAGAGGAGAAACAAGAGATTTCTTGGAGGTGTGGTGGAGAAAGTGTTTCCAGGAGGAATTAAGATAGTCCGCTATGTCAAATGCTACTAACAGGTCCAGTTAGATAAGGCTTAAGATTCAGCAACATGGATGCTATTGATGATCATAAAACCAGCAGTTTTTGTGCAAGGGTAAAACCAAAACAAACAAACAAACCTGTTGCCCTCCAGTCGATTCCTACTTACAGTGACCCTGAAAGGATCATCATGATAATCTAGGCTGATAAAGGAGGGAGAGTGAACATAAACAACACTTTGAGGAATTTTGCCATAAAGTTGGGCAAAGAAATGGAGAGGTGACTGAAGGGGTACATGAAATAAATGTTGGTAAATATTACAGAATACTTGTATAACAATGAGGATTTCTCAGTAGGAAGAGAATAAATGATGATGGAGAAGAAAGAGAGGACAATTGCCAGGACAAATGTAAATGAAGAGGCAGAGTGTGAACTATCATGTGAACTTGGTCGTATTACCAAAATGGCAGCTATGCTTTTATTCTAAAAAAACAAAAAATTCTTAGCTTACACTTACCTGAATGATAAAAGAAAAAATAATAACACAAGGCTCTTAAAACAAAATGATTTAAGCTCTCAAAATATCTTACCTTCATCCATGTATGCATATATTTTCAGCATAAACAGACTCTCTTTGAGCAGACTCTAGGCTTTTGTCCTCTGGAAGGAGCCCTGGTGGCACAGTGGTTAAAAGTGCTCTGCTGTTAACTGAAATATCAGCATTTCAAACCCACCAGCTGCTCCACAGGAGAAAGACGTAGCAGTCTGCTTCCATAAAGATTCACAGCCTTGGAAATCATATGGGGCAGTTCTACTGTGTCCTATAGGGCCACTATGAGTCAGAATCAATTCAATGGCAGTGGGTTTGGTTTGGTTTGTCCTCTGGTTTGTTCACTCTAAATACATTTCTGTTAAAGGCTATCCTGACCCCTAATAGAGACTCCAATGGCATTTATTCAAGCCTCAGTGCCAGATTAACATGCCAGAAGTTATGCTGATACCTACAAAATATTTATTTTTTTCCCCCTGAGGTTGCAGCCAGATAATTTAGCTTCAGGCAGTCAAAGCATATTCCTCTTTAGGGCTGATTTTTCCAAAAGCAGCTGTTTGTAGTCTAAAGCTGCATCTATGTGTGAGTCATTAGCACAGTGTTTACAAGTTTGCTTTTTTTTTTCTGTATGGCTTCTATGAAACTATATCATGGTTTATGTTTTATTTCTAAGCATTCTCCTATGTTAATTCATCCTCTAGTATGGGAACATATGAAAGCTGATTCCCATCATCTATCCAGTCAGATCTACTTGGTATTTAGGATTAAATACTTCAAGATATATCACATCCCCTTTAATCTAGTTCACGTGTACTTAATGATGCAGTATCTTAGATAACTTCTGTTTTGACTCAACTGGAAATTAGTTGGTGAGTGGAAACAATGATTGATGAAATTCAGCACCTAATACAGTTAGGATTAACTCTAGGGACTAATTATTTTCCTGTACTACATCACTCATGCCACTGCTGTGAGCAAGCATCATTAATTCTAACAATCAATTGTTCATTCTTTCATACCTACCCTCAAAACATTCCATTTAAAATATTCTAAGTTAATTTCTTACTAATTTAACAATCTCTGACAAAAAAGAAAAAAATGGAGTTCTCAATCTAAAGATTATTTTAAAAGTTTACATATTTGCTTCATGCATAAGCTATTTTTTATGTATGGTGTGAGAAAGGGATCAAACATTCATGTTGCTTGAGTATGGCATCTGTCTTAGTCATCTAGTGCTGCTACACAAGTGGATGGCTTTAACAAAGAGAAATTTATTCTCTCACAGTAAAGTAGGCTAGAAGTCCAAATTCAGAGGGAGGCTTTCTCTCTGTCAGCTCTGGAGGAAGGTCCTTGTCATCAACCGTCCCCTGGACTAGAAGCCTCTCCGCATAGGAACCCGGAGTCCAAAGGATGCACTCTGCTCCCAGCACTGCTTTTTTAGTGGTATGAGGTCCCGCCGTCTTTCTGTTCATTTCTCTCTCTTTTATATCCCAGAAGAAATTGGTTCAAGACACAAACCAATCTTGTAGATTGAGTCCTGCCTCATTAACATAACTGCCGCCTATACCACCACCTCATTAACATCATAGAGGTAGGATTTATAACATACAGGAAAATCACATCAGATGACAAATGGTGAACAATCACACAATACTGGGAATCACGGCCTAGCCAAATTGATACACATATTTCCGGGGGACACAATCCAATCCATGACAGCATCTAAGACCAAATAACTGCTCCCCAGCCCCTAGTGTCTAATGAAGAAATAGATACAACATAACTACAATAAACACTTCAACTTGGAGAATGGAAAAATGCGACATATGCCCAATGGCCACTTCTTAAAACATTCTGAAATCCCTCTGGGAAGACGTTTCAAGGGCCTCTTAACCTGAATGCAAATTTTCTTTTTTTTTTTTTTAATTCTGCTCCTCAGGAGGAGTTCCCCAGTCCACTGTTCTATTTGTTCTTTGGCTCTGCCACCTGGGAGATTTATTTTTTCCTCATTATTCCACTTAGACACATATAAATTAGACACAAGAACAACCTTCTTAACATATTTACTACCTGGAGAATTCTGGGATTTCAAATGTCATTTTAAGTCTTGAAAAGACATTTTTAGAACTTTTAGTCTACCTTATTGTATCTTTTGCTGTAAAACCCTCTTAAAAACTTCACAGGCTTCTTATTTAATTGCATCCAGCCAATCCTAAGTACTGATGACTGTACCCACAGTGTTTTCTAGAATTATATCTTAGATATTTCTATATTTGTTTGTTTCCTCACCCTCTTGGTTCTTTTTTTCTTTTAAATTAATTGCAGGTCTCTGCCACCTAACAGGCTTCAGTAGAAGGACCACATATTTAATCTCTTTTCCTTAAGCTATGTTTTATAATTAAAAAAAGATTTATTGAAACCACTCTCTTAACTGGACCTTTACACTGAGACACTTTAGCTGATATAGAGGTTTTAAGAAAATGGGTGCATCAGTCATTCTCCTTACTTAATTATTGCCTCGTGGCTGAGATTTAACCCATCTTTGTTGGCCAAAGAACTTCTCCATTTTACTACTTGGGGTTAGGAAGCCGTTGCCTTTCCAACCCAACAAGTCCCCAAATTTTGATCTCTCTCTTTTCTCTTTCATTCCAACCTTTGACATAGTGATGGCAAATTTTTTCTAAGCTCATCTCTTCTTTGTAATTCCTTCTCAAATGCAGCCAACAGCTAATATACACTACTAATATTCTGTTTTCCAACCTATTTTCCTAAAGTTAAATGCTCATTAGACGCATTATCTACTTTTAAAATTACTGAATACCGCAGTTTTTCCAAATACTTCTCCACTGACAATCATGGAATACCATTCTTCCAACTTCAATTAACAAAAAAACAAAACCACTTTGTTGTTGTTACATGCTGTCAAGTCTATTTCGATTTATAGTGACCCCATTGACAGAGTTGAACTACCTCAAAGGGTTTTCTAGTCTGTACTCTTTACAGGAGCAGATCACCAGGTTTTTCTCCCCTAGAGCTGAGCACTTAACCATTGCAGCACCAGGGCTCCTTAAAACCACAGTAGGTGAGTCCTAATACAACAGAAATCCATGCATGGTAGCACTCACTTATAGTGGCTTTAGGTATCTTTTATAGGATGACAATCAAGACAGAGCAAGTTACGCTAAGGTAACCAACAAGCCTGAAATCTAAGTGGTTTAAACAAAGGTTTATTTCTAACTCAGGTTGCATGTTCAGTGTAGTTCACTGAAGAAATTTACTCCATTAGGGCCCTTCCGAAACCAAACCCGTTGATGTCAAGCCAATTCTGGACCTTAGCTGATTAAAATTCTATATTTTCACATGCTTCTAGGAAGGGAGCTAGTTAGTTAAATACACATTGTTCGAAAAGGATTCAGCTGGGAAGTAACACATATCACTACTTCTCGTATTTCATTGGTCAAAGAAAGTTACCAGGCTATATCCAACTGAAAAGGAGCACAGGTCCCAATAAATAGCATTAATTACTTCCATACCCATATATCAGCTCTCTGCGTGTTTTAACTACAAATTATTAAACTATTCTTCGTGACAAAATATGATTGTATGCCCAATATCATTTTCCATATAATGAACACTATCATGTTTTGGGTAACTCAATGGGAATCTAATGGTAAACTTGATAATTTATGTTCTGAACAATTTGAGACATAACTTCAGAACAAAAATATTAAGCATCATTATTATCATTAATAAAAGTTTCCTTTTTAAGAGAAAAGAGTTTATTCTCCTACAGCACATATCTCATGGAGAGTGGAGGATTTCCACGGCAAAATTTTTGGTCCCTCTTTCATCTGCTTACTCCTTCTCCACAGAAAGACATGTAGCTCCAATTTGCAAGATCCTGATATCCACTGTCTAATTTAACTAGGCTAATATGTTGAAGGTCAGTGTTCAAGTACCAAGCTCTTTGTTATCTCTCCTTCTGAAGTACATGCTTGCAAGTAGTGTATGATCCTACTGCCACTTTCTTTGTAGAAATTTTTCTGGGGTAGATATTTCTCACACTCCAGAGGAAGTTTACTGTTCTACCAGTGACAGAGTACATAACTTCAATTTAAATGTAAAAATGTACAAAGCTGAATTTTAATATTTAACTCAAACTGTAGTCTCCATCCTATTCATACCTTAATGTCTACCTGTCTCCCGTTCATATTTTCTATTGATTCAGCATTGAGAGTCAAGGAGGTATGATTAGGCTGACTCAGAATGACGAAAGCATGGCAAATAAACATCACAAATAGCAACAAAGCAGGAAATTAGGGGACCAAGTAACACAAGGAAAGAATAAAACATCTTTTGTGATGTGATGATAGGTTTCTGCAGCCCTGAATCTGGTTTACAAAGATACTTGCTTTGGAAAGAAAGATCATTAACTGATGGAGAATCAAGCATTGATCTGACTAGACTCCTGGCACAACCCGGCCTTTTCTCATATGGAAAATGAGACTGAGACAGACAGTCATTTAATTCCAATTAAGGCTCATCTCAAAACTGGCAGAGCGTCTGTATACAGACCATTGAGCTCTAGTGCATGATACTCTGTATTAATTATCTACTATCATCACATTGCTGCGTAACAAAGTATCCAAAAGTCAATGGCTTAAAATAGTAATTATTTATTATTGCTCAGGAAACTACAGATCAGCTGGGAGGTTGAGCTGGTCACAGTTGGGTTCACTTCTATGTCTGTACCAGTTATGAGTCAGATAGGTTCTCTGTCGATTTTGACCAGGCTCTCCCACAACTTTGGGGGTAGGCTGACTATTGGTTGGTACGTGATGATGACTTCATCTCTCTTATGTATGTCTCTCACACCCCTCAAGTATGTGGTAGTGTTCTCATGGTGGGGGCAGGGTTCCAATAGAGTATGTGATTGCTCTCTAGAGGTCAAGTCTAGAAATAGCATACTATTTATTCCATTGCATTCTATTGACCAAAACAAGTCACAAGGCAAGCCCAAATTCATGGAGAGGGGAAATGGACTCTGCCTTTCTAGTAACAGGAATGGAAAAATGAGATAAAGAATGTGACTATGGGGAGGACTGAAAAATTTTGTCCATTTTGCAAGCTATCATAGCTTTTAAAATTTAATGCACTGGAACACATGCCTCAGTTGCTGTTCTTTTGTATCTTATTTTGAATTGAACCTAGGAGCAAAGAGGAAACTGTGAAGACTATAATTTCTTAGATTCATGTGGTTTGTTACTGACTTCTAGACCAATAATCCTAAATTGGTCCCTCATGGTTAATTGCTTAAGTCCTCACAGAGGCTTTTGATTTTAGAGACCCAAGCATTGTCGCCCTCACAGCGATAGTTTTTGTCAACCAACTGAAAAGCAGAGGCTCATACTTCTTCTCAGGTTGAGATAGGGAAGAAAATAAAATCATTATAAATGATTATAAATTTGAATTCTCTGACTCTAGAAATCAGGTTTTCTCAGAATATTAATAAGGAATAATATTAATTTGAAAAGCAAGCTGGATCTTTCATTCAGAATAAAGACAACAGGAGAGCAAAATCAAATAAAAGGAAATAAAGCTAAATTTGAGGGTTTTTTTTTTTTTTATATAATAGATAATTGTGGGTATGGGATCCCAAAGAGATATTTTTAGGTAAAGGAAAAAAGATCTCAGAGAAAAAATAAAATTATGCTCATAGGGACAACCCAGATCCAAGAAACTATTAAAAAAAACCTCAAAGCTGCCAGTATAGAGTATTTAATAATGGCATTGCAGTTGGGAAACCTTAGTATGAAAACAGAGACAGCCAGGCAGCCAGCCAGAATATTCAGGAAGATTTGAAAAGAAAAGACTAAGAAGATCAATCCAAAAATACTTCAAGTAGCATTTGGTTGTTTTCAAGATAACCCTTTTTCTTTTTTGGCTGTTATTTTTGTTGTTCGTGGGTTTTTTTGTTTTATGGGGTGTTGTTTTTTTTCCCCCCTTTGTTTTGTTTTTACATGAGAAAGCATATATATTTCCTGGAGGAATATGGTCAAAAAATTTATGTGGTTATACCTCTAAACAAGGCACATTTAAAATGAATGATCATAAAAAGACCTATTCAGGACAAAGCATAGATAAAACCCTGGTCTGGGGTATATTCTATATGAAATTATCCAATATGATGGTGACAAGCTTGATAAGATTTGTGTCTTAGTATCTTCATACCTCACCATGGAAGTCTTCAAGGCAGACTCTAGAGGAATATAATACAAAAACAAATGTATGGACCCAAGAGCAAAGAAGTAAAGAAGACAAGCTGACATTAAAAACTACCCGTACACATGGTAGAGAAAGAATAATAACCAATATATAAACACATTAAAGATATTAAACCCACATTGACCCACTGTAAATGATTAGGAACATACAGAGTAAATAAAACACTTAGGGCATATTCCATTACTTCATAGAAAGAGGTAGTGAGTAGAAGTCATTAAGCTACTAACTTGGAATACCATCAGTTCCATATAGATTACCTGTAAGTTCCAAAATAATGAAGAAAGAATAAGGTCTAAAGGAATAAATTTAAATAAATAAATAAATGTTGATATTCAGTGGGACCCTAAAGATTTTGTCTTAGAAAAAAACATATTGAGCTTAATTTCTAGCTGAGACAAAAGTGGAACAAGGCGTAGAACGTCCCCAGGAAGTAAAATTAGTAGATCTAAAAATTTCTAGATTAGATGTAATAGCACAGCAATTGTTGAAATGGTTAAAAATCTTAGGAACTATTAAGATACTCCCCAAAACTCTGTGGGAAGACTTCTAGCAAATTGATCATTCAAATAATCCCATACAGAAAATTTTAATCTCCTCCACCTTCAGATAGAAGCTATTGCTTAACTCAAGCTCTAACAAGATCTACCACTCTGCTGCTTTTTAGTTGTTTACCTCTAAAAGGCCCACAAAATATCATATTCTGTTTCTTCTTTTTCCTGTATCTTATTTGTGAAGATATGTTGATGTTCATGATACTGGGACAGACTGGAGCTTGTGAGACTTGTGAAGTTAGAAACTTATAAGAAAATGAGGGGTTTTCAGTAGAGCATTTTCATCTCTGATGGAGAAATGCAGAGACTCAGCCAAAAGCATACATTGCTGGGATTCAGAAGATTGAGACCAAGAAAAATGCAGGGTTATGAACAGGTTTGTAAGCTCAGTTGCCTATTAAAAATATGGGTCCCACTGTTCACAAAAGGGAAGGAGCGCTGGTGGCGCAGTGGTTAAAGTGCTCAGATGCTAACCAAAAGGTCGGCAGTTCAAACCCACTAGCCACTCCATGGAAGAAAGATGTGGCAATCTGCTTCCATAAAGATTTACAGCCTTGGAAACCCTGTGGGGCAGTGTTACTCTGCCCTATAGAGTCACTCTCAGTTGGAATCTACTCTACAGCAGTGGGTTTAGTTTCATAGGGTCACTATGAGTCAGAATCTACTCAACAGCAATGGGTTAGGGTTTTGGGGGTTGTCAGGGATTGAATTGTGTCCTCCCAAAATATGTGTCACCTTGGCTAGGCCATGATTTCCATTATCGTGTGACTGTCCACCATTTTGTCATGTGATGTGATTTTCTTACGTGTTCTAAATCTTATCTCTATGATGTTAATGAGACAGGACTAGAGGCAGTTATGTTAATGAGGCAAGACTCAATCTACAAGATTAGGTTGTGTCTTAAACCAATCTCTTTTGAGATATAAAAGAGAAGTGAGCAGAGACGTGGGGACTTCATACCACCAGGAAAAAAGAGCCAGGAGACTAGGGTGTCCTTTGGACCCAGGATCCCTGTGCTGAGAAGCTCCTAGATCAGGGGAAGATTGATAACAAGTGTTTTAGTCATCTACTGCTGCTATAACAGAAATACCACAAGTGGATGGCTTTAACAAAGAGAAATTTATTCTCTCACAGTCTAGTAGGCTACAAGTCCAAATTCAGGGTGTCAGCTCCAGGGAAATCCTCTTTTCATCGGCTCTGGAGGAAGGTCCATGTCATCAATCTTCCATTGGTCTGGGAGCTTCTCCGTGCAGGAACCTCAGGTCCAAAGGATGTGCTCTGCTCCCGGCACTGCTTGCTTAGTGGTGTAAGGTCTCCATGTGTCTCTGCTCGCTTCTCTCTTTTATATCTCAAAAGAGATTGTACAATCTTGTACACCTCATCAGTATAACTGCCGCTAATCCATCTTATTACATCATAGTGACAGAGTTTACAACACATAAGGAAATCACATCAGATTACAAAATGGTACACAATCATACAATACTGGGAATCATGACCAAGCCAAGTTGACAGATATTTTGGGGGGACACAATTCAATCCATGACAACAAGGACCTTCCACCAGAGCCAACAGAGAGAGGAAGACTTCCCCTGGAGCTGGCACCATGAATTTGGACTTCTAGCCTCCTAGACTGTGAAAGAGTAAATTTCTCTTTGTTAAAGCCATCCACTTGTGGTATTTCTGTTATAGCAGCACTAGACAACTAAGACAGGGATTCACAAAAGGGAGGGGAGTTCCACCATCAGTTTGGCGCTGGGTGTCAGGAACCCAAGACTCAAAGCAGAAATGGATACTGAGAGGAATATTAAGCGGGATCAAAAGAAAGGGAATAGGAGAGTCTAAAGTAAATCTTTACTGCAGGTGCCATTATTGGTAAATTTCAAAATTTGGCAAGGAGACAGGAGTATTCAAATATTCCACTTTAAGATAAGCAGTCATAAGACTATCTTGGATTTTTCACAAAACATTATAACTGTAGAATCATAAATAACCTTTGGATAAGAGATTTCTTCCAATTTATAATAAATTTTCAGTAATAGATTCAAGAAAAATAGCATAGATTGACATGAATTTGGCAAGGATGAAATCAAGAACTCTCTCTCTCTCCCTCTCACCCTCACCTTTCTCCTTTTCTCTCTCTCTGCTTGTCTCTCTCTCTCTCCTTTCCTCCCTATTCCTAACCCCTGCCCCCAGCATCTTTCCTCTAGATCACTAAGTCTCTGCCATAGTTTTTGACTGGCCAGTGTAATGTGGCTCTAAATTGTACTAGCATATTTTTGGTGTTATTACAGCTTGATAAACTGTTTCTTTTATTTTCAAAATTTCATATGGAATATGGCTGGTGCATTGATATTGTGTTGTATCCTCTTGAATAATTCTTTGAAAAAGTGGGGGCACAAGAGAGACTTGGAGATGTGTGGATTTAACTTTGTAAATACAAACTACATCCATTCAAGAGGAGCCCAAGTTGTATTGACTGATAGTTGCTTATCTCCAATCAGGCATCTGAATGAGATCCTTCTGACAGTAAATCAGTGGAATACTAAATTGGACAGGGAGTGACTTCATATTTTAATTTCATTGGACTTAATATGGGATTTGGGACTTTAATTTCTTTCTTTGAAATAATAATGTTAGGAGGTTAATTTTTTTTTCCTGTTGGGAGAATTCTTAGCTTCCTGGCACTATATTATCATTTATGTTGACATTTGGATTTGCTGTCTAATTTCAGCTCAAGTCTATTGAACACAGCAGCTAAGCATAATTTTAGGTGAGAAATAAAATAGGTGGCGAAATTTTAATCAATGATGAATGTGGCTTTGGAAATAATTTATTCATGTCTCATTCTGGCCACATTTCAGAGATTTCTAGTGGGAAAATTTCAGATGCTAACCCCTAATCCTTGGAGAAAATATAAAAGAACAGTAGTTGGCATTAAGGAAGCACCTACAAAAAGGTGGGTCTAGGCACGCATGAACTGGGTGGGGTGCTCCATTCAATTGAGGGAGACAACGAAACACTGGCTGTCCACAGATTTGTCTGTTAGGTTCGATGGGATAAGAGGACAAATTGGGAAGGAGGGAAAATTCCTTATTATATCCTATCTTGTTGCTTCTACAGAGGATAAAGAATTTGCACACCACTCCATGTGAGGGAACAGATTTGGAGTATCACTTACTCTTCCCCCTCTTATTCCTCCTCATTAGAAGAGGAGAGACAAATGCTGGTGAGTGCCTGATATCTTCGTGTGGGGTCAATGTATGAGGGGCCTCTGCTCATGCATAACCTAGCCTTTGGCTCTCCCTCTTTCTCTCAGAAAAGTCTACCTCATGTGGTGTGTGGTCTCCCATAAGTACTTCTTTCATGTATCAGGAACTTTGGGACAGAGCTTCCCCATCCTATGAACAGGGCCTAAAGTTTCTCAATAATTCAAACTGTGACTGTGATGGTTAAGGTTGTGTGTCAGCTTGCCTGGGCCAGGATTCTCAGCGGCTTAGCAGTTATGTAATGATGTAGTTTGGCAGTTACATAATGATATAATTTGGAGTTACGTAATGATGTCCTCATCCTTCATGATGTGATCTAATATGATCAGCCAACCAGTTGTAAGGTGAGTTTCCTTAGGGGTATGGCCTGTATTCAATATCTATATAGACATTCTGGCAAAGCTTGCTTGCTCTGGATCCTGCATCCAGCTCATCATCATCTGACTTCCAGTTCTTGACATTTGAGCCAGCTGCCTGCCATACTGCCTGCTGATCCTGGATTCATCAGCCTCCACAGCCCATGAGCCAGCAGTATGTTGTCTGACCTGTCAATCTTGTGTTCAACTCCTGTAGATATATGAGTCAGGAGAAGCCAGTGGCCTGATGCCTGATACCTGACTCATGGACTTGGAACTTTCCAGCCTCTGGTATTTATATTTAAAAATCAATTTATTTAATTTAAGGTTCCTTTCTCCTATGGCTATATACTAAACTAAAGGGACTTGGTAGAATCATTAAGAATATTTTAAGCCTTAGGATTCTTCTTAATGAGTATAGTACCTTTCTATAGAATCATAAGGAGACTTCAGAGGTTATTATTATCACAATATGGGGGAAGTATATGTTGGCAGAGAAACTCTTAGTGTTCAATTATTTTTTTAGGATTGTTTGATAGAATTTTATTTTATTTTTTTAGAGTTCAGGGAAAATTTTTGCCCTAAATTAAGGGGTTATGTTAACAAGAATATATTTACATTATTAGAGCAAGCTCAATGATAGCCATGTGAACAGAGAGGAGACTGACTCTTCCTTCCACTCTGCAACATATATGTTCTAGGTCTGTCTTCCTTGACAAGGAGAAATATGAACATAGAATCAGAAATATACCATTATGTTCAGTTTCAAGAATTGTGCCCCAAGGCAAAAAGAGTATTTTTCTATACACTTCAGCCAAGAATAAAAGTCAGAATCTTAAAAAAAGCAAAAAAAAAAAAAAAAAGCCCTAAATGGTCTGGATAGTGACAACACAGAAAGACGAAAGGCTTGAGAACATGAGTTTACTTAATCTCTGGTACAAAGTAGGGACATTGAACAAAGAACTCTTGGTGGAGACACAGCAAGCCCAGACACACAGATGTTTCCAAGCAACTAAGGGCTAGAAAAATCTGAAGCTGCATAATGTCAGCAGCCAGCAGTGTGCAAGGCTAAATATGCCCAGACCTAGAGCTAAAACCGTCGACTACTTCCTAAAAGCTACAAACTAAGTTTTAAAGAAAACCTGATGTTAAAACTAGTCAATTACTTGTATTAAGAGATAAGTAAAGTTAGAATCAGCTACCTTATGATGTTTACAAAAAATATTTTTAAATTATTTCAAAATAGCTGTCCATTGTTTATAGTTTCGATGTAGGTTGACTAACAATATGTTTACTTTTGTAGAGACTGATTAATGGTTTATCCTACATGCTTCATGACAAAAATACAGCCTATATGATAAGTAATTTGCTAGTCTAATTTACCTTCTAACAAATACTTAAAGTGCAAGTACATGTCCTACAGAATTATGCAGGGTTAGATTATGTTCAGTCCTAATTCAGGAAGTCAAATAAAAAGAGTGTTACCACTTATTTTTATAATATTATATGGTACTAGTTTCTGCTGTTCCTTTACACACTCTTCATTCACTCAGAGGTGATGAAACTTACCTTTACTAATAGGTTAGAATATTAGTCTAGATTTAATGTAGCTAGATGTGGAGGAGACATGATAGTAGTCTCATATAATATTTCTTCCTCTATTGTTTTCTTCTTTATCCCTAGGGTAAATTTTCTAATGTGGTACCTAGTCATCTAGTAAACAAATGTAACAAATTTTGTACTAGTAACTCAAAGGTCAGTTTCCAGCTTTTTCCAGGAAAAATTCCTTTATACTACTTCTATCATCCTTGAGCCATCCCAACTGGTAGCTTCATCTTCATATCAGGTGTACTCCCTGACACCCGTAGCTCTGGCATGGACACCATTGGTTTTGTTTCTCATCAACTCTCAGTACTCCTTCTATATATTATTGCAGTCACCTCATTTAATCATCCAAAGCAGAGAAAAGGATAGCCCTTTCCAAAAACAGAAAGAGTTCTTCCCTTTAAAGCTACAAATAAACACCAAGCTAATAATCAACAACTACCTAAAGTATAAGGAATTTTGGAGTAATTTTCAGTGTAAGTAATTATTAATGCTTAAGAATAACTGGTCCATTTAGACTCTTTCTATCCCTACATATATATTGGACACTAAAACAGTGTTTTTTTGCCCCCAGGTTAAGATTCTGAAAATTGTTTTCTAATGTATAAGAATCTCCAGGTGTTAGTTAAAAATTCAGATTTCTAAGCATCTTTCCTGTGTTTCTTTCTTGTAATCTGTATTTTAATTATTGCTCCAGGTAATTATTATGTTCTGACAATTGAGAAACATTGTTCCAAACAATTGAAAGAGCTCTCTGGAACAGTTTCTAAGATTCAGTTTGAGGATATAAAAAGAATCATTTTAGAGCCTGAAGTAATGCTGCTTCTCCACAGAAATATCATAGGGAAAATAAATGGAAGGAAAGAAAGTTGGAAAGAAGAGAAAAAACTGGATTAGGAGCTGCTGATACCATAATTCATGATATGCAGGCAAGCTAAAGCATGAGTTCATTTCTCTGAAGTAGGATATCTGAAAAAGGTGATCATAGAAATGAGACATTGGATTGGAGAAAAAGTTAGTATATTCATTCACTTAGAGCCATCCCCCATTCGCATTCAAATGATAAGAACAAAAATTATAGATTTAGAAAAGCAAATCCTCAGAAACGTTACCAACTTCAGTATAGCATGTGTATAGTAAAAAAAAAAATGAAATTAAATGAAAAAAATGGAAAAATATAGAATATAAGAAACAGCATTGAGAAACATAACAATTGAAGTTAAGTTTGAGTCAACATAATTATTGATGGAAGACATTAAAAAGTACAACAATCTGGAAGAAAAATCTGACGTGATTTCGGATAGAGAGGTGGGGACTGTGGGAAGGTTTTTGTATTGTTCAGTGGCAGAATATAAACATAAAATCAATCTAAACAAAAGCAGAAACATAAAAGTTAAAATATATCTTTTCAAATTTTAATTTGAAACACTACATAAACACAGTGATAGACTATGCAATCTGCATACAACTTGAGGGAAAAAAAAGAAAATCTCAAGCAGTTCAATAGTAGAAATGAAATACTAACAAAATGAAAAGAAAGAAGAATAAATAGAAAAGATAAAATAAGATTGTAAAAATAAACCCCAAAACATTAATAATCATAAAAAATGAAAATGAGTTAAACCTCCTATTTTCAGGCAGATTTTCTAAGATTTGAAGGATTCCTCTTTTTGATATGCATCCACTCAAAGGACCTACATAAGGAGTTAACATGCTCCGCTGGTAACCAAAAGTCACCTCGTAAGGAAAGTCTGGCAATCTACTTCAAAAAATCAGCCACTGAAAACTCTATAGACTACAGTTCTACTCTGACACAAATGGGGTCACCATAAATTGGAATTGACTTGACAGCAACTGGTAACCTACATAAAACTCAGAATAAAAAAAAAGTGGGGAAAATACAGAACAAGTCTAGAAGGATTGTGGTTAAATATGTTGGATTAAAATAAATCCCCTCTGAAAACCACATGAAATGAGAAAAAAAGGTTAAGAAGTTTCCACTCACAAGAAAAAGAGGATAGCAAAGGTGATAATAGCTGGAGTTACGGTAATCTTGGAAGCTGGAAAGCAACTTGATGAATGACGACTGTACAAAGCACATAAAACTTATACTTCAGTTTACCAGGGTGAGGGAAAAAATATATAAATATATATACACACATATATAATATATATGTATATATACAAATATAAATGTGTGTGTATACGTATATATATATATATATATATATATATATATATATATATATATATATATATATATATATATATATATATATATATATATATATATATATATATGCTATCAACACTGGGAAAGGCTCAGGTATGAGAGACAACCAGCACCTCTGAAAGCAGGTTCGTAAATGAGGGAAAAAGCGGAAACCTTTATTAAAGTCTGCATAAGAAGTTGTTGGGCTCTAGATTATTTTTTTAACCTAGTAATAATGTGACTATAGCTAAAACTGTTACAGAAACATGAGATATTATTTGGATATGTAACACAGAATAACATTGGACTCAGGGAAACCAGGTCTCACTGGGTGTGGCTGTGTTTTACTGTAAACAGTAATTAAGTGAAGGTCAACACACAGAATGCAGAGACTTTCTCTTCAAATAATTGTTCTGCTGAATTCTATCTTTCTTCTCCTTCTGGAAAATAATTACATGTATATTAAAAAATGTTCATATTTTCCCACCCTTGTATGCTCTTTGCTTAAATTTTTTAACTCTATTTTCTTATTGTGTTTTACTTTAGATAGTTCTATTGCTGCTCTATCTTCAAATTCACTGATTTGTTTCTCTCTGTGATTATCTGCTAATAAGCCAAACCCATTGCCATGAAGTCCATTCTGATTCACTGAAACCCCATCAAAGGAATCTTTCATTCCTGCTATTGTGGTTTTCATTTACAGTATTTCCATTAAACTATTGTTAGATTCCTTCTTTCTGCTGAAACTGCATGTTGTCTGAACATGTTGTTCACAAGTTCCACTAGATTCTTTAATATATTGATTGTAATAAATTTGAAGCCTCTGATAGTTCCAACTTCAGGGTTGGGTCTGAGCCATCGCTAGGTCTGCATTCTTTTCTTGATAATGGTTTGTTTTTTCTTATAATTTTTCACTGAATGCCAGACATTGGTCATAAAATTATAGTACAGTCTAATCTAAATAATATTTATGTCAAGAAATAATACTTTTATGAGGCTATTCTTGGTAGAGAGGGAGTAGAAGGTGAATCAATTTAGTCAGGAGTTGAGTTGGGTTTGTGTTTGTTATTCCTAGAGTTAACCTGGGTGGACCAAGGCAAAAAAACCAAACCCATTGCTGTTGAGTCGATTCTGACTCATAGCAACCCTATAGCACAGACTAGAACGGCCCCATAGGGTTTCCAAGGCTGTAAATCTTTACGGAAGCAGACTGCTACATCTTTCTCCCACAGAGCAGCTGGTGGGCTCGAACCACAGACATTTCAGTTAGCAACTGAGTGCTTTAACCATTGCACCACAAGGGCTAGAGACTTCAAATTTCTCTATGAGTGACTGCCATTACTTTTTGCTTAGTGTGAGGCCCAGATTTCCCAAGGTTTTTTCTTAGTATTCCTGCTCCACCCTCAGCTTTAAACAGGCAAGCTTGTCTGTGCCACACAGGAAGTCTCTCTACACACTCCCGCTTCTGTCCAACTAGTAGATTCCTCTTGCTTATCACTTGGTGTAAGGCTTTCGCCTTGTGTTACAGGAGGGTCTGGTCTAGGGCACGGGCAGGTTATTTGTCCCTCCCCAAATGGCAGATTGCATTTGTTTCATTTCAGACAAGGGCCCAGGGTATATAGGTGGGTTTTTGCTCATGTCTTCTAGCGTCAGCCTATCACCACCTTTTATTCATGCAGGGTCCAGAGCTTGGATAGGCTCCTTCAAGTACTCCTGCTCAAATCTCTAACATTGGCAGATCTTGCTCACCTGTACCACTATGAAAGGCCTCCCTGTCTCTCCTGCCTTGTCCCCAATCTTTCTCTTCAGTACTCAGTGGATGCCCAAGGGAAAATGATAGCAAGCAAGTGGATGCAGGCTCCTCTGTGTCTGGGGTTCCCAGTAATTCTAAAATGTTCCACGGGCCCATACTCAGGCCTTACAAAAAGTACTTTGAGTTTCACTCTGTATCATTCAGAGTACCCAGTCTAGCCTCTTATGTTCTCAAGAATTTCAAAAAGAAAAACAAAATGGTACAAAAGAATGAAACTAAGGCAATGATGAAGTTATTATTCTAATGTTGTTGTTGTTCAGTGCCAACCAGTTAGTCTGACTCAGAGCGAACCTGTGTACAACAGAACAAAACACTACCCACTTCTGCAACAGCCTCACAATCATTGCTACATCTGAGCCCATTGTTGCAGTCACTGTGTCAATCCATCTCGTTGAGGGTCTTCCTTTTTCACACTGACCCTCTACTTTACTAAGCACGATGTCCTTCTCCAGGGACAGATTCCTCCTGATAACATATGCAAAGTACGTAAGATGAAGTCTCACCATCCTCATTTCTAAGGAGCATTCTGGCTGTACTTCTTCCCAAACAGATTTGCTTTTTCTTCTGGCAGTCCATGGTATATTCAATATTCTTCACAACACAATAATTCAAATGGATCAATTCTTCGGTCTTCCTTATTCATTGTCCGACTTTTGTATGCATATGAGGCATTTGAAAATACCATGGCTTGGGTCTGGCACACCTTAGTCCTCAAAATGACACCTTTGCTTTTTAACACTTTAAAGAGGTTCTAGTATTAGCATATCTAGTATAAGCATGGTTTTATTATGATAATTACTTTCTGTCCTGATCATTTTTAAAAATAATAATATTCTCAAAAGATTTTAAAATCCTATTTAAATTCCCAAATATTTAAATTAAAATAATCAAATTATTAATATTAAATTCCTTGTTACTAACAGTAATCTTTCCTACAATTTAGAACACCAAAAATAGTTTAATTTTTCTTTTGCTATTCACTGTCATCATAAGAATAGTTTGCCAGGCATATTAATAAAACATTTATAAATCTTTAAATAAAGGTATCCTAGTTTTGTATTTTTAAGTAACAAATATTAAAGTAATGGAAAGATTCCCAACTGTAATAGCAGTCAGGAACTAGCTCACTTTTAACAACTTCAACATAGTGTATTGTTAAAAATTAAAATTTCTACAATATTAAACGTATGTAAGAACTCATAAGCTTTATTTTTCAATTTAATGAATCGGGGGGTGTCTGAACTGGAAGTTAGAGAAGACTGATACAAAGGAAAGGATTTTGTATTACAGACACATGGGAACAAGGAAGCTATACTGGGCAAATTTTTCAATTGGCTCTCGGGAATTTTTTTTTCTTTCCGTATTTGTGATAAAACGGAAATTTTGAACTAGGCTAAACTAAGTAGGCAATTTCTAATTGGTTAGCTTAGGTTTCCATTTCCAGGAGAGTCAATTGATTGGCTTGGGTTTCTACTTCTGGGAAGGTTAGGTATTTACAAGAAATAGAAAGTTAAGTTGCGGTTTGCTGACATGGGACTTAGCATAAGTGACTCCATTTTGATCCTAGTATAATCAGGTTTGAAGGAGCCCTGGTAGTTCAGTGGTTAAGAGCTCTGCCGCTAATGGAAAGGTCAACAGTTCCATAAATATTACAACCTTGGAAACCCTATGGGGCAGTTCTACTCTGTCCTATAGTCACTGTAAGTCAGAATCAACTTGACAGCAATGGGGTTATACTCACTTAGGAGCCTTGGAGGCACAGTGGCTAAGCCCTTGAATGCTAACCAAAAGGTAGGAGGTCAGAATCTATCAGCCCTCCGCAGGAGAAAGATCTGCCAATCTGCTTTTGTAAAGATTTAAACAGCCTTGGAAACCCTGTAAGGCAAGTCTACTCCTTCCTACAGTGTTGCTATGAGTTGGAATCAACTCAATGGCAACAAGTTTATGGGTTATAGTCAGGTTAGGAGACCAGTGGCACAGTTAATCACTTGGCTGCCAAACAAAAGGTTGGCGGTTTGAACCCACCCAGCGGCTCCAAGGGAGAAAGACCTGGCAATATGCTTCCATAAAGATTACAGCCAAGAACATGCTGGACTAGTTAGATGCTTCCTGTATCCCTCTTACAACAAAGACCTGGAAAAACAAGTGATTTGATTCTATGTGAACATCTGACAGCCCTGAACAAGGCAAGGTTAAGAAATCCATCTGAGTCGTACCGGAGAGGAAGACCATTTGGAAGAGGTGAGGAGCACTAGAGCCGTGGTGGCGAAACTGCAGAGACACAGCCACGCAGGTCTGTGGTGAAGCAGGCAAATAGATGTGCTGTGCACGCACTCGAGAAGCAGTTTCCACATTGAGAGAGACCTGCCAGCAGAGATTCTGCTTGGACACTCCGAACCAGTGAGGAGCAGCTCCCAAGAGGCTAGGATAAGTACATGCACGCACCCTTTCATGGCAATTAAAAAAAAAAAAAAGCCCATTTGGGAAAAAACTCTCTCCCTTTTACTTCCTACCTCTGCGCTCTGTATGGGATTTGGGAAAAACCTCTCTCCCTTTTATCTCCTCCCTCCGTGCTCTACACCGGCTTTGGGAAAAACCTCCCTCCATTTTATCTCCTCTCTCTGCGTTCTGCACTAGATTTGGGAAAAACCTCTTTTCTTTTTACCTCCTCCCTCCCTGCTCTGCACCGGGAGTCCACTGGGCCAGAAGTAGATCCCAAAAGGTGCCCTGACCCATTCTCCTGGCCTTGGAGAGGGAACAAATAAGCTGCTGGCTCCCTTATGCCAGGAACACAGGGTCTGCACAGCTCCTTTGCTGGCCACAGAAATCAGGGGTCCACAGACTCTGAGTGCCATACACCCCTGTATAGACTTGTGGGGACCCATCTTAACAGCGTTAGCCCTCACTACCACAGTACAACAGGACAAACATCTGAAGTTTAACTTCAACTGCTTCTGCTGTGAACAGGCAGATTTGTGATCCTCGAAAGAGCCCTGCCCCTCAAGTAGGCATTTTTATCAATCTGCAGCAGGGTCTTGAGGACTGGTGGTAGCTCCTAAAGTGCCTAGTCACCTGCTACAGGAGTTCAAGAAAAAGTGGTGCCCTCGAGTCTTTGCAGCCAACATAGTGGGGCACTCTTAGCCTGGCTGAAAAGCTCACCTACCTATTCACCCTAGAGAATAGGGACAAGCTTTTCTTTCAGACTCTCAGGGACAGCCATCATCCCCCTGCCTGGCTCAGCACATGATCTCCTATCACAGCCAGAGTCCAGTGCCTGCACCAATCACCCATGCCTCTCTAGAACTGGGGGTGACAGCCTGCATCACACACTTGGTGACCGACTGCCTGCACACCCAAGCTGATCCCATATAGGAAATTTTAACAGAATCTGGAGTGCACATACTTAGTTACAGAACTAACTACCTGGTGACAGGACATTAGAGATCAAAAGGTGTCAAAAATCAAACTAGTACACATAAGAGCCTATTTGGGCATATCAAAACAAAACAAAATAAGAAGTTAGGTCTCACTAAGCCAACACAAAATAAAATTATAATAAATTATTGATGGCTCAGAGACAACAGTCAATATCAACTCACATAAAGAGGCAGTCCCTGATGGCTTCAGCAAGCTCCCAAAATAAAGAAGCAATAAATTCTCTGGTGGAAGAGAACTTCTTGGAATTACCAGAGACAGAATAAAAAGATTAATATACAGAGCTCTTCTAGAAATAAGAAAGGAAATTCAACAGAATGCAGAAAAATCCAGGCAACATACAGACACAGTAGTAGAGGAACTTAAAAAAGTTATTCAAGAACATAATGCCAAAATTAATAGGCTGCAAGAATCCATAGAGAGACATCAATCAGAAATCCAGAAGATTAACAATAAAATTTCAAAATTAGACAACTCAATAGAAAGTCATAGGAGCAGAATTGAGGCAATAGAAGTTAGAATTAGTGACATTGAAGATAAAGCTCTTGATGCCAACTTATTTGAGGAAAAATCAGATAAAAGAATTAAAAAGAATGAAGAAACTCAAAGAGTCATGTGGGACTCTATCAAGAGAAATAACGTACAAGTGATTGGAGTACCAGAACAGGGGGGATAACAGAAAATACAGAGAAAATTGTTGAAGATTTGTTGACAGAAAACATCCCTGATAACATGAAAGATGAGAAGATATCTATCCAAGATGCTCATTGAACCCCACATAAGGTAGATCCCAAAAGAAAGTCACCAAGACATATTACAATCAAACTTACCAAAACCAAAGAAAAAGAGAGAATTTTCAGAGTGGCTACGATAAAAGAAAAGTCATCTACAAAGGAAAGTCAATTAGAATAAGCTCAGACTACTCAGCAGAAACAATGCAGGCTAGAAGGCAATGGGATGACATACTTAAAGCCTTGAAGGAAAATAACTGTCAGCCAAGAGTTATATACCCAGCAAAACTGTCTCTCAAATATGATGGTGAAATTAGGGCATTTCCAGATAAAGACAAGTTCAGGGAATTTGCAAAAACCAAACCAAAATTACAAGAAATACTAAAGGGAGTCCTATGGTTAGATAATCAATAACACCAGCTAACAATACAAGACTAGAACACAGGACAGAGCAACCAGATATTGACTCAGATATGGGAAATGAAATTACATCAAAGCTAAAACATTGAAAATAGGGAAACAGATATCAATACGTTAAAAAAAAAAAAGGATAATATTAAACAAAAAAGAGGGACTTAAAAAATGGAGACATTGATTTTCTATATGGAAGGGAAGTTAAGGTGATATAAAGTAATAAAAGACTGGTATAAACTTAGAAAATTAGGGGTAAATATTAAGGTAACCACAAAGGAATCTAACAATCCTACAAATCAAAATAAAAAAGAAGAAAAACACAAAGACTCAGCAAACACAAAATCTACAAAAAAGAAAAAGATGAAAAAGAAAATACATAAAGAAAAAAGACTCAGCATGGAAAATTGAGAACAAAGAAACTGTGAACAACACACAAAGAGATATCAGGATGACAGCACTAAACTCATACCTATCAATAATTACACTGAATGTAGACGGACTTAATGCACCAATAGAGACAGAAAGTGGCAGACTGGATAGAAAAGCATGATCCATCTATATGCTGCCTACAAGAGATGCACCTTAGACTTAAAGACACAAACAGGCTAAAACTCAAATGATGGAAAAAATATATCAAGCAAACAATACTCAAAAAAGAGCAGAAGTGGCAATATTAATCTCTGACAAAATAGGCTTTAAAGTAAAATCCACCACAAAAGATAAGGAATGGCACTATATAATGATTAAAGGGTCAATACACCAGGAGGACAAAACTATAATAAACATTTACGCATCCAACAACAGGGCTCCAAAATACATAAAACAAAGTCTTAACACCTCTGAAAAGAGAGATAGACAGCTCCACAATAGTAGTAGGAGATTTCAACACGCCAATTTCGGTGAAGGACAGAACACCCAGAAAGAAGCTCAACAAAGACACAGAAGAGCTAAATGCTACAATCAACCTACTTGATCTCATAGACATATACCAAACTCTGCACCCAACAGCAGCCAAGTATACTTTCTTTTCCAATGCACATGGAAAATTCTCCAGAATAGACCACATATTAGGCCATAAAGCAAGCCTTAACAAAATCCAAAACATCGAAATACTACAAAACATCATTTCTGACCATAAAGCCATAAGAGTGGAAATCAACAACACAAAAATCAAGGAAAAAAAATCAAACACATGGAAACTGAACAACACCTTGCTCAAAAACTAATGGGCTATAGAAGAAATTAAGGATGGAATAAAGAAATTCATGGAATCAAAGGAGAATGAAAACACATCCTACCAGAACCTTTGGGACACAGCAAAAGCAATGCTCAGAGGTCAGTTTATAGCAATAAATGCACACATCCAAAAGCAAGAAAGGCTCATAATCAAAGCATTAACCCTACAACTGGAACAAGTAGAAAGAGAGCAGCAAAAGAAGCCTACAGGTGCCAGAAGGAAGGAAATAATAAGAATTAGAGCAGAATTAAATGAAATAGAGAACAGAAAAACAACTGAAAGAGTTAACGAGTCCAAAAGCTGGTTCGTTGAAAAGATCAACAAAATTGGTAAACCATTGGCTAAACTCACAAAAGAAAAACTGGAGCAGAAGCAGATAACCCGTATAAGAAATGAGATGGGTGATATCAGAACAGACCCAACTGAAATTAAAAGAATCGTAACAGAATACTATGAAAAATTGTACTCTGACAAATTTGAAAACCTAGAGGAAATGGAAAAATTTCTAGAAACTCACTACCTACCTAAATTAACACAAACAGAGGTAGAACAACTAAATAAACCCATAACAAAAGAAGAGATTGAAAAGGGTATTAAAAAACTGCCAGCAAAAAAAGCCCCAGCCTGGATGGCTTCACTAGAGAATTCTACCAAACTTTCAGAGAAGAGATAACACCACTTCTGCTAACGGTATTTCAGCGCATGGAAAAGGATGGAATAATCCCAAACTCATTCTATGAAGCCAGCACAACCCTGATACCAAAACCAGGTAAAGACACCACAAAAATAGAAAATTACAGACCGATATCCCTCATGAACATTGACACAAAAATCCTCAACAAAATTCTAGCCAATAGAATTCAGCAACATATCCAAAAAATAATTCACCGTGACCAAGTAGGATTTATACCAGGTATGCAGGGATGGTTCAACATTAGAAAAACAATCAACGTAATATATCACATAAATAAAACAAAAGACAAGAACTACATGATCTTATCAATCGATGCAGAAAAGGCATTCGACAAAGTCCAACACCCATTCATGATAAAAACTCTCAAAAAAATAGGAATAGAAGGAAATTCCTCAGTATAATTAAGGGCATTTATACAAAACCAATAGCCAACATCTTCCTGAATGGAGAGATTTTGAAAGCATTCCCCTTGAGAACAGGAACCAGACAAGGATGCCCTTTATCACCACTGTTATTCGGCATTGTGCTGGAGGTCCTATCCAGAGCAATTAGGCTAGAAAAAGAAATAAAGGGCATCCAAATAGGTAGGGAAGAAGTCATAGTAACTCTATTCGCAGATGATATGATCTTATACATGGAAAACCCCAAGGAATCCACAATAAAACTACTGGAACTAATAGAAGATTTCAGCAAAGTTTCAGGATACAAGATAAACATACAGAAATCAATTGGATTCCTTTACACCAACAAAGAGAACCTTGAATTGGAAATCACCAAATCAATACCATTTACAATAGCCCCCCCAAAAGATAAAATACTTAGGAATAAATTTAACCAGAGATGTAAAATATCTTTACAGAGAAAACTACAAGACACTGCTTCAAGAAACTAAAACAGAACTGCATAAGGGGAAAAATATACCTTGCTTATGGATAGGTAGACTCAACATAATGAAAATGTCAATTCTACCCAAAGCAATCTACAGATACAATGCAATCACGATCCAAATTCCAGCAGCGTTTTTTTACGAGATGGAGAAACAAATCACCAACTTCATATGGAAAGGGAAGAGGCCGCGGATAAATAAAGCACTACTCAAGAAGAAGAATGAAGTGGGAGGCCTTACACTACCTGATTTTAGGACCTATTGTACTGCCGCGGTAGTCAAGACAGCCTGGTACTGGTACAATAACAGATACATAGACCAATGGAACAGAGTTAGAATCCAGATATAAGCTCATCCACCTATGAGCAGCTAATATTTGACAAAGGCCCAAAGTCCATTCATTGGGGAAAAGACAGTCTCTGTAACAAATGGTGCTGGCATAATTGGATATCTATTTGCAAAAAACTGAAACAAGACCCATATCTCACACCACGTACAAAAACTAACTAAAAATGGATCAAAGACTTAAATTTAAAATCAAAAACAATAAAGATCACGGAAGAAAAAATAGGGACAATGCTAGGAGCCCTAATACATGGCATAAACACAATACAAACCATCAGTAACAATGCACAAGCACCAGAAGAAAGACTAGATAAATGGGAGCTCCTAAAAATCAAACACTTATGCTCATCCAAAAGCTTCACCAAAAGAGTGAAAAGACAACCTACAGACTGGGAAAAATTTTTGGCTAGGACAAATCCTATCAGCGTTTAATGTCTAAAATCTACAAGATACTCCAAAACCTCTACAGCAAAAAGACAAATAACCCAATTAAAAAATGGGCAAAGGATATGAACAGGCACTTCACCAAAGAAGATATTTAGGCAGCTAACAGACACATGAAGAAATGCTCACGATCATCAGCCATCAGAGAAATGCAGATCAAAACTACAATGAGGTATCATCTCACCCCAACAAGGCTAGCATTAATCCAGAAAACACAAAATAACAAATGCTGGAGAGGTTGTGGAAAGACTGGAACACTTATACACTGTTGGTGGGAATGTAAAATGGTACAACCACTTTGGAAATCGATCTGGCGCTTCCTTAAAAATCTAGAAATAGAAGCACCATACGATCCAGCTATCCCACTCCTTGGAATATATCCTAGAGAAACAAGAGCTGTCACACGAATGTATATAGGTACACCCATATTCATCACAGCACTGTTCACAATAGCCAAAAGATGGAAGCAAACTAAGTGCCCATCGATGGACAAATGGATGAACAAACTATGGTATATCCACACAATGGAATATTACACAACGATAAAGAACATTGATGAAGCTGTGAAACATCGTATAACTTGGTGGAAGCTAGAACTTATTATGCTGAGTGAATTTAGTCAGGCACAGAGGGACAAATACTGTGTAAGACCATCATTATAAGAATTCAAGGAAAGTTTTAAACACAGAAGAAAACATTCTTTGATGGTTACGGGGGTGGGGAGGGAGGGTGAGGGTTATTCACTAACTAGATAGTAGATAAGAATGATCTTAGGTGAAGGGAAGGACAGCACACACTACAGGGGAAGCCAGAACAACTGGACTAAACCAAAGCTAAGAAGTTTCCTGAATACAATCAAATACTTTGAGAGACAGAGTAGCAGGGGTAGGGGTTTGGGGACCATGCTTTCAGGGGAAAGGTCAATTGGCATAACAAAGCTTGTAAGAAAATGTTCTGCATCCTACCTTGGTAAGCGGCGTCTGCAGTCTTAAAAGCTTGCAAACGGCCATCTAAGATATCCATTGGTCCCAACCACTTGGAGTAAAGGAGAATGAAGAACAGCAAAGACACAAGGAAAGTATTGGCCCAAGAAACAGAATGGGCCACAGAAAGCAGAGACTTCATCAGCCTGAGACCAGAAGAACTAGATGGTGCCTGGCTACCACCAATGACTACCCTGACAGGGAACACAACAGAGGGTCCCTGATGCAGCAGTAGAATCATGGGATGCAGAACTGAAATTCTAGTAAGAAGACCAGACTTAATGGTCTGACTAAGACTGGAGGCACCTTGGAAAGCACGACACTTGGTCTCTCCATCACCCCAGAATTAAAACAATTGCCGAGGCCAACTCTTCAGACAGGGATTGGACTGGACTGTGGGACATAAAGTGATACTCGTGAAGAATGTGCCTCTTAGACAAGTAGATATAAGAGACCAAAGGGGCGGCTTCTGTCCAGAGGTGAGAGGGGAAGGCAGAGAGAGTGAGGAGCTGGTTGAATGTTCATGGGGAATCAGGGGCAGAGGGGAGGAGTGTGCTGTCACAGAATGGGGTGAACAGTTGGGGTCTCATAACAATGTGTGTTAAAAAAAAAAAAATTCTGTATACAAGACTAACTTGAAATGTAAACTTCATTTAATCACAACAATTAAAAAAAAGAAAAGAAAAGATTACAGCCAAGAAAACTGTATGGGACCTTGGGTCTCTGTGAGTCAAAATCAACTCGACAGCACCTTACAACTACATATTCAGGTTACTAGTATTTTGCTCCCTGATGGTTCATTTGGGCTTACCAAACAGACTATGGTAAAGAAAAAGAATACTAATACTGAATTCCAACTGTGTACAATATATGTTAGTTAATGATTGCATTCAGCTGTGACAGAAAGATCCCTCTTCTCCTCAAATCTGTTTTAAACCAGTGGTCACCAAACTTTGCTGTACTTTAGAATCATTTGGGGAGTTTTCAAAAATCCCAGTTCCCGGGGTACATCCTATATAAATTAAATCAGAATCTCTAGGGGTAAAATCCAGGCACTTAAGTATTTAAAACTCTCCAGGTATTTCCAATCTGCAGCCAAGCTTAAGAGCCAGTGGCTTAAACAAGATAGAAGGTAATTCTTTCTCATCTTAAATGCAGTTTAGAGCATATGGAAGCTTTACAGATCATCAGAAACCCAGGCTCCTATTCTTCCACAACTTATCCTCAAGAGCTTCGCTTTCATCTACAGTCACATCATTGTGAAAGATGTCTACTTAATCTCCAGTGATTACATCCTTGGTTCAGGCAGCCAGCAGAAATCAAGAAACCAAAAAAAAAAAAAACGTTTTGAGCCTCTTTCCTTCAGGCTTTCCCTAAAGGATCACCTAAGAACCTAAGAACACTACACTTCCATGTAAATGAGAAGTCAGGCATATTGACTTACCTCCCAGCAAAGAAAGTTAGGAAATACTTTCTTCTATCTGGTCATATTTGCCTAGTTTTCTCTTACAAAAGAGCCATCCTTTCTTGATGATCTCTCTTACACCATATTTTAAACACTACCAAAATGTTTCCATCTGCCTCCCACACTGAAATATATGGAAATACTTGAAAATAGGAAAAAATTTTGAACTCATGGGGTAATTTTAATGCCATTTTCTTTTACCATTTTTCCTGGCCTAAGCTAATATTGCATTCTATTTTCCTCCTCAGTTTCTTTGCATTTGATCTTTTAAAAATTTTTAATCTCTACCTAAATGAAGAGAGGAAATAAAAATTAATTTTCCACGTGCCAACATATGGCACAGATAATTAGCAATATGTCTGGAAAAAATTCATGACTAGTTTATAGCCTGAATATTTTATTATTTTGGATGGAGTCAACCAATCTCCCAGTGTATAAATTGATGCTTGAAAATAATTTTGCAAGCGTTAGACTGGTATTTATCAAGGTATATTTCTAGGACATAATTAATAAATTTATTCATTCATCATGAATTGCATTTCCAAATATCTCTTTTATACTTTCAAGACAATAAATTTGAATAATAGTTGTCTCTTGATATCCTCACATCACTTTTTTATGCAAGCAGAAAACAATGCATCGCTATAAAATTAATATGTAAACTTTCTTTCTTATTCCTCCTGCAAAGTCATGAAACCTCTAGTCATTCACTAAAGAAGAAGTTCAATAACGACCAATAAAATAAAACCAAAAAGATTAAAAGCTGTTCTTTCCTTTCACAAAGATAAGTAAAACCTGGGTTCAATTCCATTTGCACTTGAAGAGATTCTAATATTTCTCCATACAGAATTTTGGAATACTTGAAAGTCATGAAAGTCAGGTAACTAAAATAAATCTCCCTATAGATGAATATAAGAAAAGTGTTATTTTAAAACTGTCAAGTTTTATAAAATGATTGGAAAAGCCATTGCACCCATGGATCTTACATAGTTTTCAGTATGTTAAACATTATTTAAAACTAAATGTCATTTTTAAAAAACTGCATGTTATGGTTTATTGGATAGGAATATTCTCTAAATAATATAGTTGTAAGTTTCAGATAACGTTTTTATTGAAAAATAATTCAAAGAAATGAACTAAAAAGAATACTGATGATTCTTCCGAATAATAGGAACCAAACAACGTTATGTTAAGGCAACATAAGATACCATTTAATTTGTTTTATTATGAAAAGAAAAATGTATTTACTAAGCTTAAAACTAAATTTTTACAACAGTAAAATGAAAATGCTAATTAATATGTACCTGGTACAGCTTGACCAAGAAGCAAGTTGTAAAATAACATTTTTGGACTTTTAGAAAATAGCATGCAGTTTAACAAAAACACGGTCCAAATCAAAAGGAAGATTAATTTTAAAGTTCAGAATACTGAATTTGATGCTTTTAAAATCTAATCAGCTATGTTGGTTTTGGTTGCTTTTGAGTCAATTCCGACTCATGGTGACCCCAGGTGTGCAGAGCAGAAGTGGTCCATAGGGTTTTCAAGGCTGTGACCTCTTAGATGCAGAACTCCAGGCCTGTCTCCAGAGGCATCTCTGGGTGCGTCTGAACCACCCAAATTCTGGCTAGTAGTTGAGTGCTTAACCACTTGTGCCACCCAGGGAAATCAGATATAACATAGCATATATCATTGATGTTCAGTCAGATTAGAACGAAGATCAGGAGGCAATGAGTTAAACACTTATGTCTCTAAAGATGATTGCTTGGTGGCTTTTCGTATTGATTGAGACTAACAAACACAGATGAAAGTTTTG
The DNA here is from genome assembly GCA_030035585.1 of Dugong dugon. Taxonomy (NCBI): domain Eukaryota; kingdom Metazoa; phylum Chordata; class Mammalia; order Sirenia; family Dugongidae; genus Dugong; species Dugong dugon. The sequence goes on from CM057472.1 coordinate 50,847,220, forward strand.
GGTTAATATTATAATACAGATGCCATGAAAATATGCAGAATGTGGATTAGAATGTTATGATAACAGAGAAATATACAAGAGAAGAAAACATAAAGTTTATGGTATGTATTTCCTAAAATGAAAACAGTCAAGGAGAAAATGTTCTTAAATTTTATATATATACACACACACAATTTACCAAAATATGTTAAGATTATAAATTTTCAAAATAGGCTGTGCTATGAGCAATTATAACAGAATGATGTGAAGACAGATTTGAGTAATATTTATGTTAATATGTTAATATGCCTATCAACAGTTGAACGAAGATAACCAAAATATATTAATAGATTAAAATCCTTAATTCTAAATGAAAAGTTCTTTAAAAATGGTAAACAATTGTAACATATTTGAATTTAGTATATAGCTCTTCAATTTTATTATTTCAAATGGAACCATACATCACAGACCATGAAGGGACTGAGATTTTACCATACTTGAAAATTAACAAGTTAGACTGCTACAGTTTTATTGATGTGGGTGGAAGACTCTGGAATCATAGGTGAAGGACAATTTATTATCACAACAGAAACAGAAACGAAAATATCAACATTTTTTATGCCACTTCTCAGCCCTAGTTACCACAGTGTAATGCAAAAAGCCAAGTGGTACTTGTACACTGAGTGGGTTGCATTATAAGAGAGGAGCCCTAAGCTTAGAAAACCCAAATCTTTTATAATGGGCAATAAACATGCCTGCCCTTGGCCTGGAGAGTGATGCTTTCTCTATCTTTCAAATGTTTAAGCAAACTTGCCCTTTATTCCTGAGGGTAACACTATCCCTGTCTTTCACGGATGTTTGCTATACAAATATCCTTGAAAAGAGAACCTGAAATGAAGGGTAGTCAGTGCCTCACCTGCCAGATATGAAGAAATGCAGAGATCTATGGATAATTGTCTCCCAAGACCATATTCCTTTGAGTGTTTGGTGCCCAGTGACAGATGTATGATGTTTGCACTTTGTCTTTCTCTTTTCCATGTTGTTACTGCTTTACTCATGTTTAAATGTTGGGATTCCCCAAGGTTTAATCTGAGGTCTTCTCTCTTCTCACTCTATACTCTCTGTCTACAAAATCTTATCTACAATCGTGCCATAAAACAAAACAAAACAACAAACCAAACCCATTGCCGTCGAGTCGATTCCCACTCATAGCAACCCTATAGGACAGAGTAGAACTGCTCCATAGAGTTTCCAAGGAGCGCATGGTGGATTTGAACTGCCAACCTTTTGGTTAGCAGCCGTAGCTCTTAACCACTATACCACCAAGGTTTCCAGGTACCTGGTACAACCATGGCATAATTATGCTTATTTCTAGTGAAGTCCTTTTCTCTTCAGTCTCAGAATCTATATCAGTTGGCTTCTTGACAGCTTTTCTTGGATGTCTGAAAAGCACTTCATATGCAGCATGTCTAAAACTAAGCATTAGCTCTCCCCTTCTATACATAATTTTTCTCTAGCATTCTCTATCTCAATAAATGTGTACCATCATACATTCAGTTCTGCAAGCATTCTGTGCTTGTAATCATTCTTGATACCCCATCTGTCATTATACCTTATAGATTTTATCTCCTAAATATATTTTAAATCCCTTATTTTCTCTCCATTTCCACTACCACTGCATTAATCTAAGTTATCCCAACACTTACCATTCATCTTACGAACCATGCAGCAATGGAACTTCTCCACGGTGCAGGAGAGCAATCATTTTATAATGTAAGCCTGACCATTTCACATCTTTCTATACCATGAGCCTCAGTGAAAACTAAAACTATTAATGTGGCCAACAAGTCCCTGCACCTCTTGCCCTTGGTTTCTATTTCCAAATTAATCTCATAAAAAAATATATCCCCTGAGGGGCAGACCCAATATGATGCTACAGAAGCACCACGCCGTCCCTCCACAGCAAAGACCTGAAAAACTAAGTAGAACAAAGACAAATGTCAATCCTGGAACCCTAAGCATCAATGAAGAGATAAAGAACTCAGCCAAGCATCGAATGGAGTAAGAAACTGACAGAACAGAGAGTGAGGAGAATTACAAGTGGAGGTCCCCTATCAGCTAACACAACATGGATCCACCATTTTGCACTCCTGTCAGAGATCAGAGGACAGGGAGTACAAGAAAGCAAATTGATGAAGCTCCCAGCAGGAGTCAGATCACCCAGTAGCCAGCGATTCACACACTTTCCCACTCCCCACCCTGCCTCTCTCTGCTCGGCCTTCACTGCTTCCCGGAGTGCCAATTCACTGCTTCCCAGAGGGCCAATCCACCACTTTCCAGTGGGCTACAACCATGGCATGGCAGGTGCCAGTCCTGTGCCACATGTATTCACCCAGCCCACACTGGCCAGCCTTTTCAGTACCATTTCTTTGTTTCTGGTGTTGCTTTTTTTGGCCTCTTAGTTTCTTCCCTGTCTCTCACCTCCTCCACCTCCTTTCTTCAAACACCTGACTCCGTGTCCACCTTTGCTTCATCTTGACAGGCTGTGAAGTGACGCTCGGCAGAGGAAATGCTCTCCTGGTCCATGCCACATTGGTGGGATCTCTGGGGGTTTTTTGTTTGTTTTGTTTTTATTTGTTTTCTTGTTCTTTTTTCCTTTTTTTCTTCATTTCTTGGTTTCTCGTCTCTTTCAACTTACCTTCTTTTCCTGTTTCCTGAATACCTGGTGCTGTGTATCATCTCAACTCCTAGCTGGACTGCACTGCACGGCTTGGGAGCTGCTTCCTTGGCCTATGCAGCTATGCCAATGGGATCCCTGGGGGCTTTTTAAAAAAAAATTATATTTATTTATTTATTTTTCCTTTTTGTTTTTCTTCATTTCTTGGTTTCTCATCTCACCACTCCAACGGCAGGCTCCCTTAGCATTTTTGTTTTTTTGGCTCCTGCTTCTCTCTCCTCTCTCTCTTTTTTCCCATACCCAAACTAGCTCCACACATCACAAACCACCCCCCGCCCTGCCCTGCCTATCTGCACTGTGTGCTGAACATTGCACTCCAGAGCAGCATAGGCATGGCCTACCTGAACCTGCCCTGCACTGACCTCTGGCTCACCTTGTTTACCCCAGTACATGCCACAGACAACCCATCCCAGCTCCTCCCTTTCAGCTGGACCTGCTCTGCCGCAACATAACTGAGCCACTGGCCCTGCCCATTGGATAAGGAGGTGAAAAATACCCTGTCCACAGTTGAGCAAACAACCAAGAACACACAGCCTGCCTGCTCAGACATAACCAAATAAAACAAAAAGCAGGATGAAGCAAACAAATCTACAATCAATAAATGAGGAAAATAACCATTGAATGTCCCAAAGACAGCAGAAAATATCAAAACATATTTTAAAAAAAGGACGGGATGGTGTCAGTAGGCGTCCAAACTAAAACACTAGATGACTTTCCAGTAGAACAAAAGGTACTAGAACTACCTGATAGGGAATTCAAATATCTAATATTCAGAGCTATCCAAGAGTTGAAGCAAAAGGTAAACAAAATGAGGAAAAATTCATGGAAAAGGCAGACAAATTGATGGAAAATACAGACAAAAAAAAAAAACGGAAGAATTCAGGAAAACAACAAAGCATCAAAATGCCAGAATAAATTCAAAATTAGAAATCATACAAAAACAGCAATTAGAAATCTAAAAGATAAACAACAAGATTTCAGAAACGGACAGTGAGAGATCTGCTTACACAAAGATTACCGGCTAGGAAACTGTATGGGGCAGTTCTACTTTGTCACATGGGGTCACTATAAGCTGAAATCAACTCAAGGGCACCTAACAATAACAACAGTCAATAATGTATTATTAAGTTAAATAAGTAGACTGAAAAAGAATATTACAAATAATATAATTAATAGTATAAATGCAAAAAAATATGAAAGTAAATACATCAAATCTCTGAGTAACTGAATTTGAGGTTTTTTTTTTTTTTTAGCTAACTTGTATTTTCCATGCTTCTATGATAAAAAAAGCACACATTAAATGTAAAGCTTTTAAAATTTAATTTATTATCTTATAGCCAAGCTTTACATTATACGCAACACACCTACAATGATCATTTCAGAAATACTGTACATTATTTGCAGCCCAATTGAATGATTTTAAGGATATAAAATATATGTATAAAATTATCCTGTGGAGCCTAGAAACACATATGTTAAGCTTATAGTATCATCGTAATGACATGAAAGACCATGTAAAATTGAATCATGATGAAGATTTGCAAAATATAATTCTTATAGTTCTCAATTTTATTATAGAAGTAAATCAATGAAATGTGTCCTCCCCTTACATGGATACACAGTTATAATCAATATTCTCATACTGAATTTCTTCTTACATTTACAAATCCACAACTGACACTGCAGAACACTAGTGATATTTATGCTTTGTTTTCTGCTGTAGTATGTTTTAAATGGATCCCAGATGGCCCAAGGTAGTTATATGCTGTTCTCTAAGCACATACCTGAATTCTAGGGAGCAACTATGCTGCTGAATAAAAGGCTATTTGGGGTAATGACTGTGATTATTTTTTACCCTGGATATGTTGATGGGCTGATAGTGTTGAAAAAGTTTCCAAAAAAATTTCAGGAATTAGCAATCAGAATGGAGTTGGCCCTTTCTGGAGGTGGGGAAAGGGGTGCACTGAAAAAGAATAATGTTTACCATAGGAAAATCTAAAACAGGTACTAACAATTGGAAAAAGAATAAATTATCTTCTGTTCTGACCAACAACAAAATAGAACTATCAATAGAATTCTGCTTGACTTTCACATCAGGAAACCAAGTTCTGTCAACACATTCATAGAGATTACAATCCATGTACAAGGAATGGCCTTGTAAGAATTTTAGAATTAAAAGAAAAATAATAGTTGGATTTATGAATGGTCTCATGGTTTTTTTTCCTTTCTGTCATTTAGTACTTAATATTAAAATAATAAGTTTTTGTTAGCTTTAAATAATTACAATGTTTAGTTGTTTGAAAAAGGATTGATTTTTTTTTTAAGTATATTGGCCAGAATTCCGATAAAGATGGCAGTCTAAATGCATGCCTCTAAGAAGTTCCCTCCTTGAAGCTAACCTAAGAGAGCAGAGAGGAGAAAGAACAAGTGGGAAAGGAAATCGGAAGCCCAAAGCTAAATTTAAGAAACGTTCTTGCTCATATCACAAATGTTGAGGTATTTCTTCCAGGTATTGAATACCCAGTCCATTGCCTTCCAGTCTATTCCAACTCATAACAACCCTGTAGTGACCCTGGTGGCACAGTAGCTAAGTGCTCAGCTGCTAACTGAAAGGTCAGTGGTTCGCACCCACCAGCCACTTGCTCCGTGGGAGAAAGATGTGGGAATCTGCTTCCATAAAGATTTACAGCCTTGGAAAACCTGTGGGGCAGTTCTTTTCTGACCTACATGGTCACTGTAAGGTATAGAATATATAAACCAAAAACCTGTTGCCATTGAGTCAATTCCGACTCATAGCAACCCCACTGGACAGAGTAGAACAGTTTCCAAGGAGCAGCTGGTGGATTTGAACTGCAAACCTTTTGGTTAGCAGGTGAGCTCTTAACCACTGGACAATCCAAGGAGTCACTGGAAACCTAGTTAGAAGGAATTCTGGTTATCTCTATTACACCCACTTACCTACGGAAGTGAAATCTAGAAGCTTCAGCACCCAAAGAAAAGATGAGTCACTTCTGTTTCGTGCACATTTCATGCCCCCCCCAAAAAAGGAAACTTGCAACCACTCCAAATGGATTTTCCCAACCCTGCTTCTTAACAAGAAATTAGGAACCCACAAATAAGTGGGGTAGAGAATTTCTAAGTTATGGATGGTAAAGGAGAGTCAGGGATTGGAAGCTGGCACAGGCCATTAGAATGATGGGCTCAATATACCTAAAACTATTTTCCTCACTAAGAACTGAAAGAAGCAGAGAAGCCATCTCCAACGTATTTTATACTATGTAATAAGCAGCTAATTTGTCCAATAAACACCCATTTCTGACTCACCATATTAATAGGCAAACATCTGTTGTAGGTGGTTTACAAAAGCACTAATGGTAGCCACTTTTATGAAATGGCCTGTCAAATATAATGCCAGCTGAACACTAGAGTAAGAATTCTCATTAAAGGCAACTTATTGTCCCTGGAATTAAAAGTTACATTTTTTAATACACATGTACTCTCACACTGTCTGCGCTCAAGTATTTGAAAGTAAATTATAGATATCTTAACAGGTGGGGTAAAAGGAAACTGGATTTATACCTTATACCCAAAAATTATTTCCAAGTGGATTAAATATTTAAATGTAAAATAAAAACCAATAAATCTTTCAGAAGAGATGAGAGTATCTTTATGGTTTCATATTTGGATAGAATTGCTTAAATAAGTATCATAAAGAAAAAGATTGGTAACTTCTCCATCATTAAAATTATTAAATTCTGTTCATCAAATAAATCATAAAATGGGAAAAAATAAGCCACAAACTGGGCTAAGAATTTGCAATACACATACCTTATAAAGCACTCATATCCAGAATATGCAAATTATTCCTACAAATTGATAAAACATAAAAAAAGAAAAATCTTGAGCATAGTCTTTATAATAGAGGGAGTATAAGTAGCCAACAAACAAGAATTGTTCAACCTCACTAATGATCAGGGAAATACGTATTTAAATGGACAAATTTATTTTAGCACACATTGAAAAGCTTGACAATACTAAATGTTGGTGAAGACGTGATCAACAAGAACTTTGGATAATGCTGGAGACAGTAAAAATTCAGCCACCTTTTAAAAAATTTGGCATTATCTGGTAGAGTTAATCCTTTATGTACCCTATCTCACAGCATTTTATCCTTAATAAATACTCCAGAGATTCTCAGTGCACATCTATACCAGGTACCATGCACTAGAATGTATCTAGCAACAGCATTGTTAACAATAGTCTAAAACTGGAAACAATGTAAATATATCTCAGCAGTAAAAATGGTTGTAATATTTTCTCACAATACAATAATCCACATGTATCCACATGGATAACACTCAATACCATAATATTTAATGAAAGAAGGAAGTAAAAGAATTATACATGAAGTGTTGTTCCCTTTGCATATCATTCAAAAAAGATGAAGATACATAATTAAACTATGTAATTTAGAGGTACATGAACTATAAAGAAAAGCAAGAGACTGATTATCACATAAGTCAGAACAGTGCTTACCTCTAAAGGAAGGGCAAGAATGTGACCAGGGAGGGACACAGAAGGAGCTTCTAAGGGATAGGTCATATTCTCTTTCTTATCGTGACTAATATAATAGGGATATTTAATTCATAATTATTCTTTAATCTGTGTACATACTTTTATATTCATATGTACATATGGTATTTTTCACAATAAAAATATAACACTTACAATGTAATAAAAAATTAAAAGTATCTGAAAATAAATCTAAAAAGATATACAAGAATTTTGTGCATAAAATTATAAAAGTGTATAAAAGTACATTAAATATGGTAAAAATTAATGGAGATATTCCATTTTCATAGAGAAGAGGACTCAATTTTGTAAAGATGTCAAATTGATCTATAATTTAATCAATTCTAATCAAAAGCATTTTATTGTGCAATTGCCAAGCTGATTATAAAATTCAGGGTTAGTTGAAAATGTCCCAAAATAGCCAAGACATATTTTCAAAACTAGAAAAAAATGAGCAACTGCACTATCAGATAATCAAGATTTATTACAGAGCCAAATAAAGAGTCCAGAAACAGATTCATGCATAACTGGAAGCTTGATTTATGCCATTGTAGATTAGTAGACAAAAGACAGACTTTTCAATAAATAGAGCTAAGATATTTGTTATCCTGAAGAAAAAAAATTGGATCACCTATGTCTTAATTATCTAGTGCTGCTGTAACAGAAATACCACAAGTAGACGGCTTTAACAAGCAGAAATTTATTCTCTCACAGTCTAGGAGGCTAGAAGCTAGAATTCAGGATGCCAGCTCCAGGGAAAGCTTTCTGCCTCTGTCAGCCCTGGAGGAAGATATTTGCCATCAACCTTCCTCTGGTCTAGGAGCTTCTCAGTGGAGGGACCCCATATTCAAAGGACACACCCTGCCCTGTCTCTTTTTTCTTGGTAGTATGAGATCCCTCTCCTCTCTGCTCAGTTCTTCTCTTTTATATCTCAAAAGAGATTGACTAAAAATAAAACCTAATCCTGTAGATTGAATCCTGTCTCATTAACATAACTGCCTCTAATCCTACCTCATTAACATTATAGATTAGGTTAGGGTTTACAACACTTAAGATAATCACATCAGATCACAAAATGGTGGACAAACCACACTATACTGGGAATCATGGCCTAGCCAAGTTGACACATATTTTGGGGGGGACACAATTCTATCCATAACAACCTGTATTGCACCTAGAACAAAAACAAGTTGTAGATGAATTACAGAATTAAATGTGAAAGGCAAAAGTATAAAACTGTAAAAAACAATATATGACAATATCTTTATAATCTTGTAAGCAATTTTTAAACAAGCATGAAACATAAATTGAACATAGATGAATTTTACTAGGTTGACATTAATAACTTTTGTTAATCAAAAGACATATAAAGACAATCAAAAAGCAAGCCACACACTGGAAAAAAAAATTTATCATACATATTGCTACCAAATGACTTATAGCTTCAATATATAAAATAATTCTTTTGAAATCAATAAGAGAAAGGCAAACATCCCAATAGAAAAATAAACACAAAGATGTACAAAAATGTCATAGAAATGAAAATGTAAATGACTTAAACATAAAAATATATGCTCAACCACATTACTCATCATAAACTAAAAACCAAAACTCAGTGCCATCGAGTCAATTCCGACTCACAGTGACCCAACAGGGAAGAGCTGAACTGTCTCATAGGGTTTCCAATGCTATAAATCTGTACGCAGACTGCCACATCTCTCTCCCTTGGAGCATCTAGTAGATTGGAACTGCCGACCTTTTGGTTAGCACCTGAGCGATTTAACCACTGCACCACCAGGGCTACTCATCATAGAGATGCAAATTTAAACCAATTTGATAGCATTTCACAACCATTGGTTGGCAAAATTGAGAAAGTCTGACAATATCAAGTGATGGTGAGGATTATGGAACAATGGTAACTCCCAAACATGCTTAGAATAATAAATTCGTACACTCACTTTGGAAAATAATTTGGTATTACCTAGTAAAGGTAAAGATTTTGAAAATCTATACCACACCAACACATTCCTCGGTTTATATTTTAGCATCCCCAGATTTATGAAAGTCCTATATCATGAACACTTTACTCTCATTTGTCACCTTTCAGTGTGAGGACCTGCATCTTCTTTTTTTTTTTTTTTTTTAAATTGGGATTTAAATGGAAGTTTACAGTTCAAGTTAGCTTCTCATATAAAACTTATACACACACTGCTATGTGACCCTAGTTTCACTCCACATACTGTGACAGCACACTCCTCCCTTCTACCCCAGATTTCCCGTGTCCATTCAACCAGCTCCTGTCCCTTTCTGCCTTCTCATCCTGCCTCTGGACAGGAGCTGCCCATTTAGACTCATGTATCTATTTCAGCTAAGAAGCACACTCTTCACAAGTATCATTTTATGTCATATAGTCCAGTCTAATCTTTGTCTAAAGAGTTGGTTTTGGGAATGGTTTTAGTTTTGGGCTAACAGAGAGTCCGGGGGTCATGTCGGTACCTCCAAGCTCAGACAAACCATTAAGTCCGGTCTTTTTACTAGAATTTTAGTTCTGCACCCCACTTTTATCCTGCTCTATCAGGGACTGTCTGTTGTGTTCCCTGTCAGGGCAGTCATTGGTATTAGCCAGGTACCATCTAGCTCTTCCAGTCTCAGGCTGATGGAGTCTCTGGTTTATGTGGCCCTTTTGTCTCTTGGGCTAATATTTTCCTTGTGTCTTTGGTGTTCTTCATTTTCCTTTGCTTCAGGTGGGTTGGGACCAATTGATGCATCTTAGATGGCTGCCCGCTAGCTTCTAAGACCCCCGATGCCACCTGCTTCTTCTTTCATCGTTTGGTTTAAAAGAACCATTAAACCTTTCTGCTTCATGTATTTCCTAATTTGTCACACTTTCAGCATTTGCATTCTTATGAAAAATGAATTTCACGTAATATGCATTACCACCAGTCATTTGTTGGTCATGTAAAACGTTGAAATTAAAATATACTGATTTCCGAGATTATAAAAAGGCTATACTATTGTCTTCCTCTTTTTCACTGACCCTCGATGAGATGGATCGACACAGTGGCTGCAACAATGGGCTCAAATATAGCATCAATTGTGAGGATGGCGCAGGACTGGGTATTGTTTCTTTCTGTGGTACATAGGGCTGCTATGCGTTGGAACCAACACAATGGCACCTAACAACAGAGGTTATTCTTAAAGTTAAAACACTTGATATTAAAAATTAAAGATGACACGTAGGACTCTGAAATTCAAATATAGAGATTCTTAAGCATTTTAAAAGATGATTCTTAAATGTAAAACTACTTTGACGTTAAAAATTAAAGCATGCACAGTATACTGGGCAAGACAGCAATGTAGATGACTCTTTCAAAGATAATATGAAATTTATTTTTCTTCAAATTTTGCACAATTTTCTTAGTACATACTATCAAAAAATAAACTTTTTCAGCAGTTTTGTTGGTATCTATGCTTTATGGATAGAATTGTGTCCCCCAAAAATATGTGTCAACTTGGCTAGGCCATGATTCCCATTATTGTGTGATTGTCCACCATTTTCTCATCTGATGTGATTTTCCTATGTGTTACAAATCCTACTTCTATGATGTTAATGAGGCAGGATTAGAGGCAGTTACGTTAATGAGGCAGGACTCGAACTACAAGATTAGGTTGTATATTGAGTCAATCTCTTTTGAGATATAAAAGAGAGAAACAAGCAGAGAGACAAGAGGACATCATACCACCGAGAAAGTAGTGCCAGGAGCAGAGTGCATCCTTTGGACCCAGGGTTTTTATGCAGAGAAGCTCCTAGACCAAGGGAAGATTGATGACCGGGACCTTCCCCCAGGGTGGACAGAGAGAGAAAGCCTTCCCCTGGATCTTTTGCCCTGAATTCAGACTTCTAGCCTACTGGAGTGTGTGAGAATAAACTTCTGTTTGTTAAAGTCAGAAACCCTGGTGGCACAGTAGCTAAAAGCTCAGCTACTAACCAAAAGGTTGGCAGTTTGAATCCACCAGGCACTCCTTGGAAACCCTATTGGGCAGTTCTACTCTGTCCTGTAGGGTAGCTATGAGTTGGAATCCACTCAATGGCAACAGGTTTGATTTTTCTTTTTTTGTTAAAGTTATCCACTTGCAATATTTCTGTTACAGCAGAATTAGATAACTAAGATATTGTCTTAGTCATTTAGTGCTGCTGTAACAGAAATACCACAAGTGGATGGTTTTAACGAAGAGAAGTTTATTTCCTCACAGTCAAAGTAGGCTAAAAGTCCAAATTCAGGGCATCAGCTCCAGGGGAAGACTTTTTCTCTCTGTTGGCCTTCATCTCTTCAGTGTTCCCCCAGACTAGGAGCTTCTCGGCACTGCTTTCTTGATGGTATGAGGTCCGCCTGTCTCACTGTTCACTTCTGTCTTTTGTATTTCAAGGGATTGCCTCAGGACACAATCCAGTCTTGTAGATCAGGTCCTGCCTTACTAACACAACTGCCACCCATCCTCCCTCATTAACATCATAGAGGCAGGTTTACAACATACAGGAAGATCACACAATACCAGGAATCATGGCCTGCCCAAATTGATACACACATTTTTGGGGGGACATAATTCAAACCATGACAGATACTATACTACCATGACAATAACTGCTGTGGTTATAAAGCTGACGGAGCCCTTGTGGCACAGTGGTTAAGCACTCGGCTGGTAACTGAAAGGTTGGCAGTTCGAACTGACAAGCCACTCTGTGGGAGAAAGATGTGGCAGTCTACTTTCATAAAGATTTACAGCCCTGGAAACCCTAGGCCTCCACGGGCAGTTTTACTCTGTCTTAGAAGGTCTCTATGAGTCCATAATCAACTTGATGGCAATGGGTTTTTCTTGTTTGTGTTTTTTTGTAAAGCTGATAATTAAATTTACTCAAGAGTTTCTATAGCTTCCCTCACTTAGAAGTCTTTAATATAATTGCAGTTTTTCATGCCTCTTATTTCTTAGTTCTTGTACCTTTTCACCTTTATTTCTTAATTCCTTTCTTTGTTGTTCAATCTGGTGGGCTATACTTTAAGAATGCTTTTATTATAATATGAATAAAACTATATTTTGGAAGTAGATAAGGTATCAGTTAATTCATGAATAAAACAAACATGTTCTTCTTTCTACTATTGAAATAATATTATCTTGATTACTCTTAACTGTTGTTAAATTACCTCCTTGATCTGATTTTTTGGCAAACTCGAAAAGCAGAGTAAAAATTAAATCAGTCACTTAAAAAAGTTCTTTGCAAAACAATTCATACCTCCTGCTTAAATTTTTAGAACTCATAGAATGGTCACAACCAGGTACTTCATTAAGTTAGCAGGTCCTGGTCAATGTAGGAGAATAGGAAAATTCAGTCTTTTCTCATATATGTACATACATATGGCTTTATCACATTTTTATATCTACGTACATAAAACCTGTTGCTTTCGAGTTGATTCAAACTCATAGTGACCCTATAGGACAGAGTAGAACTGCCCCATAGGGATTCCAACGAACAGGTGGTGGATTTGAACTGCCGAACTTTTGGTTAGCAGCTGCGCTCTTAACCACTGCACCACCAGCAATCCAGCTACATACATAGATAGGTAAAGAAAAAGAAAATAAAGTTATTAAAATATATTATCAATATTAATGCTTTCATTAAAATATATATTTTCAGAAAATATATAGAAATATAAATTATATTTTGCCGTCAAAATTAAGTTAATCACCCTTGCTTTTCAGGTTAAAACTAAGAATTAACAGATACTTCTAAGCTTAATGAAAATGCCACTGATATTCGATGTTTAGTATAAAATTGCTTTTCATAATTTAGTTTTTCTTATTTACTAAATTTTTAACATTTCATCATGTTTCATTATCTCACACATTCAGTATTCAGAAACTTAAAAAATAAAAAAATAATAATCCACAAATTTCTATGGTGAACAAGAAGAGTGAAGAAGGTTATTTTGGGTTACAAACATAATCCTAAGAAAAAAACGATTATCTCAAATCACAATAATAATTAAGCATAATTGAAAATGAGTATGTAGAAAATCTAATTCTCAATTAAAAAAAAAAAAAACCTTCAGTATGTCTAAAATGCACTTCTTTGGAATAACGAAGTACCTAAATATAAATGAGCTTAGAAAAGCAAAAAGCTTAGAGTATTGGTAAGATAAACCCTTAGTAAGCCCTTCAGAGCTATAATTCTCCTTTTTAAATACATACTACTGGAATTTTTCAAGATACAGCTTTACTTTACAAATGAAAAACATGTGTGGCATAAAATGGAAATTAATATTTACAGTTTAGGCTTTTGTCTTTGTATGAGAATTCTAAACTCGGTAGGGTGGCAGCTCTCTCTAGGCTAGAAATTTTCTTTTTTGAGGGACCAGCTGATGAACTTGCACTTTACACTGAAAAGCTTTTTTAGAACTTGTTCCTTAAATGTTGTTAATATGGCATCTAGGCAGGCATGCTAAATAGATACACTGAAAAGTTCTAACAAACTTTGGTTAAAAACATAATTTAGCATTCACAGAATCATCTTCCTAAAATAGAGTACTTCAGTCATTGTTAAATGTGTCATTTTCAGAAAGCCTGAAGCACTAATCCACCATAAAAACTAATGACCTGAAAAATGGAACTTTGAAATAGAGCAGATTTTCACAGACTGGAAAGAAACCAAAAGGTCTCTGAATTTTTTTTAACCAATTTTATATTTTTAAATGACAGAAGAAATTTTTCATCAAAATAAAATAAGTTAACAATTGGCTGAGAATTTATGGATCTGTTTTTCTTCTAAAAAAATGGCACCTATATTACAAATTTTCAAATATTCTTTCCTACTGAAAAGTGAGAATATATTAATGTAAAAAGAAAGTGCAAATAATTTTAGTAATTGTGGTAGAATGAAGGGTTACATGAACCCTTCCACAGAAGACACAAAATCTGAACAAAAAATAAAAATGAAAAAAAAATTACTTAAAGGCACCAAAAGTAGGCAGAAGCAGAAGAACTAACTTAAAAATCTTCAAGTGAAAAGAGTAAGAATAGCAAGTTTGTGACATTCTACCCAAGATACTCTTAAATGCCCATGTCTACACAGATAGAAAAAACAGCTTTTCCATCATGGTTCAAGGTGACAAAGAAAGAGTTTAGGTTTGAAAGATAAGCTGGAAATTTAAGAGGTAAACCTGGAAGTACAAGAACCATAAAATGAAACTCTGCTCAAGACTCTGATCTATAAACTACACATATGTAGAGGAGAACACAGGGAGACAGGCAACGAATGAAAGAAGGAATAAATGAATGAATAATAAAATTCAAACAAACAAGGAAGAGACAAGGCCCAGAAATTAATTGGTTTATTAATTATTTGATTGATCAATTGATTAAGACAACCACGAAAAAGAGAGCTGAACTGAGTAAAATTGGTGATGATGCTAATTTTTTTCTTAACTGAGTTTATTCCCAAGCCTGTGTATAGCTCCAGTGACAAACTGCTGGAACCATTCTAGCTTGAGGTGACTGACGAAAGAGTTTGAGGCTGACAGAAGTACTGGCAACTGAGGGTAGATTCCCATAAGCAAAGAAAACACAGAGGGGTAACTCTCAAATCTAATTATAAAATCTGATTTTGAGATGTCCTTGGATGACTTCCAAACAATGTAGGCATAGTGAGGCTGAGGAACAAAAATAAAGCAAAATCAGAGTTAACATTTTGAGTCTAGCAAATTAGCTGCTTACTAGAAAAACAAACTAAAACAATAGAATCCACTCACTACAATGTATTATCTACAATTTTCATTTTTCTAACCAAAAATTACTACCAAGTAAAAAATCCACTGCCATCAAGTTGATTCCAACTCATAATGACCCCATAGGGTTTCCTAGGATGTAAATCTCTACAGAAGCGACTGCCACATCTTTATCCTGCAGAGCTGCTGGTGGTTTCAAACCACCAACCTTTCAGTTAGCAGTTGAGAGCCTTAATCACTGTGCCACCAGGGCTCCAAACAACAACAAACAGATTTGTGTGACTCACACTTATAAAAAGAGGAAATCACTAGGAATGGATTTTGATGTGGAATTTAAACAACATATACTTCAAAGCAGCTATCAAAAATGCATTCAAAGTTTCAAGAAGACAACAGTCTTTATGACTAAACAGGAAATGATTCTCAAGAGAAACAAAAACTATAAAATAATCAAATGAAAATTTTACAACTGAAAAATATAATTCCTACAGTGTGAAAAATTATTAGATGGGCTCAGTAGCATATTAAAAGCAGCAGACAAAAAAAAGTAAACTTGAGTATAGATTATAGATCAATAATCCAAAGAAAATAGAGAAAAAATGACGGAACAAAAATGAATAGAGTCTCTGGGACCTCTGCAACAATATCAAGTAGTCTAACAAATATGATGGAGCCCTGGTGTCTCAACAGTTAAGTACTCAGCTGCTAACCAAAAGGTTGCTGGTTTGAACCTACCCAGTGGCTCTGCAGAAGAAAGACCTGATGATCTGCTCCCATAAAGATTACAGCCTAGGAAACCCTATTGGGCAGTTCTACTCTGTCACATGGGGTTGATATGAGTTTCAAATTGACTCAATGGCATCTAACAACAACAACAAGATATATGCAACTGGAGTTGCAAATGGAAAGCAAAGAGAAAAAAGGAAAATAAAGAACTAATACATAAAAGTTACCATATTTTGACTTCCGGGCAACATGGCACTATATTCAGAAGCACCACACTGTCCCTCTGCAGCAAAGAACAGAAAAACTAAGTCAAACAGAGTCACACATCAATCAGGAAACCCTAAGCATCAAATGAAGAGATAAAGAACTCAGCTAAGCACCGAATGGAATAAGACATTGACTGAGAACAGAGAGTGAGGAGAGATACATGCAGAGGTCCCCTATCAGCTACCACAGCACAGAACAGCCATCTTAGACTCCTATCAGAGATCAGCAAACAGGAGGTAGGAGAAAGCAGCATCACTGAGCTTCCAGCAGGAAACAGAACAACAGGTAACCAGTGATATAGGCTTTCCCAACCCCCACCCTTCTTCACCCTCACTTAGCCTCCTCTGCTTCCTGTAGCCACAGCCTCTTGGCTGGGAAGCACAAGCTTCACCCTAGTGTGGCTTGGATTCCACCTGCCTGCACTGGCTGGCTCCGTGAGTGCCTTTTGTTGGCTGCTGGTGTTGCTTTTTTTTACTTCTTTAGATTTCTTCCTTACCTCCTGCAACCTCACCCTTCTTTCTCTCAAATACCTGGCTCCGTGTGCCATCTTTGCTTCTTCTTGAAAGGCTGTGAAATACCGCTCAACTGTGAAACTGCTTTCCGGCCCGTGCCACCATGCTGGTGGGACCTCTGGGGCTTTATTCTTTGTTTATTTGCTCTGATTTTTTCTGTTTTTACTTGTTAGTTTTCTTTTTCTTTTCTTGGCTTGGGAGCCCTTTCTAGCTGGGAAGTACTGCATGGCTTGGAAGCTACTCCCTTACTCTGTGCAGATGTACAGCATATCCCTGGAGGCATTTCTTTTTTCTTGTTTTTTGGGGTTTTCTTTTTGTTTGTTCTTGGGGCTTTTTTTTCTACTTTGTTTTGTTTTCTTCTCTCTCATTTCTTTTTTGTATTTCTTCATTTCCAGTTTCTCAATTTATTCCTTTTTTCTTTTACCCTTTTTCTTTTTTTTCTTTTTGTTTTCCCCATTTCTCAGTCTCTCATCTCTCCACTCCAATAGCAAGCTCCCTTAGCACACTTTTTTGTTTCTGTGTATGTTTTTAGCTCCTGTTCTTCTCTCCTCTCTCTCATCTTTCCCATAAACAACTTAGCTCCACACATCACAATCTACCCCCTCCTTCCTGCTTAGCTGCACCATGCACTGAACATCATGCTCCCAAGCAGCACAGGCACAACCAGCTGGAACCTGCCATGCACTGATTCCAGGTCCACACTGTCAACCCTGTTATGTGCCACAAACAACCCATCCCAGCAACTCCCCTTCAGCTGGACCTGCCCTGCTGTACCATACCTGAGTGACTGACCCTGCCCTTTGGAGAAGGAGGTGAAAAGTATCATGCCCACGGACAAGCAAACAACAAAGAATGCACATCCTGCCTGCTCAGACATAACTAAATAAAACAAAAAAGCAGGACGAAACAAACAAATCTACAATCAATGAGGAAAATAACCACTGACTGCCCCAAAGACAGTAGACAATATCAAAACGTTTACAAAAATAGGACAGGATGGTTCCAGTAGGCATCCAAAATAAAATACCAGATGATCTTCCAGTAGAAGAAAAGACACTAGATCTAACTGATATGAATTCAAATCTCTAATATTCAGAATTATCCAAGAATCAAAGCAAAAAGCAGACAAAAATGTGGAACAAATAAACAAATTCATGGAAAAGGCAGACAAAAAAATGGAAAATACAGACAAAAAAATGGAAGAATTCAAGAAAATAATACAGGAACAAAATGATAAAATAAATTCACAACTAGAAATTATACAAAAAACAACAAAAAGAAATCCAAAAGAAGAACAAGATTTCAGAAATGGACAGTGTCATTGAAGGGCTGAGGAGCAGGTTTGAAACAATGTAAGATAGGATCAGTGAAATTGAAGACACGCACTTGGATACAACTCTGTTTGAGGAAAAATCAGAAAAAAGAATGAAGAAAAATGAAGAAACCCTGAGAATTATGTGGGATAAAATCAAAAGCAAAGATTTGCAAATGATCATAGTTCCAAAACGGGGAGAAAACAGAAAACACAGACAGGATCATTGAAGAACTGCTGACAGAAAACTTCCCCCAATATCACGAAAGATGAAAAGCTGACCATCCAAGAAGCTCAACGAACCCCATATAGGAGAGACCCCAAAAGAAAATCACAAAGGCATATCATAATCACACTTGCCAAAACCAAAGACAAACAAAGAATCCTGAGAGCAGCTTGAGAAAAACAAAAAGTCACAGACAGAGGAGAAACAATAAGACTAAACTCGGATTATTCGACAGAAACCGTGCAGGCAAGAAGGCAATGGGATGACATATATAAAACCTTGAAAGAAAAAAATTGCCAGCCAAGAATAAAATATCCTGCAAAACTCTTGTTCAAATATGATGGTGAAATTAGGTCATTTCCAGATGAACAGAAATTAAGGGACTATGAAAAAACCAAACCAAACTTAAAAGACTTATTAAAGGGAGTCCTTCAATCTGAGAACAAACAACGTCAGACCACAGGCTGAATATAGGACACAGGATTGTACTAGACAGATACCAACCTAGGAAATGAACTCTAAAGTACTATGCAAAACCAAAAGAATTACAACAGGGAACCAGATGGTTAATCTATTAATTACAACAGCATCAGAACAATAAAAGAGGGACTAAACGGTGTAGGTATAGAACTTCTAATGGAGAGGAAGGCAAGACGATATCAAGTAATTATAGACTGGTTCAAATCTAGGAAGATAAGGGTAAATTTCAAGGTGACCACGAAGAAAGTTAACAAACCTACTCATCAAAATAAAGAAGAAAAACATAAAGTCTCAGTAAAAACAAAACCTACAAAAACAAATGAAAAAAAAATCCACTAAGTAAAGGAAGTCAGCACATGAGAGTAAGAGGAACAAAGAAAATGTAGCACCACAAAAAACAAAAAAACAAAAAAACTACAAAATTCAATTCCACTCCTAGGAATACAGCCTAGAGAAATAAGAGCTGTCACATGAATAGACATATGCACACTCATATTCATTGCAGCACTGTTCACAATAGCAAAAAGATGGAAACAACCTAGATTCCCATCAACAGATGAATGGATAAGCAAACTATGGTACATACACACAATGGAGTACTACACAACAATAAAGAACAATGATGAATCTGTGAAGCATCTCACAACATGGATGAAACTGGAGGACATTATGCAGAGTGAAATAAGTCAATCACAAAAGGACAAATATTGTATGAGACCTCTACTGTAAAAACTCATGTAAAAGTTTAAACACGAAAAGACACAATCTTTGCTGGTTACAAGGGATGGGAGGGGTGGGGGGCAACTAAACAGACTATAGATAAGTGGTAACTTTGGTTAAGGGTAAGACAGTACACAATACTGGGGAAGCCAGCACAACTTGTACAAGGAAAGGTCATGGAAGCAACAGAGACACTTCCAAACTCTCTGAGGGACTGAATTGCTGGGCGGAAGGCTGTGGGGACCATGGTCTCGGGTACATCTAGCTCAACTGGCATAAAACTGTTTATAAAGACATTGTTCTACATTCTATCTTGGTGAGTAACGTCTGGGGTCTTAAATGCCTGTGAGCAGCCATCTAAGATACTCTACTAGTCTCACCCCTTCGGGAGCAAGGGAGAATGAAGAGAAGGAGATAGAAGGAAAAGATTAGTCCAAAGGACTAATGGACCACAGCTACCACAGCCTCCACCAGACTGAATCCAGTACAGCTAGATGGTGCCCAGCTACCACCACTGAATACTCTGACCGGGATCACAATAGAGGGTCCTAGACAGAGCTGGAAAAGGATGTAGAACAGAATTATAACTCACAAAAATAAAGACCAGATTTACTGGCCCGACAGACTGGAGAAACCCAAGACTATGGCCCCAAGACACCCTTTTAGCTCAGTGGTGAAGTCACTCCTGGAAGTTCACCGTTCAGCCAGGGATTGGACAGCCTTATAAAACAAAACAGGACTAATGAGGTACAGCAGTCCAGGGACAAAGACTAGAAGGCAGGAGGGGACAGGAAAGCTGGCAATAAGGAACCCAAGTTTGAGAAGTGACAGTGTTGATATGTCGTGGGGTTGTTAACCATTGTCATAGGGCAATATGTGTACTGTCTAATGAGAAACTATTTGTTCTGTAAACCTTCATCTAAGTTACAAAAAAAAAAAAATTATCTATGTGAGATCAAGCTGACAATAGCAATTCAAAAGGTTTGATGGGAAGCCTAGGGGGCAGTGAGTTGAAGATAATGGTGATGGAGTAATTTGGAAAAGGATAGTGAGAATAGCAGCACAGCTGGAAGAATGTAATTGATGTCACTGAATTGTACATGTAGAAACTTTTGAAATGGTGTAACTTTGGCTATGTATATTTTCACCCAAAAAAAAGGTCCTCCAAGGTCAAGAAGGGAGAGTGTTGACATTCTGTGGGGTTGTTAACCAATGTCATAAAACAATATGTGTACTGACTGTTTAATGAGAAGCTACTTGTTTTGTAAATCTTCATCTAAAGTACAATAAAAAAAAAATTTTTTAAAAAAGAAAAGGCAAATGTTTGGAAAACAAAGTTTATTAGTGGTTACTAGGGGTGGGAGGGAGGGAGAAAGGGGGGTTAATGGTGAGGGAAATATTGAATTGATTAAGGGTAGGGTTACGCAGTTGA
Organism: Dugong dugon; assembly: GCA_030035585.1. Taxonomy (NCBI): domain Eukaryota; kingdom Metazoa; phylum Chordata; class Mammalia; order Sirenia; family Dugongidae; genus Dugong; species Dugong dugon. The sequence continues at coordinate 50,867,961 of CM057472.1, forward strand.
TTATTGTAATTGCTGTCAATAAATTATAAACCTGTAAAAAAAAGTTACCATATTTTGTCAAAAAAAAATCTTACAGATATAGAAATTTAATAAACTCAAAGTAGGACAAACACACACAGACAAGAAAACCACTCCTGGGAATATCATAGTCAAATTACTAACACCATAAAGCAGCAAGAGGAAAACAACAAAGGGACAATAACGGATCAACGTATACTTCTCGTCAGAAACAATGGAGGTCAGTAAACACTGAAATATCATATTCAAAGAGCTGAAAGAAAAGCAAATGCTATGAACTAAGAATACTATCTCCAGTGAAATTTAACTTAAAAAGTGAAGGTAAATGATGTACGTTTTTTTACCAGAAAACTTACACTACAACAAATGCCAAAGGAAGCTCATCAGGCTAAAGTGAAACCATCCTAGATGGCAACTTAGATCTACTGGAGAAAATGATCAGCATGGAAAATGCTGGGCAAATTAGACAGATAATATTAGTAGTAATAATAATAATAATGACAATTTATATATATATATATATATATATATATATATATATATATATATATATATATATATATATATATGCTTTCTTTCAATTTGTTGAAGAAATCCATTAGAATGTTTAAAACAAAATTTATAACATTTTATTTTGGGGGTTATAAAATATACAGGTAAATAGAGATGTAATATATATACAAAGAAAAAAAGATGGGAGGAAGTGGAAATATACTACTGTAAAGTTCCTATATTTTACATGAAGTAGTTAAATGTTAATTCTAAGGGGCTGTGGTAAGGTGAAGATGCATATATTAATACCCAGAAAAAACACTAAACAAATAATACAAAGGGATATCACTAGAAAGCCAATAGAAAAATTAAAATGGAAATTCTAAAAAAAATTTGATTAACACAAAAGAAGTAAGAAAATGGATGACAAAGAAACAAGAAGCAAATAAACTATCAAAAAAACAAAGCTAGCCAAAATGGAACATTTAATACAACCATACCAGTAATTGCACCACATGTAAATAAATGAAGCATCCCAAGCAAAACACAGATTATCAGACTTTAAACAAAAAGTGAAACCAATAATGTACTGTTGTCAAGAGTCATACTTTAAACAAAAATATACAAATAGATGGAAACAAAATGATAGCAAAGGATATATCAAACAAACACTAAGCACAAGAATAATGGAGTAGCTATATCCGTATTAAAGAAAATAGATTTCAAGATTAGAAGAGATACTAAACACAAAGAAAGACACCTAATAACAATAAAAAAAGAGCTAATACATCAGAAATATATAGCAATAATAAATACATACACCTAATAGCTGAGAGGCAAAAATGTTTGAAGATAAACTGACAGAAATAAAGGAAGAAATAAATACACAGCCATAGTTCTTGACTTTAAAACACTTCTCACAGTTATTGATAGAACAACTAAAGAAAATATTCAGGGAAAATACAGAAGATCCTAATGACAATATCCACACCTAACAGACATTTAGAAACAGAGCACCCACTAACTACAAATTCTTTACAAGTGGACATGGAAATTTCACCAAGATAAACCAAAGATTAGCCTATAAAACAAGTCTCAAAAAGGTTCAAAAGATGAAATCTAACAAAATAAGCAATCTTACTGTGAAATAAATCAGAAATCAACAGTAATAAAATATCTAGAAAATCCCTAAACACATGAAACCACAAGAAAAAAACTCACTTCTTGACAATCAATGGGTCAAAAAGTCACGAAGGAAAAATGAACTAAATGATAATAAAAACCCACCGTATCAGAATGCATTGCTAAAGCAATTCTAAGAGGGAAATTAGTAGCTTTAAATGCCTATATTAAAAAGATAAAGGGTCTGTAATAAATAATGTTGCTTCCTATCAAAAGAAACTAGGAAAAGGAAATAAAATGAAATCCAAAGTAGCAGTATGGAAATAGTAAAGATAGGAGCAGAACCAATGAAATAGAAACTAGGCAGGAGGCAGAGTCAACATGGCGTTGTAGACAGAAGCACCATGCTGTCCCTCTGCAGAAAAGACCTGAAAAACTAAGTGAAACAGATACAAGCACCAATCCCGGAACCCTAAGCATCAAATGAAGGAATAAAGAACTTGATCAAGTACCAAATGGAATAAAAAACTGACACAAAACAGAGAACAAGGAGAGCTAGAGTGGAGGTCCCCTACCAGCTAATGTGGCTCGATTTCACTATCTTGGACTATACCCACCAAGGAACACTGATAGGGAGTACCAGAAGGCCTCTGTCACTTTCCAACAGGGCACACTTGCTCCGTTGGAGAGACACTAGCTCACTGCCACCAGGGTTTGCCCCTCCCCCATCAGACGGCCCTTTCAGTGCCATTTTTTTGTTCTTTCATTTTTTTGGTTTGTGTTTTCGTATTTTGTTTTCAGATTTTTTTGTTACTTCTCTCTCTCTCCCCCTTCCTTTCTTTTTTCTCACCCCACTACCCCCATGTCCCTTCCTTTCTTGACAGGCTATGATTTTTGGTTTGTTTGCTTTGTTCTTTTTTTTTCTTTCTTTCTTTTTCTCTGTTTCTTCTCCCTCTCTCCTTTCCTTCCTTGCTTTTCTCCTGCCCACTTAGCCCTGTGTATTGCCCCCCCCCCTTCTTGAGGGGCCATGCTGCACTGCTCAGCTGGAGAATCACTGCACCCAGCCTCCTCAGGTTGGCACTGTTGTCACCAACTGGCTTCCTTAGAGCCATTTTATTTATTTATGTTTTGTTTGTTTGTTTGTTTGTTTTTTATTTTTTGTTGTTTCTTCTCTCTCTCGCTCCCTTCCTTCCTTTCCTTTCTCCCACTCACGTAGCCCCGTGTGCTGCCCTAGCCCCCTTCTTGGTGGGCTGTGCTATATGCTTAGCTGGAGATCCTCTGGCACACTGCATCCCCAGGTTTGCACCACCCCCACAGGCCAGCTCCCTCAGCGCCATATTTTTTATTTTTCTTTATATTTCCTCTTCTCCCTTTTCCTTCTCTTTGCCACCTAGGACCTCAGCTGTCTCTGCGCCTTCCTGACAGGCCATGTCATCTCACCTGGTGAGAGACATCAACTCATCACCACCCCAATTCCACCCTGCCACCAACGGCCAGCTCCCCCATCACCTTATATATATATATTTTTGTTTTTATTTTTTTATTTTTTATTTACTTGTTTGTTGTTTTCTTCTTTCTCATTCCCTTCTTTCCTTTTGTATTTTCTGCCCACCTATCCCTATGCACTGGCCACACCCCTTCTTGACACCTGAGTCACACCACTCAGTTAGAGAGCCACTGGCACATGACCTCAATGGGTCTGCCTCACCCCCACCCAATGAATCCTACCACACTGCAATTTTATTTACTTTTTCTTTTTTCCTTAATTTTTTTCTTTTTTGCTTTTATTTCTCTCTTCTTTCACTCACCAACTTAGCTCCACACATCAGTCTTCTCTTTCACTCCTGCCCATCTGAACCATGCACCAACCACCACATCCCTGAACAGCACAAACATGGTCCTCTGGACCCTGCCCTGCACTGCCCCTGGCCCTGCCCCATCAGCCACAGTTCATGCTGTGAACTACACATCCCTGCCCCTCCACCTCTGCTGGACATGCCCTGCTACACCATAGCTAATTGACCGGCCATGCCCACCTGGACAAGGTGGTAAGAAGTATCATGACCACAGGCAAGCAAGCAACAAAACATGCCCTGCCTGCCTGCCCAGACATAAACAAATACAACAAAAAAGCAGGAAAAAACAATAAAATCTACAGTCAATAAACAAAGACAATAATTCCTGAATCTCCCGGAGTCTGCAGACAATTTCAAAATATGCAAAAAAAAGGAGAGGGTAGCTCCAGAAAGCAACTAAAATAAAACACCAGATGACCTTCTGCTAGAAGAAAAGGCACTGGAACTACCTGATAAGGAACTCAAAACTCATATTCAGGTTCTCCAACAGATGAAGGAAAATGTGGCCAAAAATAAGAGAAAAATAGGAAAAATCATGGAAAATACAGACAAAATCAGGGAAAACACAGACAAAGCAATGGACGAATTCAGGAAAATAATATAGGAACAAAATGTCAAAATAAACAAACAACTAGAAATCATATAAAAACATCAATTAGAAATCCAAAAGGTAAACAATGAGATTTCCAAAATGGACAGTGCAATAGAAGGTTTTAGAAGCAAATTTGAAGCAATGGAATACACGATCAATGAAATTGAAGACAAACCCTTGGATACCACTTTGTTTGAGGAAAAATCACAGAAAAGAATGAAGAAAAATGAGCAAACACTGAGAACAATGTGGGATAAAATCAAAAGCAAAAATTTGCGTACGACTGGAGTTCCAGAACTGGGGGAGAAAACAGAAAACACAGAGAGGATCATTGAAGATTTGTTGATAGAAAACTTCCCTCATATCATGAAAGACAAAAAGCCAATGCTCCAAGAAGTGCAATGAACCCCAGACAGGATAGACCTCAAAAGAAAATCACCAAGACATATCATAGTCAAACTCGCTAAAACCAAAGACAAAAAAGATTTCCTGAGAGCAGCTCAAGAAAAACAAAAAGTCGCATACAAAGGTGATTACTTGGCAGAAACCATGCAAGCAAGAAGGCAATGGGATGACATACATAAAATCTTGAAAGAAAAAAATCCTGCCAACCAAGAATAATATATCCTGCAAAACTCTCACTCAAATATAGCAAAATTAAGGGTTTCAAGATAAACAGAAATTAATGCTCTATGCAAAAACCAAACCAAACTTATAAGAATTATTAAAGAGAGTCCTTCAGTTAGAGAACAAACAACATCAGACAACAACCTGAATTAAGCACATGAGACAGTATCAGCCAGATATCAACATAGATAATGGACTTTCAAGGATAAAACAAAACTAAAAAATTTACAAGAGGGAACCAGAGAGGTCAGTCTGGAAATGACAACATCAGAACAATGAAACAGGGAATAAATGGTGTAGGTATAGAGCTTTCAAATGGAGAGGAAGTCAAGGCAAGATCAAGTAATAAAAAACCACTTTAAAGTTTGGAAGATAGAGGTAAATTTCAAGGTAACCACAAAGATTAACAAACCTACTCATCAAAATAAAGAAGAAAAACATAAAGTCTCAGTAAACACAAAATCCACAAAAATGAAAGAAATAAAAAAAAAAATCCACAAACAATAGGAATTTGGCACAGAAGAGTAAGAGAAACAAAGAAAACATCAGTACCACAAAAAAAGCACTACAAAATCACAGCAATAAACTCACATCTATCAATACTCACACTGAACATGAATGGCTTAAATGCACCCATAAAGAAACAGAGAATGACAGAATGGAATAAATAATAAGAGCTATCAATATACTGTCTACAAGAGACACACCTTAGAAACAAAGACATAAATATATTGAAAATCAAAGACGGAAAAACATGTATCAAGCAAACAGCAACTAAAAACAAGCAGGAGTAGAAATACTAACATCAGATAAAATAGACTTTAAAACAAAATCCACCATAAAACAAAAGGAAGAAAACTATATAGTGATTAAAGGAACACTCCACCAAGAGGATGTAACCATAATAAATATCTATGCACCCAATGACACAGTCACAAATACGTAAAACAAACTAACAGCACTGAGAAGAGAAATTGACAGTTCCACAATAATAGTAGGAGACTTCAATACACCACTCTTGGTAAAGGACAGAACTTCTAGAAAGAAACTCAACAAAGATACAGAAGATCTAAAGGCCACAATCAACCAACTCGACTTCACAGACATATATAGAACACTCCAGCCAAAAGCAGCAAAGTACACATTCTTTTCCAATGCACATGGAACATTATCCAGGATAGACCACATCTTAGGCCACAAAGCAATCCTCAACAAAATCCAAAACATTGAGACAATACGTAGCATCTTCTCTGATCACAATGCCATGAAGGTAAAAATTAATAACAGGAAGAGCAAGGAAAAAAAATTAAATAAATGGAAACTGAAGAATACCTTGCTTAAAAACCACTGGGGAAAAGAAGAAATAAAAAATGGAATAAAAAGTTTCCTAGAATGAAACAAGAATAAAAACACATCACACCAAAACCTCTGGGAGACAGCAAAGGCAACGATCAGATGTCAATTATAGCAATAGACACACACCAAAAAAGAAGGGACAAATTAAAAATATTAGCTATACAACTCAAAAAAATAGAAAGAGAACAGCAAAAGAAGCTCACAGCCAACAGAAGAAAGGAAATAATAAAGATCAGAGCAGAAATAAATGAAACAGAGAAAAGAAAAACAATGGAAAGAATCAACAAAACCAAAAGTTGGTTCTTCGAAAGGATCAATAAAATCGAAAAATCATTGGCGAAATTTACAAAGGAAAAACAAGACAGGACACAAATAACCCAAATAAGAAATGAAATGGAGGACATTACAACAGACCCAACTGAAATAAAAAGGATCATAACAGAGTACTATGAAAAAACTATACTCCTCCAAATTTGAAAACCTAGAGGAAATGGACAAACTTCTCAAAACACACTACCTACCTAAACTAACACAAACCGAGGTCAAAAATTTGAACAGACCCATAACAACAGAAGAGATTGAAAAGGTAGTAAACTCCCAAGAAAAAAAAGTACTGGCCAAGATGGCTTCACTAGAGAATTCTACCAAACATTCAAAGAAGAGCTTGCACCAGTAGTACGTAAACTGTTTCAAAACAGAAAAGGAATGGATACTTTTGAATTCATACTATGAAGCCAGCATAACACTGATACCAAAACCAGGCAAAGATAACACAAAAAAAGAAAATTACAGAGCAATATCTCTCATGAATATAGATACAAAAATTCTCAACAAAATTCTAGCCAATAGAATTCAGCATCATATCAAAAAAATAATACTCCACAACCAAGTATGACTCATATAAGGTATGCAAGGATAGTTCAACATTAGAAAATCAATCAACGTAAGCCACCACATAAATAAAAGGAAAGAAAAGAATCATATAATCATCTCAATCTACTCAGAAAAGGCATATGATAAAGTCCAACACCCATTCCTGATAAAAACTCTCAATAAAATAGGTATAGAAGGGAAATTCTTCAACTTTAATAAAGGGCATTTATACAAAAACAAAGCCAACATCATTCTTCATGGAGAGAGGCTGAAAACACTCTCCTTGAGAACAAAAACAAGACAAGGATGCCCTTTATCACCACTCCTATCTGACATTGTGCTGGAAGTCCTAGCTAGAGCAATAAGGCAAGAAAAAGAAACAAAGGGCATCCAAATTGGTAATGAAGAAGTTAAACTGTCACTATTTGCAGATGATATGATATTGTATGTAAAGAACCCAAAGGACTCCACAAGAAAACTACTGGAACTAATAGAAAGATTCAGCAGAGTAGCAGAATACAAGATAAACATACAAAAATTAGTTGGATTCCTATACACCAATATGGAGAACTGTGAAAAGGAAATTAAGAAAGCAATACCATTTATTATAGCCCCTAAAAAATAAAATACTTAGGAATAAATCTATTCAGGGACATAAAAGACCTATACAAACAAAACTACAAAATACTACTGCAAGAAACCAAACGAGACCTACATAAATGGACATACATACCATGCTCATGGATAAGTAGACTTAACATTGTGAAAATGTCAATTATACACAAAACAGTCTACAGATACAATGCAATCCCAATCCAAATACCAACAGCATTTTTTAATGAGATGGAAAAACTAATCATTTTCTTTATAAGAAAAGGAAAGAGGCCTTGGATAAGTAAAGCACTACTGAAGAAAAAGAATAAAGTAGGACTTGCACTACCTGACCTCAGAACCTACTATATAGCTACGGTAGTCAAAACAGTCTGGTACTGGTACAATGAAGTGACACATTGACCAGTGGAACAGAATCAAGAACCCAGATATAAATCCATCCACCTATGGTCACTTGATCTTTGACAAAGCCCCAAAGTCCATTAGTGGGGAAAATACAGTCTTTTTAACAAATAGTTCTGGAAAACTGGAAGTTCGTATGTGAAAAAATGAAACAGGACCCATGCCTCACACCATACACAAAAACTAATTCAAAATCAATCAAAGACCTAAATATAAAACCCAAAACCATAAAGATCATAGAAGAAAAAATAGGGTCAACAATAGAGGCCCTAATACACGGAATAAACAGTATACAAACCATAACTAACAATACGCAAATGCCAGAAGATAATCTAAATAACTGGGATGTTTTAAAAATTAAACACTCATCAAAAGACTTCATCTAAAGAGTAAAAAGATAACCTATGGACTAGGAAAAAATTTTGGCTATGAAAAATCTGACATAGGTCTAATCTCCAAAATCTGTAGGAAAATCCAACCCCTCTACAACAAAAAGACAAATAATCCAATTAAAAAATGGGCAAAGGATATGAACAGACACTTCACCAAAGAAGACATTCAGACAGCTAACAGACACATGAAGGAAATGCTTGAGATCACCAGCCATTAGAGAAATGCAAATCAAAACTACAATGAGATACCATCTCACCCCAACATTACTGGCACAAAAAAAAAAAAAAAAAAAAAAAAACAGAAAATAACAAATGTTCAAGAGGCTGCAGGGAGCTTGGAACTCTTCTGCACTGCTGGTGAGAATGTAAAATAGTACAAGCTTTTTGGAAAATGATATGGCACTTCCTTAAAAAGCTAGAAATAGAAATATCATACGATCTAGCAATCCCACTCTTAGGAATATATTCTAGAGAAGTAAGAGTCATCACATGAATAGACATATACACATCCATGTTCATTGCAACATTATTCACAACAGCAGAAAGATGGAAACAATCTAACTGCTCATCAACAGATGAATGGAGAAACAAACTATGGTACATACACACAATGGAATACTACACAGCAGCAAAAAACAATGACATATCTGCAAAACCTCCCATAACATGGATGAATCTGGAGGGCATTATGCCAAGTGAAATTAGTCAATCACAAAAGGACAAATACTGTATTAGACCAGTATTATCAAAACTCATGAAATGGTTTACCCACAGAAGGAAACAATCTTTGATGGTTACAAGGCAGGGGTGGGGAGGGAAAAACACTAGATAATAAATAAGTGGTAACTTTGGTGAAGGGTAAGATAGTACACAATACTGGGGAAGTCAGCACAACATGACCAAGGCAAGGTCATGGAAGCTTCATAGACACATCCAAACTCCCTGAGGGACTGAATTACTGAGCTGAGCACTGGGGACAATGGTCTTGGGGGACATCTAGCTTAATTGGCATAATATAGTATATAAAGAAAATGCCTATATTCTACTTTGGGAAGTAGCATCTGGAGTCTTAAAAGTTTGTGAGAGGTCAGCTAATATATTCCACTGGTCCCACGCTATCTGGAGGAAGGGAAAATGAAGAAAACCAAAGACACAAGGGAAAGATTAGACCAAAGGACTAATGGACCACAAGTATCACAGCCTCTACCAGACTGAGTCCAGATCAGCTAGATGGTGCCCAGCTACCACAACCAGCTGCTCTGACAGGGAACACAATAGAAGGTCGCAGACAGAGATGGAGAAAAATGTAGAACAAAATTCTAACTCACAAAAAAGACCAGACTTATTGGTCTGACAGAGACTGGAGAAACCTCGAGAGTATGGCCCCCAGACACCCTTTTAACTCAATACTGAAGTCACTCCTGAAGTTCACCCTTCAGCCAAAGATTAGACAGGCCCATAAAACAAAACAAGACTAAATGGGCATACCAGCTCAGGGGCAAAGACGATAACGCAGGAGGGGACAGGAAAGCTGGTAATGGGGAACCCAAGGTCAAGAAGGGGACAGTGTTGACATATCATGGGGTTGGCAATCAATGCCTCAAAACAATATGTGTATTAATTGTTTAATGAGAAACTAATTTGTTCTGTAAATCTTCATCTAAAGTACAATAAAAAAAAAGAAAATGAAAATAGGCATTGGAAAAAAATTTTAAAAGCCTATAACACTGAATCCTGTTCTGTGAAAAGATCAAAAAAATTGATAATCCTCTAGTAAGCCAAATCAAAAGCGCCCTGGTGGTGCAGTGGTTAAGCACTCATTGCCTAAGTGAAAGGACTGTGGTTTGATCCCTCCAGCCACTCCACAGGAGAAAGTTGTGGCAGTCCACTTCCATAAATACTGCAGCCTCAGAAACTCTATGGGGCAGTTCTATTCTGTCCTACAGGGTCACTGTAAGTTATAATCAACTTGACAGCAAAGTTATTTTGTGTGTGTGTGTGTGTGATTTTTTTTTTTTAAGCTTGATCAAACAAAGTGAGAAAAGGAAGAAATTACTGCCTTAAAAAACGAAAGCGGGGATACCACTAGAAATACTACAAACTAGGGTTACTAACCATCATAGTTTCCCCCGAACTGAGGGAGTTCCTGTTATTCAGTACTTTCAATCCTAAAACCAGGGAAGTTCCAGGCAAACCAGGATATGCTGGTCACCCTACTACAGACAAGATAGAAGAGGATAGTATGAAAAACTTTATGCAAATAAATTTCCAACTTGCACAAATTCCTTGAATGGTATAATTTACCAAAACTGACAATAGAAGAAATAGAACGTTTGAACAACTTTTATCTTAAGGAAGTTGAATTCATAATTAAATACTTTCCCACAAAGGAAACTCCAGGCCCAGATGGATTAATTAAGAAATTTTAGCAAATATTTAAGGAGTAAATATTAATTAAATATTTAATTAAATATTAAAATAATAATTAAGAAAATGTTTTCCAATTAAGTCTATGAGACCTATGTTACTGTGATACCAAAGCCCATGCAGAGGCCTGAGAAGAACAGAAAATTACAGTCAGTATATCTCATTTATATAGATGCAAAAACTCGACAAAACATTAAAAAATTGAATTTAGCAATACATAAGAAGAATAATACATCATGATCAAGTAGGGTTTAATCTAAGAATTAAATGGATGATTTAACAGTTGAAAATGAACCAGTGTAATTTATCCTATTACTCAAATATAGGAAAAAATATATATAGCCATCTCAATAGATAAAGATAAAAAAATTGACAAAATTCAACACCATTTCTTAAACAAAAATCTTTTAAAAAAACTAGGAATAGAAGTGAATTTCTCAATATTCATAAAATGTCTGTAAAGAACTAATATCAAACTTGTTATCTAATATGAAACTTAATAGTGATATATTATTTTTTCCCTAAGATCAGGGTAAAAGGCAAAAAAGCCAACTCTGACCATTTTTATTTAATATTGTACCGGAGGGTGTAGTTAGTATAATAGGGTAAAGAAAAGAAATAAAATACATTAGAAAGGATAATGTTTGTATTCTTTCTGGTCATTTTTGAGCCTGGATGTTATTATAAGATCCTGTTTTTCAACAGTAATTAAACCAAAAAAGAAAGCTTAAAAACCATGTCTATGTTAAAAACAAACAACAATAATATTTCATAAGATCAGATTAAGATCAGATGAGACAGCAGAGAACAGTGAGGGGAGCTCAAGCCACAGGCCTGATGAACTCTAAATCAAAACATAACAAGGACGAGTTCAGCTCTGGCAGAATAATAGAGACCCAAAGTTTTCCAGATGAAATGTATTAGCAGACATAGGCTAGTAGCTCAAAGTACAGGGTTGTTTAGGCTCTTACATTCAAAAGGAGCCTGAAAAAATTATAGACAATTGCCACCTAGAACTTCAGATGATAAAAGTTGTTCTTAACTTGGGCTGTACATTAGAAACACCTAGGAAGCATTTAAAAATCCTGATACCTGGCCCCACTCAAGATAAATTAAATCACAATCTCAGCAGAAGAGAGAGAGATGCGTGGAGAAACAGAGGAAAAACTGTCTGGTCCTCAAGAAGAAGAGAGGCCTGGCTTTGGAGCTCCATGAACTGCAGGGACATGTCTATGTTCTCAGATCATGTCAGGAAGGCACAGTCTGAGAGGTAAAAGGCTATGTGGTGTGCTAAAAGATGTCAACCTTCAGAAAGATTCCTGGGCCCACATGCATCACCAAAACTACTGAAACACTTCAGCGGACCACTCAGTGGTGACTAGTGGCACCTCCTTGAATATTATGCTTTCAGTTGCCTGAAACCTTTGTACATCCTGGGTGTCGGGGGGATGCCTTGTGGTACAGTAGTTAAGCTCTTGGCTGCTAACCAAAAGGCTGGTGGTTCTAACCCACCAGCAGCTCCATGGGAGAAAGATGTGGCAGTCTGCTTCCATAAGAATTTATAGCCTCAGAAATCTTAATAGGACAGTTCTACTCTGTCCTATACGGTCTCTATCAGTCAGAATCATATCGACGGCAACTGGTTTGATTTTGTTTCATTTAGTATGGGGGGAGACTCAATAAGGACAGATCTAATTTTCTGACATCTTGGCTGGATGGGAACTTTGAAATCAAATTAAGTTTTATTTAAATCTGAAATTTAATACTTAAATCTGATTTACTTTGTAAAACGGCATGGTATTTCTTGCTCATTAGTCATCGTAGGCTGCTGTTACATTGAGAATCTGGGCCCCTAAAAGCGTCTGAATGCATTATAACCGTAACCAGACCTGGAGTGTCAAAGACCAGTTGATACTTGGCCCGGAACAACAAGAAAAATAAGCACCACCTCATTATCAACCTTTAATTTTCTCTTTTGTGCATATAGTTGCTGTTGCTGTTGTTTTAATATATAAAAGGAATTTTTTGAGAGAGGGAGCTGCACATAAGCATCACATAAGCCTTCTGAGCACTGCATGCAAAAACAATAGAATCCCCAAAAATGGGATCTTTGAAATCAAGGCCTTAATTAGATAAATAAAGAAGTAAGTTGTAATACAATTGATAGAAATTGTACAATTTCTTCAATCCTTCTTAAAATGAAAACAGCAGTTTTCTTAACAATGGTTAAGGATATCTTTGTAGAATCCAAAGGGAAGAAAATGGACAAAGAAAAGAGGTCACAAAGCCAGCAGAGAACTTGTCCAGTCACCGTTTAGAAAGCACTCCACTGACCTCTTCATGATTTTCCTTTTAAAACTTTTCTTTGCCTCTTTTCCTATATCCAGTTTTGTCACAATTCTACAAAGCCTTTGTCCTCATTATTTTCAAAAAGTCAGATTGATACATTACCACACTACTCAAACAAGCAACCAGAAATAGATAAAATCCAGAAAGGTTTCAGACACTGAAAGAAATTCTGAGTCAAATATTTTGTTATATCATTTTGTAATTAAGTGACCTGTGATACATAATAATTTATTTTTATTGTATTATTTTACATACAGTTTATAGAAGTAAGAATAAAGGGTAAAAGATAATATTATTAAAAATTTTAATAAGAATGTTAACATACCACACACAGATATTTATTCTACATTCCCCTGGTTTCAAATGTATATGTCTCTAAAATGAGCAACACCCTATAAATGCAATTAACTGCTTATCATGTCCCACATAAACTTGGAACATATCCATTTTGTAAGTACTGATTATGGATTTCCAACATATTTTTCTATAATTTCTAGCTTATCATTATTTCTCTTTCTTCTTCTTCCATTTGCATTGTCAAACCACAATACTTTTAAAAATTTGGCAGCTCATAATTTTGTGGAAGAAAGGATGGTCATAGTCCTAATTCCTATATTGTAAAATGGTTCCATGTTTAAATTTCAAATAGTGCATTGATCAGTACAATAAAGCTTTCCATATATACATCGTCTGTTCCTTCCCTTCACCTTTGTATACATACATGCCTTCAACATTTGTTTACTTACAAACTATATCAAGTAAATTTTAGTGCATTAATATCACAAAACATGCAAGAATACTATCACACATCCTTTCAGCAAAAGAGGATGATCCAAATTCCTGTCACAAAATATTGCATGATGAAATGTCCTGTTAAATGACTAACTGGATGAGGATACCACATTATATTTTTGCCCTTAGAAACATGTTATTAACTCATCAGTTCTGAGTTTGAGTAATGCTTGTAGGATATCATCATCTGAAGACGTATAGCCTGAGATTATATGTATACAGTTGATTTCATCACCATCATTAGAGTCTAGAGTACTGCTATATGTCTCTTTTCATTCATATAAGAATTGTGAAACATCTTTTATCAATATTCTTCTCTTTGTCATTACAAGTGGAAAAAAATTCTCAATTCTCAACTGTGTTCAATAGGAAGGAGGAGAAGGAGGGAGGGAGGAAGGAAGGAAGGAAAGAAGGAGGGAAGGAAGGAAAAACGGCACCTCCAAACCCAAACCTCCGCTGCTGTTGAGTTGATTCCAACACATAACAAACCTATAGGACAGAGTAGAACCGCCCCATAGGGTTTCGAAGGAGCGGCTGATGGATTTGAATGCTGACCTTTTGGTTAGCAGCCAATCTTTTAACCACTGCACCACCCGGGCAGGACTTCTTTTATTCCTTCTTGAAAAATAGTGCAATACTTTGGGCAAGATAATAAAAACTGAAGGATGATATAATAAAGATGGTTTCCTTCACTATCGCATTATCTTTCTAGATGACGCCATCATTTTTTTCAATATTCTAGTCATTCTTAGCACTGTTAGGAATCATTGATGAATAATAAAATGATTCTGTGGATGATGAAACGGCAAAATGTTTCATGATATACGAAAAAGTAAGATCATTAAGGTTCCGTAATGTATCTTATATTTATAAAAGAGTCCAATGGATCTATGTGATAACTGCAAAATAGAATGAGTTTTATTTTACTCTTTAAAAAATTATATTAAAAAACAAAACAGTAAATTCTCTCTTTGTTCTTTGGAAAACATGTATGAAAGAATAATGATCATGAAATATAGTCCCTATAAGTAATTGTTGCTGTTAGGTGCCGTCAAGTGGATTCCAACTCATTGTGGCCTTAAGTGACAGAGTTGAACTGCCCCACAGGTTTTTCTAGACTGTAATTTTTATAGGAACAGATGACCTGATCTTTCTCCTGTAGAGCTGCTGGGTGGGTTGTAACTGCCAACTTTTTGGTGCTCAACCATTGCACCACCAGGGCTCCATTACAAATAGTTAGCACTGCTCAGAAAAGAAACTCAAAAGCTAAAATTGGAGTAATGAATGCTGCTAGTATATCAAGGGTTCAGGAGTTTCCAATTTATGCTGCTTCAAAAATTCAATCTCTCTATCTGCAAAAATCCTACTATCACTTTCCATCTTCAGAATGCTATTATTATTACTTTGGTTACTACAATGGACTCCAAACTGGACTCGTGGATCCAGATCCCCATCTCTTCCAATTCATTCTCTACTATATTAAGGTCAAGTTTCAAAAACACAACTCTAATCATGTTTCTATTAGGCTTAAAAATGTTCTAATATTTCTCAAATCCCTCAAGATAAAATTCAGATTTCCTCCCATGATTTACAAGATCATTCATAACCTGCCCGTAATTTAACTCTACAGCTTCATCATCATATACATGATAAATTCTATGCTTCACATCATTTCAAATGTTCAGTGATCTCACTCTCTCTCCTCAAAGCTCTTCCCTCATGATGTTTTCTCTACTTGGATACATTAAAATAGGTAATTTCCTCTACTTGTAAAACTTTCTATAAATCACCATTTGTCAGGCCAACACCTATTCATAATGAGATTTAAGGTTGAGTGTCACTTCCTTTCTGAAACCAACCTGGCAAACTGGATTTAATGACAAAACTCGCCAGCTACGGTTTAAATGCATCTCTTCTTAAGCTGCTTATCACACCATTTGGAGCCCTGGTAGCAAAGTGGTTACGAGCTCAGGCTGCTAACCAAAAAGGCAGCAGTTCGAATCCACCAGGCACTCCTTGGAAACCCTATAGAGTAGTTCTACCCTGTCCTATAGAGTTGCTATGAGTTGGAATCGACTTGACAGCTCACTACAACAACACACCATTTACTTACCTGTGTCTTCCCATGACACTGAAAATTTAGGAATAGCCATTTCTTTCATTACTTTAGCCATAGTCTTATCATAAGGGTGAATAGGATGTCCTCAGTGAATGTTGAAATACACAGCAGCTTAGTTATACTTAAAGTTCATTTTCATATTTCAGGCAAATAAGGAAGACCAAAGAAGAAATGACACCTTTGAATTGTGGTGTTGGCGAATAATATTGAATATACCATGGACTGCCAAAAGAACAAACAAATCAGTCTTGGAAGAAGTACATCCAGAATGCTCCTTAGAAGCAAAGATGACAAGACTACATCTCACATACTTTGGACATGTAATCAGGAGAGATCAGTCCTTGGAGAAGGACTTCATGCTTGTTAAAGTAGAGGGTCAGCAAAAAAGAGGAAGAGCCTCAACAAGATGGATTGACACAGTGGCTGCAACAATGGGCTCAAGCATAACAGTGATTGTAGGGATGGTGCAGGACTGGGCAGTGTTACATTCTGTTGTACACAGGGTTGCTGTGAGTCGGAACTGACTCGATAGCGCTTAACAACAACAACAGGATGTACAAAACTGTAAAGAAAATGAATAAATATGCAACTGTCATAGTAATAATTGTAATTTATATAATTTGGTGCATCTTCCAAAGTGTGTTCATGCTAGAATGTACATGACATGGAGGGACTTTCCAAAGGGGGGATCTTCAATGATCAAACAAGGGAATCATATTTTTTTTTAAAGTATGAAGTTTGCACTATTTATCTGCTATTGTTGGAAAGTAGTAGGGACACAATCACAAATAAGACATAGTTTATGCCCCCAATAACCTGGATCTGAAACCTCTGGCATTTGCAACTTGCATTATTAGGTTTAGTTACTTACATTTTTAAGCCTCAATTTTCTAAAGTTCTATCATAGGAACTGTGATTTTTCTTATTCACTTTTGAAGCTCTAAAGTATTACAAAAATGCCAAAGACATAATAAATGATAAATATATGTGTAAAATAATGAATAAATATAAAATAGAGAATATACCTCCCTTCTGTGTTGTAATGAAGAGTAAACCAGGAAATGCATTCATTAAAGGTAATTAAGTATTATAATAACTATCAAGGAAATATGAATAGAATCAAAATAGGGCCCCAAGGAAGAAATGGAATAGTCAATTCTCTGCTAAGGAGGTGGCGAAGAGTATAGAAAAGACTTCAAGATAAAGTTGATCACACTAAGCGTTGCCAAGTGTTCACCAGGAGGATAGTGCTGAATGATTTTCCAGAAGGAAGAACCAGCATTATTAGCACAGAAAAAAAGCAAAAATTAGAAGATAAAGGCAGAACTTTTGTGTGCTAATACTATGGAGTTTAACCCATGTTTAATATGATCTCATTTTAATTTCCAAAAATCAGTCTGGCAACAGAGTAGAGAATATACGAGAGAAAGATAAAACTCAAAGCAGAGAGACCAATTTTGATACTATTGTAGTAATGCAGGCTCAAGACGAGAGATGCTTTAATTATCAGTAGCTCTAGGGATAGAAAGAAGAGATTGGATATGATGATACAGAGGTTGAATTTACAAAACTTGGTGACTGAATGGGGGGTAAAGAGTGAAAGATAGGGAATTGTCTATTATGAATACAAAAAGCAGAAAGTGTTTGATAGTTTTTAACTAAAAAGTAAAAGGACTAGATTTGTGTTTTTTTAAAAATCATTCTGAAGAATGTATTTGGGAAAGAGGGGAAACTGGAGGTAAGGAAACAATTTATGAGACAAATTCAATATTTCAGATAAAAGTTGTTGGAAAAGCAAAGTAATATAAATGGAAGAAAGCAGAATATTCTAAATTCTTTGCTAAGACTCATCAATTCTCCTAAATTGTTCAGCACTTCAGGTAATTCACATGGAAATGAACAACAGAGTCAGACACAGCCCCTGAATGTATCTCTAATAATTCTGAATAGTTGAATAAAGATGTGAAAGTTTCAGGCACATGTGTAGTTAGTGTATCTGCTTTCCCACTTGAAACTAAATACTTTGGAAAGGAAGATATATAAAATGAAAAGCAGAAGTTCTCATTTTGGAACATGGTTGCCGACTTCAGAAAAACTACAAAGTAACAGTTTATCTCTTGATGCCTAGGAAAAATGTGTTTGACAAGAGCACTTTGTTGAGTAAATGTGTATTAATTTCCTGTTTTATATTATGGTACTCAGTATACAGACTCGGTATATAGATTAATATATAAATATATATGCATTTATATATTAATATATAAATACATGTATAAAATATTAATATACATGCATATATATTTATATATTAATCTATATACTGAGTGCCATGTATATATATATGTGTGTGTGTGTGTGTGTACCACTCAGGGTTCTCCAGAGAAACAGAATAGGAGATAGATAATAGATAGATTTACCTATATAGATACATAAAATTCTTGGTACAAGCATAGGATGAGATATACATGTATTTGTATATACATCAGGTTCAATAGAGAATCTAAGTTGAGACTTAAATGATGAATAGGAGGTTGATGCATAAATAAATTAGTGATAATCATTTATGGTGGAAAACACAGCAGAAACAAGAGTACAAATTGTACTAATGCAAACTGCCAAAATGGAGTATGTAAGAGGAGAGAATGAAATCAGAAAGGAGCATAAGCGGTGGCTAGCCAGGGTTTTAGATTTCATCTTGTCCCAACAGGGAGATTCTGAAGAGCTTTGAGCAAAAGGATACCATCACATTTCCAGTCCAGAAAGAGACTCAGCAGCAGTGTAAGGGAATATTGGAGCAGCAGAAATTCCTGATCTCTGCCTTCATTGCACAAACCCAGGCAAGGGAGCCAATTTAGGACAGAAAGTCATAAATTCGTCTTGGAGTATGTTAAATGTTAACATGAGACATCCAAATGAAAATCACCTTTAGGCTCAGGCAATAGGGCCCCACACTGAGACCTGCTCTTTATATGGCTTCACATGTCACAAACATGCACCCACACACACACAAAAAATAGATGTGTTAAAGATCACATGGACACCTCTATCACGTGGGATCTGGTGCTCCATGCTTGCAGCACAACCTATAGCCCTATATTTTTGCTCTCATTACTAACTGGTTTATATCCCATGGAATGCCTTTCTACATCTCTTGGCTTACACCAATCGTACAAAAAAGTGATTGTATCCAAATGTCACAAAAGTTTGTGGGTTAAATCTTAACCCAGATCCAAGTAAAAGCTTGACGACATGAAGTGTTTTTAACGGCGCTTGTTCTTTTCCTTCTTCCATGAAAACATGTCCCAAAAGGGCTGCTGCTTCAAAATGGGTCCCAGAATAGTAAGCCACAAGTAGAAGGGCCAGAGCAGTGAACCAACAGCTACTGACATATTGCACGAGCAATAAGTAAATGCCTGTTGTCATAAGCTACTGAGATTCTGGGTTTATGTGTTACTGGAGCAAAGCTGACTAATAAAACTAGGAAAAAACGAAGGCAAAGAAGTAATGCAGAGAAATACATAGAAAACTCTAAAAAAAAAAAATTCTTGAATGTGAAAGAGTGTTAACTCTAAAGAGACCTGGGACAGAAAAAAGAATATTATTTTAAAATGGTAGAAAGCTCATCAGACTGATGTGATGTGAAAATGTTGTTAAGGAGAGTATGCTGAAGTCACAGGAAAGGGAATAATCCAGACTGAGGTTCCTGAGATAATGGAGGAGATGAAGTTCAGAGAAGAGACGGAAGGATTCTCTTTGAGCAGAAAGGAACATTTTTTTTCCTTTGTAACTGGTAGTCAGGTGGAAATACTGGGTGCACTTGCAGGTGAGTTAGTAAATGGGGAGACAGGAAGTTGAGAGAGATTTTTCAGTGAAGAAGTGAGGATATTTGATGCTATGAGGAGCCAAGATAGAAAGGGGTCTAAGGTTTGAGGAAAGTGGAGCTCTTAAGATAGTTTAAAAAAAGAGAGAGAGACTTCCGTAGGGTATATCTGTAAGAATTTCTAGACACATTAAGAGACCAAATAAATGTGGAGATAATGATGTATAGAGGCAAAAATCTGCCACATTTCTTAGGAGTGTTTATCTGTCCAGAAAAAAATGATTCATCCTAAGATTCATCTTGGATTGGTATTTTAATAGGCTGGTGCAGTGGAATTACAATGATAAAAGGGCTCTGAGAATATTGCAAAAGAATTATTAAAGTGACAAAACATGGTGTTTAAGACTGAGGAAAGAAGTGAGGACGAATCATGTTAATAGTAAATAAATAGAATAAGGGATGGGCAATCTCTAGGAGTCCAGTGAAGAAGGGTGGTTGAAGTAATTGAATAAAAGTGGATTATAGGAAGTAGTGGTCACTGGGCATTTAAACAGGCAAAAATAGCGTAATTCAGAGAAATGAGTTCCTACTGAAAGATATTTCCAACCTTCATGTAGGGTAGTATATGAGATCCATTCAGAAGTGCACTCCAGGCAGCTCCTTACTCTGCTACTGTGTAAAGTTAACTAAGCTCATGTCAATTTTAAAAATCTACTAAAAGTGAATCTCAAACTAAATGGAGTACTCTTTTTTAAAGCTGTCTATTGCTATTGATTTCCACTTCTTCCAAACACAGTGTAAGCTTTCCTGATGAGACATAGATTAGCTTGGTTCAATTCTAACTTTGATGAAAAACTGAGTAACAGACCTGTAACAAAATAAAAGGCAGCTTAGTGTGTTTGCTGTAATTGATTTTATCACTCATATTTTTCTTGACACATTGTCAAGATTGAAAGCAAACATGCTGATATCCTTGAATTCTCTTTTGATCACAGGCATGGAATTTCTATAGGAGATAATCATGAGGAACCCATTTTTCCATTCTTCTTGACCTCAAAAATCCAGAAGAAGTCATTGAAACTTAGGACTGGGCTAAATTGGGCTTATACTGAGAAAGCCATTTTATAGCTCATTTGCCAGGGAAAGAAACTTTGAGGTTCAAATAACCTTCTATCATCTTCCATTCTTTTGAAATAATGTGTTTTCCACCTCCATGAACATAACGTTTCCCCAATTTCAGTCTAAAAGTGTTCAATTTATAGTGAAGACCTTTTAAGAGGGCAAGGGGAAGAGGTTAAAAAAAGATCTAAGGAATAACAGAAACCTATTTAAACCCAGACCTAATACCCATCTTTATCCTTTGAGTCTCTGTATGGTTCTGTTCCATTACCAGGGGTTTTTAAATACACAGGAATAAAAAGAAAAGAAGTCAATATTTTAAAATCTAATAAATACCCTGACACGCTTAAACTTTATTTTTATTGATTGGGCTACAAGGTATATTACTAAAAGTTCATCTAAAGAGCTCATTTTAACTATTTGTTATAAATATGTCTATCATTAGCCATTTTGTTAAAACTACTTGTTAGTGAGATCCATCTTTCTCCCGTTTCCCTCTTATATTAAGGCAGTGATGAGCAGGAGAGGTAAGAAAGGACCTAGAAATTTTCCTGTTCAAGAAAATAGTCCTCGCTATAAAAGAAGGGGTATTAATTTTTTATCTACAAATCTCAACATGTCTTCAATCTGAAGGTTTGTTAGGTCACCAGATACCTGGATTCACAAGTTCAGTTACATATATTGGAATTCTAAAGCCCTCTTCAACTTCCGAACAGCTTTCACCTTGCTTTTTTTTGTTTATTTGATTTTTTTAATGTGCTCTCTGCTTGTTTTCACCTTATTTATTTATTCCACTGTGCTTTAGGTGAAAGTTTACAGCTCAAGTTAATTTTTCATTCAAAAATTTATACACATATTGTTTTGTGACATTGGTTGCAAAAAAATATGGAATGCTTCACAAATTTGTGTGTTACTCTTGTGCAGGGGCCATGCTAACCTTCTCCGTATCATTCCAGTTGTAGTATATGTGCTACCAAAGTGAGCACTCATCTGACTCTTTATTGTTGGTCTCATTTCCTTTGCCACCATCTTCTTTCTACAACTCTTTGTCATCCAATGAACACTATCCTCTTCTTTTGTTCCCACAAAATCCCACTAATCAAAAAATGATTTCTGTACCAGACTTTCATTATTTTTGGAATAACTAAGAGTAATTATACCAGACACAGAAAACAATCTCAAATTAAATTCCAGACTTCACTGTTCTCATATATAAATGGATCATTCACCAATAAGAAAAATTATCACCTACTTACCATGTCCTATCTGCCTAATAACACATTCTCACCTCTCATTAACCCTAATATTTCCCTTTCCTCTACCTTCAAATTTATCATCATCATCATCATCATCTCTCTCTAAAGAGAAACACAAATTTTCTTATTTGATCATAAATATATTTGTGATGAATATTTGACTTGCTCTCTTTCTTTCCAGCTAGGAGCTATAGTTGAGGTGGAAAATGATTTCTAAACTTAGGGGCCCATCAAGGTTCTTTCCTAAAAAAAGAACCATCTAACCCCCGTGATTATTTTAACACTCTTCTGCATGGCAGTTATATTGTATTCAGTGATTATTTCTATGCACTATTACCAAAGGTTTAAATTTGGCAGTCTGGTAAGGGAAACCCAACTGTGTATAAATGTTTGGTGGAGAAAGTAAATGAATCCTGCTACATTGTGACAAAACTGCCTAAAGCTAACTTCAGATACTAAGTGTGTATTAAAAGCAGAATGTTCATAACTGCATTCTAGGTCAACAAATGTCCAAAACGTCTGGATTAAAAGCAAAAAATAGTAAGTGCATCATATGGCAAGCAATTGAGATTTTTCCAACTGCTTCAGAATGGTTTCTCTGGGTTAACTGCAATAATTTTCTTTCAGTCTGTTCTACTTTGTCCTAGACCACCCACATAATTCAAACCAAATCAGCACCTCTTCACAGCAGGCAATTGAAAAAGGAAAATAGCCTATTTATAAGGTACAGCACAAAAGGGAAAAATAAAAGTAATGTCAAGTATCAAGCTTCCCAATATCTCATGTCTGGCTCCTGAGTGGACGACTTTCACAGGTCTCCCACTCAGAATCCACACGCTTACAGCGGGTACGGTATCCATGGCTCTTCTGCACATAATGCAGCTGCATGCATTCCTGTTTTGCTATCTCAGTGAAAACTAAAGCAACGTGCTTGGTTATCTGCAGAGCACCCCAACAGGATGTATACAGTCCCATCTCAAGCAGCATTAGTCTGTGGCCTGGCTTGGGACTTCTTGCGGTGTCTTGCCTCTCAATTCTTCCCTATCAATGCTGAATTGGCTGTCTGTTGCTCCTCCTTTTTAAAATATAGGTCATATATCATTTTTATATGCTCCCAAAACCCAGTCAGAAAGATAAGGATTTGGGCACTATCAGCTCAACTTCTTTGTCTTACTGAGTATCTGATTCTATGACATAATATGGTTTAGCTTCTTTTTTTCCAAAGAGGAGAAGGTCATCTCCAAAGGAAGAGCTACAAACACATAATCCTAAATTTGAATAATTATAAACAGAATATCAAGTTATACTTGGTATATCAATAACCATATGTTTTCCAGTATGCAGTTTTCTTTGTACTCAGAACCATCATATTACTTAAAATACAAATGTTTAATGTCACATAAGGACAAACATCTAAGAAATGCCTGAATGATCAATTTCACCTAGTAATCTGGAAATCTAGTAGCTTCAATAGTGTGTTCCTGCAATGATATCTACACAGCCAATTTTTCTTTTTACCATCTCAACATTTTGCTTTTCCAGGCATTAAAAACAGTGTAGCATACTTGATTTTCTTTTCTTTTTTTTTTAGTGCTGTTTGCCTTGCAAAATTAAATAAGTGTAGCTCTGCTCAAAATTTAAGAACTTTTACTGAGTATAGATTGGAAGGAAACAAGAACCTCCAAAACCAAAGGGTCTAAGCCACTAAATCTTGGAAACGCATTTTTATTGGATATTGTCCAATTCAACATGGACTTCCACCCCGCCTCTGAGTCTGCTTAGAAAAGAACTATTGTCAACAACAATGTTGAGATGATATTTGCATCATTAACATACATTCACCCTGATAAGACATACCCAGACCAGAATCAGCCCTTCATCTTCCACATTATGACAAGAACATTAAATTAATACATAGCATATTAGAATTCACACAGTAAAACACTTAAGCTTTTGACTTCTTAGTTACAATAAGCCTCTGAATTCTCATTTATAAAACAAAATGATAATACGAGTATAAAATTCACAGGGATTTTCTGAGGATTATATGAGATATTGCAAGTAAAGCACTGAATAAAGTGAAAGAGCAAATATTAAGAAACTAATAAATAGAAGCTATTAATATTATTATTTTCTTTTTGCCTTTTCATTAAATTGGCACTGGGCATGGTACATAAATAATATAAAAAATCAAGTGAAATGTATATATTTGTGAACACATTTAACATTTCTCATTAATATTATCCCAAGATCAATGACATACAAGAATCAGTCATGTCTTCAGTCCATTACATTTTCCTTTTTTCTTGCTTTTCATGTGAAATCCTACCTTACTAAGAAAACAACTGCCCTCCATGCTCAGTCAACTGTGTTCTGACATGGAAGTATTCTTCCTGGTATTGCATAAGGCCACTAATTCATTGCACTAACCATTCAAGTGAATTTAATGTTCAAAAAAAAAAAGAAGAAGAAGAAAATATTATATAATGAAATAAAGGTTGGATACATGGTTGAGCAAATAGCTGTGCAGGAGAGGGAGGTATTATGAGTTTATGATAGTTAACCACAATATTAAAGAGAAATCCAAAGCCATTATATGCTTTTCTTGAAAATGTCATCATACTTGTGATACTTCCTCATAACACACTTGAAAAACAAACATAAACAACAGCAAAAGTAAAGATATATTTATAAAACCAGCCCCAAAGTTACAGACAATATTACCATGCTCAACAGACTGGGGTTGTCGGATGAACACAGAAATGATGTGACTGCATGATAAATAATTCTCATGTTAAGGAGAAAACATAGATGTTGATAAATTTAAGAACTCAGATTATAATCACAGAAAAAATATCTTAAATGGCTAATAAAGTTTAAAAAAATTCTGAAACTCATTTTTCAAAGTGAAACACAAATTAAAACAATGAGTTATGATTTTATACTTATTAGCAAACATTAGAAAACTAGAGCATAAATTGTTGGAGGGAGCATGGGATATGAGAATTTTCATGCTGTACTGATGGATGTGTAGAATAGTGCAGCTATTCTGGAGAGGAATATAACAGTATTCAGTCAGATTATGTATACAAAAACCCTAGGAAACAGCAATACCTCCCCTAGGCATTTCTCCAAGAGAAACTGCCCACAGGTCTAGAAGGGATGATTATTGTAGCATTGCTTGTCATGGCAGAGAGCTGGAAACAATTTATAGGGCCATTACTGAGGAATGGACATTAAAAACATAGTGGAGGGTGGAGCAAGATGGCAAAGTGAGTGGACACTCCCATTTGCTCCCCAGCAACTAACCCACTGAACAACAAATAAAAACAAGCATAAACCAAGATCTAAGAACTCTGGAGGGCAGCTGAGATGTTGAAGAGTCAGGGTAAGACCAGAAGTGGGAAAGAAGAGAAGTGGGGAAGGCAAAGAAGCTGGGAGAAGCTACCTGCTATTATCTAGAACACTTGTTCATCACAGTCATTTTGGGATGGGGCTGGGCAATACCTAAAACAAGGAAAACAGAAAGGGAGTTAATCTGAGGAAGATGTAGTTGATTTTTTAAAGATGACACAAATTGGCTGTGGGAGTTCGTGGGCCCCACAGTTGGGAAGGGCGAAGTGAGGCCATGGTGCTGGGAGAGAGTGCTGCTGAATCTCACTGAGGCCTAAGATGGACGGGCACTAGGACTAGAAGGAACCACAAGGGCAGTAGGGCAAGGGGAATACTTAAAACTGACAGGCAACACAGAGGGAAATAGCTGTTTCCCAGCCCATAGCGGGTCACCATGGGAGAGCCTGTGCAGGGGCACCTATGAGGGAAAGACATAGAGAACCCCCACTTTCACCACATGAAAGTCAAGGTTCACCACTTACTTCAGTGTCTGTGACCAGTTAACCACCCGACCATGCAAGTGTATTGAATTTCAGTGATAAAGCATTCAGATCTCCTGAATCAGCACTGAAAACAAACCTAAGGATAAGAATGCCCTCTAGTGGTTCTCAGGAGATGACACCAAGTGCACAGTCACCGAGTCGAAGCTGACTCATAGTTACCCTGTGGGGTGAAGTGGAGCTGCTTGTGGGGTTCCCAGGGCTGTGAGTCTTTGCAGAGGTGGGCTGCTGCATCTTTCTCCTGTGGAACAGTTGGTGAGTGCAGGCGCCACCCTTTAAGTTGGCAGCCAGGCACTTGTTGCTACACCACCAGGGCATCCAATCAGAAAATTATCCCACAAAAACCAGAATAAAAAATTTAAAGTAAAAAAAAAAGACAATAAAATGGCACAAGTTCAACAAAAAATAGTAAAACACACAAAATCACATGAGAAGAAGGACAAATCAAAAAGTAAAATATGAAGAAGAGGAAATTTCTCCTATGCAGGCCAGACTAACACAAAAAATTGAAAATTTTCACACTATGGTGCTAAATAGGTTTAAAGAATTCAAAAAACACACAGAAAACAAAGTAGCGGTGATCAGGAAGCAAATGGAGGAAAAAAAATGAGAGACATGACAAGGAAACTGAAAACACATACATGCACACACACACACAAAGAGAACTACCAGAACTGAAGAATAAAGCAACAAAATTAGAAAAAGCAAGAGAAACACTCAAAAATAGAATCAAACAGACAGAAGATACAGTCAACGAACTAGAAGACAAAATAACTGAACTTACCCAGTCTCAAGAGAAACAAAAGAGAAGAACAAAGAAAAATTTAAAAAAACCAAAAGGAAATATGGGATTGAATTAAGAAATCTAAGGTTAGAATTATTGGAATCTCAGAGCACCATGGCAACAATAAAAGCATAGAAACAATTTTCCAAGATATAATCAGAAAGAATTTCCCAGACCTGAACACCAGAGAACCAAGCCTGCAAATACAGGAAGCTACATGAACCTCAATCAGAAGAGACACAAAAAGAGTCTATGCCACATTCTAAAAAATTCTTGAAAACCAAAGACAAGCAGAGAATTCTGAAAGCAATAAGAGAAAAATGAATGCAATATAACATATCAAGAGCTTTCATAAAAACCAGTGAGGATTTCTTTAGAGAAACTCCAGATGCCAGAAGACAGTTGAGCAACACATATAAAATACTGAGCAAAAACAATTGTCAGCCAAGAATTCTCTAACCAGCAAAGTTTCATTCAAAAACAAAGGGGAAATCAGCACATTCTCAAACAAAGACAAGCTCTAGGAATTTGCCATTACGAGACCAGCTTTGCAAGTATTACTCAAGGGAATACTCCAAACAGAAAGGAAAGAGCATTAAATAAGTGCTCATATCTATAAATGAGAAATAAATAAATCATAGGAGACAGAGAGATCTTCAAAAAATGCAACTACACAGGCAATCATAAGGACCAAGTATATGGTAATTTCAGGGAATAAATTCAATAATCAAATCCTACAAACAATACAACATAAAACTTGTAAGAAATAAGCACAAAGTAAACTTATCAACTATAGGTTGTATACTGATGTTAAGGAGTCCTGGTGGCACAGTGGTTAAGAGCTCAGCTGTTAACCTACAGGTTGGCAGTTGAAATTCACCAGCTGCTCCTTAGAAACCCTATGGGGCAGTTCTACTCTATCCTATAGGGTTGCTATGAGTTGGAATTGACTCGATGGCAAGAAGTTATTGATGTTAATGGAGACACACCAAAAGAAAGGGAGAGAGAAAAGCATATCAGGGATAGATCTATTATGTTAAGATTGTATGTTAACTGTTGTTCATACGTTAAACATTGTTAAAATTGTAACTTATGTAATGTAATATTATGTGGTAACCACTAAGAAATCAACAACAAAAAAAAATTCAGAAGGAAGAAAGTAAAAATGCTCATCAATAGAAACAAAAACAGAAAAATCAGAATAAAAAACCAAAGAAGACACAAAAAACTCAAAAAACAAACATCAAAATGAGTGAGGTAGGCACTTCATTTTCATTAATAACCTTAAATATAAATGGTCTAAATGTCCCATGCAAAAGGCAGAGACTGGCAGAACAAATACAAAAACACAATCCATCCATTTGCTATCTACAAGAAACACACGTTAGACATAAGGAAACAAACAGATTAGAAATAAAAGGAAGGATAAAAATATTCCATGCAACAAGTAAACAAAAAAGAGGAGGGGTGGCCATACTGTGTATCAGATAAAATAGACTTTAAATCAAAATCTATTACAAGAGATAAATAATAATAAAAGGCTCAGTCCAGCAAGAAGACATAACAATTATAAATATATATGTACCTAACAGCAATGCACCAAAATACATGAAACAAATACTGACAAATATGAAAGGAGAAATAGACAACCCCACAATAATAGTAGAGGACTTCAACACACCACTTTCTATTATAGACAGAACACCTAAAAAGAAGATCACTAAGGATACTGAGAACTTAAATGAAACCATAAGCCAATTGGACCTAAAAGACATATCTAGAACCTCCACCCAGCATCAGAACAATAAACATTCTTCTCTAGTGCACATGGATCGTTTTCCAGAATAGACCATATGCTAGGCACAAAACAAGTCTCAACAAATTTAAAAAGATTGAAATTACACAAAGGATCTTCTCTGACCATAACAGTATGAAGTTAGAAATAAATAACAGGAAAAATAAATACACGGAAACTAAATAATACACTACTAAAAAAATATTGGGTCATACAAGAAATCAAAACTGAAATTTTAAAAACTCTTAGATCAAATGAAAATACAAACATAACATATTAAAACCTTTGGGACACAGTAAAAATACTAGTCAGAAGGAAATTCATAACAATAAATGCCTATATTAAAAATAAAAATCCAAAATTACTAACTTAAATTGACAAGTTGAAAAAATAGAAAATGGAGAGCAAAAGAAATCAAAAGCTACCAGAAAAAGGAAATAATAAATATAGCACAGAAATAAATCAAACAGAATATAAAAAAACAATAGAAAGAATCTACAAAACCAGGAGATGGTTCTTTGAAAAGATCAGTAAAATAGATAAACCACTGGATAGACTGAGAAAAGAAAAAAAAAAAAAGAGGAGGCAAATAACCAAATTAAGAAATGAAATTGCTGACATTACAACCAATACAACAGAGATAAAGAAGATCAAAATTGATTACTCTGAAAAATTGTACTTCAACAAATTTGAAAACCTAGATGAAATGGACAGACTCCTAGAAATACACTATCTACCCAAACTAACACAAACAGAAGTCAAAAATATAAACAAGCACATTACAAAAGAAGAGATTGACAACGTCACCAAGAAACTGCCAACAACAATTTTAAAACAAAGCCCAAGACCAGAAGACAATGCTGGGAAATTCTACCAAACATTCAGAGAAGAGTTGACACCAATCCTACTCAATCTCTTCAAAAACACAGAAGAAGGGACACTACCGAACTCTCTCCATGAAGCCAGCAAAACCCTGATACCTAAACCAGGCAAAGACATCACTGAGAAAGAAAATTACAGACAAATATCCCTTTTGAACACAGATGCAAAAATTCTCAACAAAATTCTAGTCTACATAGGTTCTGGCAAAATGGTGCTCTAGGCAGAAGCACCACATTGTCCCTCCACATCAAAGATTTGAAAAACAAAGCCAAACAGAGAATACAACAATCCTGAAACCCTAAAACATCAAATGAAGAGATAAAGAACTCAGCCAAGCACCAAATGGAGTGAGAAAACTGACAGAGAATGGAGAGCGAGGAGAGATTCATGCAGAGGTCCCCTACCAGCTAATGCAGCACGGATCCACCATCTTGGACTCCTATCAGAGACCAGCAAACAGGGGGTACAAGAAAGCAGCCTCACGGAGCATCCAGCTGGAGACAAAACAACCGGTAATTTGCGATATATGCTTTCCCACCCCCCACCCTTCTTCACCCTGACTCGGCCTCCTCTGCTTCCCGTGGCCACAATCTCTTGACTGGGAAACACCGGCTGCTTGGATTCCACACACCCGAACGGGCCGGCTCTCTGAGTGCCATTTGTTGGCTGCTGGTGTTGGTTTTTTCCACTTCTTTTGATTTCTTCCTTACCTCTCACCACCTCCCTCTCCTTTCGCTCAAATACCTGGCTCAGTGCGTCATCTTTGCTTCTTCCTGAGTGGTTGCAGAGCTCCGGTAATTTGTGATATATGCTTTCCCACTCCCTACCCTTCTTCACCCACACTCAGCCCCCTCTGCTGCTTCCCGCGGACACAGTCTCTTGTCCAAGAAACACCAACCCGCACTAGCTGGCTCTCTGAGTGCCATTTGTTGCCTGCTAGTGTTGCTGTTTTTTCTGCTTCTTTTGATTTCTTCCTTACCTCGCGCCACCTCCCCCTCCTTTTGCTCAAATACCTGGCTCCGTGCACCATCTTTGCTTCTTCCTGGGGGGCTGTGGGGCTCCATTCGAGTGGGGAGCTGCTGCCTGGTCTGGGCTGCCATGCTGGTGGGATCCCAGGGCTTTTGTTTGTTTGTCTGTTTTGAATTGTTTGTATTCTTTTCCTTTTCTTGAGTTGGGAGCCCTTTCTGGCCAGGCTGAGCTGCGTGGCAGGGAGACGTCCCACTCGGCTTGCAAAGATGTGCAGAGGGATCCCTGAGCACATTTCTTTTCTTGCTGTTTTTTTTTCCTTTTCCTGTTTTTCTGGGGAGCCTTTTTAGTTTTTTTTTTTTAATTTGTTTTGTCTTCCTTTCCTTCTTTTTCCCTTTTTGTCTTTCTTCATTGCTCAGTTTCTCATCACTCTAGATCTTCCTTCTCTTTCTGTTCCCTGAATACCTGGCATTGTATACCTCTGGCCTTCTAGCCAGGCTGTACTGCAACACCTGAGAGCGACTTCCTCAGACCTCATAGCTGCACCGGTGGAATCGCTGGGAACTTTGTGGTTCTTTAACATTTCTGATTTTTATTTATTCATATTTTTCTTTTCTTTTCTTCCTCTTCCCCTTTCTGTTTTTCTCCATTTCATATTCTCTCATCTCTCCACTCCAACGGGAAGCTACCCTAGCATTCTTTTTTTGTTTGTTTGTATGTTTTTGGCTCCTGTTCCTCTCTCCTCTCTCCCATATCCAGCTTAGCTCCACACATAACAATCTCCCTGATGCATCCTGTCTACCTGCACCGTGCTCTTGACATCAAACCACCAAGCAGCACAGGCATGGCCTACTGGAACCTGCCCTGCACTGATTACCGACCTGCTCTGGTGGCTGTAGTGAGTGCCACAAACAACCCATCCCAGTAACTCCTCTTCAGCTAGACCTGCTCTGCCGTACCATATCTGAGTGACTGACCCTGCCAATTGGAAAGGAGGTGAAAAGTATTGTGCCCACAGACGAGCAAACAACAAAGAACACACAGTCCGCCTGCTCAGACATAGTCAAATTTAAAAGAAAAAAAGGGGGACGAAACAAACAAATCTACAATCAATAAAAGAGAAAAATAACTACCGAATGCCCTGAAGACAGCAGACAACATCAAAACATTTACAAAAACAGGACAGGATGGTTCCAGTAGGCATCCAAAATAAAACACCAGATGACTCTCCTCTGGAAAGAAAATGCACTAGAACTACCTAATAGGAATTCAAAACTCTAATAATCAATTCTCCAAGGGCTGAGGCAAAAAGCTGACAAACATGAGGAAAAAGTAGGCAAATTCATGGAAAATACAGACAAGAAATTGGAAAAATGAAGGAAAATAACGCAGGAACAAAATGCCAAAATAAATTGACAATTAGAAATTAAACAAAGACAACAATTAGAAATCCAAAAGATAAACAACAAGATTTCAGAAATAGACAGTGTCAAAGAAGGGCTGAGAAGCAAATTTGAAATGGTGGAAGACAGGATCAGTGGAATTGAAGACAAACACTTGGATACAATTCTGTTTGAGGAAAACTCAGAAAAAAGAACAAAGAAAAAGAGACCCTGAGAGTTATGGGGGACACAATCAAAAGCAAAAATCTTCGAATGATTGGAATTCCAGAACAGGAGGAAAAAAACAGAAAACACAGAGAGGATCATTGAAGAACTGCTGACAGAAAACTTCCCAATATCATGAAAGATGAAAAGTTGGCCATCCAAGAAGCTCAACGAACACCATATACGAGAGACCCCAAAAGAAAATCACCAAGGCATATCATAATCACACTAGCCAAAACCAAAGACAAACAAAGAATCCTGACAGCAGCTCATGAAAAACAAGAAGTCACATACAGAGGAGAAACAATAAGACTAAGCTCATATTACTTGGCAGAAACCATGCAGGCAAGAAGGCAATGGGATGACATATATAAAATCTTGAAAGAAAAAAACTGCCAGCCAAGAATAATATATCCTTCAAAACTCTCATTCAAATTTGATGGTGAAATTAGGTCATTTCCAGATAAACAGAAATTCAGGGAATGTGTAAAAGTCAAACCAAACTTACAAGAATTATTAAAGTGAGTTCTTTGATCTGAGGACAAACAGATCCAGCTCACAGGCAGAACCTAGGATGCAGGATCATACCAGCCAGATACAAATCTAGGAAATGAACTCTTGAGGACTATCCAAAACCAAAAGAAATACAACAGGGAATCAGAGCAGATAATCAGTAAATGACAACAACATCAAAACAATAAAAGAGGGAATAAATGGCATAGGTATACAACCTTCTAATGGAGAGAAAGGCAAGGTGGTACCAAGTAATGGTAGACTGCTTCAAACTTAGAAAGATAAGGGTAAAATTCAAGGTAACCACAAAGAAAGTTAACAAACATACTCATAAAAAAAAGAGGAGAGCAAAAAGTCTCAGCAAAAACAAAACCTACAAAAACAAAAGAAATGAAAAAAAAATCTACAAACAAAAGTAACTCAGCACAAGAGAGTAAGGAGAACAAAGAAAACTTCAGCACCACAAAAAAAAGCGCTACAAAATGACAGTAACAAACTCACATCTATCAATAATTACACTGAATGTAAATGAACTCAATGCACCCACAAAGAGACGGAGAGTGACAGATTGGATAAGAAAACAGGATCCATCAATATGCTGTCTACAAGAGACACACCTTAGAAACAAAGATGTGAATTTATAAAAAGTCAAAGGTTGGAAAAAAATATATCAAGCTAACAACTACCTAAAAAGAGCAAGAGTGGCAATTCTAATCTCAGATAAAATAGACTTTAAAACAATATCTACCATAAAAGACAAAGGACACTATATAATGATTAAGGGGATGATCCATCATGGAGACATGACCATAATAAATATCTATGCACCCAATTGCAGGGCTCCAAAATACATAAAGCAAACCCTAACAACACTTAAAAGAGAAATAAACAGTTTCACAATAATAGCAGGAGACAATACACCAGTCTAAGTAAAGGACAGAACAACTAAGAGGAAACTCAGCAAAGATACAGAAGACCTAAAGGACACAATCGGCCAACTTGATCTCATAGACATATACAGAACACTCCATCCAACCATTGCAAAGTACACATTCTTTTCCAATGCACATGGAACATTCTCCAGGATAGAGCACATCTTAGGTCACAGAGCAATCCTCAACAAGATCTAAAACGTTGAGATAATTCCAAGTGTCTTCTCTGACCACAATGCCACCAAGGTAGAAATTAACAATAGAAAGAGCAAGGAAAAAAAATCAACCACATGGAAACTGAATAATACCCTGCTTACACATCAGTGCGTAATGGAAGAAATCAGAGATGGAATCAAAAAATTACTAGAATCAAATGAGAATGAAAACACATCATACCAAAACCTTTGGGACACAGCAAAGGCAGTCCTCAGAGGACAATTATAGCAATAGATGCACATATCAAAAAAGAAGGAAGGGACAAAATCAACACATTAACTACACAACTCAAGCAAAAAGAAAGAGAACAGCAAAAAAAGCCCACAACCACTGGAAGAAAGGAAATAGTAAAGATCAGAGCAGAAATAAATGAAATAGAGAACAGAAAAACAATGGAAAGAATCAACAAAACCAAAAGTTGGTTCTTTGAAAGAACCAACAAAATCGAGAAATCACTGGCCAGACTGACAAAAGAAAGACAGGAGAGGACACAAATAACTAAAATAAGAAATGAAATGGGGGACATTACAACAGACCCAGCTGAAATAAAAAGGATTATAACAGAATATTATGAAAAATTATACTCCAACAAATTTGAAAACCTAGAGGAAATGGATACATTTCTAGAAACACACAGCCTACACAAACTACAACAAAGTGATGTTGAAAATCTGAACAGACTCATAACAAGAAAAGAGATTGAAAAAGTAATAAAAAAAACTCCCAACCAAAAAAAGCCATGGCCCAGATGGCTTCACTGGAGAATTCTACAAAACATTTACAGAAGAGCTTGTACCAGTACTACTCAAGCTATTTCAGAGCATAGAAGAGGAAGCAACACTTCCAAATTCATTCTATGAGGCCAGCATAATGCTGATACCAAAACCAGGCAAACATGTCACAAAAAAAGAAAATTACAGACCAATGTCTCTCATGAATATAGATGCAAAAATTCTGAACAAAATTTTAGCCAATAGAATTCAGCATCATATCAAAAAAATAATACACCACGACCAAGTAGGATTCATACCAGGTATGCAAGGATGGTTCAACATTAGAGAATCAATCAACGTACTCCACCACATAAATAAAAAGAAAGAAAAGATTCACATGAGCATCTCAATTGATGCAGAAAAGGCATTTGACAAAGTCCAACACCCATTCCTGATAAAAACTCTCAATAAAATAGATATAGAAGGGAAATTTCTCAACATAATAAAGGGCATCTATGCAAAACCAATGGCCAACATCATTCTTAATGGAGAGAGGCTGAAAACATTCCCCCTGAAAACAGGAACAAGACAAGGATGCCCTTTATCACCACTCCTATTTAACATTGTGCTGGAAGTTCTAGCTACAGCAATAAGGCAAGAAAAAGAAATAAAGTGCATCCAAATTGGTAACGAACAAGTTCAACTGTCCCTGTTTGCAGATGATATGATACTATAAATAGAAAACCCTAAAGACTCCACGAGAAATCTACTGGAACTAATAGAAAGATTCATCAGAGTAGCAGGATACAAGATAAACATCCAAAAATCAGTTGGATTCCTATACACCAGTAAGGAGAATGATGAAAAGGAAATCAGGAAAACAATACCATTTTCAATAGCCCCTAAAAAGATAAAATACTTAGGAATAAATCTGACCAGGAATGTAAAACACCTATACAAAAAAAACCACAAAACACTACTGCATGAAACCCAAAGGGATCCACATAAATGGAAAAACATTCCAGACTCAACATTGTGAAAATGACAATTCTACCCAAAGAAATTTACAAATACAATGCAATCCCGATCCAAATACCAACAACATTCTTCAAAGAGATGGAAAAACTAATCATTCACTTTATATGGAATGGGAAGAAGCCCCGAATAAGTAAAGCACTACTGAAGAAGAGGAATAAAGTTGGAGGATTCACACTACCTGACTTCAGAACCTACTATACAGCTACAGTAGTCAAAACAGCCTGGTACTGGTACAACAACAGATACATTGACCAATGGAACAGAATTGAGAATCCAGATGTAAATCTATCCACCTACGGTCACCTGATCTTCAACAAGGGCCCAAGGTCCATTAAATGGGGAAAAGACAGTCTTTTTAACAAATGGTGCTGGCAAAACTGGATATCCATCTGCAAAAAAAATGAAACAGGACCCATACCTCATGCCGTATACAAAAACTACTTCAAAATGGATCAAAGACCTGAATATAAAGCCTAAAACTATAAAGTTCATAGAAGAAAAAATAGGACCAACACTTCAGGCCTTAATACATGGCATTAACAGGACACAAACCATAACCATCAGCGCACAAACCCCGATAGATAAGCTAGATAACTGGGATCTTCTAACAATCAAACACCTGTGCTCTTCAAAAGACTTCACCAAAAGAGTAAAAAAAGAACCTACAGATTGGGAAAAAATTTTGGACAGTACAATTCAGACAAAGTTCTAATCTCCATCATCTACAAGAAAATCCAACACCTCTACAACAAAAAGACAAATAATCCTATTAAAAAATGGGCAAAGGAAATGAACAAACACTTCACCAAAGAAGACATCCAAATGTCCAACAGACATATGAGGAAATGCTCAGGATCACTAGCCATTAGAGAAATGCAAATTAAAACCACAATGGAAAGCCACTGCAGTTTGAAGCAAAGAAGTGATGCAATCTGCCTAACATTTTATAAGAATCACTATGGATGTCATGTGGAGAAGAGAAAAAGGGAGAAAGATCAAAAGCCAATTACTGTATTTTTATGCAAATAACGTGCGCCTTTTACTTTATTTTGGCCAACTGTGCAAGCCCCTCCCACATTATTTTCCTAGGTGCGGTATTTGCACTGTATGTGTGAGCGAGTTATTTACGTGGGTGTGTTATTTGCGAAAACATGTTACAAAGCAACTGTAATAATCCAGGCAAGAGAGGAGGTCGTGAGAAACCAGAGTGAATTTATTCCGGATCTTTTGAAGGTAAGATCAAAGGGTTTCCTGATTAATTAAATGTGATTATGAAGGAAAAAAAAAAAGTCAAAAAGAACTCCAAAATGTTTGGCCCAAGTAACTGGAAAGGTAGCGGAAAATGTGAAAGGAGGAAGCTGAGCAGGGGTGCCTACAAAATGAGGTTTTGGTTGGAATATTAAGCTTGAGACACTATCAGCCATCTAAATGGAGGAGTAAGGAATTGCATACAGAACTCTGATGTTCAAAAGAAATTTCTTGGCTGGAAATTAAATTATGGGACTCTTTGATGTATTGATGATTTTTCAAAAGCTAACACGTTAGATCACCTAGAGAGTGACTGTAGATAGAGGAGAAAGGATTGAGGGCTGAGCCCTGGGGTACTTCTGGGCTTAGTGGTCTAGAAGAGGAGAAGAAACAAGCATGGAGATTTAAAAGGAGCAGCAGTGAAGTAGGGAGAAAATCAAGCCAAAGTGGAACCTCTGACACAAGTTAACCTGATGTTTCAGGAAAGTGTGACTTACATCTGGTAGGGAGGGGAGTAATAAAATTACTGGACGGTGGGGAATGGCTTTAGTGATATTGGTGGCATTCTATTTTCTAATCTGGGTGGTTTGTTATTTGATATAGTATGTATTATGATTTTGTTGCAAAGGAAATAACTCAAAATAAAAAATAAAAATGAGCTGAAAATTCATTACCAAGGAAAAACGTGGTGGCATAGAAAAAAAAAGGGAAATAATTATTTTCTTAGATTTCTATAGAAAATAAGCCACCATAGAAGGCAATTATGTTGTGAAATGAAGGAAGAGGCATACATTAACAGCTCAGTTTGTCACCAGTTTTGGAAGCTATGTCACGATATGTGTCCCAATACTTATTAATACTATCCAACCAAAGAGAAATTAGTAAATTTTGAATGGTGTACAGTTGGCCAAGAGTTACATGTTCCATCTGTGAAAAAAAATCACGATATGCTACACTGTATATAAAGAACAGTATTTTCCAAATATATTTTTATGAAACATGCTAAAAATCTTTACAACTAAAGCTGCAATGTTGATAGAAAAATAACAATAAAAATGAAGCCCTTTGGGTTTATTCATTTATCTTATAAATACACTAGAGGAGAAAATGTAATTTCCTCTTAAAATATATAAAACTCATTTTGAAAACTTTCCGCCTTGAGAAATAATAATTCATGAGAAATATTTCCAAAGTTTTGTTACCCTTTGTTTTAACATAACAAAAGCCCATAAAAATTTATCTTTTGCTTTTGATGCTGTGCTTTGAAAATGGTTTTCCCAATGAGAGAATAAAATAGACCTCTAGATAGAATTTCTATACCTGCCTTCATATTAAAAAATGATAAGAAGCAGTTCTATTTCCTCACCCTTACTTGGTAAAAGGTCATGGCCGGGGGTGAAGGAGGGAGCACAGAAAGTAGATACATCATGTCAAGCAGCTCAAGATGTAGATTATTTACTCATTTATTGCTAAAGATAAACTGCATAGTACTAACAGAAGAATCTGTCTCTCTCTCTTTCAACTTCTTTAGCTAAAGCTTCTTGACTTTACTTGAAGCATATAATGAAGCTGCCACTAGTAATTATATAATCCACCTCCAACTAATATTGGAGATTATCTTCTCAAACTATGTCTGTATCTATGTAAAGGGAATCATTTCAAAAGAAAACAGAGAGGTGTCCTGAACTTCCTTGAAAGGTGTATTTGGATAGCTTCCAGCCATGGTGGGAGGTAGGATTAGACTCATTCTTGGGGAAAATTTTCTATATGAAAACTGCTAGAATTGGAAGAGAGGCATTAACTAAAACCTAGAGATATCACCTGAACTGGTTTGTATATACCCGAAGCTGTAAGAGCAATCAACTGGATCTATTCAAATATCCTACTGATTTAGTTATTTAAAATATTAAACTGATTATTTGACATCATTCTAGCAAAAAAAAGTATTAGACTTTTTTTGGAATTTTTTGGAATCTTATAGTCATAAGTGGTGATGACATGACATAAAAAATAAATTTTTAATGAAGCCATCCATTTTGCCCATAGACATACATGCCTACAAATTGGAAAACATCATTACCTCCTTAGGTTCTTTCCTCTCTTCTGTTGAAATGGCTCATTTCCCATGGAAATTTTGAAAATATATAATGGGGCAAAATATTTTTATCACCAAAAAATGAATACTCTCCTACA
This sequence comes from Dugong dugon, assembly GCA_030035585.1. Taxonomy (NCBI): domain Eukaryota; kingdom Metazoa; phylum Chordata; class Mammalia; order Sirenia; family Dugongidae; genus Dugong; species Dugong dugon. The sequence continues at coordinate 50,906,965 of CM057472.1, forward strand.
TATGCTTCCAGTATGACAAGAGTAATCATTTATATCTTGTTTGTATTGTTGTGTAAGTGTATATATATATATATATATATATATATATATCTAAAATGAAACATTTACCATTTCAACACTTTTTACATATACAGTTCAGTAACATGAATTACATACATCATGTTGCAGAACCATCAAAATTAGTCATCAATTTTACAACTAAAATATAATCTTCTAAATTGACCTCCTTCTTTCTCACCAAAACTGTTTAGAGAAATAAAACATTATTATCATAACTTCTGTCTGAGGCCATGCATTACATTTATTACAATTACTATATATAGTTGTGAAGCAGCACACATACCTATCTAGAAGATTGTTGTTGTTGTTAGGTGCCATCGAGTCAATTCCAACTCATAATGACCCTATGTCCTGAACTATCCTCACAATTGTTCCTATGTTGAAGCCCATTGTTGCAGCCACTGTGTCAATCCATTTCCTTGAGGGTTTTGCTCTTTTTCGCTGACTCTCTACTTTAGCAAGCATGATGTTCTTCTCCAGGGACTTGTCCCTCCTGATAACATGTCCAAAGTATGTGAGACGAAGTCTTGCCATTCTTGCTTCTGATGAATACTTTGGCTGTAATTCTTCCAAGACAGATTTTTTCATCCTTCTGGCAGTCCATGGTATATTCAATATTCTTCGCCAATACCACAATTCAAAGGCATCAATTCTACTTCAGTCTTCTGTATTCATTGTCCAGCTTTCACACTCATATGAGGCGAGCATATGAAGCGATTGAAAACACCATGGCTTGGGTCAGGCACACCTTAGTCCTTACAGTGACATCTTTGTTTTTTAACACTTTAAAGAGGTATTTTGCAACAGGTTTGCCCAATGCAATGCATCATTTGATTTCTTGACTGCTGCTTCCATGGGCCTTAATTGAGGATCCAAGTAAAATGAAATCCTTAACAACTTCAATATTTTCTCCGTTTATCATGATGCTGCTTATTGGTTGATATAATCTAGAAGATTATAACCTCAAAATTTTAGTACAATTATAGCTGAATACCTATAAGGCTTATAGATAACTGAATAAAAATAAATGTGTAATTTATTTCATCTTCTTAAAGGCAGTGATAACACCCCAGAAGGAAATGCTGATAAATAATTTAGGTCCTATTTACAATTCTAAAATGAACATTTATCATGTGAATGTCTTCTGAAGTATTAATATCTGTTAATGAATCTCAATGAGTTTGAGTTTCTATGAATATTCTAGGATAGATGTAATGAAATATGTAACAACCATTTGTTTAATATCCATTTGCCCACTAGACAATAAGGCAGGCGGTATGTTTGCTTTTATTTTTCCTGAGCGCTAAATACATAGTGTTGACCGAATGAATAAATAAATGATTGATTGAATTATTGTTCATAATAATGTCTAGCTTCAATCAAAATTCTATGCACTGATAATACAGCATTCTATAACAAAAGCTTGTTCTTCAGAATAGAATAATATGCTAAACTTTAAATCACATTTTATTCCAGTGAGGTTTTCTGCTTCAATCAGGTCAATTGTGAATAGGACCTGCATCTAGAATACATTTATATTATTATCAAAATTAAAACACAAAAATTAAAATATATGGGGGAAAATGTATAGATTCCCAGTAATATACATATAGATTCCCAGGAATCAGACAACTCCAACATGTAAAATACAGGAAGAGACAGTTCATTGAAATAGAAGACAATGACAAGTCAATAACGGAGGTACTGATTTAGAAAATAATATAGGAATCATTTATTCCCTTTCCTTAAGCATAGAGAATGCGACCCAGCTAGAGCTGGGCTCACAAGGACTCACAAGGACACATCAACTGGGCCCTGAGTAAAAATAGCAGCTAGGATAATCTTGGGGGCAAATATCTTTTAGGGAAACTTTAACATAAGCCAATCAAACAGAACACAAAAGACTTTCCACTCTTACCTCTTTCTATTAGCATTTAGTGAATAGAAATTTGTTGGACCAATAAAGAGCCTCCTGACTGTCGTTACTGAAACCTGTACCAATAATTGTTAAGAAAGGCAATTCAAAATGTAGGATCACAGTCTCCAGCCAATGTGTGAAAACATAAAGCTTTCAACGGTTTTGCCCATTTGTAATGTTAATATATAATGATGACTGTAATGGTTTTTGGACTCGGGCAGACATGGTTGTGGCAGCGTGCTTGTCTGTCTTCCCACTCTTGCCTGTTCTGTAATATTCTTTGGACTCGGGCAGACATGGCTCTAGCAGGATGCTTGTCCTTTTCCCACGTTTGTCTGTTCTGTGATACTTCCTTGGACTCGGGCAGACATGGCTCTGGCAGCATGGTTGTCCGCTTCCCACTTTTGCCTTCTTGAATATATGTCGAATAAAACTTTCTTTTTGCTTTACTAAACTTTGTGATGTCTTTCCCCTAAAACAGTACTTAAAATCACACTGAGTACTAATCACCTATTTAGCAATTTGTATGGTCAGACCTACTCTACAACTTATAAATGCAAACCAGTATACAAAGTATATAAATTCCCATATGAAGTATATACATTTACGTCTTCAAAAGAAATGGCTTTGGGGATGTAGTCTGTCCCTATTTTCCTTTACCACTCTGCATATATATAAAGAAGATGCTCCCTTATTTACCATATGAAGATCATTCTCTCACTCATTCAGTGGATACACCTCCTAATAAGGGCAAGCTCTGCATAGTCTAGAGGCGTTGGTGGTTCAGTGGTAGAATTCTCACCTTTCACGTGGAAGACCTGGTTTGATTCTAGCCAAGGTACCTCATGCGCAGCCACCACTTGTCGGTAGAGGCTTATGTGTTGCTATGACGCTGATGAGTCTTCAGCAGAGCTTCCAGATTAAGGCAGACTAGAAAGAAATGCCTGATAATATATCTGAAAATCAGCCAGTGAAAACCATATGGATCACAACATTCTGATCTGCAACTGATTGTGGGAATGGCACAGAACCAGGCAGTATTTTGTTTTGTTGTGCATGCGGTCACCTTGGGTCACGGGCAAACTCAATGGCAGCTAACAACCACAACTGTATAGTCTAGTCAAGAAGGTGGTTCACGAAGAACCAGGGAGGAAGAGGAGAGAGAAAGGAAATATCTATTGAGCTCCTACCACATACAAGATACTAAGATAGTTACTTTTATTTAAATCTTCTCTAAAAGCGAAGCAACAGCTCTCATTCAAGCCTACTACATATATAAGCTATTAGCAGCCTTTTCTTCTCAATGTTTGTTATCCTTTGCCCTGTTCTGAAAATACTTTCATAGGTGGCATCACAAAGTCTATAATCACAATGCTGATAAGCACAAGCCCATAGCATTGCAGTGTCAGGATCAATGCAACTCGTCATCAATGCAGCAACAATCAGGATGTGACATGGAATTTTCATGACAACCCCAGGTGGTACCTGACAGCTGGCTTAACTTAAATACAAAAAGAGATGTGAAAATGCAAGCAAAGTCGGAGCTGACATTAAGGACAGATGAAAAAGACAACAAATTAAACTGCATGGCATAAAAAAGATACATTTATAATGGCTCATCACATGCCAAAAAAACAGACACTATGTTTTTTTGTTTTGCTTTTTCTGTGACAATGTATTCAGTGAGGTTAGACTGAAGCTGTATATTAACAAAATTAGAATATCTTCATGTTACCTTAATATGAGGATGGTACAGGACCAGGCAGTGTATCGTTCTGTTGTACATAGGGTCACTATGAGTCGGAACTGACTCTATGGCACCTCACAACAACACCTTAATAAAATTGTTCCTGCACAAATAAGAGTTGGGATAGTGTGTTACACAGCATTAGATAACTGATACAGGAAAAAATAAATTTAAAAGATAGTTTATAGCAATACTACGAAGATTTTTAAAAAGGGATGAGGGATATTCAACAAATAAATAGTAAAATATAATTTCAATGAGCTGAAGATTTTACTTTTTCAGATGAAAAGACATTCCTTAGGACCAGGTAAAATTAATGAAAAGGGAGCACACTAAGTATACCTCAGTGTTGTTTCATTCTTTCCCCTAATGTCAGAAATGAAGAAAAAATCCTGAATTTGAGTTTTAGAGGGAAACATTGCAATTCAAAAATCATCCCATCCAAACTATGATTTTCCTTTGAAAGTAAATGAACAAAATACTCATACGTGAAAGCAACCGTGGAAATACAAGAAATGCACTATGTACACAGAATTTCTGAAAAAAAATTCAAAGACATATTCCACTAAACCAAAAATTAATTTTAAAAAATTGTGAATAGGAAAAACATAATAAAACAAATAGCAATGAGCAATAAAACATTCGTACTTAAAGGTGCCTTTTAAGAGTTGAGACAGCCACAAGGTATCAAGTAAACACGCAATCATATGCAAGAGACAGGATCCATCTGAATGTTTTAGTTCCTAAGTGTTAGCTTCTCTAACAAGTGAACTTTAATAATGAATTCATTGAGAATCACTAGTAAATATTAATACTTCAGAAGACAAATCAAATTGGACCTTCTGCATATTATCCATAGAACAGGACATCTATCCTGGTCCAGAAAAGAACTGTCAGCACTTTCTCCGCCCCTTCCAAATGAGCTGGGTCGCTAGAATTCTGAGACTGTTTCCAGTTTCAACACCCAACTGAGTGAGAATTCAATTTGAAGTACAAATACCAATTAGCTAAATGAAAGGTCAAAACAGTGATTTTTGGTCTCAGGGCAAATTGAAAAGCTTCACAAACACTGAATAAAAAAGAACATACACCTGAAGGGAAGCCATTCAAGAAGGCTCACCTACGCAAACTAAAAATTTTGCATTGGTGATGCATTCTTTAACGTAAAACAGAGATTTTTGTTAAGAAAAGACACCGTTTATTAATAAAGTATCTTCTAAAATACAGGATCTTGATTTTTTATTACTCTGAATTTTTTATAACTGTGCTTGATTTGGAACTATTGTAAAAAAGATAATTTTTCAATATTAAATGATGATTTTGGAAGGCAGTTTATCTTATCCTGTAATATTCATCCAGTTTTACAGGAGGAAAAAAAGTTCAATGTTTTTATCCAATAATCAAACCTAGTGTATCACAAATTATTTCATAGCATGAAATGATCATCAGAGAAAAAAAATAAATGAATTTCTTTATTCAGGACTTCTCAGAACCTTCAATATGCTAATACAGCAAACACCGTCTTCAGGGCCTTTACATTTGCAATTCCCAATGCCAGGAAAGCTCTTCATAGAAGGGAAAGATGTCTAGCATTTCCAAAACCTATCTGACAAAGAAGATATTTTCTTGGAAAGGTATTAGAATCTGTCAAATAGTGCTTCATAGAACTCTTGTTTGGAAATGTTGCCATAGAGATTCTAAGTATTGTACCAACTCAAGCAATAGTTTTCCACCATCATTTCAGTATAGTAATAACATCCAGTCCTAATCAGGAAATGAGGGATAATTGTTTGTTCTCTGATGTTCTTAGTATCTAAGAGATTGCCTGCCTCAAAAATATTGATTGAGCAATTAACCAAAGAACACACCTTCTATTTAAAACTAAATTCACAGAGCATGTAGGCTCAAGGAAATGCAACATTAGAAACAATATACAATTTTTAAAAATCGATTATCATATAAGCACATGTTGGCTTCTAGACCTTTGTGTTTGTGTTTCCCACTCAGGGAAAGCTTTTCCTCCAGTTACTCGGCCTACTCCCTCATTTTCCTGAGGTGTCTGCTCAAAATTCACTTTGTTAGAGAGATCTTCCCTGACCACCTACATAAAATTATAGTGTTGGCAAACGATATTGAATATACCACAAACTGCCAGAAGAACAAACAAATCTGTCTTGGGAGAAGTACAGCCGTAATGCTCAATAGAAGTGAGGATGGTGAGACTTCTTCTTGCATACTTTGGACATATTATCAAGAGGTACCAGTCCCTGGAGAAGGACATCATGCTTGGCAAAAGTAGAGGGTCAGCGAAAAAGAGGAAGACCCTCAATGAGATGGATTGACACAGTGGCTGCAACAATGGGCTCAAGCATAGCAACAATTGTGAGGATGGCGCAGGACCAGGGTCGCTATGAGTCAGAACTGATTCGAAGGTACCTAATGACAACAATACCCAGCTGCCCCTGTCCCTTCCTGTCCCCCTTACTCTGTTTAAAGCTATCATCATCTGACACATTACTTGCTTGTTGTCTCTTCTTGACAAAATATAAATTCTACAAAGTAAAGATTATATCTTGTTTAGTCCTCTACTCCTAGTATCTAGGGTATTTCCAGGCATATAAAGGGCATTTGGAGCCCTAGTGGCACAGTGGTTAAGAGATAAAGCTGCTAACCAAAAGGTCAGCTACTAACCAAAAAGGTTGCAGTTCCAATCCACCAGCCACTCTTTGGAAACATTTTGGTGCAGTTGTAGTCTGTCCTATAGGGTCGCTGTGAGTCGGGATAGACTCCACGGCAGCGAGTTTGGTTTGTTTGTTTTCTTTAAAGGGCACTCAATAAATATTTATCAAATGAATAGGTAGATGAATAAATATTTTAAATGTCTAAAAACAAAAAACCCAAACTCATTGTCATCAAGTCAATTCTGACCCATAGCGACCCTATAGGAGGTGGAATTTAGACAGTTTTTTTTTTAAATCTTTAGCCTGAAATCAACTATGCATTAAGAAGGAAAAAAGAGAAGTTTTATAGCATCCCCTTCATATATTTTATCATTACTATTCAAACTTATGCACAACCAGAAAAATGAGCAAAGTACATTGTCATGGATTGAATTGTGTCCCCCCAAAATGTGTGTCAACTTGGCTAGGCCATGATTTCCAGTATTGTGTGATTGTCCACCATTTTGTCATCTGATCTGATTTCCTATGTATTATAAGTCTTACCTCTGTGATGTTAATGAGGCAGGATTAGAGGTAGTTATATTAATGAGGTAGGACTCAATCTACATGATTAGATTTTATCTTGAGTCAATCTCTTTTGAGATATAAAAGAGAGAAGCCAGCAGAGAGACAAGGGGACCTCACACCACCAAGAAAGTAGTGCATCCTTTGGACCTGGGATCCCTGCACTGAGAAGCTCCTAGACCACGGGAAGATTGATGACAAGGACCTGCAGAGCTGACAGAGAGAGAAAGCCTTCCCCTGGAGCCGGCACCCTGAATTCGGACTAAGACACATATAAAAGGTAATCCACCATAGAATAAATAAAAAATAGCCTATGGATATGTAAAAGACTGTCAGATTAAAAATAGTCAAACACAAATTCAAACAGCGATTTTTTCATGTTTTACTACAAAAAAAAATTTTTTTAATGCTAATATGCAGTTTTGAGAAGCCTGGGGTGAAAGAGGCACTCCTATACAATTGATAGCAGTGCAAATTTGTAAAAAAATTTCTCGACAAAAAATTCTGGACAAAAATTTTTCATAGCTTTTGGCTCACTAAATTCATTTATGGACAAATAAAAAAACAAACTTGGTTTGGCATAGTTGTTTACCTTGTATTTTCATATCTATGAATTTTATTAGAAAATAAAATAGAAATGTACATGAAAAGATAACAATAAGACATTTGAAACAACCTAAATGCTCAGTAATAGGAGAATGGTAGGTAAATTATTATATAATAATATGATGGACTATTATACAGCTATAAACAAAAAATTACATTTTGTAAGAAGATTTAATAACCTGATAGATATTAATAATTATGATTATGAAAAAAATCAGGTTACAAGATACATAAATATAATTATCTCAATTTAGTTTTAAAAAGCTCATGGTTAAATGAAATACATATTTGAAACATCTCTATTAAATTGTTTCTTAAGCAGTTTGAAAGAACTTTGATTACTTTTGGTGTCTCCAATATGTGTTTAAATAGCTGCTAAGCAGAAAAGTGCTGGTTAAGTTATTTGTTCTGCCTAAAATACATAAACAAAACTATCTTCAACATTTAAAATAAACAGTGAAGAATATTAAAGTCGACATGCTGTAAAACAATACAACGAAAAGGAATTTACATAGCTAAGCCTCTCAGACCTTCTTGCATTGGTCTGATGTGAAACCAGGAGCTATGAGCCTAACAAATCAATGTATTCAAAGAATATTTACATCAGGGAAATGACACTATAATAAATCATACTGTCCCTTGTGGTTTTTTTATCAAAGTGTTTACTCCATGTGCAATGTTTAGATCAGAAAAGGGAAATGCACCTACATTCTCTTCTCAAAGAAAACGTATGAAGTTAGAGTCTCCCAAAGGTTAACAGACAATTCAGATAATGTGAGAGAGGTATTCATTTGACCCTAAAGGTTTCCTATTTCTTTTACTAATGTTACTATCTTCGCAGCTATAGGCTCCCTGTCTCAAATAATGAGAGGCTGAGTGAGTCGAAAATTTGGACTCCTTCTCCATTTGTCATGTCAGGGACCTGTCACAGCCCCAAATGAAGTGCTTTTGTTCTTGCTGGTAGAACTCCAAAATAGGACACTTTTCTGTACTTGACCCCTACAGTGAAAAAGGTTTGGAAAATGCAGGAGAATCTAGAGCAAAATTGGTGGCCATGAAGTAATCTATTTATGAAGTGCAAGGAGGAGAAAGAAAAAGTTTCTTCCAGTATTTTGGACAAAATAATGCAATATTCACTTGAAGAGTCAAGGCTGAATTTTTAACAGAAACCTAACCCTATCTAACTAATAATATGGTTTATAGGACAGACTCTTGCTTTCTTTATCAAAGTTAAACTTAAATTCTTTAAAAGATCTAATTGTTTAAATGTTAAAATCACAAAGTAGTGTACATTTTACATTTTTTATGATTTTATTACTATTACTGACTTGAGTCCAAATCATGTTATTAGCAGTGATATTTAAATAAAACCAAGTAAGTACTTTTTAATGATCTGTGTACAAATTGCCGTAATTGTATGTTCACACACACAAAAAAAGTGATTTACCTTTACCTCCTTAATTGAGATTTTTCTAAATTTAAGGAGAAAATGTTTTAAGGATGGGATATACCATTACCTCAGTGGACCTGGTGCTAACTACTGATACTCAAATTTTATTACAGCTAATAGTATTTCAATTATAAAGAGAGATGACTCCAAGTAATTTATTCACATACAAATTTATTATTGCCTGCCAACACTAGGTTAGGCAACAGTGTTATAAACCAAATAGGATTACTACTCTCAAAGAGTTTATAGTCTTAAGTTGACTTACGACTGGCAGAGCCCTCATGATATAGTGGTTAAGAGCTCAACTGCTAACCTAAAGCCTGGCAGTTCAAATCCATCAGCCCTCCTTGGAAACTCTATGGGGCAGTTCTGCTCTGTCCTATGGCGTTCCTATGAGTTGGAACCCACTCCATGGCACCTAACAACAACAACATAACTAAGAAGTTAACTATCCCATAATGCATCAAGAAGTTCAATATATTTTCAAATAAAAATATCAAGAGACTTTTTATGAAACTTGAAAATTTAGTGGTACAGTTCATATGGTGAAAAAGGAGCTCTGGTGGCGCAGTGGTTAAAAGCTGAGCTGCTAACCAAAAAGTCAGCACTTCAAATCCACCCGCCACTCCTTGGAAACCTTATGGGGCAGTTCTACTCTGTCCTATAGATCGCTATGAGCTGGAATCGATCCGATGGCAATGGGTTATGGTGAAAAAAATCAGCAAATATTTGCAAGAAAATGTGGTCCCACCAGTTATCAAGATAAAATATGCAGGCATAGTAATTGAAACTGTTTGGACTGGCACAGAAATTAAGATGTAAAGGGAAAAGAGAATAGATTTCTTAAAAATCGTAAACACATACATGGAATTTCAGTCTAAATAAAAGGGGCATTGTCATCAGTGGGAGAATGTAGATCATTTAATAGATTACACTGGATAATCTGTTATCCATTTGAATATCATTTGAGACCCCTGACTCTATACCGCTACACATACAAATAACGAATTGGTTTCTTCTTATCTTCAAAATGTGACCAATTAGGTTTGTTTTAACATCTTTATAAACTCATAGATTAAAAACTGTATGAGTTGTGATCCAATCTAATTCTTATCCTTTTTGAACCACAAATTGCCCCATCTTCAGCTAGTAGAAGATTCTCCTGATTTTTTCTGATATGATCATACTATTTGTTTCTCATTCAAAAATTTATACACAAATTGTTTTGTGACATTGGTTGCAACCCCCTGCAATGTGTCAGCACTCTCCCTCTCTCCTTTTACATCCCAGATGCCCTGTGTCTGTTCCTCCAGGTTTTCTGTCCCTTCCTGCCTTCTTGTCTTTGCTTTTAGGCAGGTATTGCCCATTCGGTCTCGTATACTTGATTGAACTAAGAAGCACATTCCTCATGTCTATTACTGTTCGTTTTATAGGCCTGTCTAATCTTTGGCTGAAAGGTGGACTTCAGGAGTGGCTTCAGTTCTGAATTAGCAGGGTGTCCAGGGGCCATAGTCTTGGGGGTTCCTCCAGTCTCTGTCAGACCAGTAAACCTGGTCTATTTTTGTGAATTTGAATTTTGTTCTATATTTTTCTCCCGCTCTGTCCAGAACCCCCTATTGTGATCCCTGTCAGAATAGTCGGTGGTGGCAGCCAGATGCCATCTGTTTCTTCTGGGCTCAGGCTGGTGAATGCTGTGGTTCATGTGGTCCATTAGTGCTTTGGACTGATATTTTCCTTGTGTCTTTCATTTTCTCCATTCTCCTTTGCTCCAAACATGATGGAATCAATAAATATATTTTAGATGTCCGCTCACAAGCTTTGAAGACCCCAGATGCTACTCACCAAAGTAGGGTGTAGAACATTTTCTTTATGAACTGTGTTATGCCAGTTGACCCCAGAGACCATGGTCCCCAGCCCTCAGACCCAGTAACTCAGTTCCTCAAGGTGTTTGGATATGTCTAGGAAGCTTCTGTGGCTTTACCTTAGTCAAGTTGTTCTGACTTCCCCTGTATTGTGTGTTGTCTTTCCTGTCACCAAAGTTAACATTTGTCTATTTTCTAGTTAGTGATTTCTCTTCCCACCTCTCCCCCACTCATAACCATCGAAGACTGCTTTTTTTTCTGTGTAAAACTTTTCTTGGGTTTCTATTATAGTGGTCTCATACAATATTTGTCCTTGTGTGATTGACTTCTTTCACTCAGCATAATGACCTACAGATTCAATATGACCAGAGCATTTTTGATAGCTTTCCTGATATCTGTCATGTCAAGATATTCCAGGCTCATCTGTTACATTTCCCGCCTCAGTTCTAGAATCAGCCATTAATCCAAGAAGCTGGTTCCTTATAATGGAAAGTGGTATGTTAAGTTGGCCATCTGTGTGTTGGGAATTCTCATGGCTACTAGTTCAATCATTGTTCTAGGTCTTTTCAATGTACAGAAAAGAAATATAAATAAATAGAGACAGAAAGAGAGAAAACCTCATTAATTAATAATATTTCTAATTCAAACGTAAGATTATAGGGTTTTTTGCCTAAATTTGTCTACATTACTCTGTATCTCCTTTCTTCCACACTAATGATCATAATTCTCAAGGATACAGAAGATGATGAAATTTGGATATCCCTTAGACACTCATATCTCATATTATATTATATATTTCACATACCATAATACCTTATTACAGGCACAAATGTTTCAGAAACAATACTAACAATACCACCACTAATTATAAATAATGAAATCAGTTAAAATTTTTGCATATGCCATTCCCATTCTTTCCCAATTTTATGATTAAATTATATTTATATTATAAAATCATGCATTGTTGTTGTTGTTGTTAGTTGCCATCAAGTCAACCCCAACTCATGACAACCCCATGTACAACAGAACAAAACACCACCCAGTCTATTACATTTTATAATATCCTTCTCTTTACATTCTCTTTTAATTTTACAAAGAACTCTGTATTGAATGGTCACCTCTAGTCTTTATGTTCATGTCTGTTAAATCACTTTGATACTCTGAAGTGCATCTTTATTTTCTTAGAAAAAAACTCATGTGAACAATAAATCATGACGTTTTGAATGTTGATTACAGTGTGTCTGTTCCCTTTATATTGGAATATAAATTTTCTGAATATAAATTTTTGGCTTATATATACTTTCCCTGAGTATCTTAAATATGTTATTACATATTTGGCATTAAAAATGCTGTCAGAGAAACTGATGATGATCCAGTTTTCTGTCTCTTACATGTCACATGCATTTTTTATGACCAGATGCCCAAATGATTTTTTTCTTTCCTTTGAAGTCCAGTAAATTTACTAGACTATGTCTTGATATTTGTTGTTCTAGGTCAGTATTCTAGGTACATGGTGTGCTCTTTTACTATGTAGTTTCTTTTTTTTTTAATTCCAGGAAAGTTTTCTTGAACTATAGTTTTTGGTATTTGTTATGTTCTCCTTTGATTTTCTTCTTCAGAGACTCCTCTGTTCCATACGTTGCACTAGTTGTTTATTGTATTAGTTTCCCTGGGCTGCTGTAACAAATTTATTCTCTAATAGTTTTGGAGTGCAAAAACCTGGAATCATTATCACTGGATCAAAATCACAGTGTCAGTAGAATAATCCAGAAGCTCTAAGGACAAAATTTGTTCCTTGTCTCTTCCAGCGTCTGAAGGCTGCCAGCATTCCTTGGCTATTAGCCACATCACTCAAATCTCTACCTCCGTGTTCACATTGCCTTCTCCTCCTCTCTTTGTCATCAAATCTCCCTCTGCCTCCCTATTATGGAGATGCTTGTGACTGCTTTAGATCCCATATGGATAATTCAGGATAATCTCCCATTTCAAGATCCTTAACTTAATATCTTGAAACACCCTGCTTCCATATAAGATAACATTCACAGGTTCTAGGATTAAGATCTGATATCTTACAGCAGCGGGGGAGGTCATTATATTCAGCCTACCATATCTATCTTCAATATTTGTACTTTCTATTCAATCATTTTTATGTTTCTCTTTAAAAAAAAATCTTTTTCATTTTCTATATATCTTAGGGCATCATATGTTATGTTATTTACTCTTTTATTTCTTCTACTTTAGTCTTCATTTCTAAAATGTTTTTTCTATTATTTCTATTTTTTCTTGAATTCTTCCCTCTCATTTCTAAGGTTTTCTAATTCTGATCTAAGTTGTTCTTTCATATTTTTAATCATTTTCTGAATTTCTTTTAGATCATTTTTAAATAATATGTTAGAGTTTTGATATACTTTTTAAGCATATAGTTCTAACAGGATTTCATTGCCTATAGAGATATTTTTCTCATAATTTTATCTAGAATTTAATAACTTTCTTCACCTTATTTTTGTATGGATTTCATTTTTCTACACTTTTAGGAGACATGGTCCAGATATCTTCTCTAACTTCACAAAGCTCCCTCTTCTCTTGTTTTTGTGTACAGTTAAAAATATGGCAGCTTATTTCCTGAGACTCTCTGGCTCTGTTCATCTCCCTAACTTCTAATTACACTTCCTTTTTTATTCTGTCCCTGTCAATTTGAATTCCACTGTCAGCATTTTCTCCTCAAGGTGGCGATCTGTCCTGGAAGAGAACCTTAGGGAGTCAGTTTCAAAAGTTCCTAGGGCTACAAAACTAAAACTTTTCCCAAGGCCAACTCTTCAGACATAGACTGGACAATGGGACATAAAATGATACTCGTGAAGAGTGTGCTTCTTAGGCAAGTAGATACACGAAATTAAACATGCAGCTCCTGTCCAGAGGTGAGATGAGAAGGCAGAGATGGTCAGGAGCTGGTTGAACAGACACAGGAAATCCAGGATGGAAAGGAGGAGTGTGCCATCACAGTACAGGAAGAGCAACTAGGGTCACATAACAGTGTATGTATAAATTCTTTGTATGAGAGACTAACTTGAATTGTAAACTTTCACTTAAAGCACAACGACAACAAAGTTATTAGGGCTATACTGCTCCATACTCTTTAGATCTGACCACAAAACTCTTATACTCACTCACTTTAGAGAGAAAAACACCTGCCCCTCAGTTGTAGCTGAAATGCTAAAATTTCCCCACTACAATTACAAGTGGACCATGCCGGGGTTCCACTGTTCTCAGATCCATCAAATGTCTCCTTCTACTTTTTTTTTTTTGCACAGATGCTAATTACAGATATGTCTCATAGCTGTTGTTACTTTGTCTCATTTCACCTTCATTTTGGAATTTGAGGGAATACGTAGTTTGTTTGAAAATATAGCCATGGGTTTTTGGTTTTTCTGTCTGGTTGCTCTGTTTTTAGTGGGGATTTGGGAAGATCCAAAAACTATGTTGCCACTACTGCTACATTTTCCAAAATCTTCTCTGGTATAATATTCTTTTTAAATATTACTTTTAAAAAACATGAACACAGAACATAAAATTTTAACCCCATTTCAAAATATCCCATTTAGTAAAACATTAAAGAAATGTGTACCACAAGATCTGGAGGCATAGCACACAAGCAGAATTGGTGAGTTACACATCCCCACAGACAATATAGAGTGCTCAGCAGCTCCTCTATCATATTGATCAAAACTAGAGCAAAAGTTCATAATCTGAACTTACTTATGAGAAAATCTTCAGACAAACTAAATTCTAGGACATTCTACAAAATCACTCATCTGTATTCTTTTTAAAACTATCATGTCATGAAGTAACAAGACGTAAGAACTTAGGAGCCTAAGACACATGAGAACTGAATGTGACAAATGATCTTGGACTTTCTTTTCCTATAAGAGACATTGTTGGGACAATTGGAGAAATCTCAGTAAAGTCTGTGGATTGGGCAACAGTATTGTATCAAAGATAAATTCCTGATTTTGAGAACTGTGCTGTGGTTATGTAAGAGAATTTCTTGTTTTTAGGAAATGTATACTGAAATACTAAGGAGGAAAGTAATATTATATCTGCAACTCACTCTTAAAAGATTCAGAAAATATATTTAAATGTGCATATATCTGTACATACCTTTATATGTTTGGAGCCCTGGTGGCACAGTGGTTAAAAGCTACAGCCAGCTCTGGCTGCTAACCAAAAGGTCGGCAGTCGAATCCATCAGCTGCTCCTTGGAAATCCCGTGGGGCTGTTCTACTCTGTCCTGCAGGGTCGCTATGCATCAGAATCAATTTGATGGCAATGGGTTTGGCTTTTTTGGTTTTATATGTTTATATGTGTGGTATGTGTGTGTAATATTTATATGTATGTGTGTGTGTAGGGAAGGAGCCCTGGTTGCACAGTGGTTAACCACTCACTGCTAACAGAAACATTGGAGGTTTGAACTCACCAGCCACTCCATGGGAGAAAGATGTGGCCGTCTGCTTCTGGAAAGATTTATAGCCTTGGAAACCCTATGGGGCAGTTCTACTCTGTTCTATAGTGTCACTAACCTAGAGACAGAAAGAGGGACAGAGACATATAAGGATAAAGCAAATGTAAAATGCTAACTTTTGAGGAATCTGGGTTAAAAAGTATCTAGGAATTGCTAGAATTCTTCTTGCAAGTTTTCTGTAAGTCTGAAATTATGACCAAATAAAAATTTTAAAATACTCTCTCTGATAGTCTGTCCATTGTGCATTAATAAATCACTTGTACCTCCATTGATCCAATATAAACCAAAAAAACCTTTTGCTGTCCACTAGATTTCCGATTCATAGCGACCCTACAGAACAGAGTAGAACTGTCCCATAGAGTTTCCAGTGCTATAATCCTTACAGAAGCAGACTGCCACATTTTTCCCCAATGGAGCAGCTGGTGGGTTCAAACCACCAACCTTCTGGTTAGCAGGTGAGCACTTAACCACTGAGTCACCAGGGCTCCTTTGATGCGTTACAACTCCCACTAAATTACCGTCTATTCTCTTTTAGCTGATGAGCATGTTCAAGGTCCCCAACTCCTATAAAAAAGTAAACTTTTCTTTACCTTTTTACTTCTTTAACTTTTGCCTTCCCTTATCACTTTTCAGCCAATCTTCATAGAACTGAGGTCTTCTTTCTGAACCTTTCTCTGATTTCTCACTTTAAATTTATTAAACTGCCTTAATTCTGACTTCTGCTACCTCAGTTTTACTCTAAGTACTACACAGAAGGTCACCAGTAGCATCCCAGTTTCCAAATCCAGTAGACCCTTTTCCATTTGCATTTTTCTTGGGATATCTTTCTGCTAGATACTGTTCCCCATTCAATCCTTGTAAAAACAAAACAAAACAAAAAAACCTTACTCTTACTGTTTCTATGAATTCACTTTACCTCTCCAATTATTATAAATACTATAATTCATTCCCAGTTTCCCAACTCCACAAACACTGACTTAGTTTAAGCCCTTATTTTTTTTCTGATCTCCAGAGTTTAAATCCATCTTCCATATTTCTGCTGGAGTGATATTTTTATTAGGCATATTTAAGCTTATGATCTTCCTTCTTAAAACCATTAGCTACATCTCATTATCCTGGATAAAAGCCAAGTTCATTAATATAGCATTATCTTTTCATTGTACATTCCACAAAAATTTGTTCTTCACTATTCTGCTGCTACTTTCCCAAGTCCAGTAGGCTGTGTTATTCTTTCACTGTTCAATACATTCATCTTGTTTATCCAAATAGTATACCTTTAAACCAATCTGTCATGAAAACACTCATGGATTCATAGACCAAGACAATTCATGGATCCCCCAAATCTGCCAGGAGAGATCACTTTATTCTAGTTTAGCTTCATATTCGTTTTGATGTATTGATACTGGATTCACCTTAAAAACAACATTTCTTCAAATACTCCATGCAGTTCTACTTACTCTAGACCACCTAGGAAATGATGCCCTCAGAATACAAGCCCTCACTGCCCTGACTGATTAGAAATCTGGTCAGGTTCTCACCAGGCCGACATAAAGAGGATACTAAATTATAAATATTGCTTTCTTGTGTTTCTCCTCTACAATGAAGTTTTTAAAGTCAAGGGATGCCATGTCTGTTAACCAGAGTGCCTGTTCCAGGCCCTGGTTCTTAAGTGTTTAATCAGTTATTGACTTGAACCACAAAAAGGAGAGACAACAAAACATTGCCTGGAAATGTCATCATTAGTAAAAAGAATTCAAAGCTTACAAAAAAATAAAATAAAATAAACGTTCACCATTATCTGGTGAGTACCTTCTTGTGAAGGACCTTATGCTAAGTGTTATGAGAGGGAAAGTTGCATAGAGTATAAAACTAGACCCAGCCTTCCTAGATTGGAATCTCTGTCAGAAAAGGACTTGGCAGGAAACAGATGGCAAACTCAAATTGAGTACTTTGAGGAGAGTTAAATAAAAGAAATGCTTACAAAGGTGTAGGGATAGTTATACCAACGCTAGTAACAGGAAAGAGTGGGGACATCAGCATACCTAGGCCTAAAGGGATAGTTACTGGAATCAAGAAAGAGAGTGCACACTTTGTGGAGAGGGAAGCTTGAAAGGAGCTGTGGCCTTCAGTCAAGTGATACTAATGCAACAAGTGAGTGGGGTGTTAGGAAATAAATATCTACACCCTATGCTCCCCATATCAAACATAACAATGACCTTGAAGATGGCACAGGACCAGGCAACATTTCGCTCTATTGCACATAAGATTAGTATGAAGCAAAGCTGACTTGAGAGCACCTAACAACAACAACAACATGCTCCCCATTCATCCTGTTCAAACATTAGTCAGAGGGGAAGGGAACCCGGTAGAGGTTGTCCATACCAGTCAGCCTCTTGGAATAGAGAACAGAGTAGAAAAGGGGGAAGAATTGATCTGGAGGGCCAAACAGAAAATATCCAGCACAGCAACCCAGCTTCATCTTAATAGCAGTGGGACTTTCAGCAAATTACTTAAGCCCTCTGTGTCTCAGTTTACTTATCTGTAAAATGAACAATGATAATAATAGAATATACTTCATAAGGTCATTATAGGAATTAACAACATGAATACTTGTAAAGCACTCAAAACAGAACTGTGGTAGCCATCCTCCAAGATTGCCCCAATGATGCCTGCCTCCTATTATTCACATCTTTATGTGTCCCCTCCCTCACTGTACTAGTGTTAGTCTGTGTGATTAATAGAATGTGGCAGAAATGATGATATGTTGCTTCTGAAATTATGTTATGAAAGATTGTGGATTCTGTCTCGGGCTCTGTCTCTTGGATCACTCACCCAGGGGAAGCCGTGTCATTAGCAGTCCTGTGGGGAGGTTACTGTGGCCAGGAAGTGAAGCTACCTGCCAAAAAGCCATATAATGATCTTGGAAGTGGATGCTTGAGACTCAGTCAAGGCTCAGATGACTGCAGTCCCAGCTGAAACTTTGATTGCAGCCTCAGGCCAGAACCACCCAGCTATGCTGTTCACAGATTCTTAACCCATAGAACTGCTAGGTAATAAAATGTATGAAGTGTATGTGTTTATTAAATAAATGAAATACGACAGATATAAATGTAAGTGAAATATGCTCCTAATCTTAAAGAACTTAAATAAGTGATTATATAAAAATTATATGCAGTAGAATATAATAAGCATCCTCATTAGAGATCTAAATAAGATGCAGCTTATTCAAAGAGAACGTTTACAAGTTTCCACTACCACATCTCCCTACCTGCGAGCATTTGTACTCTTATGCTCTGACCTCCCTCCAGATATAACCATAGACAAATTCTCTATTCTCCTAACTTGAGTCACCACATTTCACATAGTCATTCTCATTCATCCATTCATTAACTTTTCAATAAATAGTTTGAGCACCTATCATCTGCCATGCACTGTGTTAGGTGGTTGGGATACATCAATGTTTGCCCTCATAAAGGTTATATTGTAGAAAGCAGAAAATACATAAAAACAAAAACATGTAAAATGTTAAATAACTTAGAAGACTATAAATGCTATGGGAAGAAAGAAAATCAAAACAGAGTGAGGAGGATAAAGAATACAGGGCAGAACCACTTGTAATCATAAATTTTACATTTTTAATTTTTTTCTTTACAAGGTCATTTCCACCAGCATTCAAAGTGATTTTCCTTATCTTGATAAAAGCATCCTTCATGACTCCATTTCCTTTTGCAGCCAATTCTCTGTTCCCCTTTATAGCCAAACTCCTAGGTATTCATCCAGATGAAAGAGACCTAAAAAGTGTCACCATTGCCCAACATGGGGTGATGTCAGTTCAACCATACTGCTACCTAAAACTAAAAATGCAGGTCATCACCAGTACCCTTCAGATAAGACAATGGTGGATAAAGTGGGAAACAGAAACAATTACCTAACATAAAACATAGCTGCCGAAGTCCCACGAAATATCTTGTTGATCAGTGTTTCTCCAAACTATATTATGATAGAGAGCAGGAGAATTGTCATTGCCTTAGGTGAAAACAATATATTGTCTCTGCCATGAGAAGTGAAATTGCTTCAGATTATCTTTGCTGAGAAAACTGAGGAAAAATCATTTTCAATAGCTGCATATTAGGTACAAGAGGGTATTTTTGTTGTCTCCAATAAGAATCCAAATCTAGAATCATAGCTGTGATTGGTATCTCCACCTGTTTAAACAAACAAACAAACAAAAAAACCCAAGAGGCAGGGCCAACACAGCTTGCTAGACAGGCACACTATGCCAACCTTCTGCAGCAAAGACTTGAAAAACTAAGTAAAACAGATACAAACATCAATCCTGGAATCCTAAGCACCAAATGAAGGGATAAGGAACTAGATCAAACACCAAATGGAAGAAGAAATTGACAGAAAACAGAGAATAAAGAGAGATGCAAAGTGGAGGTTCCCTGCGAACTAACACGGCACAACATTGCCATCTTGGAATACAGCCAGCAATGACCCTGGACACAGATTAAAGGAAGGCAATTTCACGGAGCTCCCAACAGGAGACAGAGTACCCAGTAACCATAGAAACATGCTTTCCCACGTCTCACCTTTGTGGTGAGTAGCAGCAAGAATCCCTCTAGCCAGTGGCCCTTACCGCTGGGGTCTACAATACGAGCCACCCTCCCCAGCCTGCACCGTGTCCCTGCTGCTGTGTGGCCTTTTTTTTTTTTCTTTCTTTCTTTCTGCCGCCACTGGACCCACCACACTACTATGGCCAGAAAGTCATCGGCCCGCCACTGCCACAGGTCCACCCTACCCCCACTCTCCAGCTCCTGTTGTGCCATTTTTTTTCTTCTTTTCCCTTTCTTTCTTCCTCCCACATAGCCCCGTACACCATCTCCTCAACTTCCGCCAGCTATGGCTAGAAATCCTCTGGCCCGCGGCAGCCACGGGTTCAAACCGCCCCCACCCAACAGCTCCTACAGCATGTGTGTGTGTGTGTGTGTGTGTGTGTGTGTGTGTGTGTGTGTAACTTTAGAAACCCAATAAATAGGTTTTCCCTTAGACGAGAGAAAAAAAGGAATTATAATAAATTTCAATATCTACTTATTCAACATAATATCTACATTAATATCCAAGATTAAATACAGTCTAATGTTCTTTTTCCAAGAAAATTAAAGCCTTGGTAATTCATTTGTTTTTAAAAATCATTTAATAAGCTTCTACCAAAGGTCAGTCTATTATGGGTGCTAGAAAGGGCACATTAAAGAGAAGATAGATATGGTCCCTGACCTCAAGGAGTCTTCATTTTTGTATGGTAAGACAAAAATAAATAAGTGAACAACAACGGGATAATTTTATATTGTGATAAAGACTATGAAAAAATAGCAAGCATTACAAATAGTAACTGGAGTGGATTTTGGTACTACTTAAGAGTTAGGGTTGTAGTGAAAAGTAATCATTGAGAAGAGACCTGAGCCATGAGAATATCTATTAAGACAGTAGAGTAAAACCAATAAGAGCAAGGCTTCTGGAGCCAGGCCCAAAGGTAACTTGGAAAAAAATGCTGGCAATCTACTTCTGAAAAATCAATTATGGAAAACCTTGTGAAGCATAGTTCTACTCCAGAGTCAAAGGAAGGTAATGAGCGCCCAGGGGCGATCTCTAAGTTTGCACCCTCCCCCAGCTCAGTGGCTGGCCTCTTAGAGGAGGGGGTGTGTGATTCAATAGCCAGCTTCGTCTGGCGCCCCCTTGGACTTGTGCACAGGGGCAAATAATGCTGCCTTCTAACCTTCCCTCACTACACCTCTGTTCTACTCTGACACACATTTGGTCACCATGATTGGGAATCAACTCTAGGACAACTGGTTTTATTTTTTGTATTAAACGTTAAAGCTGCGATGTCAGGAAGGCACTTGGATACACATTTATGTAGAAATGTCTATGAGTACAGTTTTGTAAGTTTGTTTGCTGTTTTTTCATTTGATGTGAAATAAGTTGAGCATTTTTACTAGCATTTGATGTGATATATGAAAATGATTGCTTCAATTACGTTCAACTCTCTTATCGATATTTTGACAAGAGTAATTTTGACAATTTCTTTTTCAGTAAGTTATGAGATGGATGAATTTAGATTTGTTTGATCTCCCATCAGGAAACAAAAGCCTTATATTTTTTTCATCTTAATGGTAATTAATGTTAATTTGTAGTTTTAAATACCTAAAAAGAGCTTCCATTTAATTCTAAACAATTAAACCTGATAACATATAAATACATATTGTATCAGTATATAGTTAAAATATGTGAAATAAACAAAGGATCAGAGGAGAAATAGCCTTTTCTAAATTAATGCTGTAAAAGTAAGCTATTCTATCCCAAAAGCAGTGATGGTAGATATCTTAAGAATCTGCCTAAAATAGGTATCTAAGTTTTTTTAGTTTAAATAGTTATGAGAGATTTTAACTGATAATTAAATCTATGATTATTATTGACTTTAAGAATAAGACAAGCTAATATTGAATTCATTCCAAAATATTTATTGAGTGTCTACCATATGCCAGGTACTATCAAGTGGATATAGCAGTGTACTAAACAAATACAATTTTTACCTGCTGTAATAGATTTCAGTCTGATGGAGAATTTAGTCTAATGGGGAATTTCAGTCTAATGGAGATGTATCTATTCCTATTCTTTGATGGGAAAGCAGGGGGGAGGGGAGGAGAGAGAAAAAGATTCTATCTTAAGCCAAAAAAGAAAAAATAAAAATGAATATTGGATAACAGAATAGAAGGAAAAGCTGAAGATCTGGTCTTTGTAAAAGGATAGGTATCAAATCACCTCCAGGTAGTATCTTCATGAGGCCATCTTATGGATTAATCTTCCCTATTTATTTTTGTTCTTTATGTGTCATAGTTGTCTAATGATACCATAACAAAAAATACCACAATCAGGTAGCTTTAAAGAACGGGAATATATTTTCTCACAGTTCTGGAGGCTAAATGTCCAAATCAGGGTCTCTGCCATGTCAACTCCTTCTATGGGCCTCTCTCTTAATTTGTGGTGTCTGCAGGAAATCACTGGCATGCCTTTTCTTATAGATGAATCTTCACATAGTATCTGTACTCCCCTTGTGTGTGCGCCTCTGTATCTATTCTGTTCTTTCTATTAGACACCACTCAGAAATACTTAGGTTTAGAATGCATGCTACTCTAATATGGTCTTATTAAGATAACAAAAGAAACCTCCTATTTCCAAACAGGTTCATCTATTTACAGGTACAGGGGTTAGGTCTTCCACATTTTTTAGGGGGACACAATTCAATGCATAATATTATGTAACTCCACTCAAGATTCATATTTCCTAATGAGAGCCTAATTGGCCTAGTTGGGACCACATTACATCCCCTGGCAAAAAAAAAGAGCATATAAACTTGACAGGTTGTTTCAAATTCTTCACAGTGGACATCCACTAACGGGAGAGTACTTCCTCAAACAAAATGAAGGTGATACTATCAGAAAAAAGATGAGCGTTGCTGAAAGTGGAAACAAGAGTCTGACAAACATCACTACAAAGCATTTTCTCCACATATGTGATTTATCAAGTTCAATGTAATAAACATTCTCCAGAGAACTGAAAATGCTTTCACTCTCCCTAAAGGAAAGACCCCAAAATCTTATTTACCACGTTGTTGTTGTTGTTGGGTGCCACTAAGTCAGCCCGGACTTATAGTGACCTTATTATAACAGGAAAAAAAAGTTGCCCAGTCTTGTGCCATCCTCACAATCATTACTATGTTTGAGCTTGTTGTTGTACACACTGAGTCAATCCATCTCATTGAGGGTCTCCCTCTTTTTTGCTGACCCTCTATTTTACCAAGCATAATGTCCTTCTCCAGTAATTGATCCCTCCAGATGACGTGTCCGGAGTAAATGAGATGAAGTTTCCCCATCCTTGCTTCTAAGGAGCATCCTGACTGTACTTCCTTAGAGACTGATTTGTTCATTCTTCTGGCAGTCCCTGGTATATTCAATATTCTATGCCAAAACCACAATTTGAACACATTAATTCTTCATATTCCTTATTCATTGTCCAGCTTTCATATGTATATGACACGACTGAAAATACTATGGCTTGGGTCAGGTGCATCTTATACATCAAAGTGATATGTTTGCTTTTCAAGATTTTAAAGAGGTCTTTTGCAACAGATTTGCCCAATGCAATATGCCATTTGATTTCTGTTGTTGTTGTTGTTATTATTTATTTATTTATTGTACTTAAGATGAAGGTTTACAGAACAGTTTCTCATTAAACAGTTAGTACACATATTGTTTTATGACAATGGTTAACAACCCCACGACATGTCAACACTGTCCCTTCTCAACCTTGGGTTCCTCACCACTAGTTTTCCTGCCCCCTCCTGCCTTCTAGTCCTTGTCCCTGGACTGTCGCACCCCATTAGTCTCATTTTGTTTTACGGGGCTGTCTAATCTTTGGCTGAACGGTGAACCTCGGGAGTGACTTCATTACTGAGCTAAAAGGGTGTCTGGGACCATACTATCGGGGTTTCTCCATTGTCTGTCAGGCCAGTAAGTCTGCTCTTTTTTTGTGGGTTAGAATTTTGTTCTACATTTTTCTCCAGCTCTGTCCGGGACCCTCTGTTGTGATCCCTGTCAGAGCAGTCAGTGGTGGTAGCTGGCCACCATCTAGTTGTACTGGACTCAGTCTGGTGGAGGCCGTGGTAGTTGTGATCCATTAGTCCTTTGGACTAATCTTTCCCTTGTATCTTGTTTTCTTCATTCTCCCTTGTTCCTGAAGGGGTGACACCAGTGGAGTATCTTAGATGGCTGCTCACAGGCTTTTAAGACCCCAGATGCTAATCACGCCATTTGATTTCTTGACTGCTGCTTCCATGGCCATTGATTGCTGATCCAAGTAGAATGAAATACTTGACAACCTCAGTTTCTTCACTGTTTATCATAATGTTGTTTATGGGCCCAATTGTGAGGATTTTCATTTTCTTTATGTTCAAGTGTATCCATACTGAAGGCTGTAGTCTTTTACCTTCACCAATAAATTCTTCAAGTCGTCTTCATTTTCAGCAAGCAAGGTTGTGTCATCTGCATATCAGAGGCTGGTAATGAGTCTTCCTTCAATCCTGATGCTGCATTCTCCTTCATATAGTCCAGCTTCTTGGATTATTTGCTCAGCATACAGATTGAACAAGTAAGGGTGAAAGGATACAACCCTGCTGCATACCTTTTCCAATTTTAAACCATGCAATATCCCCTTGTTCTATTCTATTCCTTCTCTAGATTCATTGTGATCACACCTCAATACTATAAAATGATTGGTAAACTTTACCACCATGAACATTCTCCAAGTGCAATTTTGGGAGGAAGAAGAAGAAAGAGAAGAAAAACTACAATGTGCAATGTAGGAAACACATTTATGAAAACAAATCAGGTAAAATTTATAGCTGATGTTTCAGCCATTGGTCCCAAGACCACTGCTGATACTCATTACTTCCCTTTACCCTGTTCTATCGTTTCTTTACCTTGTTGGGCAATGTAAGAATTCAGGCTAAAATTCCATTAATTACCTAACCCCTATACGGTCCTCCAATCTGACTAGTGGGCTATTATGCCCAAGAATTTGTCTTATCTCAGACACTGGTCCAATATTACAAGAAAAGCACCACCATTTCTCTCATTACAGTGCTCGTTTGCCTAGACAAATAGCCACAGATATTTTGGCAGAAATCTAGAAAAAAAGTTCTTATAACATTAGATTAAGTTCTTCCTTACAGAGAGACGTGCTAACTGCTTTATTTAAGATGCCCTGGTCTGTGAACTGAATCAAATCTAAAAGTAGGTGAGGGGCTGTGTCACTATAATGTCTTGGTTTAAGCCAGGTGCCTGATTTCCAGGTTTAAATTTTTCTTAATTGTTAAATAAACCAGATAATTTGCTACTGGTTTACCAGCTGTTTTAATTTGTAGAGACAGAAACAGAGATCTCTGGAGGCGAGACTATTTTCACAGCCTGGATTACTGAGACTATTCTGCTGTCTTTTATGGTAATCAGCCCTGTATTTTTTCCTGTTACTTAAGTGCCACCTTCTGGGCTCTGTCACCATGGGATTTTCCCATTCTTGCTAAAATCTGAGCCCATTTCAATTGCACCAGTATCTTAGGTCTAAAAGAGTCATTAAAGTATTTTTGTAGATTCTTTTGCTTTTTTTCAATCTACTGCCTTTCTGGGTGGGTAGGTAGGAGACATGGCAGATTTAATCCTGAGTCCTGTTGCTCAGAGTCTTTTTATTCTTTCCTTACTAACAGAGATCATAAAATCTACTTCCTACCGAGAATGGGAAGATAATTTAACTAGTGCGATGGACTGGAATGGGGTTGGTGTAGAGGGATAGAACCTATACACAAACTGAAGCACACCTGCCCTCTCTTAAGTGGACAGCAGCAAATTGCTGCCACATAGGAATATGGACTCAGTGTTGCCAAATCTTTTAAAAAGAGAATGGAAATAAAGGTTTTTATGCAAGGATTCTTGGCACATAAATCAAATGTTTTAAAAACATTGTGCAGGCCAACACTGTGAAGGCCAAACAAAGCATATCGAGAGGCTGGATTCAGGACTCAAGCTGCCAGGTTGCAACCTCTGTTCTGCATGATGGCCAGGCATTTCTGGCCTCTTCATGTCTTTCTGCATGGACCAGCTTTGGATTTGGGTTTTTATTATTCAGCGCTAGAATCACAACTCTAACTCTGGCTAACCCATGAAATTCAGAATCGCAAGAAAGTATAGCCATATCAAAAAGAAAAAACATAATTACAAGTTTATTACACTCACCTTAGCAGCCAAGTAAGTTTATTGCTGATGAAGATAAACGGGTGCTAGTGGGGTGCTAGTTTTGGAAATTGATGCCCTCAATTTTTTTTTCAGATTTTTGATTAATCAAATTGGCAAATTCTTCCAATTTGTCAGAGTGCATGTAACCTTTCATTCCCTCCTCTGACTCTGCACTTCAGTGCCCTGGAAACGATGAGCTTGGATTCTGGTTATTAACAAGCAACAGCATGAGAAGGAAGGGAATTGTTAGCTTCTCCCTCTTAGTGGGGGAAGATTTTCTCCTGCAGATAACACGTAAATAGGGAGTTTCAGATGACTCTGATTTGCCACACTCTACATCCAGGTCCTCTGAACCTTTCTAGACATTTTTTCCCCCAAATGGTCACATCTCCATCAGTTATTGATCAGTTCTCTTGCACACAGCGACCTGATGAGATTATAAATTCAACTGATATTATCATTCAGCAGTCTTCAGAATCGATAACCAGTTAGTGAACTAGCACTTCTGCTATAAGAAGAAACCAGTCGTTTAAGGAGAGTCAGAAAGCCCTTATGTTTCATTTGTGATACGAAGTAACAATTTAGTGATCTGAGCGTGTTGTCATCCTCTTGCTTTAAGTTATCCAGCGCTATCAGAAGCACTCACCAGACACAATGGCCCTGGAGCTCATCTTCTCTGTTAAATTATTCTATGGCAACAGCTGCTTGGATCCCAAAGCTTCACTCTCAGTGACTCATGGCCCCAGGTTCCGTTTGGTCTCCGGGGTTATTAGTTTCTCTTCCTAGAATATGAATTGGAATATCATTGTCTACGAATGATATCCAATTCCCATTTCCCAGTGAATATTTAGCCAGCTAATTGATTCTATTAATTTATTCTCTGGAAGCAAGTTTTGTATTAGTTTTCTTTGGTTGCAAGGAACAGTGGCCAAGCTAGCTTAACGCTGATGAAGACAAAAGGGTTCTAGTGGATTTTCAGTTTTGAAAATATGACTGAGATGATCAGAAATATAAAGACTTTTATTTCTCCATAATTGAATTTAATTTATTCATAAGCCCCCATTTCTCCTAACTTCCTTTTTTTTAGAGGTAGTGAATAACTCGTGCAGGTAATGAATTAATTCCATTTTAAAATGGTCTCTTTTTTTTGTTAAGTACTCAGTCAAACTCAGAAGCCTCTTCCTGTGTTCTTCTGGGTCTTCTCCATATTTGGGGGCATTCTAACATCAGGGGAGGGCTTCTAGCCCTTCTATCCTCAGACTTTTTTGGCTCAAACAGTTAAACGCTCGACCACTAGCTGAAAGATCGGCAGTTTGGACTCACCCAGAGGCTCCTCAGAAGATAAGCCTGCTGACCTGCTTCCGAAAGATTACAGCCTTAAAAACCCTATGGAGCAGTTCTACTTTGCACACATGGGGTCGCCATGAGTCAGAGTCCACTCAATGGCAACTAACAATTATGGTTTAGCTCGCCCAGTCTGCTTTTTAGTTGCTTGCGATGGCATTCACTTGCTGATATCCATAGTCACTGCCATGTCATAATTTGCGATATTTGTACAGTATGGCAATCTTACTTTAAACCCCAGGTTCTTCTAGTCCAAAATCTGAGGAGTGGCAGAGAAGAGTTCCCTTACTAATTCTAAATGTCTACCTCACTGCGTCAGAATCTTCCTTTATCATTTATCTCTGATATCCAGCTCATATCCTTGAGGCATCACTTCTAATTTCAGCCATGATTGAAGTGGACAGTTACACAAGGGCTTTAAGTTACTTTATGCCACCAGCATTCGACCATTAGAACACACTGCTCTACTTTACACTTTCTGTCCCACGCCCTTGCCAATGCTGTATTAGTCTGATTGGCTCAAATATATATATAGCTCAGAAGTACAAAGGAGTTAACATCCCAGGAATAACTCTTGACAAGTGAAGGATGGAAGCCAATGAATAAAAATGTTTTTGCCTCTCATCCTTGAAAAGACAGTTTTGGAAGGCATTCTCTACGTTTCTCAAAAGGTTGTGATGAAATATAGACCTCGCTGTCCACAGTAAGTATCTCAATAATACACTATGACAGTGGATTTTTCACCTTTCCTATCTCTCTCTCCCTAGTTTCTTCTCCTACTCCCGAGGACCATCTCCCAAATAAATAAGTTGCACACAAGTGTTTGTCACAGTGTCTGCTCTTGAAGACCCAAGTTGAAGCATACTCCACCCCAGACTACTCTTCCATTGCAGCACAGAGATGACTTTTTCATCTCCTTCCAGAGTGACATGAAACATTTCCCATATCATACTGTCTCTATGCTGTAGTTTAGAGTAAAACTCCATAAACACATCTTCAAGTTTGCTCTCTGCTTTGTAAACACAGCCTTGGAAATTCAGAGGAAAAGAAAAACCTTTGCACTCTCAAAGGCATAGTGCTTGCAACTGAAAATCAGGTTTCATGACATTTAGCCCTCCAGTGAGATTTAAAACTGTATATTGAACATTAAAGCTAAGCATTGATTTCTTTATTTTTGGCTATGTTCTGCCCTCTCCCTGAAGTAACAGTTGCTTCCGTCTACATGGACAGAGCACCTCCAGCTAAAAAAAGAATCACAGGAATAAAAATACTGTTAAAAAGATTATTCTGCCACATTTCCTACTGAATTGAATTACAAAGAGGAAGCTCAAATTTGGTAGAATTCAGATTGAAGTGGATAGGGAGTGACTAGAAAGTAAGAGTGAAATAACAAGCCTGGGAATTTCGGTAGCTAAGCTTGAGAGGGAAGAGAGTGGTAGCTGGACAGTTTATAGGTCCACTAAGGGTTGGTTTATTTATTTATTTATTTATTTGAGCTATTCATTTAACTATTCTAGGTGTTGGCATATACTGCTGTCGTCATTAGCTGCCATCAAATAGGCCTCCAACTCATGGCAAATCCATGCACAGTGGGGTCAGACTGTTGTGATCCATTGGGTTTTCACTGGCTATTTTTTGGAAGTAGATCACCAGGCCTTTTTTCCTAGTCTGTCTTATTCTGGAAGCTCCGCTGAAACTTTTAAGCATTATAGTAACACTCAAGCTTCCACTGACAGATGGGTAGTGGCTGTGCTTGAGGTGAATTGGCCAGGAATCATACCTCGATCTCCTGCATGGAAGGCAAGAATTCTACCACTGAACAAACACTGCCCCACTAGGCATACAGTAGTGAATAAGACGGATAAAAATCACAGCTATTACGGTGGGTGGTGGAGACAGCTAGGCCTTCACCAAATATCCAAGCTGTTTGTTCTCACTGGAGGGTAGTTACAAAATCAGGGGCTATATTTCTTATCCACCTTTATCCTGATATGGCCGTATGAACGGGTTTCATCATTGTAATTAGAAGGCAAGTAAAGCTGGTTACTTATGTGTTTTGGTCTTTAAGAAACAGGAATGGCCTCGAGGATTACCTTATAGGCCAAAGTTAGAAGATGGCGGGGCTTTTGTCAGCCTCGTCACTGAATGACTCTGTGGAGCAGAAGACCCTCCCGAATCACTGACCTTACTGACTTCCTATCTGAGCCAAAAACAAACTGCATTATACTAGCCTGATGAAATTTGGGGCTTTATTTGTTAAAACAGCTAGTGGTTTTATAATATATGGAGCTTACATTCTAGTGGAGTCTCTGGGTAGTGCAAATGGTTAACATGCTCGGCTGCTAACCTAAAGGTTGGAGGTTCAAGTCTACCCAGAGGCACTTCTGAATAAAGGCCTGGTAATCTACTTCCAAAAAACCTAGCCATTGAAAACCCTATGGAGCACAATTCTATTCTGACACACATGGTGTTGTCATGAGTTGGAACTGACTCGATGCCAACTGGTTTCCATATTCTAATGGGAAAAACAAACAAAAGCAAGACAAATAAATAAAACATATCTTTGTTACAAAGAGAAGAATACTGTCAAACATATTATCCTGCCACATTTTCTGTTGAACTTAATTGAAAGGAAGAAGTTCACATTCGTTGAAACTCAGGCTGGAATGGATAGGGACTGACTAGAGAGGAGTGACTTAAGAGGAGTTAGTCAAGCAGATATCTGGAGGAAGAGCATTACAGGCAACAGTTACATCAAGTGGAGAAGTCTCAGCTGCAAGCCATGCTGGTATGTTTGAGGAAGAGCTAAAGGACCATTATGGCTGGAGCAGAAATTAGAGAAAATGAAGTTGCAGAAGTAGTTTGTAATGGGAACAAATAACATAGGGTCTTGTAGGTCATTGTGAGGACTTTTACTCAGAATGAAATCGAAAACTGTTGGAAGATTTTAAGCATGATCTGCCTAGGTTTCACCACATTTACTATGGCTTCTGTGCTGCGAATAGGTTAAACATAGATGCAGGAAGAGCAACTAAGAGATTTCAGGTGAGAAATAATAATGACTTTGACCAGGGTGGAATGGCACTACGAGGTGGGATAAGGATTTGAATCCTGGATATATTTTGAAGATAGAGCCAGTGGATTAGATAAGAAGTGTCAGGGAAGTTAAGGATGACTCTGAGATTTTGTCCTGAGAAACTGGAAGAATGGAGTTTCCATTCATTGAGTTAGAGAACACTGCAAGAGTCACAGGTTTGAGGGGTGGGGCATTCAAGGAGCTCAGTTTTAGACACATTAACCTGATATATGCATTAGATATCTAAGTAGAGAGGTCAAGCATGCAGGTAGTTATTTGAATCTAGAGGTCACAGAAGAGATCTATACCAGAGATATTCATTTGGGAACATCAGCCTATATATGATATTTAAAGTTCTGAGTCTTGATGATAATCCCTAGGAAGTGAGTTTAGCTAGAGAAGAGAAGAATTCAAAAAACTAAGCCCTAAGGACTCCCACATTTAGAAGTCAGGGAGATAAGAAAGAATCAGCAAAGGAGAGTGAGAAAGAGAAGAAGCTAGAAAGTTAGTACCAAAAAAAACCCAAACCCATTGCTGTCAAGTCGATTCCAACTCATAGTGACCCTCTAGGGCAGGGTAGAACTGCCCCACAGAGTTTCCAAGGAGCACCTGGTGGATCTGAACTGCCAACCTTTTGGTCAGCAGCTGAACTCTTAACCACTACACCACCAGGGTTTCCAAGAAAAAAAACAAAACCTGTTGCCATCGAGTTGATTCTGACTCATACCAAGAAAAGTAGTAGGAAAACCAAAAAGTAGCACATCTTGGAAGCCAAGTAAAGAAAGGGAATCAAGAAAGGGTTGATCAATTGTGAAAAATGTCCCTGAATTTTTAAGAAATATGACAACTGAGAAGTGACCATGGGATTTAATAATGTGGATTAGTGACCTTGACATAAGCAGCTTAATAGAAGAGAAAGAGAGAAAGAAATTAGAGACAAGGAGTACACAACACTCTTTCAAGGATTTTTTATACGAAGGGAGGACATAAACAGAGCAATAGCTGGAGCTGTAAATGGGCTGAGAGAGGATGGTTTTAAAATGGGAAAAATAATAGTATGCTTATAACTGGATAGGGAAATTCAGCAGAGATAAAAATAACTATTAATTTTTCTATGGATTTGCCATGACTAAAATTAACCTAGAGTATAATGTATGAACATATTAAGAACATATATTTATATACTATACCATATTTAAAATTGAAAACGCACTCACATATAGCATATTTAATTGTTAAAAAGAATTCAGTTGAGAAGAATATTTTGAAGATAAAGGAAAGAAAGGAGTGCTTGAGAGCTGAATATTTCTGAAACGTCAAAATCTTACAACAGAGAAGGAGATATTATTTCCCCATGCTAACAGGAGAGAGGGAGAAAAGAACAGGTGACAGTAGATTAATAGATGGGGAAAGGTAGGAAATTGAAGTAGTTTAGTGTCAGATGGTTCTATTTTCTCTCTACAGTAAGATGCAAGAGCATCATCTGAGAGTGATGTCGGAAGGGAAGGGTGTGAGATTTAAAGAAAATACAGAATATTTGGAAATTGTGTTTGGCTGAGTAGAAAAATGAGCTAACACGGCTGGTTAAGGGTCTGATTGAGGTTGAAGTTATAGAGGCACCATTTGTGCAGTTGCTTAACTCTGGCTGTGTTGCAAGAGGAGTCCCTGGGTGGTGCAAACAGTTAGATGCTGGACTACTAACTGAGCCCTAGTGGCGCAGTGGTAAAGCACTCAAGCTGCTAACCAAAAGGTCGGCAGTTTGAATCCACCAGCTGCTTCTTGGAAACCCTATGGGGCAGTTCTACTGTGTCCTACAGAGTCGCTATGAGTTGGAATTGACTCGATGGGAACAACTTTGTTTTTGTTTTTGGTTTACTAACTAAAAGGTTGGCAGTTCCAACTCACCCAGAGATACCTTGGACAAAAGGCCTGGAAATCTGCTTCTGAAATGTCACAGCCTTGAAAATTCTACGGAATGTAGTTGTGCTCTGCAGTACACGGGGTCACTATGAGTCAGAAGCAGCTCGACGGCAACAGGTTTTTGTTGTTTTTTTTTTTTGTTGTTTGTTTTTTTTTTGTTTTCCAAGATTGGAGAAGACAAGGCATTGGAGCCACTCAGGGGTGGTAAATGTATTTTTTAAGATCATTGTAAGGATCAAATAAAGTATATGATGTGCCTTATACAGTATTGTGTGTGTAGTAACTACCTTATAAATATTATTTCACTTTCTTCCATCCCTTGTCTTTTTCTTCTAAAAAATGAGTTCTTAAACTCCTCATTAATTAGAAAATATTGGTAGGACTCTAATCTATTGAAAATGATAAAAAGACTTCTGGGACTGAGGCAAGAGTAGAAGTTGTGTCTTCCTATCAATCTTTCTCCTTTCCCCAACTTGCTTCCCCTCTTACTCTCTCCCTTAACTGTCCAAACATAAATTGACCTAATTCAGGACTGCGTTTGTGAAATTTATTGACTGGGACTTTAAGTTTCTTCCTCTAACTTTCAAACCTGGTTAAACATAATGTAATATTAGGCAACATAAGAGACTGTAAACTTTAATTGCTTTTTACCTTACTGGCAGCTGAATACTGCTGCTTTTGAGGATGTAAACATTGTTAACAGAAATCATTAGTAAAGATGAAACTGTGGGATTTGTTACGTGCTCTTTATCAAGCTCCTGGAAAAATGAGCATAAGGTTGGTAACAATACATTCAGTGTTTATTTTTGTTCAAAATTTAGACTGCTAGTATCACTACCTTTTAAAACTTAAACCTTGAGCTACTATGATTTTTTAATTCTAAGATATTTTTCAAGGAATGAAACAAGACAAATCCATTACTTTATGAGCTTCTACATCAGTAACAATAGGAAAATTGCTCTGAGTACTTGATGAAATAAAGCCATGGTCCAATTTGGTCGCCCCCCCACCCCCCTTATATAAAACCTATAATTGCCAAGGGAAAGCAAATAAGGAGAGGGGAGAGAGAGAGAAGGCCTTTCTTATTTTTACTTTAAAAAAATTAACTCAGAAGGGCAAGCCCTTTCACAGGGAAACAATATGAAAAATAAAACAATTATAATGTGAAGGTAATATGTTGCTCTATCAAAATACTGGAAACACAACCCAGAGAAAAGCACATTTGAAAATGCAATAAATGTCAAAGCACCAACTTTTTTATCTCTAATTTCATACAAAATGAAAATAGTGAGAAAATTGTTCATGAAGACCTTTGGACATGGAGAAGCTAATAGGAAAACAGCTGTTAGAAGGAAGATTAATAGCAGGTTAAAAATATTTGAGGAATAATCCCTCTGTAGGTAGAGATGATGAGAAAAAGCAACTGCTTTTGCCGTAAGCCATTTCTCTGTTTTAGGGAGTGACGTAACAAGGGTCTAGAAAGAAAACTCTAAATAAAATTCATCCATCCATCCATTCATTCATTCAACCCATAATTATTGAGCACCAGTAACTATGTGCCAGGTGCTCTTCTAGGTGCTCCGGAAATCTAAAGGTGAACGAAAAGACAAGGTCTTGACTCTTAGATGCTTTA
Source organism: Dugong dugon (assembly GCA_030035585.1). Lineage (NCBI taxonomy): Eukaryota > Metazoa > Chordata > Mammalia > Sirenia > Dugongidae > Dugong > Dugong dugon. The sequence continues at coordinate 50,941,192 of CM057472.1, forward strand.
CATTTTGAGGGAAGAGAGACAATAAATAAATTAAGATAATAGGAGATAATTATAAATTTTCATAGTTTCAGAAAATAATATAGGGGGATGTGACAAAGAAAATTAGGGTAGTCAAGGAAGTCTTCCCTGGAAAGATGTCATCTTGGTTGAAATCTGAATGATAAGAAGAAACAAGCTATGTGAAGATCTAAAGTCAGCATTCCGGGAAGGCATCAAAAATGGCAAAGACCCCAATGCAGGAACGGAAACACAAAGGTGTATTAGTTATCTATTGCTGCATAACAAATTACCACAGAACTTAGTACCCTAAAACAATACACATTTATTATCTCACTGTGTCTTTGAATTGGGAATCTGGGCACAGCTTAGCCAGGTCTTCCAGCTCAGGGTCTTTCACAAGACTATAGGTCAGGACAGCAGTTATCTCAGAGCTTAACTGGTGCAGGGTTGGCTTCCAAGTTTACTTAGTAGTTTTTGGCAGGATTCAGTTCCCTGTGGGCTGTTCCTTGACACATGGGCCTCTCCATAGGGCAGCTCACAACATGGCTTTATCAAAGTGAGCCAAAGAGGAAAAAGCAAGCTTCATCAAAGTGACCAAAGAGGGAAAAGCAAGAGAGAGACAGAATCACAGTCTTTTATAATCTTATCTCAAAAGCTACATCTGACTGCCATAATCTAATTATTAGAAGCAAGTCACAAAATCCAGCCCACACACAAGGGAAGCAGCTACACAAGGACATGAACAGAAGGAGGCAAGGGTCATTGGAAGCCATTTTAGAAGCAGTCTACAACATAGGAATTCAGTAAGATGGAAAAGGACATGAAGTTGTAATACTAAAAAGAGAAGTGCAGATGTGACTAACTCTGGGATGAAGCCAGATTTAGCTAATCTTCTTCTAAGAAAGAAATTTTTACAGAGTACACAAAGATAGTCCAAAGAGTGCAAATATTGTCCAGTTTTCACAAAGTTTACACAGAACTCTTATAGCATTGATATTTCCATTTTTATTCAATATTTATGAAACCTAATTACTTGTATACTGAAAACATATTTACTATTTCAGAGATAACACATAGAATTATCTTCTTCCTACCTTTCAGTATCAATTCCAATCCTCTCATATGATCTACACTCCCTCCTCCAAAAAGAAACAATCTTTTGATTAGTTTAAATTTAGTTCTGGTTAAACCAACGCAGTGTCAGAAGATGAGACCCTCAGGTTGGAAGGCACTCAAAATATGACTGGGGAAGAGCTGCTTCCTCAAAGTAGAGTCAATTTTAATGACGTGATTGGAGTAAAGCCTTCTGGACCTCCATTTGCTAAGGTGGCAAGACTGAAAATTAGAAAAAACAGCTGCAAACATCCATTAATAACTGGAACATGGAATTTAAAAAGTGTGAATCTAGGAACATTGGAAGTCTTCAAGAATGAAATGGAACACATAAAGATTGATATCCTAGGGATTAGTGGGCTAAACTGGACTGGTATTGGCTATTTTGAATCATACAATCATAAGGTCTACTATGCTGGAAATGACAAATTGAAGAGGAATGGCATCACATTTATCTTCAAAGAACATTTCAAGAGCTACCCTGAAGTACAATGCTATCAGTGATAGGATATATCCATATGCCTACAAGGATGACCAGTTAATACAATTATTATTCAAATTTACAGACTAACTACTAAGGCCAACGATGAAGAAATTGAAGATTTTTCCTAACTCCTGCAGTCTGAAATTGACCGATCATGCAATCAAAATGCATTGATAATTACTGATGCCTGGAATATGAAAGTTGGAAACAAAGAAGGACTGGTAGTTAGAAAATATGGCCTTGGTGATAGAAATAATGCCTGAGCTCACAGGATAGAATTTTGCAAGACAAACAACTTCTTCCTTGCAAATACCTTTCTTCAATAACATAAACAGTGACTATACACGTGGCCCTCATCAGATGGAATACACAGGAATCAAATTGACTACATCTGTGAGAAGAAACGATGGAGAAGCTCAATATCATCAGTTGGAACAAGGCCAGGGCCAGCTGTGGAACAGATCATCAATTGCTCATATGCAAGTTCAAGCTGAAGCTGAAGAAAATTAGAGCAAGTCCACAAGAGCCAAAATATGGTCCTGAGTATATGCTACCTGAATTTAGAGACCATCTCAAGAATAGACTTGACTCTGTGAACACTAATGACCAAAGACCACAAAAGTAGTGGACTGACATCAAGGATATCACACATGAAGAAAGCAAAAGGTCACTAAAAAGACGGGAAAGAAAGAAATGACCAAAATGAACATCATAAGAGAGTCTGAAACCTTCTGTTGAACGTAGAGTAGTTACAGCAAACGGAAAAGAAGATGAAGTAAAAGAACTGAACAGAAGATTCAAAGGGCAGCCAGAGAAGACAAAGTATTGTAATGAAATGTGCAAAGATCTGGAGTTAGGAAACCAAAAGGGAAGAACATGCTTGGCATTTCTCAAGCTGAAAGAACTGAAGAAAAAATTCAAACCTCAAGTTGCAATGTTGAAGGATTCTATGGGGAAAATATTGAATGACACAAGAAGCATCAAAAGAAGATGGAAGGAATGCACAGAGTCACTGTACCAAGAATTGGTCAACTTTCAACCATTTCAGGAGGTGACATATGATCAAGAACTGATGGTGCTGAAGGAAGAAGTCCAAGCTGCTCTGAAGGCATTGGCAAAAAACAAGGCTCCAGGAATTGATGGAATACCAATTGAAATGTTTCAAGAAATGGATGCAGCACTGGAGGTGCTCACTCATTTATGTCAAGAAATTTGGAAGACAGCTTTCTGGCCAACTGCCTGGAAGAGATCCATATCTGTGCCCATTCCAAAGAAAGATAATCCAACAGAATGTGGAAATCACTGAACAATGTAATTAATAGCACACACAAATAAAGTTTTGCTGAAGATCATTCAAAAGTAGTTGTAGCAGTACATCGACAGGGAACTGCCAGAAGTTCAAGCTGGATTCAGAAGAGGATGTGGATCTAGGGATATCGTTGCTGGTGTCCGATGGATCCTGGCTGAAAGCAGAGACTGCCAGAAAGATGTTTACCTGTGTTTTGTTGATTATGTAAAGACATTCAACTGTGTGGATCATAACAAATTTATGGATAACGTTGGGAAGAATGGGAATGCCAGAACACTTAATTGTGCTCATGAGGAACCTGTACATACACCAAGCGACAGTTGTTTGAATAGAATAAGTGGATACTGCATGGTTTAAAGTAAGGAAAGATGTGCATCAGGGTTGTATCCTTTCCCCATACCTAGTCGATCTGTATGCTGAGCAAATAATCCAATAAGCTGGACTATACAAAGAAGAAGGGGGCATCAGGATTGTAGGAAGCCACATTAACAACTTGTGATACGCAGATGACACAACCTTGCTTGCTGAAAATGAAGAGGACTTGAAGCGCTTATTGATGAAGATCAAAGACTACAGCCTCCAGTATGGATTGCATCTAAACATAAAGAAGACAAAAGTCCTCACAACTGGACCAATAAGCAACATCATGAAAAATGGAAAAAAGATTGAAGTTGTTAAGGATTTCATTTTACTTGGATTGACAATCAAGCCCATGGAGGCAACAGTCAAGAAATCAGACGATGTATTTCGTTGGGCAAATCTGCTGCAAAAGACGTCTTTAAAGTGTTGAAAAGCAAAGATGTCGCTTTGGGGACTTAGGTGCACCTGACCTAAGCCATGGTATTTTCAATTGCCTCATATGCATGTGAAAACTGGACAATGAAGAAGGAAGATCAAAGAAGAACTGACAACTTTGAATTACGGTGTTGGTAAAGAATATTGAATATACCATAGACTGCCAGAAGAATGAACAAATCTGTCTTGGAAGAAGTAAAGCCAGAATGCTCCTTAGAAGCAAGTACGGTGAGACTTCATCTCAGTCTTTGGACATGTTATCAGGAGAGAGCAGTACCTGGAAAAAGGACATCATGCTTGGTAAAGTGGAGGGTCAGTGAAAAAGAGGAAGACCCTCAAGAAGATGGATTGACACAGTGGCTGCAACAATGGGCTCAAGCATAGCAAAGATTATGAGGATGGTACAGGACCAGGCAGTGTTTAGTTCTGTTGTACATAGGGTCGCTATGAGTTGGAACCAACTCGAGGGCACCTAACAACAGCAAACTAAAGCAGGTTCACTTGAAGGCTAGAGCTGGTCTACCCACATTTTAGTCAGAAAAATGAGGGCTTAAATCATTTAGAATTGCACTACATCAAAAGACTTGTCTGCTAGATTCTAGATGATCAGCTTTGGGCAAATCATTGAACCTCTTTGAGCCTCAGTTTCCTGTTATATGAAACAGGAGGATAAAAATAGTAATAATATTAATTTCTACTTCAAAATAAATATGAAAGTTAACAAGATACATGCTGGCATTTTGTAAATTGTAAAATAATATGCATTTTAGAAACTTTATTTAGAAGTATTCAATACAAAGAAATTGGTAAGTTATATCTTTCAGGAATTATACAAGATTTTTAATATCACAAATCATTTCTCTCCTACACTGAAAAATGAAAACGTGATGACCCAGTTTTCTTCAACTTATAATATTCTCGAATGTTAAGTAACTTCTTTCTATCTTAAGTCATTGTTTATACTGTGGAGTGACCACAAACACACAGCAATTTGGAAGCACATGAAAAACTCTTAGACAATGCATGTTTACCAAATCACAGTATAATAATAAAAAAAAAAAAAAAATCACCTAAGAGTTTACATGGGAATGAAAGCAAAGAAAAGTATGATATACACTGGGCAAAAGAAGAAAAGAACCCATATTAAAATAAGCTCATTTTTATCAGAAGAAAATAGCTCTTATTTTAAAACAGATTCATGTCCTTTTACAATTACAGAAGCTGAAATATAACGTAATCTTTATCCATAAGGTAAGATTTCCATCTTTATGTGACATGAAAAATGTACCAAGCCAAGACTTTCCTATAAACAAAATTGCTTTATTCAACTCACACTTTAATGCAAGGTATCAATCATGTGGTGGATTTTATTACTCAGAATTTAGCTTTGTTTTTTGACAGATTGCTTACATTCAACTTGAAGTACAATTGTATATCATCCCTATTATATACACATCTGAATTTGTGGACCCTTTTTTATTTTAAAAAGACTACTATAAATGGGAAGAAATATCTGATGAGGCAGAATTAGTTTGACATCGACCATTTTAACTCAACAGTGTGGTTTTGATATCATGTCATTATTTATCCACAGTGGGTCTGAGGCTGCAGACTTTACATAAGACACCCAAAAAAAAAAAAATCCATTGTCATCGGGTCGATTCCAACTCGTAACAACCCTATAGGACAGAGTAGAGCTTCCCCACAGAGTTCCCAGGGAGAACCTGGTAGATTTGAACTGCTGACCTTTTGGTTAGCAGCTATGGCTCTTAACCACTGAGCCACCAGGGTTCCCATATAAGACAACAGGAGACTGCAATATCTAAGGGCTATATGAAGGCTCCGTCTATTTTGACAACCTCTTTTCTTCTTCACATGCCTCTATTTGTAAAACCATGTTCATCTGAAATAAAAAGGCAGTATGTATATCAATATAATGCATTTACTAGACAATGTATTTATAGGATGCATGTTCATATATGGCAGAAAGACCACCAAAAGTATAATTCTTTATAAAAATACCTACTGTGGCCAATGTGGAAAACTGGAAGTAGTGAAAGCTACACTTTGGCTATTTGCAGTCAAGAGTTCTTACACTACAGTATTTTTACACAAATAATACACACCTTCTGCATTTGTCAGCTGTGCCATTCCCCTTGCGAGGTATTTTCCTAAGTGCACTATGCTAGTTTTTTTTTAATGGGAACATGTGGAAAAGGATTGGCATGGTGGCGCTTGTGAGGGTGCCTTGTGGGGGGAGGTACTTAATATGTTCATGGCCTACTATGAATTTAGTATTCCCTGGGCATACAAACAAAGAGCAGCAATGCATACTAAAATGAAGATGTAGAGCCTTGAAACAAAGAGTTCACAGCTAAAGTTGTCATTAAATTTGCAGTCTATTTCTAGGTAGGGAAAGTGTAAAGAATTTCTAGTGCTGTCCTTTACAAGGCTAAATTGAGAATGATATTTGTTGAAGTGGTGGCAGATACGGGATCCTACTGGATTCCAGCAGCCTACAAATAAGTAGACTACTTGAAAAATCTTTTAACCTAACTGTGATGAAAAATGCATGCCAGTTTAAACTCCCTTAAAGCTTTAAATTAGCCACTGCAGCAGATATGGCTACATGGCTCAGCAGTCCTAAAAGCACCAAATGCTAAAATAAAAATAAGCTGTGGTTCCCTAAAAAAAAAAAAAAAAAGTAACTGAGTCACTTATGAGGTTTTCCCTTCTCCTCAGCAAAATGTTTAATTTCTAGAGCTGTCTTAGCTGTCACACTGCTGGGTGTGATTTTTGTTATTGAAAATAAAGGATAAAAGCCGGATCCCAATGCAATTAAATTTAACTTGGGGTAAGTGATTAAGACCTATATTCAAATGTTTAGAAGTGGAGATGCTTCGAGATAACTCATTTCTCTGTAATCCCTACTGAAATGCGCTTATACAGATGACTCTCATTTCCATGGTTTTACTTTAATATTCTTTTAACGACCTTAAAACGAAATAAAAGAGCGGCTAAACACACTTCATTATTGCTTTGAGAAGCCTGGTTTAAACACTTGGCGTTGTGAGGTGTTGTCATGAGCTCAATGTCAGCACGATCAAGAGTTCAGCTTTCCTTAAAGTCAAACTCCTTCGTGCTTAACTTTCAGTTGTGTAGAAATTTGGCTCTAAAGGATAGGCTCATATTCTCTAAAGCTGTCTTTTGTCCCTCTAGGTAAAAGTTAAAAAAAAAAAATTGTTCTCATATATGACTTGGTAAAGAAATATGTTCCTTTGGGTAATTTTACACTTCTTTAAAGGCCTGGACTTCATGAGAAATGAGTATAACCAAACCAAACCCACTGTTGCCCAGTCAATTCCAATTCACAGTGACCCTATAGGACACAGTAGAACTGCCCCATAGAGTTTCCAAGGCTGTACATCTGTAGGGAAGCAGACTGTCACATCTTTCTCCCGCTAAGTGGCTGGTAGGTTCCAACTGCTGACTTTTAGTTTAGCAGCTAAGTGCTTTAACCACTGCCCCACAAGGGCTCCTTAGAAATGAGTCTAAAACCAAAAAACCCAAACCTGTTGCTGTTGAGTTGATTCTGACTCATAGTGACCCTATAGGACAGAGTAGAGCTGCCCCTTAGGGTTTCCAAGGAGCAGCTGGTGGATTCGAACTGCTGACCTTTTGGTTAGCAGCTGAGCTATTAACCACTGCGACACCAGAAGTGAGTATATAGCCCTATTATTAGTGGCCACAGGTTGAGGTTTCCACAACTGTCTTATATCCACAAGTTCCTCTTTGTTCTATGGACATAATCAAAGTTTATTTTGCTTTAAATATCTACTATTCAATAACTAGAGAAAAACATTTCTGTTATGAATCTTTTTAGCAATGCATGCCATTGTGCCCAGTTTAACCAAAGCACTATTATTAGTGGTCATTCACCAATGTTTGGAACTATCACACGGTCTCATAAGGGTTGACTGGAATAAAATATGATCTATAGTGCATTGAAGTTTTAGAATCAGTAGTTGTCACATACAAAGCACTAAAAAAATATAAGGAATGAATCAGAACCTTTGGCATTAACTGTACATTTGTTAACTACAGTGAATAGTTTAACTAATATACATCTCAGTATAAAATAAATCCACTTTCTCTGTTTAGTTGTGAAGATTACAAATAATACTGTTAGCATCATTTTTATTATTGTACCAAACACTGTACTAAGCTTTATACACACATTATTTCATCAGAAGTATGAAGTACCTTACCAGTGCCTGTCATTCAGAAAAAAACTCAAGTGGTAGTTTTCATTATCTGCCTGCATCACATTTCCCTATAAAAACTGGCCTGTTCAGAACTACTTAGCTGCACTTAGGAGTCTGTTGGTATGATTTTTGCTATTCTGGCACATGGCGACCCTATGTGTTTCAGAGTAGAACTATGCTCCACAGGGTTTTCAACGGCTGTGATCTTTCAGAAGTAGATTGCCAGTCCTTTCTTCCAAGGCACTTCTGGGTGGATTTGGACCACCAACCTTTCGTAGTTGAGCACTTAACTGTTTGCGCCACCCAGGGACTCATGTTAAAGTCTTTATAATCTTCAAAGATTTCCTATCTTAACATAAATTTGAATTAAAAAAGATTGCTAGAACAGTAACAAGGTGGGCAAATGCCACTTTCCCCACTTCCCACCAGGCCCATAATAACTATCAATAATGAATTCCAACACATTTCCACTGAGCCTAATGCTGCCTTAGAATCCATGTCAACACCATGCTCAGGCAGCTCCTCAAACAGAGAAAACTGACACATGGGTGAAACCTTTTTCCATCCTGGTCTTAGGCTCTCTCATTTCTGTTAAACTGAGAGAAATTATTGACATTTATCCAACTAGCATTTATTGTAGTTCACTGTTTCCCAGGAACTGTACTAAATACTGGTACTACAACAATATCAAACTCAGTACTTGCCTCCAAGGAACTCACAGGCTATCAGGAAAATAGACTAGAAAAGTAAAAATCAATGATCACAATGCTGCTAAAATAGTTGTATAGAAAAATTATAGATGGATATATGGAGTGAAAGGGGAAATTAGTCACATCTCAGAGTGTAGGTGACTGTCAGAATGATTCCAAGCAAAGATGACTGACATTTGAGCTAATCTTTGAAAAATGGGTAAGAGTTGCTCAAGGAAAGACCATGCGGGATAGGTCATCCAAGGCAGAGAAAGTAACATACACAGATGCACTACTCACATTGTGCATTTGAAGTACAGCATATTATTTAGAACGGCTGGAATGCAGGTTGTGTAAGAATATAGGATAATATGGAAGGCTGGAAAGGTAAACAAAGCCAGATTAAATGGCTGCATTTGATTTGCTAAAGTCTGCATTTTATTCTGAAAGGGTATGAGACATATTTAAAGATTTTAAACAGGCACATGTTAGAATCACTCTTATGTTTTATAAATTTCCCTGACAGTGCTGTGGTACCTCCATTGGAAGGGAGCAACATCTGAGCAGAGGACTGTTCCACCTGAGCCTGCAATAGTCCCCGTGAGAAATTATGAAAACCTGAGCTAAGATAATCATGTTGAGAATGAAGAGGAGAGGGATGATTAGAGAGATATTGAGGATGTAGAGTCTATAGGACTTTGAGATTAATTACAGGTAGTGAAGTGTGGGAGCGGGAGGAATATATGAAGATGTCTAGAGTTCTAGATTGGACAAATCATGTATAATGATTCCATTTAATGAGAGAGGGGACATGAGAGGATGTAGTTTTGACTGCAAGATGATGGACTCAGTTTGGGATAGGTTAAGTTTAATGTGGTAATAGTACTGCTTTCACATGGAATTGTACATTTTGCAGTTCAGAATAAAGATCTGAAGCACAGAAGGTTGTAGATCAAGAGGGTGTCACTAACCTAAACTGTTAAAAATAGGAGCATAGATGAATTCACCCAAGGAAAGGAAGTTACAAGTCAAAGAAAGTTCCTATTTTCCATCTTAGGAGACAACATTTCATAGGGGTTATGACAGAAAGCACTGAAGCCAGACAGCCTAGGTTCAAACCTGGGTTCAACATTTATTACTTATGTAATCTTGAGCAAATTTCTTTACCTCTCTATGCTTCTGTGTTCTTATATGTAGGGTGTAGATACTAATAGTACCTATCTCATAGGGTTATTTTGAAATGTTAATACATGTAAAGACTTAGAACATGGCCTGTTGCGCAGTAAACATGCAATAAATGTTAGCTATTGCAATGCAAATGAGGATGATGATGATGATACAAAGAGATATACAACTTTTTCCCACTCTCAAGCCCTTTCAATAAAGAGGGGAAAAGGGGAATACAAACACATATATAAAACAAATAATAATTAATAGTGCAATGGTATAAAAAATGTTATGGTCTAAGCAAATCAATGAGTGCTAGGAAGGACATGGGATATTGATAACTTAGTGGCAATAAGTTTGTGACAAAAGTGGGACACAGGTAGTTATTGGGTAAAAGAAGAGGCACTAGTGCAGAAGCCATAGAAAGAAGTTAGTAAAGACAAATACTGCCTGATAAATAATTTTCCTTAAAACCAGGTTAAGAAAAAAAAAAAAAAATGGTGTGGCAGAGGCATCTGACCTCCTCTTAACTTCACAAGGGGGAAGGAGAATCAAGATCAACAGCACAAGGCTGATTCCTGTGAGGTATAGTTCAGATATACCTCCTCTCTCCAAACTTTTTAGCAAATCTGACATCAATTGTCCTTCCTACAGCACTCTCTACTTCTCTGCTGGGTTGGATAATTCATTGCAATGGTCACACAGAACTCACAGACCATACTCACAGTTATGGTTTATTAGGGAAGTAACATGTTACAATTCAGGTTCAGGAACACTCAGGATATAGTTCTTCTATCAGGACAGCCTCTTCTCAGCTGTGCCTGCAGAAGGCCTCTCTCTCTGACCCTTGGCCCCTCAGCTGGCCTCTGCCCTCCTTGGGCAAGTGTTACAAGTCTCTTTAGCTCCGACAATAAGGGCCCAGGGTCACCTCACTCTGCCAGTAAGCCTCGGCCCGAAGGCACTCAGCTCTTTCGCTCTGTGGGTCAGCAAGCCTAACTCTGCTGATAAGTGTCCAGAGGTACCCCACTCTGCCAGCAAGCCTCCTGCCCAAAGGTGCTCAGCTTTCTCTCACTGTGGCCCAGGACGTCCACCGTGCTGTTTCCTGCCAGTCTCCTGGTTCTGCTGCCTCTGCTGCTGCACTTCTCTGCTACTGCTTCTTGCCATCTCTCACCATCTCTGGTGTTATAGCTCTCTCTCTCTGTCTCATGGATCTAGGAGGTTCTCAGTGCAAAGATCTCAAGTCCAAAAGATCACTCCACTCCCATCTCTTCTTGGCAGTAGTCAGATTCCCCTCTGCTCTGGGATTTGCTCTCTTTTAAGCCTAGTGGGATGGCAAAACTGACCAATCCCCTTGTTAGGGTTCCATATACCTTATTTGCATTGTTAGCAAGCTATCCATAGCTCAGTGGGCCCCAAGCTCCTTATTTGCATAGCCCCACCCAATCATTGTGGGGGAGTCACAAAGACTATGGCTAGAATGGTCATATTAAGTAATTCACTGCACGGCATCAGGCCTGCCCATAGCCTTCATTTCTCAAGCAGTACAAAAGACTCAGTCCAAGAAGAAAAAAAAAATCTCAAAAAGCATGACGCTTTAAATATACGACACATTTTCCTAGGGAAGGTGGGTTCAACATTTTTATTATGGTTCCAATAGGTGAAACCAAGGTTACTAGGTAGAAGCCATAAGGAGACAGATACACAAGAGAAAGCACCTAAAATCAAACCTATCCGTAGCTCAAGAGGGTAGTCTTGGAAGGTAATAAATAAGTACCCTCTCACTTCAGGTCTCCTAGAAAGAATGTATTATATCAATGATTCAAACACCAGCTTGTTGGCCTCACTAGATGACCCTTAAGGTCTGTTCCAGTCTTAAGATTCCTTGAAAAGTACACTAGTTGAAATGCTTTATAGCTGTCATAGCATGGAATGGATTGTGGTTACTAGGAACAAATAATACACCTAGTATCATCACTAACCGGTAACATGGCTAACTTCTCTTATTGCACTTGCAACTTTAAAGAGAGGCTGAAGAATACTCCTAGGTTTTCCTAAGAAACTCTATGGAACAGGACTTCCCTTGAAACTGGGAATAATTTTATCAGCTATGAAAGAGGCCTACCCCTTCTTTCTCAGATCAGATGGAATCCTCACTGATATTTTTAGCAAGACGCCAGGAAACGTTCTTTCAACTCTTCCTGCAAGCTGGACAGACTTGCTGTAATAATAAACATCTTATATTCTGGAGAGGTTCTCTACTTAAGGCAGCTTTATGCTAACTCTGGCTTCTTGTATTCTTGTTACAAAGACGAATAAGGTTTTTTGTTGTTGTTCATTTGTTTGTTTTTGAATCAACTCTCTAGCTTCGTTTCCCTCTAGGCGTTCACACAAAACTGACAGTACCCTAAGTAATTAAAGAAAAGTCTGGGACACATTTGTAGTTATATGTAGCCACTCTTCAAAATGACTGTCAAAAAAAGAAAAAGTAATTAATCAGCTACATGAGTTATCTCCCTACGGTATTCTTGCTAAGGTTTTTATTTTATAAAGGATGTTTATTTTATGGAAGCATTTTATGGTATGACTATAAAGTGTCTCTTTCTCTTGTTTTAAGTACATTGTCCTCATCCATGAATACCAGCTAAGAACCTGTATATCTAACCATCACAATAATTCAGCTTTCTTTAAGCAATGGCAGTAATTACTGCTTGTCCGGTGAGATTTTTTTTTTATTCTTATTCCCCTTTGAAGTCTGGTGTTCCCAAACAAAGCTCGTCAACATCACTTTTTGATTATCATAAGATTTGGCACTGGTCTAGGTCATTCAAAGTCCCCCAAATTCAGAAGGCTGCTAAGACATTGAAACATGTTATATAATATACGTGGTAGAGCTTATTTTGATGAGAATAGGAAAAAATAATTTGGATCATACAAAAACCTCTCCTCATGGTTTTTGATAATGTGGCAATGTGGTTCATCCAAGAGCATTTCTAATTGATCCATTGTTCACACCCGTTATTTGCCACAAGACTTCATATTGCTTGTACATATAGAACGCATAAGATCGGGCTTTTGAGAGAAGCCAACCTCTGTTCCATGAAACAAAGTAATAAAAATCTTACATATGGGATGTGCATTTTCCGTTAACTGTTAACTGGAGTATCTATAAAATGTACCCATATGTCAGTTAGAGAATCTCTCTTTCTTCTATTCTATAGTCTTTCATTCCTCAATCGAACTAGCTTATGAGATTCCCAGCTTAAATATTTCATACACTATACACACACACACACACACAGACACACACACAAAGGGATAATATTTAATCTTTTAAATGAAGTTATTAAGAATTAAAGGCATATTGTATATGATATTATATTTTGCATTTTTTAAAGATAACACACTACAGTATCACTTTTAGTAATAAAGAAATAAGCATCCTTTTAGGAATGAAAGAAATAAGCATAAATTACCAAAGAATGAAGAAGAAACAGTTTCTAGATTTTTTTTCTCATTAAAAAGATATGTATGCTGATTATAAAAAATTTTAAATACAAACAGACACAGATAAAAAGTAAAAGCCCTCCAATCCAACTAACTAGACTCACTAAAAATAAGTGTAGATATTAAATACATTTTTCAACATGATTTTAATACTTGCATTCTATGTTGTTTCCTTTCCTTTTTTTTTAATCACAAATAATGCAGCAATGAACATCCTTTCATCTATCTGTATTAGTTTTCTATTGCTATATACAAAATTACAAAAAATTTAGCAGCTTTAAATAGCACATTTTTTTATTATCTCACAGTTCTATAGGTCAGAAGTTCAGGCACAGCATTGCTAGGTCCTCTATGCAGCATCTCACCAGGCTGAAATCTAGGTATTGCCTGGGGCTGCAATCTTATCAGAGGCCCAGATCCCCTTCCACACTCAGTGTTTGTTGACAGAATTCATTTTTTTGCAGCTGTAATATTGAACTTCCTGTTTTCATGTTGTCTGTTGACCAAGGACCATTCTCAGCTCCTAGGGGCTGCCCACAGTTCCTTGCAACAAGGCCTACTCTGTAGGACCTCACAACTTGGCTATTTGCTTCTTCAAGGACAGTAGGCATGAGATGGCAGTGATGGATATTTGCTTCCCTGGCAATCATCCTGCTGGGTTGCCATGAGTTAGCTGTGTCTCTCTATCAGCGGCTATAGCTCCTCCTAGATAAGCCTCTTACCCTTTCTGCAGTCTGATAATTATTTTATCCACTTACCCCTTTATTTTCTTCTCTTCTGCTGCTGGCCCCATGGAACTGAGCTATTCTCATTGGTTTCCTAAATCCTGCCCTTACTTTTGTAAATAGTTCCTGTATTAAATTCTCTGTAAATCTCTATATGATTCCTGCTGAAACTTGATCAATATAATATCATTTAGTCAGTTTCTTTTCTGTGTGTTTTCCCTTATTGATTTGGAGGAATTATTTCCATATACTGGATATCAATCCTTTCTCAGTTATATGCATTATAAATGTTCAATCTGCAGCTTGCTTTGAACTTTATTTATGGCATCTTTTACAATACAGATTTTGTTTTTCTTTTTTAAGATTGTCAAATATTTCAAATCTTTTCTCTTTGGTCCTTGCTCAAAAAATTGTTCTCGACTTCCAGGCAACATGGCGCTATAGACAGAAGCACCATACCATCCCTCCATAGCAAAGATCCAAAAAACTAGTCAATCAGAGTCACACGTCAATTCTGAAACATAAGCATCAAATGAAGAGATAAAGAACTCAGCCAAGCACTGAATGGAATAAGAAACTGACCAAGAACAGATGGCAAGGAGAGATACACGCAGAGGTCCTTTTTCGGCTAAACCAGCACGGATCTGCCATCTTGGACTCCTATCAGAGATCAGTGAATGGGGGTGCAAGAAAACAGCTTCATGGAGCTACCAGCAGGAAACAGAACAACCAGTAACCAGCGATATACACTTTCCCACCCTCCACCCTTCTTCACCCACACTCGGCCTCCTCTGCTTCCCGCGGCCACAGTCTCTTGGCCGGGAAGCACTGACTTCACCCTGGTGTCACTTGGATTCCACCTGTCCGCACTGGCTGGCTCTCTGAGTGCCATTTGTTGGCTGCTGGTGTTGCTTTTTTCTGCTTCATTAGATTTCTTCCTTACCTCTCACCATCTCCACCTCCTTTCTCTCAAATACCTGGCTCTGTGTGCCATCTTTGCTTCTTCCTGAAAGGCTGCAAAACACCACTTGACTGTGAAACTGCTTCCTGGACTGTGCCACCACACTGGTGGGACCTCCAGGGCTTTTTATTTGTTTGTTTGTTCTGTTTTGATATGTTTTCTTTTCTTTTCTCAGCTTGGGGGCCCCTTCTAGCCAGGCAGTACCACATGGCTTGGGAGCTACTCCCTTACTCTGCACAGATGCACAGTGACATCCCTGCGGCCATTTCTTTTTTCTTTTTCTTTTCTTTTTTTTTTCTTTGTTTTGTTTTCTTCTCTCTCTTTTTTCCATTTTTGAATTTCTTCATTTCTTTCTCGTCTCTGTATACTTACCTTCTCTTCCTGTCTCCTGAATACCTGGCACTGTGTGAAACCTCTACCCCTTCTAGCCAGGCTGTATTTCATGGTCTGGAAGCAACTTTCCCAGTCCTAGCAGCCATACCGGTGGGATCCCTGGGGGCTTTTCTTTCTTTTTTTCCTTCCAATTATTATTTATTCATTTTTTCCTTTTACCCTTTTGTTTTCAATTTCAGTTTTTCTCCATTTCTCAGTCTCTCATCTCCCCACTCCAATAGCAACCTCCCTTAGCACTCTTTTTTGTTTGTTTGTTTGTGTGTATGTTTTTGGCTCCTGTTCCTCTCTCCTCTCTCTCCTCTTTCCCCTAACTATCTTAGCTCCACACATCACAATGTACCCCCTCCTTCCTGCCTAACTGCACTGTGTGCTGAACATCACACTCCCAAGCAGCACAGGCACAGCCTACCAGAACCTGCCCTGCACTGATTCTGAGTCCACCCTGTCAGCCCTAGTATGTACTACAAACAACCCATCCCAGCAACTCTCCTTCAGCTGGACCTGCCCTGCTCTACCATACCTGAGAGACTGACCCTGCCTACTGGAGTAGGAGGTGAAAAGTATCGTGCCCACAGATGAGCAAACAACAAAGAAAGCACAGCCTGCCTGCTCAAATAACCAAATAGAGCAAAAAGGCAGGACAAAACAAACAAATCTATAATCAGTAAATGAGGAAAATAACTACTGAATGCCCCAAAGACAGCAGACAATATCAAAACAT
The DNA here is from genome assembly GCA_030035585.1 of Dugong dugon. Lineage (NCBI taxonomy): Eukaryota > Metazoa > Chordata > Mammalia > Sirenia > Dugongidae > Dugong > Dugong dugon. Next base: position 50,957,318 of record CM057472.1, read on the forward strand.
ATACAAAAACAGGACAGGATGGTTCCAGTAGGCATCCAAAATAAAACACCAGATGACTTTCCAGTAGAAGAAAAGGAACTAGAATTACCTGAAAGGGAATTCAAATCTTTTATATTCAGAATTATCCAAGAGTTGAAGCAAAACGCAGACAAAAACGAGGAAAAAGTAGACAAATTCATGGAAAATACAGACAAAAAATGGAAGAAATCAAGAAAATAAAACAGGAACAAAATGCTAAAATAAATTCACAACTATAAATCATACAAAAACAACAATTAGAAATCCAAAAGAAAAACAACAAGATTTCATAAATGGACAGTGTCATTGAAGGGCTGAGGAGTAGGTTTGAAATGATGGAAGACAGGATCAGCAAAATTGAAGACAAACGCTTGGATACAACTCTGTTTAAGGAAAAATCAGAAAAAAGAACAAAGAAAAATGAAGAAACCCTGAGAATTATGTGGGATGCAAACAAAGGCAAAAATCTTTAAGTAATTGTAGCGTCAGAACAGGGAGAAAACAGAAAACACAGAGAGGATCTGTCATGGATTGAATTGTGACCCCCAGAAAATGTGAGTATCAATTTGGCTAGGCCATGATTCAAAGTATTGTGTGGTTGCCCTCCATTTTGTGATTGTAGTTTTGTGTTAAAGAGGATTAGGGTAGGATTGTAACACCACCCTTATCCAGGCCACATCCCTGATCTAATGTAAAGGGAGTTTCCTTAGGGTGTGGCCTTCACCACCTTTTCTGTCTCGAGAGATAAAAGGAAAGGGAAGCAAGCAGAGAGTGGGGGAGCCTCATACTACCAAGAAAGCAGTGCTGGGAGCAGAGCATGTCCTTTGGACCTGAGGTTCCTTTGCAGAGAAGCTCCCAGACCAAGGGAAGATTGATGACATAGACCTTCCTCCAGAGGCAACAGAGAAAGTGTTCCCCTGGAGCTGATGCTCTGAATTTGGACTTCTAGCCTACTGGATTGTGAGAGAATAAACTTCTCTTTCTTAAAGCCATCCGCTTGTGGTATTTCTGTTATAGCATCACTAGATGACTAAGACAGAATTTGGTACCAGGAGTGGGGTGCTGCTGTAACAGATACCTAAAATGTGGAAGCAGTTTTCAAACTGTGAACGGATACAGGAATGGCAGTGGCAGAGGACTAGCAGCAGCAGAACCAGGAGACCAGCATGAGACAGCTCTGACCCACGGAGCAAGAGAGCTTAGTGCCTGTGTGCAGGAGGCTTCCTGGTGGAGTGGGGTGCCTCCAGGCACTTATTGGTGGAGGTAGGCTTGCCGACCCACAGAGCAAGGGAGCTGAGTGCCTGTGTGCAGGAGGCTTCCTGGCGGAGTGGGGTGCTTCCAGGCATTTATTGGTGGAGCTACCCAGCTTTGGAGCACTTGCCCCAGCCAGGCAGATGTGGGCATGAGTTCTGAGGGCCGAGAGGCTGCAGGAAGCAGAAGCTGAAGGGACAAGGGACACAAGAAGCCAAGCTGTCTCAGTTTCAAAAGGTATGGCTGTGACCTCTGGGGTTTCAAAGGGTGGAGCCATGGCCTCTGGTGTTTCTAAGGGTGGAGTTGCCACTCAGATGGACTAGGAGAAGGGTGCACCTAAAGCCAAGGGAGCAGAGTTGCTGTCCCAGTGGGCCTGGAAGGCAGAGCTGAAACCTAGGGCTGAGGTGCCTCCACTCAGAATCTGGTGAGTGTGGCCTATACCTAGAATCTTGAGGGCAGGGCCATTGTGTAAATTGTCTCAGAGAACAGTGGATTATTTTAAAGCCTTGAGGGCTAATGTAATGTGTTCTGCTGACTTGCTTGGTGCCTGTTATCCATTCTTTTCCTCCAGTTTCTCCCATTTATAATGGAAATGTCTAGCTTGTGCCTATTTCACCATTGTACCTTTGCAAGCAGATAACTTGTATTCTAGATTTCACAGATGAAAAGAAGTTTTTGGATTTTGGACTTGGAGTTAAACGTTTGCTATGATATTATGGGATGAATATGTTTTGCATATTGCAAGGATGTAATTTTTTGAGGGCAAAAGGGTGGAATGTCATGGATTGAACTGTGTCCCCCAAAAAGTATGTGTATCAATTTGGCTAGGCCATGATTCAAAGTATTGTGTGGTTGTCCTCCATTTTGTGATTATAGATTTCCATTAAAGAGGATTACAGTGGGACTGTAACACACCCTTACCCAGGTCAAATCCTTGATCCAATGTAAAGGGAGTTTCCCTGGCCTGCACCACCTTTTCTCTCTCAAGAGATAAAAGAAAGGGAGGCAAGAAGAGAGTAGGGGATCTCATACCACCAAGAAAGCAGTGCTAGGAGCAGAGGGATCCTTTGGACCTGGGGTTCATGTACAGAGAAGCTCCTACTCCAGGGAAAGATTGACGACAAGGGCCTTCATCCAAAGCTGATAGAAAAAGCCTTCCCCTTGAGTTGATGCCACGAATTTGGACTTCTAGCCTACTAGACTGTGAGAAAATAAATTTCTCCACTTCTGGTATGTCTGTTAGAGCAGCACTAGATGATGAAGATGGGATCATTGAAGAGTTGCTGACAGAAAACTTCCCCAATATCATGAAGGATGAAAAGATTACCATCCAAGGAGCTCAACAAACCCCATATAGGATAGACCCCAAATGAAATGACAAAGACATATCATAATCACACTCACTAAAATCAAAGAAAAACAAAGAATCCTGAGAGCAGCTCAAGAAAAACAAAAAGTCACATACAGAGGAGAAACAATAAGACTAAGCTCGTATTATTCAGCAGAAACCATGCAGGCAAGAAGGCAATGGGTTGACATACATAAAACCTTGAAAGAAAAAAATTGCTGGCCAAGAATAATATATCCTGCAAAACTCTCAGTCAAATATGATGGTGAAATCACGTCATTTCCAGATAAAAAGAAATTAAGGGAATATGTGAAAACCAAACCAAACTTACAAGACTTATTAAAGGGAGTCCTTTGATCTGAGAACAAACAACATCAGACCATAGGCTGAATCTAGGACACAGGATTATACTAGCCAGATACCAACCTAGGAAACGAACTCTTAAGGACTATCCAAAACCAAAAGAATTACAACAGGGAACCAGAGAGGTTAATCTGTAAATGACAATAACATCAGAACAATAAAAGAGGGAACAAATGGTGTAGGTATAGAACCATCTAATGGAGAGAAAGGCAAGGCGATACCAAGTAATAATAGACTGGTTCAAATGTAGGAAGGTAAGGGTAAATTTCTAGGTAACCACAAAGAAAGTTTACAAACCTACTCATCAAAATAAAGAAGAAAAACATAAAGTCTCAGTAAAAACAAAACCTACAAAAACAAAAGAAATGAAAAAAATCCACAAATGGAATTCAGCAGAATAAGAGGAACAAAGAAAATGTCAGCACCACAAAAAAAGCACTTCAAAATGACAGCAACAAACTCACACCTATCAATATTTACTCTGAATTTAAATGGCCTAAATGCACCCATAAAGAGATGGAGATTGACAGAATGGATTAAAAAACAGGATTCATCAATATGCTGTGTACAAGGGACACACGTTAGAAACAAAGATGTACATTTATTAGAAATCAAAGGATGGAAAAAAATCCATCAAGCAAACAGCTACCAAAAAAGAACAGGAGTGGCAATACTAATCTCTGATAAAATACACTTAAAACAAAATCCACCATAATAGACAAAGAAGGACACTATATAATGATTAATGGGATGATCCATCATGAAGACTTAACCATAATCAACCAATGCACCCAATAGACAAGGCTTCAAAATACATATAACAAACTCTAACAGCACTGAAAAGCAAAGTTGACAGTTCCACAATAATATTAGGAGACTTCAACACACCACTGTCAGTAAAGGAGAGAAAATCTAGAAAGAAACTCAGCAAAGATACAGAAGACTTAAGGGCACAATCAGCAAACTTGATCTCATAAACATATATAGAACACTACACCCAACAGCTGCAAAGTACACATTCTTTTCCAATGTACATGGAACATTCTCCAGAATAGACTACATCTTAGGCCACAGAGCAATCCTTAACAAGATCCAAACCACTGAGATAATACAAAGTATCTTCTCTGACCACAATGCCATCAAGGTAGAAATTAACAACAGGAAGACCAAGGAAAAGAAATCATTACATGGAAACTGAAGAACACCTGATTACACATCACTAGGTAATAGAAGAAATCAGAGATGCAATCAAAAAATTCCTAGAATCAAATGAGAATGAAAACACATCATACCAAAAACTTTGGGGCACAGTAAAGGTAGTCTTCAGGGGACAATTTATAACAATAGATACACACATCAAAAAAGAAGAAAGGCACAAAATCAAAACATTAACTACACAACTCAAATAGCAAGAGAACAGCAAAAAAAGAAAAAGGCCCACAGCCACCAGAAGAAAGGAAATAATAAAGATCAGAGTAGAAATAAATGAAATAGAGAACAGAAAAACAATAGAAGGAATCAACAAAACCAGAAGTTGGTTTTTTAAAAGAATCAACAAAATTGACAAACCCATGGCCAAACTGACAAAAGAAAAACAGGAGAGGACGCAAATAACCCAAATAAGAAATGAAATGGGAGACATTACAACAGACCCAAATGAAATAAAAAGGATTATGATAGAGTATTATGAAAAACTATACTCCAATAAATTTGAAAACCTAGAGGAAATAGATAAATTTCTAGAAACACGCTACTGACTCAAACTACCACAAAGTGATGTGGAAAACCTGAACAGACCCATAACAAGAGAAGAGACTGAAAAGGTAATGAAAAAAACTCCCAACAAAAAAAGCCATGGCCCAGATGGCTTCACTGGAGAATTCTACCAAACATTCAGAGAAGAGCTTATGCCAGTACTATTCAAACTATTTCAGAGCATAGAAAATGAAGCAACGATTCTAAATTCATTCTATGAAGCTAGCATAACCCTGGTACCAAAACCAGGCAAAGATGCCACAAAAAAAGAAAATTATAGACCAATATCTCTCATGAATATAGATGCAAAAATTCTCAGCAAAATTCTAGCCAATAGAATTCAGCATCATATCAAAAAAATAATACACCACGACCAAGTAGGATTCATACCAGTTATGCAAAGATGGTTCAACATTAGAAAATCAATCAACATAATCCACCATATAAATAAAAGGAAAGAAAAGAATCACATGATCGTCTCAATTGACGCAGAAAAGGCATTCGACAAAGTCCAACATCCATTCCCAATAAAACAGGTATAGAAGGGAAATTTCTCAAGATAATAAAGGGCATCTATGCAAAACCGACACTCAATTTCATTCTTAATGGAGAGAGGCTGAAAACTTTCCCCTTGAAAACAGGAACAAGACAAGGATGCCCTTTTTCTCCACTCCTACTTAACATTGTGCTGGAAGTCCTAGCTAGAGCAATAAGGCAAGAAAAAGGAATAAAGGGCATCCAAATTAGTAATAAAGAAGTTAAATTGACCCTGTTTGTGGATGATATGATACTATACATAGAAAACCCTAAAGACTCCATGAGAAAACCACTGGAACTAATTGAAAGAGTCAGCAGAGTAGCAGGATACAAGATAAACATACAAAAATCAGTTGGATTCTTATACACCGATAAAGAGAATAATGAAAAGGAAATCAGGAAAACAATACCATTTATAATAGCTCCTAAAAAATAAAATACTTAGGGAATAAATCTAACCAGGGATGTAAAAGACCTATACAAAGAAAACTACAAAACACTACTGCAAGAAACTGAAGGGGATCTACATAAATGGAAAAACATACCATGCTCATGGATAGATAGACTCAACATAATGAAAATGACAATTCTACCCAAAGCAATTTACAAATGCAATGCAATCCCAATCCAAATACCAACAACATTCTTCAAAGAGATGGAAAAACTAATCATTAACTTTATATGGAATGGGAAGAAGCCCCGAATAAGTAAAGCACTACTGAAGAAGAGGAATAAAGTTGGAGGATTCACACTACCTGAACTCAGAACCTAGTATACAGCTACAGTAGTCAAAACAGCCTGGTACTGGTACAACGACAGATACTTTGACCAGTGGAAGAAAATTGTGAACCAAGATGTAAAATCCATCCACCTATGGTCGCCTGAAAGGGCCCCAAATCCATCAAATGGGGAAAAGACAGTCTGTTTAACAAACGGTACTGGCAAAACTGGATGTCCGTCTGCAAAAAAATGGAACAGGACACATACCTCACACCGTATACAAAAACTAATTCAAAATGGATCAAAAACTAAAAATAAAGCCCAAAACTATAACGTTTGTAGAAGAAAAAATAGGGTCAATGCTAAAGGCCCTAATGCACAGCATTAACAGGATACAAGCCATAACCAACAACACACAAACCCCAGAAAATAAGCTAGATAACTGAGATCTAAAAACTAAACACTTCTGCTCATCAGAAGACTTCACCAAAAGGGTAAAAAGAGAACCTACAGCCTGGAAAAAAATTTTGGACATTACAAGTCAGACAAAGGTCTCATCTCTAAAATCCACAATAAAATCCAACACCTCTACAACAAAAAGACAAATAATCCAGTTAAAAACTGGACAAAGGAAATGAACAGACACTTCACCAAAGAAGACATTCAAGCAGCCAACAGACACATGAGGAAATGCTCGTGATCACTAGCCATTAGAGAAATGCAAATTAAAACCACAGTGAGATACCATCTCACCCTGGCATTATTGGCACGAATCAAAAACACTAGAAATAACTAATGTTGGAGAGGCTACGGGGAGATTGGAACTCTTATGCACTGGTGGTGGGAATGCAAAATGATACAACCAATTTTGGAAAATGATATGGCGCTTCCTTAGATAGCTAGAAATAGAAATACCATACGATCCTGCAATCCCACTCCTAGGAATATATCTTAGAGAAATAAGAGCCGTCACATGAATAGACATATGCACACCCATATTCACTGCAGCAGTGTTCACAATAGCAAAAAGATGGAAACAACCTAGATGCCCATCAACTGATGAAGGGATAAACAAACTATGGTATATACAGACAATGCAGTATTATGCAATGATAAAGAACAATGATCAATCTGTTAAGCATCTCATAACATGGATGAAACTGGAGGACATTATGTTGAGTGAATCACAAAAGCACAAATATTGTATGAGACCTCTACTGTAAAAGTTTACACACAAAAAGAAACAATCTTTGTTGGTTACGAAGGATGGGAGGGGTGGTGGAGGAGAATTAAATAGGCAATAGATAAGTGGTATCTTTGGTGAAGGGTAAGACAGTAAACAATACTGGGGAAGCCAGCACAACTTGTACAAGGAAAGGTCATGTAAGCTCCATAGACACATCCAAACTCCCTAAGGGACTGAATTGCTGGACGGAGGGCTGTGGGGACCATGGTCTCAAGGAACTATCTCAGTTGGCATAACACAGTTTATAATGTTCTATATTCTACCTTGGTGAGTAGCATCTGGGATCTTAAAAGCCTGTGAGCAGCCATCTAAGATACTCCACTGGTCTCACCCCTTCGGGAGTAAGGGGGAATGAAGAGAACAGGATACAAGGAAAAGATTAGCCCAAAAGACTAATGGACCACGGCTACCATGGCCTCCACCAGACTGAGTCCAATACAGTTAGATGGTGCTTGGCTCTGACCAGGATCACAACAGAGGGTCCTGGACGGAGGTGGAGAAGGATGTAGAACAAAATTCTAACTCACAAAAAAAGACCAGATTTACTGGCTTGACAGACTGGAGAAACCCTGAGTGCATGGCCCCCAGACACCCTTTTAGCTCGGTGGTGAAGTCATTCCCAAGGTTCACCATTCAGCCAGGGAGTGGACAGCCCCATAAAAAAACGGGACCTATGAGGCACAGGGACAAGGACTAGAAGGCAAGAGGGGACAGGACAGCTGGTGATAGGGAGCGCAAGGTTGAGAAGGGACAGTGTTGACATGTCATGGGGTTGTTAACCATTGTCATATGGAAATATGTGTACTAACTGTTCAATAAGAAACTATTTGTTCTGTAAACCTCCATTTGAGGTCCAAAAAAAGAATTATCTATGTGAGATCAAATTGACAACAGCAACTTAAAAGGTTTGATGGGAAGCCTAGGGGACAGTGAGTTGAAGATAATGGTGATGGAATAATTTGGAAAAGGGTAGTGAGAATAGCAGCACAACTGGAAGAATGTAATCGATGTCACTGAATTTTGAAATGGTGTAACTTTGGCTGTGTATATTTTCACCAAAAAAAAAAGCCCTCCAAGGTTGAGAAGGGAGAATGTTGACATTTTGTGGGGTTGTTAACCAATGTCATAAAACAATATGTGTACTGACTGTTTAATGAGAAACTATTTGTTCTGTAAACCTTCATCTAAAGTACAATAAAAAAAAAATTGTTCTCTACTCCAAATTCATAAAACAATTCTCCTATAATTCATTTTAGAGTTATAATTTTGCTTTTCCAAGTAAATTTTTAATTTCTTTTTGTGTATGGCAAAACTTAAACATTTTAGCTTTTTTTTTTCCCCTACTTGGTTAACCAACTGTCATGATATAATTTTTTGAACAAACCAGCTATTTTCAGTGGTCCCTGAGGCCCAGCTCAGCTCCTGCCCTTCCTATATTTATCATTTCACTTTTTTACCTTAACTAGACTGAACTGTATTTCTACTGACTGCAATCAAAAGAGTCTTGGCTCATATTGACCATAGAACATGCTTTGAAAAGATAAGGAAGTAAAGACAGAAAAGGCATCACAAATTAGTAATAATAAAAAGTAAGGTGGTCATGTTCTTAGAAATCTCCATGAGATCAAAGAATAAGTCAAGCGAGGGAACAAGAGTGAAAGTGCTAGCCAAAGAGGAGACTGTTACTAAGAATTTCAGAAAAACAGCAGTTCTAAATGGTGACAAAATTCAGTGTGTGGTCATGGGGCTGCATTGTTGAAATAGCATGAAGGTCAAGGTTTAGGAAGTTGAGGAGAATGGGAAACTTAAGGCAAAGAGGCTGGATAAAATCCACATCCTGAAAATATTAAGAATATTAGGAATAACTAGCTATATATCCTATCATAGAATAACACACATGGACTCTAATCCATGCCGGTTTTTTAGCTAATAAATGGGATTTTTTAAAAACATACATTTTCAATAATCAACAGGTCCGTTAAAATCCAATAAGACCTTCAATTTTATCTCAAATTAAAAAATGAGAGGACGGATGTTTTGAGCTGCTGCGGAGTTAGTCCTGACGCATGGCGACCCCATGCACAACGGAACAAAACACTTCCCAGTCTTGTACTAACCCATGATCAGTTGTGGATTGGACCGTTATGATACGCAAGGCTTTCATTGGGTGATTTTCAGAAGTAGATTGTCAGGCTTTTCTTCCTAGTCTGTCTTAGTCCGGAGGCTCCAATGAAACCTGTTCAGGATCACAGCAACACAGAAGCCTCTACTGGCAGATGGGTGGTGGCTGTACATGAGGTGCATTGGCCAGGAATTGAACCTAGATCTCCCACAAGAAGGCATGAGAATTCTGCCATTGAACCACCACTTCTTCCATGACAGGATGGATATTAACAATAACAACAACAAAAAGTTTTTTCAAAAAATCTGGTAAAGATGAATGAAGGAAAAATAACATTTTAAATGCAATAATAAATAGCATTTATTTATTGATGCCTATCTACTTCATTTACTGTACAATGTACTTTACATACATTAGTTCATTCTACATTGTAGGCTGTAAAGCAGAGAATCAAACCCAGAACTGATTGAGCCCCAACACAATTCTCTCAGACACTTTCTCTACATATCTACTTTTATCTGCAGTAAAAAATTTGTAAAATAAGCTAAATAAAATGCTTTGCCAAATAAAAGCTTCAATAATTAAAACATGTTTTCATATTGCCTAAAAACTTATAATAATGAGTACCACATCAGAACAGTCTGTATTATTACCAAACATATTTACAATAATTTTTTTTTTTCATAATACACCTCTATTGAACATTTCTCTAATTAATTTAAAATCTCATCAGGAGATAACCTTTACTTTGACACAGCATCTTTCAAAATACATTTTTGAAACCCCATTGTTATACATTCTAATAATCAAGTAAGAAAAGCTTAGAATAGAAATAAAGGGATTATTACTTTGACACAGCATCTTTCACAGCATCTCTGACACAGCATCTTTCAAAATATATTTTTGAAACCCCATTGTTATACATTCTAATATCAAGTAAGAAAAGCTTAGAATAGAAATAAAGGGATTGAATTAATCAGTCAACAATGATTAATTAGGCATGTATTCAAAGTGAGATTTCAATTCTCTTCATTCCCTTGGCTTGATGCCACATTTTGTTAGTCCAATGAGAACTCTGTTTTCTGTCAAGTTGATGAAAAATTTAAAATTCTGGTACTTAGATACATATATTTTTTTCTGATAATAAGTGACATGATGATGACCATCAAGATTCTGTATAATTTGGATAAAGATTTCTTTAAATTATAGCAAAAATAGTAATAACATTGCAAGCATAAATTCTGATTATAAAAAGTTTCATTTTGTTCTTAAACCATTGTTGCTGTTGTTAGGTGCCATCGAATCAGTTCCAGCTCACAGTGACCCTATGTACTACAGAACAAAACACTGCACAGTCCCGTGCCATGCTCACTGTCGCTTTTATGCTTGAGCCCACTGTTGCAGGCACTGTGTCAATCCATCTCGTCGAGGATCTTCGTCTTTTTCACGGACCCTGTACTTTACCAAGCATGATGTCCTTCTCCAGGGACTGATCCCTCCTGACAACATGTCCAAAGTATGTAAAACTACATAATCCTTTTCTAAAATACAGTTTAAAAGGATTAAGTATCTGACCTAAATTATGTCTGTTAGTTGCTATTTTAAATAGATAAGTTTAAATAGGTACATTTTGGAGCACTTTTCTATAAGTGGGCCTAGCTTAGGGTATAAAAACATCTCCCAAGAATATGACGGTATTCTCTGGACTTGATTTAAAATAACTATTGCATGTAGTTGCTGTGTGCCGTCGAGTCGATTCCAACTCATAATGACCCTTGCTAACTAACTATACAAACAATAATTGACTGAAAAATAGATTTTGTGCATAACAATTGCTGTTGATGCTATTGGCAATTTAATATCAGTTAACATCTTTTGGTTAATATCTTTCATATTCTGCTCAAGCATTTAAAGGTTTCCCAAGTGACTTTTTCCCTAAATATTTAGGTTTCAGAATAATTTTCCCAAGATACATTAGATGGTTTCTTTTCAAACTAAATTTCAGTTTTAATCGGTTTCTACTTATATATATGTATTTTTTTTTACTTCACTATATCCATTTGTATTACTCCTCTATCCTTTGTGGTGTTGGCAGATAACATTTAATAAAGAGCTGTTGCAAATTAAATTAATTTTATTTAAGATTGTTAATACAGATATGAAATAAAAGTAGGGCTGACTCATAATTTAGGGTTAGACCTCGGCTTAACTCTTATTGAATCAATATGCTCTACCTGCTTTTCTGTTTTAGTTTATCAATCTTTTGACATTTTAGTCTATGCATGTTTCACTACAAGTTATTTTGAACTAATTTTTCAAATGAGATGAGATACCTGATATGAAGCACCTTACTATGCAGTACAAAACTGTTTTTATTAGGGTCCTTTTCTCTATGAACTCTACATATGAATCACTAACCAAATCAGCTTGTCCTAACTGATATTTCTATAGTCACATTGACAATATTGTTTCAGATATTTTTAAGTAATATTGTACAGTTGATGACCACATAATCAGTCTGATTAACTTGATTAAGAAATTGGTGTGATCAAAATAACCACCCCAGAAGTAATATCCTCTTAAAAACAGAGAACACGACCACATTTCCACTCTTTTTCACAAATCAATAAAAATATTAATCCAGCACTTAGATTATCCTCAGTGGACATTTGCCCCTATGAAGAATTGAATTATCATCCAATTCTCTACTCAACCAATAATATACATTTCAATATCGATTCATTTTGTTAGCTATTTTCTGTTTATGAGTCCCTGGGTGGTGCAAATGGTTAAACACTCGGCTGCTAAACAGAAGGCTGGAGGTTCAAGTCCACCTAGAGGTGCCTCAGAAGAAAGGCTTGGCGATCTACTTCTGAAAAATCAGTCATTGAGAACCCTATGAAGCACAGTTCTATTGTGACACACATGGAATCAACTCATTGGGAACAGGTTTTATACTTAGACCACTCAACACATTCACAAGAATAATCAACATACCCCTACCACTGAACAACCAAAGAGCTAAGGAGATAATTATCATTAATTTTTTAAAAAAGCAAGTGACATCTAAATAACAATCAAGTTAATATAGCTTAAAAGTCAAAACTGAAAAAAAAAATCTAGTTACACTTTATATGCTCCACAGATAGACACCAAATCCCTTGCACCTGAAATGTGGTGCTTAGTGTTCCCTCAGGAATAGTGATATTAAAGCCAAGTTAGAGGACTTTTGGGAAGCACATGTCACTTCACAGATCTAAGAACCATGTAACTAAAAGAAAGCATGAGGAAAATAAATTCATTGCTCAGTATGTAAAAGCATATTTTTTGACAGTTTTGTAGGCCTGTGAGCATGGACATGGACTCATCTTTGTGTGTGTGGCTTTCCTGCTTCATTTTTTTCTATGACTGTTTACATTTTATATATTGCTTTCAGTCACTAGACCAAAGCAGAAAGTTAAAAAGTAAAGAATTCAACCAGTCAATTAATTTGTCCACTGATCTCCACTTTCAATAAAATTGACAAAATGATTGACTGTTTTGTCCTCAACTAGTCAGAACTAGTCAGATTGGCTTTGGTCATCAATAAAGCTTTTACTGATCCACATTAAAATGTGGGGGAAAGATAGGCAATAAAATAAATCTTTTATAAAGTAAAAATTGTTCAGTTACAGTAGTACCTTCTACTGAGTTTTGGTTCACTGTCTCAGTAACGAAAAGGTGATGACAGTCCATAGTAGTTGTATTGATGAAGGTGGTGATGTCTTATGACCTTACTTGGCAAAAGTACTCTGTGATTGCATCCCAATATTTTGTCAATTTTAAATTATGTTCAAATCTAAAATCTAAGAACCATTGATTTAGGGTATAAAAATTATAAATCCAAGAGAGTTCTTAAGAAATCACTATCTACACTATCTCCTAGAGTTGGCGCAAGGATCATATGAGTTCATAAGTGTAAAGTGCTTAGAACAATAACTGACACCTATCACCAAAACAAAAAACAAACTTGTTGCCATTGAGTCAATTCTGACTCATAGAGACACTACAGGGCAGAGAAGAACTGCCCCACAGGGTTTCCAAGGAGTGGCTGGTGGATTTGAACTGTCAACATTTTGGTTAAGCAACCGCGCTCTTAACCACTGTGCCATCAGGGCTCCAGCACATAATAAGCACTGTTTAAGTGTTTGCGTTTATTATTATTGTGAAGCCCAGGAAGGACTGAGCCACTAGCAAATCTAAGGATTTCTTGACTGAAACATACATTACCAAGTTTTTGTCACTGTTGCTGTTACTTCTTTTAAGTCTTCCAAAAAAAGTTCTTATGGCATTGCCTGCTACAATTTGTGTTCGAACACAACTATATAGCTTAAAAGTCAAAACCCTGAAAAAAAAATCTAGTTACACTTTATATGCTCCACAGATAGACATCAAATCCCTTGAGCTTAAAATGTGGTGCTTAGTGTTCCCTCAGGAATAGTGATATTAAAGCTAAATTAGAGGACTTTTGGGAAGCACATGTTACTTCACGGATCTAAGAACCAAGTAACTAAAAGAAGGCACGAGGAAAATAAATTCATTGCTCAGTATGTAAAAAACATATTTTTTGACAATTTTATAGGCCTGTGAGCATGGACATGGACTCATTTTTGTGTGTGTGGCTTTCCTGCTTCATTGCACAGTTGTGTTTGAACATAACTAATGGCCCAGAAGAAAACTTCAAAAAGGCTTTTGTAAAGTTAAGGGCTTTTATTATTTAACAGAACTAATTTAACATATTATTTAGCAAAATAATTAGTTTAAAAACAATAAGTATGGATGCAGTAGTATAAGTTTATGGTTCTTAAGGTGAATTCGTTTTCATGAACTAGAATATATACTTAAAAATAGAATTGGTTCAGCTATACATTAAAATGAAACAGCATAGTGCCTTTGGCTCTCTGAACTCTAATCTCTTGGCTTCTTTGAAAAAATGATTGAATTTCTTATCTAAATATTGGATACTCTTCACCAACTAACTGAAAGTCAAAATTCTTTTCTGGATAAAACTTTAAATTTTCAGGTATGATCCTGGGTTAATGACTCAAATGACCACTATAAATTATATATTAAAATAACTTTCAGATGATCTTGGTTACTTTTAAAAATGTGAATGTGAAAATCTGTATTTCAAAATCAAGAAATGATTGGAAAGCTAGTACCTAAACTGGAAATGACTGCTTCTCATTATCTAGCTGGATTCACCAAATTTTTACTGCCTATCAAGAGATAATTTAACTTTGGGCAATCTATACCCTGAAATTGCTATTTAAAAATTTTAGAGGAGATAGTTTGGATTTTATAGCTTTGAATATCCCATACATCTGTATTTACAGATACATGCATGTTTCATTATAAAATTACTTTTACTATGAGGTCCAATATTAATTTCTGTTCTCTGATTTATTAAAATCCTGCAATATTTTATGTGTATTTCACCTATAAATTAAAACGTAAAATATGGTATGGGTTTTTTCTTAGATTACAAAATCAAATTTTAAACAAAAAGCCCTGGTATTCAAAGGCAAGGTTGCTAATCAGTCAATAAATACTTAAATCATGGTTCAGTGATTTAGCACCCAAAATGTGATGGCACTAGCCCACCTTAGCTTTATTGCCATATTAGCTACTCTTCACATCACAGTCACCTCTGGTTACTAATTTGGATGCTCAGGACAGAATTCTTCATACTTCTGTGACTCCAGATTGGTACAATGACTCTCATGAGATAGCTGATCCACTGGACTCCCAGCCCTCTCCAGATACTGCTGTTACTACTATTATTCTGTTTTCAGCAGAAAAGCATGTGTATCTCCTAAAAGTTCTAAAAATTCTACTGGCTTAGTCTTCCAGTATTTACTTCTTAAAGATATTCCAAGATATTCACATGTTCAACTCTGTGCCAATGATTAATACAAATTTTGGATCATAGGTAAGCAACACTAAAGATAATTCTGTTAGGATAAATAACTAAAATTTCAAAATATTACAAATCAATAAATATCATGAAGGCAAGGAATGGTGAAAAGTATATATTAAAATCAGTCACATTTCAAAAGCACTTCCTGAAAGCAGAAGAAAATTGGTAAAAGTACCTTCTAAGCTAACTGTTGACACCAAAGAACGTAAAATGAATTTTTTAACATCAAAACAAACTGAAGAATAAAATAAGTAAGAGAAAAATCAAGAGTACATGTTTCTGTTTTTACTTTGTGGCAAAAAGCGTAAGAAAGTTTTATGAGCAAAATATCACTTGTATTACTCCATCACCGCTAAGTTCATTTCAGCAGGTTCTTTTCCGTTGTGGGAGAGAGTTCCAAATTGATCCTAGGAGTCCCTGCCTGCAGAAATTTCAGCCCAGAAAAGGACACATTTTATTCCATCACCAACTTCTTTAGTAAATTTCTCCCCATTTTTTTTTACAGAATTTAGAAATAATAGTCTTAACACTTACTCAGGTACCTGGCTGGGTTTGACTCCACTGGTTATCACTGCCTCCTTCTAAATTACTATTACCACACATACTGTCATTGAGTAGAAGGGCCCCTTACTCCAACTACACGTTCTTTCAAGACATCCTTAAAATCCCCATAGTTACAAGTAACAGAAATTTGTATGTAATCAGCAGTGACTCTAATTAACTACATGTTTTAATTCTTAAATTGACCTAATTAATGCAAACATTTCAAAACATGTGGTATATTTTCCCCTTGAAAATAACATGAGTATGCTTTCCTTCCCCGTGACAGAACTGATAAAAGTTGAAGTAACTATTATCAGAACATATAATTTCATTATGATGCTTAATTTAGTAAAATGTGGCACCAAAACCTTTTGATTCATTAATACGTACTTTGCAATTTTGCACATTTAAAAAATCTACAATATAACTTTTTTTTTTAATAATCTTTTGAATTTGTTCATAGTAAAGCCAACTGTTGAACAATGAAAAAGTCAGATACAGGAAAACGACAAAAAATTAGAATCCATTTTCTAGCATCATCACAAAACCAAACCGTCTTAAATCACAATAATGAGCTTTAACTGGAACCGTTACTAAGCAAATATGAAAGTGCAAATATTTGCTTAAACTTCAATGGTATAAAATTATATGCTGTTTCATATAATAAAAAGATACCATAAACTCATCGTCTGAGCTATTGTTTTCCATCGTGATGATTTATGTTTATCTTTCTAGGTTCTTTCGTGCCATAAAACCTACACTTGTGAAAAAAGAGCCAAAGGTTAACTGTGCTAGACTTCTAGGCAATATTCCTAGTAATTCTGTGTACAGAATTGTTCAGTTTATTCTAGAAATGAACTCATTGATTGCCAACTATTTGCAATGCACTGTCTTTGGCACTATCAAAATAAAAAATAAATGCCCCCCACTCAGAGATTACAGTTGAATGTAAATATGGAATGTCCTAATCAAAATTGTGATGTAGAACAAGTTTATCTCCAGAATCTTTTTTGAATTACTATCTCTAGCTAAGAGGATTATGCTTCCCACTACTTTCAGGTATCTCAGAAAACCACATGGAGTTGCTTAATTAAAAACAAACAAAACATCTTGGATATACACAGGTTTATATTCAAATCCTCTAGCTAATCTGACCTGTGTTTTCTCCATTTTGAGTTTTTTTTAATGTGGTACAAGGCATAGATCAGAGTTCATGAGGTATTTTGCATATAGATATCCATTGTTCTAGACCATTTCTTGAAAAGATGATCCTTTCTACACTGAGTTGCCTTTGCAGCTTTGTCAAAAATCAATTGTTCTTGCATATGGGTCTATTTCTTTTCCACTGATTTATTTGTCTGTGTTGATGACATTACTACCCTCTACTGATAACTTTAGCTATATAATAAACTTTGAAGTTAGGAAGGGTTAGCCACTCAAGTTTTTTTCTTTCTCTATTTATTTGCTATATTTAGTTCCTTTACTTTTCCCTATGAATTTTTAGCATCAGCTTGTCAATTTCTACCCCCAAAAAAATTTTCTGCTAGAATTTAATTAGGATTTTGTTGAATCTATAGGTCAATCTGGTGAGAACTGACATTTTAACAATATTGATCTTTCTGACTCATGAACATAGAGTATCTCTACATTTACTTAGATCTTCTTTAATTTCTCTCAGTAACACTTTACAGTTTCCATACAGTCATCATACATAGCTTACACATTGTAAGACTTATCTCTACTAATTTGGGTACTATGATAAGTGGCATAGTATTTTACAGTTTTTTTTAATTTCAATTTCTGAATATTTGCTGCTAGTATATCAAAATATGATTAATTTTATGTATTGATCTTGTTCCTGCAACCCTGGTAAATTCATTCACTAGTTCTTATAACTTTCTTGTAAATTCTATTATATTTTCTGCATAGACAATCATGCCATCTATGAATAAAAGTGGTTTTACATCTTCCTGTATAATTGGATGCCTCTTATTTAATTTTCCTTTGACTTGTTCCTGACATTAGCAGCAAACCATTCAGTCTTTCACCATGGAGTATGATGTTAGCCATAGACTCTTGTTGATGTCCTTTATCAAGCTGAGTAAGTCCCTTTTAATTCCCGGTTTGGTGATAGCTTTTATCAGGAGTTAGGCTAGATTTTGTCAGTTGCATTTTTGTGTGTCTCCTGGGAATTACATTTATTAGTCAGCAAATGTTATGGTGTTGGCGAAGAGGGCTGGATATACCACGGACTGCCAAAAGAATGAACAGATCTGTCTTGGAGGAAGTACAGCCAGAACACTCCTTAGAAGGAAACATGACAAGACTTCATCTCACATCCTTTGGACATGTTATCAGGAGGGACCAATCCCTAGAGAACGACATGTTGCTTGGTAAAGTAGAGGGTCAGCAAAAAAGAGGAAGACCCTCAATGATATGGACCTACACAGTGGCTGCAACAATGGGCTTAAGCATAACAACAATTGTGAAGATGGCAAAGAACCTGGCGGTGTTTCATTCTGTTGTACATAGGGTCAGTATGAATCAGAACCAACTCGATGGCACCTAACAACAACAACACTACAACAAATGTTAAAACAACTTTTCATTCATGGGATAAGGCCCACTTGGTCATGATATATTCTATTTATATACTATTGGATTCAGTTTGCTAAATTTTTATTAAGGATTTTTCATCTATATTCTTGAGGGATATTGTGCAGTTAATTTTTATCCTCATAATGTCTTTCTGATTTTAGGCATGATAATACTGGCCTTATTGAACAAACTAGGGAATATTCATTCCTCTTCAATATTCTAGGGGAGCTTATGAAGAACTGGTATTTTCTTCTTTAAATATTTGGTAGAATTCCCTGGAGTTTTCTTTGTGATAAAGCTTTTAACTGCGAATTCAATTCTTTAGCGGATATAGGGATTTTCGTGTTACCTATTTTTTCATGAGTGACCCTTGGTAGTTTGAGCCATTCAAGGAATTTGTCTATTTCATCTAAGTAATCAAGTCTATGGGCATAAAGTTGTTTATAATGTTCCCTAATTATCCTTTTAATATCTTTAGAATCTCTAGGAATGTCATTTTTCTTAGTCCTAATTTATAATTTGTGTTGTCTTTCTTTTTTTCTTGGTCAGTCTGGTTACAGATTTATCAATACTGATGATCTCAAAGAACCAGCTTTTAGCTTCATTATTTTCTCCATGGTCTTGTTTTCATAATTAAATTCCTCTCTGATATTTATTATTTGCTTTTTTCTTCTTAGTTTTAGGTTTAATTTGTTCTTTTTATAGTTTTTTTTTTTTTCCAGGTGGAAGCTGAGGTCATTGATTTGAAATTTTTCTTTTTCTAATGTAGGCTTTTAGTGACCAAAAATTCCCTCTAGTTACCCCATTAGCAGCATCCCACAAATTTCAGTATGCTGTGTTTTCATTTTCATTTAGTTCAAATACCTTTCATTTAATTCCTTTAATATCCCTTTGGATTTTTTCATTAGCCCATGGATTATTTAGGAATTTGTTAATTTCAAATATTTAAGCATTTCCAAGTATCTCTGTTATTGACTTCTAACTTAATGCCACTGCGGTTACAGAACATTCTTTGTATGACTTGAAACTTTTTAAATTTATTAAGGCTTTTTTTAAAGCCCAGAAATTAATCTGTCTTGGTAAATGCTCCAAAAGCATGTGAAAAGAACGGTGTACTCCTGTTGCTGGGTGGAGTGTTCTATGAATGCCAGTTAGGTCAAATTGGTTGACAGTATTGTTCAAATCTTCTCTCTACTTGTTCTAGAAAATTGCAAGAAGGAGGTATTGAAATCTCTGACAATAAAAGTGAATTTGTCTATTTTTCCTTGCAGTAATATCAGTTATTGCTTCATATATTTTGAAGTTCTATTATTAGGTGCATAAACATTTAGGATTATTACTTCCTCTTGAATTAATGTCTTTATCATCATGAAATGGACTACATTATCCCTATCAATATTAGCTTTTCTGTAAACGACTTTATATCCTTTTCAAGTTTCCTTTGATTAATGCTAGCATGGTATATTTTTTTTCCATCATTTTACTTTTTACCTATTTGTGCCTGTCTACTTAAAGTTGGAAGGAGCCCTGGTGGCACAGGTCGTGGTAATCTTATTTTCATACATTTTATTTCCACATATGTTGTAACATTTTTCAACTACATTTCTTTTGGTGCACTGGTTAAGCACGTGGCTGCTAACCGAAAGGTCTCCGGTTCCAACCCATCGGACGCTCCACAGGAAAAAGATGTGGCAGTTTGCTTCTGAAAAGATTACAGTCTTGGAAACACTAAGGAGCAGTTCACCTCTGTCCTATGGAGCACTGTGAGTCAGAATCAACTCAAGAGCAACAGGGTTTTGCTATTTAAAGTTGGTTTCTTATTAGCAGCATATACTTAGATGTTACTCTTTGATCAATCTGATAATCTCTGCCTTTAATTAGGCTGTTAAGACCATTTTCATTTAAAGTGAGTATTAACATTTGTTACGTTTGAAAACTAGCAATGTCTTGATGTTCATATTCTATTTGCCCCTCTGTCCTTTGTTCTGTATTTCTTCTTTTCATGCGTCCTTTTAATATTTTTTTAAGATCCAACTACATTTCTTTTGTTGGCTTATTACTTATAACTGTTTGTTTTGTTATTTTAGTGGAACTTTTAAAGGATGTTATACATCTTTTACTTATCACAGTCTACCTTCAAGAGATATTTTACCACTTTATGTGTATTGTAAGAACTGTAAATAGTATACTGCCCTTTCTCCCTCTTGTCCTTTGTAATATTGTTGTTATCCATTTTATTTCTGCATACGTTATAAATGTTATAACATTGTTATAGTTACATTATTATTAGTCATTATTATTTTTATTTAAACAATTATCTGTTTAAAATACTTAAATAGTATGAAAAACATATTATTCAAACAGTTGCCATTTTTTCGTGTAGATCCATATTTCCACCTGGTATTATCTTCCTTCTGCCTTAAGGACTCTCTTCAACATTTCTTATAGTGTACATCAAATGGTAATGGATATTTTCAGCTTTTTTATGCCTGAAAAAAGTCTTTATTTTGTATAGAATTCTATACAAATTCTATACAAAATACTATATTGACAAGTATTGGTTTTTTGGTTTTTTGTTTGTTTTCTTTCATTACTTTAAAGATGTTGGTCCACTATCTTCTGGCTTACGTTGTTTCCTGTGTGAAATCTGCTGTCATCTTTTCTTTATTCATTTGTAAGTAGTGTTATTTTAAGATTATTCCCTTTATTACTGGTTTTGAACAATTTTATTATGATGTGACTTGGTCTGGTTTTCTTCATGTTTCTTCTGCTTGGATCTGTGGGTTTATACTGTTATTTCTTCAAGTATTTTTATATTCTAGTCCCTCCCTCAAGGACTCAAATTACTTGTCTATTTGGCTGCTTGAAGTTCCAGAAGTTCCAGAGCTCACCAATTCTCCATTCATTTTTTAGCCTATTTTTTCTCTTGTTTTATGTTAACTAGTTTCTATTCCTGTGTCTTTAAGTTACTAATCATTTCTTCTGAAATTTCTAATCTACCGTTAATTTCATCCAGTGTATTTTTTAAGCTCAGACATTGGAGTTTTTGTAAATAGAAGTTTTATCTGAATCTTTTTTTATATCTTTAATGTGTGTGCTTATTATATTACAATCTTTCCTTTTCTTTTTCAACACATGGAATAGAGTTGTAATAATCTTCCAATGCCCTTGACTGCTAATCCCAAATCTGTGTCAGTTCTGGATCAGTTTTGATTCCTTGATTTTTCTCGTCATGGTGGGTGATATTTTCCTGCTCCTTCACGTGCCTGGTAATTTTTATTGGATACTTGTTAGATGTTAGACCTTTTTTGTATTTGTATAAATATACTTGGAGCCCTGGTGGTGCAGTGGTTAAGAAATCAGACTGCTAACCAAAAGGTTGACAGTTCAAATCCAGCAGCCACTCCTTGAAACCATATGGGGCAGTTCTACTCTGTCCTATAGGATTATGAGTCAGAATTGACTAGACGGCAACAAGGTTGGTTTTTGGCTTCTTATAATTAAGCTTTGTTCTTGCATACAGTTAGGTTACTTGGAATCAATTAGATCCTTTCAGATTTTGCTTTTTAAATTAGTCAAAACCAGACAGGCATTTAGTCTAATGCTAATTATTTCACACTACTGAGGCAAGAACTTTTGGGTTACTCTACCCAGTACCTCATGAATTATGAGGTTTTCCATTCTCGCTGCTGAGAATAGGTATTATTTCCAGCCTGCTGTGAATTCCAAGTACTGCTTGCTCTAAACCTTTCCAGTAGTTATTTGTCCAGCTAGGGTAATTTCCTCCCACACATGCACTAATCATAATTAAAAAAAACCAAACCTGTTGAGGTCAAATGGATTCTAACTCATAGTGACCCTACAGGACCGAGTAGAACTGCCCCACAGGGTTTCCAAGGAGCGGCTGGTGGATTTTAACTGCCACTCTTTTGGTTAGCAGCCAAGCTTTAAACACTGTGCCACCAGGGCTCCTACTCAGGGGTGACAATCTGCATATCTCCCGTATTCTCTCTGTGGACAGCTCTCTTCTCTCTAGCACTCTGTCCTACGCACTCTAGCCATCAGTTCCCTCTCTATCTCCTCATATTGGAGATTCTTCTGAAGTTTGCTGGGATTCAGCCTCCCTGTGCGATAGCCTGGAATCTCTCACAAGGCAGTTATCTGGGACAATCAAAGGACTCATCTTGTTTGCTTCACATCTCTCAAGGATTATTGTCCTTTGTTACCGGATGTCTGATGTCTTGAAAACTGTTATTTCATATATTTGGTACTGATTTTAGTTGTTTCAAGCAGAAGGGTAAATCCAGTCCATGTTAACCCATCTTGGCCAGAATCAGAGGTCCTAACAAATGTATTTTTATAATTGACTTATATTTTTTCTTGATAAAGTCAGAAAATAAACAAATTCACACATATCTACACCTCACACACATATCCTTACCCATATAGAAACAAACAACTCCTAAATACATATTCTTGCTATGTTAGGTCTGCTTTCTCTGTTCAGCTTAGGCCTCTAATTCTAGTTTCTATTTACTCCTGGGTCCCTACATCTTATATGTCCTGACCATTTCAACCTAATATCACATTCTGTCACCACACTTTTCATTTCCCCTCAGGACCCATTAACAAATGCCCAGAGAAGCATATTCTCCAGCAATGATATCACCTGAACTAAGCCTATATATCAAGTACAGGCATCTAATCCTTTCAGATGATGAACAGATGTCCACCTTCTAAAGGGCAATTTTTCATATGCCTTTAGGCCACCTTTGACAAACAATCCAGACGTATGCAAGTATAATATTTCAAAATATAAAGTAGCACAGTGCTTAAGAGCTACGGCTGTTAACCAAAAGGTCAGCAGTTCAAATCTACCAGCTAATCCTTGGAAACCCTATTGGGGTCGTTCTACTCTGTCCTATAGGGTCGCTATGAGTTGGAATTGACACGATGGCAATAGGTTTAGTTTTGGGTTTTTTTGTTTGTTTGTTTTAATAAAACTTCAAAATATAAAGTAAAATCAAAAGCTAAATTAAAAGCATCAAAATTAAACAGTGATTCACAGTTCCAGTTCTAATGTTTTTCTTATGTGGATTTATCTAGTCAAATTTAAGGCAATTAATATAGTAATTATATGATATAAATTTAGAAAGGTATTTCTTCAGAGGAACTTAAATGAATTTCTAGATGCAAATTTATTAATACCATAGCCAGGTAATCTTATCTTTATCTTAATGAAAGAAAATTTTATATTTCCTAAAGTTTATGACAAGTAATACAAATCAAACAAAGTTAGTAAAGACTAGGGTTTTGGGCAATATTAATGCATTTTCAGTCCTATCACCTCTGAAACAGGATGACAAGTGATTCAAAAGAAAACAAATAAGCTAGATCTATTTCAGACTCTGACTCCAAAGTAGTTTGTGACTTTGAATCAGCCTCTTAACCAAGCTAGATAAGCATACCCAGCTTGAGGATAAAATGTGAGGGACAGACAAAGGCAAATTCTCAGTGTCCTTCCAAGCAATAGCATCCAAATCTATCTGTAACTGAATGATTTCCTCTTTGGGTTCAAATGGAAAATGGTAGAAACCAGATCTAGGCTGACCATCTCTTATTACCAGTCTCTGGGAACTACCTGACAATGATAGTGATAATAATAATAATAAGCACACACATACGCACACACACATGCTCGCCTGAGCATATACAAGCACACCTACACATACCATGCCACACCATTACTACTTAATGCCTTGCAGGTGTCAGGGGTAGTATGCGATATGGTTACTTTCTTCCCACTTCTTCATTTTTAATTTTTTTTTACTTTTTATGTCTTTGTTTTAATTTACAAACAATAAATTAATTTTTAGCATAGTGTTCTATGAGTTTTGATAAATGCATAGCATCATGCAACCATAGTCAAAATACAAAACAGTTCCATAAACTGAAGAAAATTTCTTAATCTGTCCCTTTGTAGTCAACCCCTCACCTACCCCCAATCCCTGGCAACCACCAACATTTTCTCTCTCCTTAAAGGTGTGCCTTTTCCAGAATGTCATATATATAGTATCATACAATATGTAGCCTTTTGTGCCTGGCTTCTTTCACTTAGCATAATTTATTTGAGGTTTAATCATGTTACTAGTATATAACAACTGTTGATTCCTTTTTATTTCTGAGTAGTATTTTATAGTATGGATGTACTATAATTTGTTTATTCATTTACATGGTGAAGGAAATTTAGGTTGCTCAGTTTTTTGTTAATTAAAATAAGGCTGCTATAAGCACAATTGGAAGAGCATAGTCAATATCACTTAAATGTGTAAGTAAAAAGTTTTGAAATGGTGTTTAAATAAAATAAAAATAAATAAATAAATAAATAAACAAATGAGACTAAAGAGGTACAATAGTCCACTGACAAGGTCCAGAAGACAGAAGGGGACAAGGAAGCCCCCTGGTGATAGGGAACACAAGGTGGAGTAAGGATATTCTTGATGTGCTGTGAGATTGTTAACCATTGTCATAGGGCAACATGTGTAGTAACTGTTAAATGAAAAACTATTTTGTTCTGTAAGCCTTCATCTTAAGTGAGAATAACAGCACAGTTGGAAGAGCGTAGTCAATGTCACTGAACTGTGAATGTAGAAAATTTTGAAACGGTGTATCTTTGGCCATCTGTAATTTTCATCAAAAAAAAAGGTTGAGAATTTAGAGGCTTAATACGTTGTGGGGTTGTTAACCAATGTCAAAAAAAACAACATGTGTACTACTATTTCATGAGAAACTATTTGCTCTGTAAGCTTTCACCTGAAGTACAATAAAATATATATATAAAAAAAAAAAGAAAAAAAGAAAAAAAGAAAAAATAAATAAAAAAAAAAAAATAAGGCTGCTATAAACATTCACTACAGGTTTTTTGTGTGAACATAAGCTTTCATTTCTTTTAGGTAAATACCTGGGAGTGGGATTGCTGGATCATATAGAACATATATGTTTAGCTTTATTAAAACTATCCAACTGCTTTCCAAAGTAATTGTACCATTTTGCACGCCACCAAGAATGTATGAGAGTTGCATTTGTTCCACACCATCACTCGTACTTGGTATTGCCAGGTTTTTGTTTTGTTTTAGCCATTCTAGTAAATGTATGGTAGTAACTCAGTATGATTTTAATTTGCATTTCCCTAATGATTAATGATGTTGAGCATCTTTTCGTGTACTTATTTACCATTTTTATATCTTCTTTGGTGAAGTGTCTTTTCAAATCTTTTCCCCAGTTTTTAATTGGGTGGTTTTTTTTCTTATCTATGAATTTTGAGATATACACACATGGAGCCCTGGTGGTACAGTCGTTAAGCGCTTGGCTGCTAACGTGAAGGTCTGCAGTTTGAATCCACCAGTGGCTCCGCGGAGAAAGATACAGCGATCTGCTTCCATAAAGATTGAAGCCTTGGAAACCCTATGAGGCAGTTCTGCTCCGTCCTATAGGGTCACTATGATTTGGAATCAACTCAATGGCAACAGGTGTATATACATATATAATTATATATATATATATATATATATATATATAATTATATATATATATATATATATATATATATATATAATTATATATATATATATTTATATAATCTGTGCCCCCTTTGAACTGTAATTACAAATTACAACCAACATGAAATTTCTATGTAGGGTATCATCAACCAACTTTTCAAAAGTAAGTTAGATGGCTTACTCAGAGCATTGTAGTAATCCTGTTGTAGCAAACAAAAAGTCTAAACTCCTCTAAGCATGCTTTTTTTCTTCTGTCTTCTGTGGATGAGAATGTAAATTAGTGTGACCTGGAAGTTTATCGATGCCTATCAAAAGCTTCATATCTTAATGACCTAGCAATTCAATTTCTTAAAAAGTCAGAGCTGTGTATAAAGAGAAGGATATGGCTCTCAGCTTTGATAACAAATGCTAAAAATTGGCATCTACTTAACATTTCAACAATAGGGAATTGAGTACATTAATTACGGTGCAAGTATACCATGGACTACCACGGAGCCATTAAACATGGTGTATCACAAGTAGATTTATTGACCTAGAATGAAGTTTCTGACTGATGTTCTCAAATTGTTATTTGAGAATGGCAGTGGCAAAACTATATGCAGTGTTTGATCCCATTTTTAATAAAAATGGTATGCAAATCCATTCACTCAGTAAACATTTAATAAGTGCCTATTGTTTGTCAGGCACTGTGCTCTGCACTGGGAACACAAAAAAGCAACTGTTTTCCAGAAGAAAATAAAATTACATCAAAATACATTAGACTTGCAGATATAAAAAAGGTCACAACTTGAGGGTTACAAACAAAATCATCATCAAAAATATGACTCTATAAGTCTCAATGAAATTAGTTTCCCTTTTTAATAGAAGCATCTAGATAGTTAGACGCATGAACGATACATTATAATATGTTGGTTTAACTGTGTGTGAGTACTGGTCATGGAGTCACTTAGAAAGACAAGAGGTCAATTTTTGATCAATTACTACCTGTGCAAATTGAAGCAAATTGCTTACCTCATCTATAAAATGAAGATATTAACAATGACTGTATGGATTAATGAAATATTTCAAGTAAAACACTATAATGCTTATAACATGGTAAATACACAGTAAATGTTAGCTGTTATTATTATTATTATTATTATTGCCCTTATCCATGTGAATAACAATGGTAACATTAGTCTAGGTATAGGAATAGAAATTGTAAAAAGTTAATAGTACAAGATCTAAATAGCAGTATCAACGATCTTGTCTGCATCTACATTGGGCTTTGATTACTAGGCATTTAATTTTAAAATAGATTTATTTCTTTACATTATTTATCATTCATTAAAAATGAATATTTTGTGGGGTTGGTAGGGGGTGGGAGACCCCTTGAGATATCCCCTCGTTAATAGTATCTATTTTTGTATGAGTAGACCGATGCAAAATTCAG
This sequence comes from Dugong dugon, assembly GCA_030035585.1. Lineage (NCBI taxonomy): Eukaryota > Metazoa > Chordata > Mammalia > Sirenia > Dugongidae > Dugong > Dugong dugon. Next base: position 50,984,769 of record CM057472.1, read on the forward strand.
CTATTAAAGAAATATTCTTGAATATTGGGTCACTTATACTGGATTCCCTAAAGTGAAGTACTTGGCTTGCAAATAATAGGAAGGTTGCAAAGTGCTTTGAAATTTTATGGCAGCTAATAGCTATAATTAAGGGGTCGGTAATGACCACAATTGCATATGGATAATATAAAGAAATGAGTCATTCATCCCAATCCTTTATGATACCAGAAAGAAAAGGTTCTGTATTTAGGAATTTGTTAGCATTTTCATCCCATTTCAGATCTGTTCATGAAAGATAAGCACAGCTGCTGCATAGAGAATTAAAAGATAAAAGCAGTCCTGGGCTCTATAAAACTTAAAGTTGTTATCCCTGAGATCTCCCCCTAACGCGTATGTGCTATGCCTCTGCAATTAGCATTGGTAGTTGATTTTATAGAAATGAGCTACTGAAGGAATGTGGTGCTGAATAAGGAAATCCTTTGAACAGAATGAGAAGACAGAAAATAATGAAGAAAGCAAGACGGAATAACAGATTTGCAGAGCATGCTTTGATTACAAGTTGGTCACCTAAGAGTGGTTTTGCACTCCATAACCTGTTGTCAAGTTACTAAATCCTTTTGACTTGTATAAGATGAATAACCACAACAAAAACATTTGCTGAAATTATCTGATTATGTTATATAGAGTAACTATAAGAATTTTTTTAAAAAACTGTTAGCCCTTTTATACACTTTTAGCTTTATTTTCATTTTAGAATTAAAAGGAGAGTGGTTAATGCAACATCAGAGAGACAGTTTCAAAAATCTTTCTCTCCCCTGTGGTCCTCCAATCCCACTCTCTGTCTTTATTACTCAGGAAGAAACAAGACTACCTGTTTCATTCCAGCAAGCTGACAGCTCTCCTCGCTGAGCTAATAGATTGTAAAGTCAGTCTTAAGTACATTAGACAAAGAATATAGCTGTGTAGCTTGTTTCTGAGAATTTTAATAATTAAACTTGAATGTGTGCTGTCCCTGGAGATTTTTTTCCCTTTTAAACCTCTTTGACTTTAGTTTCTTCAGATGAAGTTAAGTTTTCAAGAATGTTTATGCTATCAAATTTGCAAACTCCTTAAAGACAGAGGCTGTTTATCGTTTTATATCCTCTGCATCTAAACAGTCCCACCCACATAGCCAATACTCAACAAATGCGTAAGGAAAGGGAGAAGAAAGGACAAGGAGAAATTCCTACCACAAAATAATGGCTGGGTAGGGTACCAGAGCCGAATTTTATACCTGTTTCTGCTTAAGGAATTTTAAAAGTTAGATTGATTTTCTACTTTAATTTAACCACAAATTATGAATTTATTTCAAATCGCAAAAAAACTTGTAATAGCTGAGTCAACATGTAATTTCAGGAACTACTTAGTATTATGTCGCAATCTCTGCCCTTCATGTCATTATTCCTAATAATATGACTTATTGAAATCACCACTATTTCTTTTTTATAAATATAAGTGTTGGATTTTCTTCCTAATTATAAAAATCATACATGCTCACTTAACCATTTGTAAAATATAAAAAAACTATTTAAAAAGTGTATTAAAAGAAAATATGAAAATGTATAAGCTTACCCACAATCCCATTTCCCACAGACAATTGCAATTTATATTTTGATGTATTTCTTTCCTGAATTTTATTTTAATATTTTTTACATTGTTGACATTTTTGATATAACTTTATATCTTGCCTTTTATCTGACATCATACCTATTTATTTGAAGGCTCTTTCCAAAAAACAGTAGCAATTTACATTCCTATCAGCAGCAAATGAGAGAAATCTTATCACATACTTAAATTCATAGAATACTATAAAGTTTTTAATTTTTGATAATTTGATATAAATAAAAGATACATATTTTTTCAGAAAAATTTTATCGATCTACCTTACCTTCAAAAGACCTAACCCACTGCCATCGAGTCGATTAGAACTGCTCCATAGTGTTTCTAAGGAGCATCTGGTGGATTCAAACTGCCAGCCTTTTGGTTAGCAGCCAAACGCTTTTGCCACCAGGGCTCCTCAAAAGACCTAGTGATTTTCTAAACCACTCTTGAAAGACAAAAGTCAGCTTTCAGAGATTCAAATATTAAAAAAACAAAAAATCAATTTCAGAACAATCATTTGTTTTATTTCTTTCCAGCAGAAGCCTCCTTGATCATTTTGATCCTGTAATACAGTAGAAACTAGAGTAGAAATGACTTTTAAGAGTAAAACTTTCAATGATTTGTATCTATTTCTATTATTCCATCTTTTCAAGGAAGTTTCTGAACATTCTAGCTGAATGTACAAGTTTGTTTCCTGCTGATACGTGTCTCAATACTAAGTGGAGCATAATAAAAGAAGATTGCAGTAAGGAGCTAAATGTAAGATGGATCAAGTTGGCTATGAGCTTACAGTGTGTTTGTTACTATTCAGAAGGGCAGGCTGTCAGGCAGAGCAAGGAATCTAAATCTACCACTTAAAAAGAATCTTAGGACATGGAAAATCTTGTTTAGGATTGAAAGAAGCGAAGATGTCTGTTTCATAGACCACAATTTTCACCTCCCTACATTCACTTGGTTTAAGAACTACAGCATTTAGAAAGAAAAGTGAAAACAGAGAAAAAAAATTGGAAGATTCCACAATCATAGCAGGGCTCTGGTTGCACAGTGGTTAAGAACTCAGCTGCCAACCAAAAGGTCAGCAGTTTGAATCTGCCAGCCGCTCCTTGGAAACCCTATGGGGCAGTTCTACTCTGTCCTACAGGGTCCCTATGAGTCGGAATTCACGGGATGGCAATGGTTTTTTTTTTTTAAATAATCATACCTGGTCATAAGTGCTACCACATGAATAGTGTTTTTGTTTTTGTTTTTTTAAACTGGCAGATGGAAGTATTGAAAATCATTGAGTGGTGGCTCAGTTGTTAAGCACTCAGCTGCTACCCAAAAGGTCGGTGGTTTGAACCCACTAACCACTCCGCGGGAAGATTTCATCCTTGGAAACCCTATGGAGCAGTTCTACACTGTCCTGTAGGGTCACTGCGGGTTCGAATTGACTCGACAGAACGGGTTTTTTGGTTTAGACTTATAATTGCCCTCATGTTTATGCATTGCCTAGGCAATAATGAAATGCAATCAGCAAAATATTCCTAAAATGTAGGGAACACATCAGAAAGCAAAATAAATGACTACTAGATTGAGAACCTCACAACACAGTATATTTAAGAGAATACACAAGAAATAAATACCGAATAGTAAATGACAATATATATTTAAATGCCAAATTTTGTGGTCCATGTTTCAAATATCTGAGAATTATAGAAGAAATAGGGAATGCTAAAATGGTCACAGAAAAGTTCTAAAGAGTAACAGGTAAATTTCTCTTTCTCAGAGCACAATGAAAATAATGGAACAAAAAAAGAAATTTTTCAATAAAATAATTTCAGAGTAAAGGAAAATTTGATAATTTAGTTGTAAAATAGTAGAACTTTTACTCACTCTTAGACTTTAGCTGATTAAGATAAATACGTTTCAGTCCAGTTATAATTCCCAAATGAACTTCATCCTAATTTTCCTTTGCTTACTTTATTTTGTTTAAAAAGTATATTGTAAAAATGTAGAACTTCCTATCTCATTCAAATAATAAACTACAGAAAAACAGAGTATAGTTTTTGTTTTGTTTTAAGTACTTTGAAATATACTAGTGCTGATGATACAAGACTGTGAATACAGAACTGTGGGACAAAGAACTCCATTTAGCCTCTGGTTTCTGAAAATAGCCCTTGGAATTCTCAAGCAATCAAACTGCCCTTTGTTTTCCAAAATAGCCAGGCAACACTTAAACCTGATAGGGGCTACAGAGGACCCCTGGTAGCAAACCTCAGAAAGAGAGGAAGGCACAAAGCAGTCAATCATTCATATTCACTGAGTCATGTGCATACATTAGACCCCAATGACTAAGGGACCTTGAAGCTTTCTTTTTGGGGGCTTTCTGGATTGGTGGGAACATCCATGCATGGGAGAGGCTGTCATGTCCTTCAGGACAACGGTGACCCTGTGCCCAGGACTCTCCTAGACTTTGCCTGATGCATCTCTTCACATGTATCCTTTCTGGTTACAATAAATGGGTAACTGTAAGTATAGGTAATAGTCTATTACAAAATAGTGAATTTTATAAGCATTTTAGAGAATTAATGAACCCACAAGAGCAATGAGACTCTGACTTAGCTTGGAGTGGCTAATTAAGGGAAGGGTGTGCAGGCGGTCATAAGGACAGAATCCTAACTCGTGAGGAACCAGCTGTAGGTGGCTAGTGGACAGAAGAGGGCTGCACAGGCAGTTGATTTATGCTATCCAGCTCTGGGTAGTTGGACAACTGAGAAAAGTTGCACAGGTAGTCGATGAAGAAGGAGAAAATCCTTTTAGATTGTGTCCTATCCCCAGGTAGCTAGAAAAAGAGAGAGTGATGGTGGTGGTGGGGGGCGGTGGTCTAAAGTACAGGAAGTTATGCAGACTCCTCAGTCTATGGCTGGTCCCCAGTGATCTGGCCCAGGGTGGCCAGGGATGTTATGATGTGGCTCAGGGTGGCCAGGGATGAAGTCTGACCTAACTCTAGTTAGGGTAAAAGAGGAAGTGCCACAAAAGTGGCAGGTGAGGAGGAATGGTGATGTGGGAAGTTAAAGCTTGGATCTACTTCCAGATGGCAATTGGACTCTGCTGATTCTTATCACTCCCAGTTAGCAATAAAGGTGGGGTTTGCCCATCTTGCTCTTTTAATAGTACAGATGACAGCAAAGGAAGGATCAGTAAAAATATTGTTATAGTTCCTTCATTAGTGGAAAATGCATGGACAGCATGACAGCAAATTAATCTTGGTGTGACATCATATTAAATATTTGCCTACAATTATTTACCTTAAAAACTGTTTTACAAAGTGCTTGACCATAAGTGTTATCTCTTCTTTCTAGCTATCTCTTCTGTATGGCATTTAACTGAACACTCAGTATTTTTAATGTTCTTATTTTTCATGAACTTAGAATGTTTTAGTGAGGTAAGTAATATCAACTACAAAAGACTAAAATAATCTTTAGAGGTCACACAGTACACAGTTGATTTTGGGTTAGAATATCAGTCCTTGAGAATTGAGCAATTTGTTTATTGTTCTCTCTTATTTGGTTTGGGTTAACCTTAATCATTTCGTGATTTCTAAATTCAGCATCCCAGAAATAGCCGTTAGTGAAATTCACAGTATTTGTAAAAATTAAAAGTATTTTGAAACCTTCATCCACAGCTATATTTCTAGTACAACAACAATAATAGCACCTATGGGTCCTTTCTTACCTTTTCTTCTTCCATTCTCTCCTCTCACCCTCTCATCCCTACAATGGCCAGTGAGAGGGAAGCAAGAAGAAGTATTTTTTCTTCCTCAGTTTCCCTGTTTACAGCTATGATCCCTGAGGTAGGAGAACTTATGGACCCAAACATAGTGGAAACGATCTTATCTTCTCAATGTACTTATAGCCAGCTGTCATGGTTTGAATTTTGTCCCCCCAAAAATGTGTGTATCAATTTGGCTAGGCCATGATTCCCAAAATTGTGTTGTTGGCCTCCATTTTGTGATAGTAATTTTATGTTAAAGAGGATTAGGGTGGGATTGTAACACCACCTTTACCCAGGTCACATCCCTGATCCAGTGTAAAGGAGTTTCCCTGGGGTGTGGCCTGCCCCACCTTTTATCTCCCAAGAGATAAAAGGAAAGGGAAGCAAGCAGAGAATTGGGGACCTCATACCATCAAGAAAGCAGTGCCAGGAGCAGAGCGCATCCTTTGGACTGGAGTCCCTGCACAGAGAAGCTCCTAATCTGGGGGAACACTGATGAGAAGGCCGAGAGAGAAAGCCTTCCCCTGGAACTGGCACCCTGAATTTGGACTTTTAGCTTACTTTACTGTAAGGAAATAAACTTCTCTTTGTTAAAACCATCCACTTGTGGTATTTCTGTTATAGCAGCACTAGATAACTAAGACACCAACTCTTTATTTAGTCCATTGCTTCTGAACCCATTATTTCAACCATATTTGATTGCAAACCTATGTTATCTCATATAAACTAATAGAAGCAGAATCCTAGAGTAGAGCTGAAAATAAAACGATCATTTTCTTCTTCATTATTTTTTGCTTAATATTATCTTGTTCTAGATAAAGATGTAAGTATACAAGTTGAGAATATGCCTAAGGCCATGGTTTACATTCATTTTCAGAAAAATCCCTTACTCATGTCTGTATCAGATAGAGTCTAGTACTTTCTATTTCAGTAAGTCTACCTAACATTGCACCTTAATTCTTTCAACTGTATGCCCTCCAAAACAAGCTAGGGGAAAACCTTCTACTGCCTACTTTCTTCAAGGGATATGAGCCTTCCTTCTGGTTACATGCCAAACAGTCACCGAACTTTCACGTCCAAGAATAAGACCAATTATTTAATTTGAGCAAGGTTGGCGTTATTTTCTGGAATTTGGTACTGTCTTATGTCTTATGTATTCTGGGATCCGGTACCTCTTCTTTCTTTAGAATTTCCCTTTGGAGGCCACAGACTAAAATAAAGGAAAGAAATGCAACACTTTAATTCTAAATCTCTTTTGGTTCCTAACTACAGGTTTAAAATAGCTAATACTGAGGAGTCCTGCTGTAGGCCAAAATCCTACGTGTGATTTTCAGGTGCAACCATAGGCAATTAAAAAGGCTTTACCTGGCAGGACTCGGGGTGGGGGGCGGGAATCTGCCTTCCCACACTAGACTTGGTACACTGCGGTATCTGAAGGGAGTTACAGTCAAGAACTCAGCCTCTCTGGCTAAACATGCCATTAAGCGTATCTACATTCCCAGCTCAGGCGCCTCCATTTGGAGGACTCTTTATTGGGGGACCTTGTCTAAGGTTTCTCTCAGGTGCCTCTGTCAATACCACCTTACTGGGGGCCTTGAAGACATTTTTCTCCAGTGTGACTCCAGGGCTCAGTACTTTTCTTCTCCAAGTCCTTTCCCATCCCCCTCACTCCTGCCTCCACCCCAGGTTCACAAAATGGCAGAGACCTTTTGTTTAGGGATCATTTGGCAATGAGACAATTTCCCTGTTTGAGCTGATATGTCTGACCCTCACCCAGTGCTGTTCCATAGGGAATAATGGAACACTGAAAGAGCTGGCAACTACATTCTGGCCTCTCATTTATACTATCACAGTAAGTGATTAAAGACTTGACTGTTACTTTCATTTTGGCTGTTGTCTTAACTGACTTCTCAAACACGTGGTAGCCCAGCTCTCTCCAGCTCAGTTCAGTTCTTGACACATGTTGTCACTGAGTGCTGTGGAGTTGATTTGATTCACAGTAACCCCATGTGAGAGTAGAATTACCTCTTAGGGTTTTCTTGCCTATAATCTTTAGGGAAGCAGGTCACCAAGTCTTTTTCACATAGAGCTGCTGTATGGGTTTGAATCACCAACAATTTGCCTAGCAGTGAGGGCTTAACCATTGAGCCACCGGGGCAATATATTCTGATATTTGAGAGAGGGGTATACTCATTGAAACTAAAAATTTTTGATTTTGTGGTTCTCATAATATCTAGGCTTAATGTTAAGGGCAATAAAATGGCAGCCTGAAAGAATCACTTTGGAAATTTCTTTCACTTGAACCATATGAAATTGCCAATATCTGACTGTTTTAACCTATAAAAACAACAAATTGATATGATTCAACCTAAAATACTGGTAAATACTAGCAGATACTTCAGAAGAAGGTTCTTAAGAGGAGGCAGAGCCAACATCGCACTATAGACAGAAGCACCATGCCATCCCACCACAGCAAAGACCCAAAAAACTAAGTAAAACAGAAACAAAAGTCAATCCTGGAACCCAAAGTGTCAAACTAAGAGATAGAGAACTCAGCCAAGCATCGAATGGAATAAGAAACTGACAGAGAACGGAGAGTGAGGAGAGATACATGCGATGCTCCCCAATCAGCTAATGAAGCATGGATTTGCCATCTTGGACTCCTGTTGGAGACCAGCAGAGAGGGAGTATAGGAAAGTAGCTACACAGAACTCCCAGCAGGAGACAGAGCACCTGGTAACCAGCAGTATATGCTTTCCCATCCCCCATCCTTCTCCCCCCACTCTACCTCCGCAGCTTCCTGGTTGGCTGTTTCGGCTTGGCCAGCCAGGAAAGGCAGGGTCCATGCCACTTGGATTCACACCACCCACAATGGAGTTCAGTGAACAGGGAGTACAGGAAAGCAGCTTGAAGGAGCTCACAGCAGGAGAGCGAGCACCTGGTTTCTCATATCTCCACTCAAACAGCAAGCTCTTTTAGCACTTTTTTTTTGGCTCCTATATCTCTCTCCTCTTTCCCATACCCATCTTAGCTCCACACAACACAGTCTCCCCCCTCTTTACTGCCTACCTGCACCATGTACTGAACATCACACCCCTGAGCAACACAGGCATAGCCTACCGGAACATGCCCTGCACTGATTCTTGGCCCACTCTGTTGGCCCTAGTAAGTGCCACAAACAACCCATTCCAGTCCCTCCCCTTCAGCTGGACCTCCTCTACTGAACCACAGCTGAGCAACTGACCTTGTCCAGTGGACAAGGAGGTGAAAATTATCCTGTCCACAGACGAGCAAACAACAAAGAACGCACAAGCTACCTGCTCAGACATAACCAGAAAAAATAAAAAAGCAGGATGAAACAAACAAATCTACAATCAATAATCAAAGAAAGTAACTACTGAATATACCAAAGACAGCAGAGATTATCAAAACATAAAAAAAATAGGACAGGAGGGTGAAACTGTAGGTATCCAATATAACACCAGTTGACTTTCCAGTAGAAGGAAAAGCACCAGAACTACCTGATAGGGAATTCAAATCTCTAATATTCAGAGTTATCCAAGAGTTGAAGCAAAAAGGAAGTAGGGCCCCATAACACCAAATGAGACTAACGAGGTACAGGAGTCCAGTGACAAGGGCCAGAAGGCAGAAGGGGACAAGGAACCTGGTGACAGGGAACCCAAGGTTGAATAAGGTTATTGTTGATGTGTTGTGAGATTGTTAACCATTGTCATAGGGCAACATTTGTAGTAACTGTTAAATGAGAAACGATTTTGTTCTGTAAGCCTTCATCTTAAGTGAGATTAACAGCACAATTGGAAGCACGTAGTCAATGTCACTGAACTGTGTATGTAGGAATTTTTGAAACTGTATATCTTTGGCTATGTGTATTTTCACCAAAAAAAAAAAGGCTGAGAATTTAGAGGGTTAATATGTTGTGGGGTTGTTAACCAATGTCATAAAACAACATGTGTACTACTGTTTCATGAGAAACTATTTGTTCTGTAAGCCTTCACGTGAAGTTCAATAAAATATAAAAAAAAAGACAAAAAATTCGCTATTAAAAAAATTTAGATTTAAAAAAAAAAAGCAGGTAGGAATGAGGAAAAAAATAGATAAATTCATGGAAAAGGTGGATAAATTCATGGAAAATACAGAAAAAAATGGAAGAATTCAGAAAAAAATGTCAAATTCACAACTAGAAATTATATAAAAACAACAATTAGAAATCCAAAAGATAAACAAGATTTCAGAAATGGACAGTTTCATAGAAGGACTGAGGAGCAGGTGTGAAATGATGGAAGACAAGATCAGTGAAATTGAAGACAAACACTTGGATACAACTCTGAGGAAAAATCAGAAAAAAAGATTGAAGAAAAATGAATAAACCCTGAGTATTATGTGGGATCAATCAAAAGTAAAAATTTACAAGTGATCAGAGTTCCAGAACAGAAGGATAAAACAGAAAACACAGAGAGGATCACAAAGGAATAGCTGACAGAAAACTTCCCTAATATCATGAAAGATGAAAAGCTGACCATCCAAGAAGCTCAACAAACCCCATATAGGACAGATACCAAAAGAAAATCAACAAGGCATATCACAATCACACTCGCTAAAACCAAAGACAAACAAAGAATCCTTAGAGCAGCTCAAAAAAAAACCAAACAGAGGGGAAACAGTAAGACTAAGCTTGGATTATTTGGCAGGAAGTATGCAAGCAAGAAGGCAATGGGATGACATATAAAAAACCTTGAAAGAAAAAAAATTGCCAGCCAAGAATTATATATCCTGCAAAACTCTCATTCAAATATGAAGGTGAAATTAGGACATTTCCAGATAGACAGAAATTAAGAGAATATGTAAAAATCAAATGAAAGTTAAAAGAATTATTAAAGGGAGTCCTTCAGTCTGAGAACAAACAGCATCAGACCACAGGCTGAACCTAGGATGCAAGATTGTACCAGCCAGATATCAACCTAGGAAATAAACTCTCAAGGACTATCCAAAAGCAAAAGAAATCAGGGAACCAGAGAAGTTAATCTGTAAATGACAACAACAACAGAACAATAAAAAAGGGAATAAACAGTGCAGGTATAGACCTTTCTAATGGAGAGGAAGGTGAGGCAATACCAAGCAATAATAGACTGGGTCAAACCTAGGAAGATAAGGGTAAATTTCAAGGTAACCACAAAGAAATTTAACAAAACTACTCATCAAAATAAAGAAGAAAAACATAAAGTCTCGGTAAAAACAAAACCTACAAAAGAAATGAAAAAACTAAAAGGGAAACAAAAGGAATTCAGCACAGGAGAGTAAAAGGAACAAAGAAAACATCAGCACCACAAAAAAAAGCACTACAAAATGACAGCAATAGACTCATACCTATCAATAATTACTCTGAGTGTAAATGGCCTAAATGCACCTATGAAGAGACAGAGAGTGACAGAATGGATTAAAAAAACAGGACCCATTAATATGCTGTCTACAAGAGACATATCTTGGAAACAAAGATGTAAATTTATTAAAAATCAAAGGATGGAAAAAAATATATCAAGCCAACAGCTACCAAAAAAGAGCAAAAGTGGCAATACTAATCTCAGAAAAATAGACTTTAAAACAAAATCCACCATAAAAAACAAAGAACAGCACTATATCATGATTAAAGAGACAATCCAGCATGAAGACATAGCCATAATAAATATCTAGGCACCCAATTTATGACAAAATACATAAAAAAATCTCTAACAGCACTGTAAAGAGAAATTAACAGTTCCACAATAATATTAGGAGACTTCAACACACCACTCTCAGTAAAGGACAGAACATCTAGAAAGAAACTCAGCAAAGATACAGAAGACCTAAAGGGCACAATCAGCCAACTTGAACGCAGAGACATATATAGAACACTCACCTCAACAGCTGAAAAGTACACATTCTTTTCCAAAGCACATGGAACATTCTCTAGAACAGACCACATCTTAGGCCACAGAGCAATCCTCAGCAAAATCCAAAACACTGACATAATACAAAGTATCTTCACTGACTACAATGCAATCAAGGTAGAAATTAACAATGGGAACAGCAAAGAAAAAATTAATTATATGGAAATTGAATAACACCCTGCTTACAAACCACTGGGTAATAGAAAAAATCAGACATGGAATCAAAAAATTGCTAGAATCAAACAAGAATGAAAACACATCATACCAAAATCTTTGGGACACAACAAAGGCAGCTCTCAGTGGTCAATTTATAGTAATAGCTGCACACAACAAAAAAGAAAGTGTGAAAATGAAACATTAGCTACATAACTCAAACAAATAGAAAGAGAACAGCAAAAAAAAAAAAAAAAAAAGCCCACAGACACCAGAAGAAAGGAAATAATAAAGATCAGAGCAGAAATAAATGAAATACAGAATAGAAAAACAATAGAAAGAATCAACAAAACCAAAAGTTGGTTCTATGAAAGGATCAACAAAATCGACGAACTTCTAGTCAAATTGACAAAACAAAAACAGGAGAGAATGCAAATAACCCAAATAAGAAATGAAATGGGGGACATTGCAACAGACCCAACAGAAATAAAAAGGATCATAACAGGGTATTATGAAAATCTATACTCCAACAAATTTGAAAACCTAGGGGAAATGGAAAATTTTCTAGAAACACACTACCTACACAAACACAAAATGATGTTGAAAATCTGAACAGACCCATAACAAGAGAAGAGATTGAAAAGGTAATAATTAAAAAAAAAAAAAAAAACTCCCAATAAAAAAAATCCCTGGCCCAGATGGCTTCAGTGGAGAATTTTACCAAACATTTAGAGAAGAGCTTACACCAGTACTACTCAAACTATTTTAGAACACAGAAAAGGAAGTGATACTTCTGAATTCATTCTATGAAGCCAGCATAACCCTGATACTAAAACCAGGCAAACACATCACAAAAAAAGGAAATTAATTATACACCAGTATCTCTCACAAATATAGATGCAAAAATTCTCACAAAATTCTAGGCAATAGAATTCAGCATCATATCAAAAAGACAATACACCACGACCAAGTAGGATGCATACCAGGTATGCGAGTATGGTTTAACACTAGAAAATCAATCACTGTAATCCACCACATAAAGAAAAGGAAAAAAAAAGAATCACGTGATCATCGCAATTGACACAGAAAAGGCATTCGACAAAGTCCAACACCCATTCCTGATAAAAACTCTCAATAAAATAGGTATAGAAGGGAAATTTCTCAACATAATAAAGGGCATCTATGCAAAACCGACAGTCAACATCATTCTTAATGGAGAGAGGCTGAAAATATTCCCCTTGAGAACAGGAACAAGACAAGGATGCCCTTTACAACCACTCCTATTTAACACTGTGCTGGTAGTCCTCGCTAGAGCAATAAGGTAAGAAAAAGAAATAAAAGGCATCCAAATTGCTAATGAAGAAGTAAAACTGTCCCTATGTGCAGATGAAATGATAATATACATAGAAAAGCCAAAAGACTCCATGAGAAAACTCTGGAACTAATAGAAAGACTCAGCAGAGTAGCAGGATGCAAGATAAACATAGAAAAGTCGGTTGGATTCCGACGCACCAATAAAGAGAATGATGAAAAGGAAATCAGGAAAGCAATACCATTTATAATAGCCCCTAAAAAAATAAAATACTTAAGAATAAATCTAACCAGGGATGTAAAAGACATATACAAAGAAAACTACAAAATACTACTGTAAGAAACCAAAAGAGATCTACCTAAATGGAAAAACATACCACACTCATGGATAGGTAGACTCAACATTGTGAAAATGACAATTCTACAGAAAGTGATTTACAAATACAATACAATTTCGATCCAAAAACCAACAACATTCTTTAAAGAGATGGAAAAACTAATCTTTGACTTTATATGGAAAGGGAAGAATCCCCAGATTAGTAAAGCACTATTGAAGAATAAATGAGGACTGGCACTACCTCACCTCAGAACCTATTATACAGCTACTGTAGTCAAAATAGCCTGGAACTGGTCCAACAACAGATACATTCACCAATGGAACAGAATTGAGAACCCAGATGTAAATCCATCCACCTACAGTCACCTGATCTTCAACTAGGGCCCAAAGTTCACCAGATGGGGGAGAGACAGTCTTTTTAACAAATGGTGCTGGCAAAACTGGATGCCCATCTGCAAAAAATGAAACAGAACCCATACTTCACACCATATACAAAAACTAATTCAAAATGGATCAAAGACCTAAGTATAAAGCCAAAAACTATAAAGTTCATACAAGAAAACATAGGATCAATGCTAGAGGCCCTAATACACAGCGTTAACAGGGATACAAACCATGACCAACAAGACACAAACCCCAGAAGACAAGCTAGATAACTGGGATCTTCTAAAAATTAAACACTTAGGCTCACCAAAGAGTAAGCCTTCATCAAAAGAGTAAAAAGAGAAACTGCAGACTGGGAAAAAATTTTTGGACATTATGACTCAGACAAAAATCTCATCTCTAAAATCTACAAGAAAATCCAACACCTCTACAATAAAAAGAAAAATAATCCAATAAAAAAAATGGGCAAAGGAAAATAACAGACACTTCACCAAAGAAGACATTCAAGTGGTCAACAGACACATGAGGAAATGCTCGTGATCACTAGCCATTAGAGAAATGCAAATTAAAAACACAATGAGATACTATCTTACCCCGGCATTACTGGCACGAATCAAAAACACTGGAAATAACAAATGTTGGAGAGGCTGCGGGGAAATCGGAACTCTTATGCACTGCTGGTGGAAATGCAAAATGATACAACCATTTTGGAAAATGATATGGCACTTCCTTAGAAAGATAGAAATAGAAATACTCTACTACCCAGCAATCCCACTCCTAGGAATATATCCTAGAGAAATAAGAGCCATATGCACACCCATGTTCATTGCAGCATTGTTCACAATAGCAAAAAGATGGAAACAACCTAGATGCCCATCAACAGATAAATGGATACATAAACTGTGGTACATACATGCAATGCAGTATTATGCAATGATAAAGAACAATGATGAATCTGTGAAGCATCTCATAACATGGATCAAACTGGAGGACATTATGCTGAGTGAAATAAATCAATCACAAAAGCATAAATATTGTATGAGACCTTTACTGTAAAACCTCATGTAAAAGTTTACACACAAAAAGCAACAATCTTTGTTGGTTACGAAGGATGGGAGGGAGGGGGGAACTAAATAGACAGTAGATAAGTGGTAACTTTGGTGAAGGGTAAGACAGTACACAATACTGGGGAAGCCAGCACAACTTGTACAAGGAAAGGTCATGGAAGCTCCATAGACACATCCAAACTCCCTGAGGGACTGAATTGCTGGGCGAGGGCTGTGAAGACCATGGTCTCAGGATACATCTAGCTCAATTGGCATAACACAGGTTATAAAAACAATGTTCTACTTTCTACCTTGGTAAGTAGCATCTGGGGTCTTAAAAGCCTGTGAGCAGCCATCAAAAATACTCCACTGGTCTCAACCCTTCAGGAGCAAGGGAGAATGAAGAGAACAGGACACAAGGAAAAGATTAGTCTGAAGGACTAATGGACCACAGCTACCATGGCCTCCACCAGACTGAGTTCAGTACAGCTAGTTGGTGCCCGGCTACCATCACTGACTTCTCTGTGACCAGGATCACACAGAGGGCCCTGGATGGAGCTGGAGAAGGATGTAGAACTAAATTCTAACACGCAGAAAAAGACCAGATTTACTGGCCTGACAGAGACTGGAGAAACCCCAAGAGTTTAGCCCCCGGACACACTTTTAGCTCAGTAATGAAGTCACTCCCAAGGTTCATCCTTCAGCCATAGATTAGACAGCCCCCTAAAACAAAACAAGACTAATGTGGGACAACAGTCCAGGGACAAGGACTAGAAGGCAGGAGGTGACAGGAAAGCTGGTAATAGGGAACCCAAGTTAGAGAAGGGACAATGTTGACATATCATGGGGTTGTTAACCATTGTCATAAAACAATTGTGTAATAGCTGTTTAAAGAGAAACTATTTGTTCTATAAACCTTCATCTAAAGTACAACAAAAAAATAAAACAAACAAAAAACAGAGAAGCAAGCGGAGACAAGGGGACCTCATACCACCAAGAAACAAGAGCCAGGAGAATAGCGCGTCCTTTGGACCTGGGGTCCCTGTGCTGAGAAACTCCTCAATGAAGGGATTACTGATGGCAAGGACCTTCCCCCAGAGCCGACCGAGAGAGAAAGCTTTTCCCTGGAGGTGGCACCCTGAATTCAAACTTCTAGCCTCCTAAACTGAGAATAAATTTCTCTTTGTTAAAGTCAAAAAAACTTGGAAATAACAAATGTTGGAGAGGCTGTGGGGAGATAAGAACTCTTACAATATGCTGGTGGGAATGCAAAATGATACAATCATTTTGGAAAACGATATGGTGATTTCTTAGAAAATGAGAAATAGAAATAACATATATTCCAGCAATCCTACTCCTAGGAATATATCCTATAGAAATAAGAGTCATCACATGACTAGACATAGGCATACCTATGTTTGCTGCTGCACTGTTTACAATAGCAAAAAATGGAAACAACCTAGATGCCCATTGTCTTAGTCATCTAGTGCTGCTATAATAGAAATACCACAAGTGGATGGCTATAACAAAGAGATGTTTATTCTCTCACAGTCAAGGAAGCTAGAAGTCCAAATTCAGAGCATCAGCTCCAGGGGAAGGCTTTCTCTGTTGGCTCTGGAGAAAGGCCCATGTCATCAATCTTCCCTTGGTCTAGGAGCTTCTCTGAGCAGGAATCTCAGGTCCAAAGGACACGCCCTGCTCCAGGCACTGCTTTCTTGGTAGTATGAGGTTCCCATGTCTCTCTGCTTGCTTCTGTCTTTTATATCTCAAAAGAGGTTGGCTGAATACACTAATACACTAATCTTGTAGATTTCATCAATATAACTGCCGCTAATTCATCCTATTACATCATAGTGATAGGATTTACAACACACAGAGAAATCACATCAGATGACAAAATGGTAGACAATCATACAGTACTGGGAATCATGACCTAGCCAAGTTGACAGATATTTTGGGGGGACACAATTGAATCCATGACATTCTACCTTTTGGCCCCCCAAAATTCATGTCCTTGCCACATGTAAAACATATTCACCTCATCATATCGTAGCAAAAGTCTTAAATCAACTCCAAGTCCAAAATCTAAAAATTCTTCTGCATCTGTGAAATCTAGCATACAAGTTATCTGCTTCCAAAGGTACAATGGTGCAACAGGCAGGCACAAGCTAGACATTTCCATTACAAATGGGAGATAATGGAGGGAAAGAAAGCATAACAGACACCAAGCAAGATAGCAGAACACATTACATTAGCCCTCAAGGCTTTGAAAATCATCCTCTGTTCTCTGAGACCATTTACACAATGACCCTGCCCTTCAGACTCTAGGTATTAGCCACAATCTCCAGATTCTGTGTGGAGGCCTCTCAGCCCTGAGCTTCAGCTCTGTCTTCCAGGCTCACTAGGACAGCAACTTTGCTCCCTTGGCTTTAGGCAGCCCCGTTCTCCCAGTCCATCCGAGTAGCAACTCCACCCTTAGAGACACCAGAGGCCATGGCTCCACCCTTTGAAACCCCAGAGGTTATGGCCATACCTTTTGAGACTGATGCAGCTTGGGTTCTTGTGTCCTTTGTCTCTTCATCTTCTCCTTCTTGGATTCTTGGCCTCTCAACTCTTTAGGCCTCACATCCACATCTGCCCTGCTGGGGCATGTGTTCCAAAGCTCTGTAGCTCTACCAGTAAGTGCCTGGAGACACCCCACTCTGACAGGAAGCCTCCTGCTCACAGGCACTCAGCTCTCTTGCTCCATGAGTCAGTAAGCCCAGCTCCACTGGTAAGTGGCCAGAGGCACTCCACTCTACCAGGAAATCTCCTGTGCACAGGCACTCAGCTCTTTCACTCCGTGGGTTGGTTCAACTGTCACCTGGCACTGGTCTCCTGGTTCTGCTGCTATTGGTCCTCTGCTTCTGCCACTTCTCTGCCACTGCAGGTTGTCTGCTACTGCCAGTCCTCTGCTGCCGGTCCTCTGCTGCTGCAGATCCTCTGCTGCTGCTTCTCACCATGTGTGCTGTTTCCGGTGTTAACAGTTCTCTTCTCCTTCTGAGTCCTCTATCCATTAACAGTTTCAAACCACTTCCACCTTTTAGGTATCTGTTACAGCAGCACCCTACTCCTGGTATCAAATTCTGTCTTAGTCACCTAGTGCTGCTATAACAGAAATACCACAAGTGGATGGCTTTAACAAAGAGAAATTTATTCTCTCACAGTCTAGGGGGCTAGAAGTCCAAATTCAGAGCATCAGCTCCAGGGGAAGGCTTTCTCTGTCAGCTCTGGAGGAAGGCCTGTGTCGTCAGTCTTCCTTGGTCTAGGAGTTTTCTGCACAGGAACCTCAGGTCCAAAGCACACACTCTGCTCCCAGCACTACTTTATTGGTAGTATGAGGTTCCCACGTCTCTCTACTTGCTTCTCTCTTTTATATCTCAAAAGATATTGACTTAAGACACTATCGAATCTTGTAGATTTCGTGAATATAACTGTTGCTAATCCGTCTTACTACATCATAGTGACAGGATTTACAATACGTAGGGAAATCACATCATATTACAAAATGGTAGACAATCATACAATACTGGGAATCATGACCTAGCCAAGTTGACAGATATTTTTGGGGATACAGTTAAATCCATGACACCCATCAACAGATGAATGGATAAACAAATTATGGTACATACACACAATGGAGTATTACATAGTGGTAAAGAACAATGATGAATCTGCAAAGCATGTCATAACATGGATGAATCTGGAGGGCATTATGCTAAGTGAAATAATTCAATCACAAAAGGACAACTATTGTATGAAACTTCTACTGTAAAAACTCATGAAAAAGTTTACACACAAAAAGAAACGATCTTTGATGGTCACAAGGGAGGGGAGGAGTGACGATGGAAAAACACTAAATAGATGATAGATAAGTGGTAACTTTGGTGAATGGTAATACAGTACACAATACTGGGAAAGCCAGCACAACTTGTACAAGACAATGTCATGGAAGCTCCACAGACACCTCCAAACTCCCCAAGGGACCAAACTGCTGGGCTGTGGGCTGCGGGGACCATGGTCTCAGGGAACATCCAGCTCAATTGGCATAACATAGTTTATAAAGAAAATGTTCTACATTCTATTTGGTGAGTAGTGTCTAGGGTCTTAAAAGCCTGTGAGCGGCCATCTAAGATACTCCACTAGTCTCACCTCTTCGGGAGCAAGGGAGAATGAAGAAAACTACAGATACAAGGGAAAGATTAGTCCAAAGGACTAATGGACCACATCTACCGCAGCCTCCACCAGACTGAGTCCAGTAAAACTAGATGGTGACTGTCTACCACCACTGACTGCTCTGACAGGGATCACAATATAGGGTCCCAGACAGAGCTGGAGAAAAATGTAGAACAAAATTCTAAGTTAGAAAAAATGATCAGACTTACTGGCCTGACAGAGACTGGAGAAACCCCAAGAGTATGGTCCCTGGACACCCTTTTAGCACAATAATGAAGTCACTCCTGAGGTTCACCCTTTAAGCAAAGATTAGACAGGCCCATAATACAAAACAAGACTAAAGGGGCACATCAACCCAGGGGCAAGGACTAGAAAGCAGGAGGGGATAGGAAAGCTGGTAATAGGGAACCCAAGGTTGAGAAGGGACAATGTTGACATGTCGTTGGGTCGTTAATCAATGTCATAAAACAATATATGTACTAAGTGTTGAATGAGAAACTATTTTGTTCTGAAAACCTTCATCTAAAGTAAAATTTAAAAAAAAAAGAGGATTCCTGTTTGCTAATACTATCTAATGGGACAGAAAAATACTCATTTTAGGTAATAGCAACATTACAAGTTGCATCATTATCACTAGCAATTATTAATAACTACTGTATAGTAAGAAATTTAAGCCATTAATGGATATAAAAGAAAAGAGAAACAGAAGTGTTACTAACTGTCCTAAGTTTAAATGTCTCAAAAACTTTAGATTAGCGAACTGTCCCCTTATTGATTCCTTAGGCCCCAGTCTTGGCCCCTGCACCCTACATAACCTCCAACAGGTGCTATATTTTTCTTCCGTATTATGACTTTTGAATGTACTTATCACTTTGTATTACAAATTTATAAACAACTGCAAGCTCTCTGAGATCATGTTCCACATCTGCCATTCCTAATGCCTACCATTTTGTTAAGCAATAGTAAGTGCTCAGTAACAAGAGTATTGATAACTTGATAGGAACTGGAAAAAAAAATTTGTTGTCCTGGATTATTTATGGAGAAAATTCATTCAGCTCAAAATAATAGACTTTAGTTGAGAAAATACAGCTAATACCATTAAAATTCTAATATACATCATTGCATCACTTTAGATTTAATGAAATATCATAAATAAGGGGGGAAAACTTAAGTACGATAAAATGCAACCGCACATCCTTTCAGTGGTCTTGAGCCTCAGGCTCTGTTGATGTCATTTCAGAACAAATTTTAGTTCTCAGATTCTATCATTATTTCGTGCTAAGTAAACAGTGCTCTTTCTCTGTAGATGGCAGAAAATTCACACATTACAAAGAAGTCAATTCTTTTTTTTTTTATTGTTGTGTTTAAGTGAAAGTTTACAATTCAAGTTTGTCTCTCATACAAAAATTTATACATACATTGTTTTGTTAACCCAGTTGCTCTCCCTATACTATGACAGCACACTATTCCTTTCCACCCCGGATTTCCCATGTCCATTCAACCAGCCCCGGACCCTCTCTGTCTTATCTCACCTCTGGACAGAAGCTGCCCATTTACTCGCATGTATCTACTTGAGCTAAAAAGCACACTCTTAAGGAGTATCATTTTATGTCCCATAGTCTGGTCTAAACTTTGTCTGAAGAGGTGGCCTCAGGAATGGTTTTAGTTTTGGGCTAATAGAGAGTACAGGGGCCATGTCTTCTGGGGTCCCTCCAATCTCAAACCATTAAGTGGCCATTTTACTAGAATTTGAGTTCTGCACACCACTTTTCTCACGCTCTGTCAGGGACTCTCTGTTGTGTTCCCTGTCAGGGCGGTCACTGGTGGTAGCCGGGCACCATCTAGTTCTTCTGGTCTCAGGCTGATGAAGTCTCTGGTTTATGTGGCTCTTTCTGTCTCTTCGGCTAATATTTTCCTTGTGTCTATGGTGTTCTTCATTCTCCTTTACTTCAGAAGGGCTGGGACCAACTGATGCATTGTAGATGGCTGCTCACTAGCTTTTAAGACCCCAGACATCACTCACCAAAGTGGGATGCAGAACATTTTCTTAAAAAACTTTGTTATGCCAATTGCTCTAGATGTCCCCTGAAACCATGGTCTGCAGACACCTGCCCCTGCTACTCTATCCCTCAAAGGGTTTGGTTGTATTCAGGAAACAGCTTTGGTTTACTCCAGTTGTGCTGACTTCCCCTGTAGTGTGTACTGTCCTTCCCTTCACCTAAAATAATTCTTGTTTACTTTCTAGTTAGTGACTACCACTCTTCCTCCCTCCCCACCCTCATAACCATCAAAGAACGTTTTCTTCCGTGTTTAAAATTTTTCTTGAGTTCTTATAATAGTGGTCTTATATAATATTTGCCCTTTTGCAACTGACTAAATTCACTCAGCATAATACCTTCCAGATTCCTCCATGCTATGTTTCACGGATTAATCATTGTTCTTCATCATTGTGTAGTATTCCACTGTGTGAATATAACATAGTTGTTCATCCATTCGTCCACTGATGCACACCTAGGTTGTTTCTATCTTTTTGCTACCATGAACAGTGCTGCAATGAACATGGGTGTGCATGTATCTATTCGTGTGACGGCTCTTAATTCTTTAGGATATATTCCAAGGAATGGGATTGCTGGAGTGTATGGTACTTCTATTTCTAGCTTTTTAAGGAAGCGCCAAATTGATTACCAAAGTAGTTGTACCATTTTACATTCCCACCAAGTGTGTATAAGTGTTCCAGTCTCTCCACAACCTCTCCAACATTTATTATTTTGTGTTTTTTGGATTAATGCTAACCATGTTGGGGTGAGATGGTATCTCATTGTGGTTTCAGTTTGCTTTTCTCTAGTGACTAATGATCGTTAGCATTTCTTCATGTGTCTGTTAGCTGCCTGAATGTCTTCTTTGGCGAAATGCCTGTTCATATCCTTTGCCCATTTTTTAATTGGGTTGTTTGTCTTTTTGTTGTTGAGGTTTCACAGTATCTTATAGATTTTAGAGATTAGATGCTGATCAGATTTCTTGTTGCCAAAAATTCTTTCCCAGTTTGTAGGGATGTCTTTTTAGTCTTCTGGTGAATTTTTTGGATGAGCATAAGTGTTTGATTTTTAGGCACTCCCAGTTATCTAGTTTCTCTTCTGGTGTTTTTGCATTGTTACTTATGGTTTGTATTCTGTTTATGCCATGGATTAGGGCTCCTAGCATTGTCCTTAACTTTTCTTCTATGACCTTTATCATTTTTGATTTTATGTTTAGGTCTTTAATCCATTTTGAGTTAGTTTTTGTATATGGTGTGAGGTATCAGTATTGTCTTAGTTTTTTGCAGATGGATATCCAGTAATACCAGCACCATTTGTTAAAGAGACTATCTTTTCCCCAACTGACAGACTTCAGGGCTTTGTAAAATATCAGCTGCTCATAGGTGGATGAATTTATGTCTGGATTCTCAATTCTGTTCCATTGGTCTATGTATCTGCTGTTGTACCAGTACCAGGCTGTTGTGACTACCATGGTGGTATAATAGGTTCTAAAATCAGGTAGTGGGAGGCCTCCCTCCTTGTTCTTCCTAAGTAATGTTTTACTTATCTGGGGCCTCTTCCCTTTCTATATGAAGTTGGTGATTTGTTCCTGCATCTCATTAAAAAATGCCAGTGGAATTTGGATTGGGATTGCATTGTATCTGTATATCGCTTTGGGTAGAACTGACATTTTCCCAGTGTTGAGTCTTCCTATCCATGAGTGAGGTATGTTTTTCCACTTATGTGGGTATCTTTTGGTTTCTTGCAGTAGTGCCTTGTAGTTTTCATTGTAGAGGTTTTTCCATCTCTGGTTAGATCTATTCCTAAGTATGTTATCTTCTTGGGGGCTATTGTAAATGGTATTGATTTGGTGATTTCCTCTTGGAAGGTCTCTTTGTTGGTGTAAAGGAATCCATCTAACTTTTGTATGTTTATCTTGTATACTGAAACTTTGCTGAAATCTTCTATTAGTTCCAGTAATTTTCTTGTGGATTCTTTGGGGTTTTCTGTGTATAAGATCATATCATTTGCAAACAGAGATATTTTTACTTCTTCCTTACCAATTTGGATGCCCTTTATTTCTTCTTCTAGACTGATTGCTCTGGCTATGACCTCCAACAGAATGTTGAATAAGAGTGGTGATAAAGGGCATCCTTGTCTGGTTCCTGTTCTCAAGGAGAATGCTTTCAGATTCTCCCCACTTAGGATGATGCTGGCTGTTGGCTTTGTATAAATGCCCTTAATTATGTTGAGAATTTCCCTTCCATTCCTATTTTGCTGGCAGTTTTTATCATAAATGGGATTGGACTTTGTCAAATGCCTTTTCTGCATGGATTGATAAGATCATGTAGTTCTTATCTTTTGTTTTATTAATGTGATGGATTACATTGATTGTTTTTCTAATGTTCAACCATCCCTGCATACCTGGTATAAACCCCACTTGATCATGGTGAATTATATTTTTTGATATGTTGTTGAATTCTATTGGCTAGAATTTATTGAGGACATTTGCAACGATGTTCATGAGGGATACTGGCCTGTAATTTTCTTCTTTTGTGGTGTCCTTATCTGGTTTTGGTAACAGGGTTATGCTGGCTTCATAGAATGAGTGTGGGAGAATTCCATCCTTTTCTATGCTCTGAAATACCTTTAGTAGTGGTGGTGTTAACTCTTCTCTGAAAGTTTGGGAGAATTCTCCAGTGAAGCAGTCTGGGCCAGGGCTTTTTTTTTGTTGGCAGTTTTTTCATTACCTTTTCAATCTCTTCTTTTGTTATGGGCTTATTTAGTTGTTCTACTTCCGTTTGTGTTAGTTTAGGTAGGTAGTGAGTTTCTAGAAATTTGTCCATTTCCTCTAGGTTTCTAATTTGTTAGAGTATAATTTTTCATAGTACTCTGTTATGATTCTTTTTATTTCAGTTGGGTCTGTTGTGATATTGCCCATCTCATTTCTTATATGAGTTATTTGCTTCCTATCCTGTTCTTCTTTTTCCATTTTGGCCAGTGGTTTATCAATTTTATTGATCTTTTCAAAGAACCAGCTTTTGGTCTTGTTAACTCTTTCAGTTGTTTTTCTATTCTCTATTTCGTTTAATTCTGCTCTAATTTTTATTATTTCCTTTATTCTGGCTCCTGAGGGCTTCTTTTGCTGCTCTCTTTCTACTTGTTCAAGTTGTAAGGTTAATGTTTTGATTTTGGCCCTTTCTTCTTTTTGGATGTATCCATTTATTGCTATAAACTGACTTATGAGCATTGCTTTTGCTGTGTCCCAAAGGTTCTGGCAGGATGTGTTTTCATTCTCATTTGATTCTATGAATTTCTTTACTCCATCCTTAATTTCTTCTATAACCCAGTAGTTTTTGAGCAAAGTGTATTCAGTTTCCATGTGTTTGATTTTTCTTCCTTGTTTTTTCTTTTATTGATTTCTACTTTTATGGCTTTATGGTCAGAAAAGATGATTTGTAATATTTCAATGCTTTGGATTTTGTTAAGGCTTGCTTTATGGCCTAATATGTGGTCTATTCTGGAGAATATTCCATGAGTGTTGGCAAGGGAAGTATACTTGGCTATTGTTGGGTGGAGTGTTTGGTATATGTCTATGAGATGAAGTTGGTTGATTGTAGCATTTAGATCTTCCATGTCTTTATTGAGCTTCTTTCTGGATGTTCTGTCCTTCACTGAAGTTGAGTGTTGAAATCTCCTGCTATTATTTTGGAGCTGTCTATCTCTCTTTCCAATGCTATTAGAGTTTTATGTATTTTGGAGCCCTGTCATTGGGTACGTAAATATTGATTATAATTATGTCCTCCTAGTGTACTGATCCTTTAATGATTATATAGTTTGCTTTCTTATTGTTTGTGGTGGATTTTACTTTAAAGTCTATTTTGTCAGAGATTAATGTTGCCACTCTTGCTCTTTTTTGAGTGTTTTTTTCCTGATGTATTTTTTTCCACCCTTTGAATTTTAGTTTGTTTGTGTCTGTCTTGTAGGCAGCATATAGACAAATCATGTTGTTTTACCCAGTCTGCCACTCTCTGTCTCTTTATTGGTGAATTTAGTCCATTTACATTCAGTGTAATTATTGATCATCATGAGTTTAGTGTTGTAATTTTGATATCTTGTTTTGTTTATTGTTGACAGTTTCTTTGTTGCACTTAATTTTCTGTGCTGAGTCGTTTTTGTTTATTTTCTTTTCATCTTTGTCATTGTTGATATTGTATTTGCTGAGTCCTTTATATTTTTCTACTTTTTTATTTTGATGTGTAGGATTGTTAGTTTCCATTGTGGCTACCTTAATATTTACCCATTTTTCTAAGTTTAAAACAGTCTTTTATTTCTTTATATTGCCTTAACTTCCTCTCCATATGAAAAATCTATGTCTACATTTTTTAGTCCCTCCTTTTTATTTTAATGTTGTCATCTTTTATACATTGACATCTCTTTTTCCCTATCTTCAGTGTTTTAGCTTGATTTATTTTTTGTGACTTAGCTATCTGGGTTGATAACTGGTTGCTCTGTCCTGTGTTCTAGTCTTGGGTTGTTATCTGATGTTACTGATTTTCTAACCAGAGGATTCCCTTTAGTATTTCTTGTAACTTTGTTTTGGTTTTTGCAAATTCCGTAAACTTCTGTTTATCTGGAAATGCCCTAATTTCACCATCATATCTGAGAGACAGTTTTGCTGGATATATAATTTTTGGCTGGCAATTTTTTTCCTTCAAGTCTTCATATATGGCATCCCATTGTCTTCTTGCCTGCATGGTTTCTGCTGAGTTGTCGGAGCTTAGTCTTATTGACTCTCCTTTGTAGATAACTTTTTATCCCTTGCCACTCTTAAAATTCTCTCTTTATCTTTAGTTTTGGCAAGTTGTATTATAATATGTATTGGTGAATTTCTTTTGTGATCTACCTCATGTAGTGTTCAATCAGTATCTTGGATAGATATCTTCTCATCTTTCATGATATCAGGGAAGTTTTCTGTCAACAGATCTTCAACAATTTTCTCTGTATTTTCTGTTACTCCCCCCCCCCCCCCGTTCTGGTACTCCAATCACTCGTGGGTTATTTCTCTTGATAGAGTCCTACATAATTTTTAGATTTTCTTCATTTTTTAAAAACTTCTTTTATCTGATTTTTCCTCAAATAATTGGTGTCAAGTAGTTTATCTTCAATCTAATTTATTCTGACTTCTACTGCCTCAATTCTGCTCCTATGACTTTCTATTGAGTTGTCTAATTCTGAAATTTTATTGTTAATCTTCTGGATTTCTGATTGCTGTCTATGGATTCTTGCAGCCTATTAAATTTGTCATTATGCTCTTGAATAACCTTAGGTGCCTCTATTGCTCTGTTTGTGTCTTCTTTGGCTTTTTCTGCATTTTTAGTGATTTCCTTCCTGATCTCTTGAATAGTTCTGTATATTAATATTTTGTATGCTGCTTCTGGTAATTCAAAGAAATTCTCTTTCTCTGGAAAATTCATTAATTCTTTATTTTGGGACCTTGTTGAAGTCATCATAGTCTGCCTCTTTATGTGATTTGATATTGACTGTTGTCTCCAAGCCGTCAAGAAGTTATTATAATTTATTCATTTAATGTTTACTTAGTGTGTCCTAGCTCTTGCATTGTTTTGATATGCTCAGATAGGCTGCTTGTGTGAGCTAGATTATTGGTGCCTTTGAAGCTCTAACATCCTGTCACCAGGAAGTTAGATCTGTTACTAACTATGTGAGCCCAGGTGTCTGTTAACTTTTCTTGTATGGATTCAGCTCAGGTGTCCAGGTAGTCAGTCACCAAGTGTGCAGTGTAAGCTCTCACCTACAGTCCTAGACAGGCATGGGTGATTGGTGTAGGCACAGGTATCTGGCTGCAGTAGAGGGTCATGCACTGAGCAAGGCTAGGGGCTGACATCTGCCCCCAAGTGTCTGGGATGAAAGTGTGTCCCTGTTCACTTGAGCTCACAGGTGGGTGGGTTTTGCAGCTGGACTATGAGCACCCAGTGCTGTTGGCTGTAAGGACTGGAGGGCACCACTATTCTTGTACCCCTGTCATGGGTGGCTAGGTGGCATAGGTGGACCCACCAGTCCTCAGGCCCCTCATGTGGGTAGGTGAAGACCCTGCTTAATAGGCAGATCAGTGTCAAATGTCACAAACCTGCCACTTCACAGCTGAAACAGTTGAAGTTAGACTTCAGTTATATACCCTGTTGTACTGTGGTAATGAGGGCCTACTTTGCTGAAATGGGCCCACACAAATCTATGCAAGGGTGAAAGGCATTCAAAGTCCGTGTACCCCTTATGCCTGTGCCTAGGCAATGGAGCTGTGCCAACTCTAAGTTCCTGGCATATGGGAGCCGTCAGCTTATTTTTTCCCCTGTTTGTTAATTTGTTCCCTCTCCAAGGCCAGGACAATGGCTCAGGGCATTTGACAGGTCCTACATCCAGCCCAGGGGACTCAATGATTGCTGAAGCCATACCATGACCCAGTGCAGAGCAGTGAGGGAAGAGGTAAATGGGAGAGAGTTTTTTCCCAAATGTGGTGTTTTTTGATCCTCTTGGTCGGCCAGACACAAGTACTTGTCTTTAACTGCTTGAGTGCTGCTTTTCACTGGTTCTGGATGGCCAAGCAGACTCTCTGCCACTGGGCCTTTTCCGATGTGGAAAACACCTTCTGAGCACAACTTCTTGCCTCACCACGCACACGAGCCTATCTGGCCTGAAGGGTGCTGGCTCCTGGCAGGTCAGGTCTGGTAACTCCTCCCAGCATCCAAACCGTGTCTCCCTCCCCCACCACTCAGTCTGATTCCACAACTTTGCCTTTGATGTACAGGGCCCCTATATTGTCATATGCAATAGATTCATTTGTTTTTTCGGGTATTTTTTGTAAGAGGGACCACAGGAAGCATGTGACTACTCCATCATCTTGGCTTCGCATCTCAATTTTTCTTTTTAATGCTTTATTTCTAACCCATATTTTTGTTTTAAAAGATCTTTCCTGTTAGACCATAACATTAGCATTGTCATGTCTACTAGATATCTTAAACCATAACAAGAATGAGTCAAAGTATTCAAATGGTAATTTCCTTCAAGATAGACAGCTCCCTAGAGTTCTGTTCCTTCTGGCTTACTTTGGCAAAAATATTCTGGATTGCTTTTTCTTTACTAAAGGGTGTGAGAGAATGCCTCCTGTCTCTAAATATAAAAATGAACTATTTAAATGAAAAAAACCAAAAGAGCAAAACCATTTCCTTTAAAAATATTACTACTGTAATATTATTTCTAGTTTTTATTGAGTTCATGGAGAACCCTGCTGTGTTCTGTGAAGAGAGCTATCAATCCAGTGTTGTCATCTGTAGAATGAGGATATGGTACCATATGCTCTCTAAGCTGTTAGTTCAGAATTTTCTTGATTCTGTGCTTCCAAGTATCTGTTTGTTTGACATCACAGATGAAGATATCTGAATTCTTGACTGAAAGTCTTAGTTTTCGAATGTTTGCCATCATGTAATCAGCTAGAATGTACGAGAAAAGAAAATAAATGTAAAGGTTTGTAACCAACGGTTTCCTGGGACAACTTACATTTTACCAAAGAGAAGTGAGCCCCAATTTTGGAATCAGGAGTCCTGGATTGAATTCCCCACTCTCACACTCACTAGCTATATAAACTTAGTCAAGTCCCTCAATCTCTTTGAGTCTCAGTTTCTTCACCTGTAAGTTTAATAATTGCTCTCTTCTTACTTTACAAATTCAAATAAAATAATGTATATTACTTGCAAATATTAACATAATTCTAGAGCAGTATCATTTATGAACTGTCTGATGCTACTAGGCTCAGAACAACTGGAAGATTAAATACGAGTAAAATTCTTCATGCTGGCTTATAATAAATTCTTAATAAATGTTTCTATGATTACTATGTGATTGCAGCTTTGTGCCTATGTATGGTGATAAACGAGACCACACGAAAGGTTCCAAGAGGTAGTTCTGAGAAGGTTCTCAACCTCACCTCACTGAAGAATCATTAAGAGCAGACGCTGACTCCAAATAAATGCCAAGGACTTTCCAGGGAATTTTTATTCAACTGAGTTTTGAGAAAACATATGAATGTAAATATTATTATAAAATTAAAATATCTCCTAATAAAGTTAATTACCCTTTCATCACCATTGGCCTAAATGATCCACTTTTTATGCCTCTGGACCTTGGAGGTAAGACGTTATTCCGGTTCTGAGGTTCTAATGCATTTAGCGTCGAGGTGAGTCCCTTTTGAAATGTGTGAAGCTCAGAGTTAGAGCCTCACTGTTGTGTAGGCTGAACATTCTATTAGGTGATGCTTCCTGGATGTATTAGTTTATAAACGTTTGCCTTTTTTCCCCTTTATTTCTGTGAGATAAGGCTTGCAAGCATAATTATGGTTTTCTTGGGCAATCGTTAGGGAGCCCTGATGGGTTTGTTTTGGTTTTTCTGTGTCATATTTGGAAAACCAGAAGCTCCCCATGTAACCTAATGGAAAGGCACCAGCAGTAAATAATCTACCTAGTTCTCAGTGGCACACTGTCATGCCACAGATCTATGGCGCTTAAGTGCCATTTGCCTCATTGTGGGATTGTATTGCCAGATCGTATTTCTCAAAATTCATTATTATCAACCCAAAATTTAAACACACTCAATTACTAAGCATGCATTCTAATACTGAAAGCACATACCATTAAAAAGTTTAAAAAAATAAAAAATTGGGAATGAAAGGGTTAAGATGTGAAGATGACATTTCACTATAAATAATATTTAAACATATACACAAATACATCTTTTGATACAAATATGTTCTTCTCTCTGGATTCCTGCACATTACCGTCTTTTTTCAAGTACATGAACTTCCTGTGATCTACCCGAGGAATATCTAGCTTAAAAGTTTTACTTCCTAGATATAATAAAAAGGGGAAATCAACGGCTGTTCAATTCTCCTGAGTTAATTTCCTAAAACTATTCCTTTGATATGACACTTAAATCTTATTAAAATATTCCCCCAAACACTGTATTTCCTTCAGTGAATAATATGCATAGATTCCAATGCACATAGAGAAAGAAATTAAAAACATCTTATTGATACAGAAGATGGATATTTTGGTAGTAGCATCTCACAGAATTCCTTATCAGAAGTGAACATCTGTTTCCTTTCATTTTAATTTTCTTTTGCAATTTCAAATGGCCATATGACTGCATGGCCATATATCGGAAATGAAAGTGTTCGAGAAAACTTCTGCAATATTCCCTATGAAAGTAATAGTCAAGAAATAATTTAAAATATGATATTTGTAAAATAAAGAATAAATCTTAGGGACCAAGATTCAAATGTACTTCACTAATGTATATGATATATGTGATTTCTTACAATCAACTTTACTACCTAGTATTTGGGTGGTTTAATGAAAATAATTATTGAAATAATTTTAACTTTTAGGGGATATAACAATATCTAAACTCATTCCATTTACAAGAGGTAAAACTAATACAAGAGAGAATTTTACATGTTTGCTAAATAGATTACCAAAAGTTATGTCTTCTACTTCTGAAACATATTTGGGCTTAATTTAAGGTACTTACTTGATAGCTATGTCTTTTAAAATCTGGGATTGTTTATTTAAAACAATTATATACTTTTACTGTCAATTCATTTTGATGGGATTTGTTTAAATACTTCAATATAGAGTATATTAACAGTTCAACAGAAGATTATTGTTGTTGCTGGGTGCTGTCAATTCTGACTCATATGACCCTACAGGACAGAGGAGAACTGCCCCATAGGGTTCCTAGGCTGTAATCTTTATGGGAGCAGATTACCAGATCTTTGTTCCCAAGGAGCAGCTGATGGGTTCGAACCTCCAACCTCTCAGTTAAAAGCCAAGAGCTTTAACAACTGCACCATCAGGGCTCCTTAACAGAAGGTTAAACAACAAATTAACTCCGTTTTTTTTTTTTTTTTTTTTTCTGATTCTAACAGAGCATGTTAAATGAAAGTCTTAGTTTCTCATAGCCTCCTACCTATACATTCTATTCTATCCTCCAAGGCCATCTCAAGAAGCATTTTCACATGAAGGCTGCCCAGATTTCTGCTCTTCTTCATTCTTAACCTGGTATGATCATTCTCTCCTCACATCACTTTGGACCTTTCCAAGGCACTTATAAGGAGTCCTGGTGGCAAAATGGTTAGGCACTTGGCTGCTAGCAGAGACGTATGTGGTTTGAACCTACCAGCCACCCAGAGGGAAAAGAGACCTGGCCATCTGCTCCCGTAGGATTACACCTAGGAAACCGTATGGGGCAGTTCGATGCTGTCCTATAGGGTCCCTATGAGTTGGAATCGACCTGAGTGCACACAACAAGGCACTTATATTCCTATGTTCATGGTTAATGATAGTTTTCTTGGATCCATTCCCCATTACATTCATTATGGTTTCACTTTTATTGAACATTTAATGAGCATCTTCTAAGTATACACTATGTGCCCTGTTCTAGGGCTATAAAGATGAATAGGACATGATTCCATCTTGATGAAATTTACCTTGCAGAAATGACACACTCATTTTCTTTTCTCTTCATGTCTCAAGATTGTGCATATTACAGTCATACAACAAATATTTATAGAATTGAATTAATTCATTTAACACAGTAAATTTTATAAATCCCCCTCTAGGTCACATTATACGTCTAGTACAAAGCAGAAGAGAAGAAAGTAAACGCAAGTCTAATCATAGAACCTTAGGAATTAAAATTGCTTTCAGATAATTTACAGATACATGTACTGCATAAAGTTATTTTTCCATGCATAAGCACATAAACCTTAAGTTGTAATAAAGGCAAAATATCTGGCAAAGTTAAATTAGAGGATAATTTCGATTGTTCATTAGTGTTTACTCTCTCCGTAATTTCAATGTAATTATATATGTGAAATTTATTCCAAAAAATTCACTAAAAATGATTTTTACTTCCTTTAATCCTTTTGGCAATAGTATCATCTAGCTTGTTCAGGCCAAAGAAATTATAACTATCAGTACTTGGTGTTGTTGTTGTTATAAGATGCGCTCGAGCTGGTTCCAAATTGGGGACCCTATGTACAACAGAATGAAACACTGCCTAGTCCTGTGACAGCCTCACAATTGTTGCTATGTTTGAGTTCATTGTTGCAGTCACTGTGTCAATCCATCTTGTTGAGGGTCTTCTGACAGACACTCCACTTTACCAAGAATGATGCCCTTCTCCAGTGACTGGTCCCTCCTGATAACATGTCCAAAGTATGTGAGACAAAGTCTCACCATCCTCTCTTCTAAGGAGCATTCTGGCTATACTTCTTGCAAGATACACTTCCTCATTATCCTGGCAGTCCATGGTATATTCAATATTCTTCAACACTATAATTCAAATGCATCAGTTCTTCTTGGTCTTCCTTATTCATTGTCCAGCTTTTGCCGGCACATAAGGCACTGAAAATACCATGGCTTGGGTCAGGTGCACCTACTCCTAAAGGTGACATCTTTACTTTTTAATCCTTTAAAAAGGTCTTTTGTAGCACATTTGCCCAATGCACCAAGTTGATTGATTTCTTGACTGCTCCTTCCATAGGCATTAATTATGGATTCAAGTAAAATGAAATCCTTTACAACTTCAATCTTTTCTCTGTTTATCATGATGTTGCTTACTGGTCCAGTTGTGAGGATTTTTGTTCTCTTTATGTTAAGGTGTATTACATACTGAAGGCTGTGGTCTTTGATCTTCATCAGTAAGTGCTTCAAGTCCTCTTAGCTTTCAGCAGGCAAGGTTGTGTCATCTTCATATCGCAGGTTATTAATTAGTCATCCTCCAATCCTGATGCCCTATTTTTCTCCATATTATCTAGTTTCTGAGATTATTTGCTCAGCATACAGATTTGGCCCAGAAGATAAGAGCTCAGCTGCTAACCAAAAGGTCAGCAGTTAGAATCCACCAGCCGCTCCTTGGAAACCCTGTGGAACAGTTCTACTCTGTCCTATAGGGTCACTATGAGTCAGAATCAACTCCATGGCTACGGGTTTTGTTTTTTTACAGATTGAATAAGTATGATGAAAGGATACAACCCTGATGCACACCTTTCCTGATTTTAAATCACGCAGTATCACCTTTTTCTGTTCGAACAACTACCTCTTGGTCTACATACAGGTTCTGCATGAGCACAATTAAGTTTCCTGGAAATCCCATTCTTCACAATGTTATCCATAATTTGCTATGATCCACACAGTTGAATACCTTTGTACAGTCAATAAAACACAGGTAAATATCTTTGTTGTATTCTCTACTTTCAGCCAAGATCCATCTGATATCAGTAATGATAGCCCTCCTTCCAAGTTCTCTTCTGAATCTGGCTTGAATTTCTAGCAATTCTCTGTTGATATACTGCTGCAACAGTTTTTTTAAATTATCTTTAGCATAATGTTACTTGCATGTGATATTAATGATATTCTTCCATAATCTCCATATTCCTTTGGATCACTTTTCTTTGGAAGAGGCAAGTATATGGATCTCTTCCAGTTGGTTGGCCAGGTAGCTGTCTTCCAAATTTCTTGGCATAGACAAGCGAATGCTTCCAGCATAGCACACCTTTGTTGAAACATCACAATTGGTATTCCATCAATTCCTGGAGCCTTGTTTTTCACCAATGCCTTCAGTGTAGCTTAGACTTCCTCTTGCAGTACCATCAGTTCTTGATCATATGCTACTTCCTGAAATGCTGAACGTTGACTAACTCTTTTTGGTACAGTGACTCTGTATATTCCTTCCATCTTCTTTTGATGCATCCTGTATTGTTCAATTTTTGCCCATAGAATCCTTCAATATTGCAACTCGAGCTTGAATTTTTTCTTCAGTTCTTCCAGCTTGAGAAATGCCAAGAGTGTTCTTCCCTTTTGGTTTTCTAACTCCAGGCCTTTGTCAATTTCATTATACTTTACTTTGTCTTCTTTAGCCGCCCTTTGAAATCTTCTGTTCAGCACTTTTATTTCATCATTCCTTCCTTTCACTTTAGCTGTTCTACATTAAAGAGTAAGTTTCACCGATGGATAGGTGGTTCCAAAAATTTACTTCACCAATGTGATGAAAGATAATTTTGCATTTCAAATCCACATAAGACCACAATTTATGGACTAAACAGAGAGATAAAAATAACACAAAGGCTCTTACCTACTGAGGAAAAGATTTTCACTAGATTAATCAAAAACTAGGTCATTTTCCTAAAAAATATACAGACATACATATACCATCAACCAACTGGGAAATTGAAACAAAGTTTTTTACATTCCCTAAATAGGATTTGTAAAGAGATCTTTCCAGATTATAATCTGAATGTACTCTCAGTCACACTTTGGGATCCTTTGATCAACTGGCATCTGTGTTTACGTTAGATCATAACAAAAATCTACTCTCTGGTCAAGAATAAAGTATTATTCTAAGCACAACTGTACTATCACTTCATCACAGATGTGACAGCCACAACCCATTGTTTTAAACTAATATACATAAATAAATGGAGAGATTTATTTGTGATTGTGAAGTCATTGTGAAATGACTGTGCTTATTTATCGAAAATCATTGTTTTCTAGAATGATAATGGTTTCTTTCTAAAATTTTGAGTGAAAACTTGGAGACCATTTTTCAAACTAAATAAATCCTACCACCAGTTAAGCAGAGGCAAAAAAGTTGTTAGGAAATTCTATTATCCATCATTTCTGTGAAAATGAATGTGCTAAAAATTAGATCCAAGAGTTTCTGGTAGTCAGTAGATTAGATGGTATTTAGACTGTGGGCATGCACATGTGGTGGCTTCCTAGGTGTGGTGACTTCAAGTAACTTTTCCTGTTATTGCATTCAAAGGTTGGACCATTTTGCCATAAAATGGTTCTTGTAATAGTGCTATAAATCTTGATGTAAAGCTTTGTATCAGGGTTGGCACAGTTTTTCTGTAAATAATCAGATAATAAATATTTAGGTTTTGTGGTCTACTTATGGCATATGTTCTATATACTTCTTTGTTTCATTTTAAACATCATTCTTAGCTTCTAGGCCATTCAAAAATGGGCCACAGGCTAAGTCTGGCCCACAGGCTATAATTTGCTGACTTCTCCTTTTAATTATCAACAGCTCATAGAGCATACTGCAAGTTATACAGTAAGCTTCAGAAAATGTTTATTAAACCCAAAACCTCTGTTCTTATGATTTTGAAATGGAGCACAATGAGCAGACCTCGTATCCTATTAGGAGGCACTTCCTTATTCTGCTTGTTCCATGAGCCCCACTTTAGATAGTACTTATTCAATCACTTGTGAGCTGCTCCTGTTCGGGAATCGGTGGAATTTTAACCTGTGGAAAATTCATAAGCTCACTAACTCTATCTACACTCACACTCACACACACATGCATACACACATGCACATACAGTCACCCTTCTCTGCATCAAAGAGATACAAAGCAGCTCAGTGGCTCCTTGGAAGAAAGGCCTGGTAATCTACTTTTAAAAAGTCAGCCACTGAAAACCCTAGTGAGCACACTTCTACTCTGACACATACAGTGTCACCATGAGTTTCAACTGATTCAGCAGAAACTGGTTTGGTTTCTTGGTTTTGGTATTGCACCTGAGGGAAAAAAAAACCCACTTCATTTGGTAATATTTTTAAGCTATGTTTTTCTAATTTTATCATCCCCGGTAATGCAATCCATCCAATTTGCTTTCTTGTGACTAGATTGCTTGGATATCTAGGGATTTTCTACTCGATTCAGCAAATATTTATCAAGTACCTAGTATGACCACACCAAGCCTCCCCATTTTATGGGCATACAAATCACCCGGGGATGTTGTTAAATGCAGATTCTGCTTCATATGAGGTTTGAGATTCTGCATTTCTAAGGAGCTCCCAGGTGATGCTTTTGCTTAAGGTTTTGTGAGCCATAACTTGAGAAGCAAGATAGTAAGGAATACATGTGAGGATTCAGGTGGTTACAATAAAAATTGCAGCTATTTGAGGTAAATGCATGATGGAATTATGTAAGCTTGGACAATGCATATTTGAAAATTCTTGCTACAAGAATAACTTCCTGTAAGAACTGAACTGATCACTTAGGAAGAAGAGTGGAGCCCACGGGTAGTGCAGACAGTTAACATGCTCAGCAGCTAACCGAAAGGTTGGAAGTTTGAGTCCACACAGAGGTACCTCAGAAGAAAGGCCTGGTGATCTACTTTTGAAAAATCAGCCATTAAAAACCCTACGGAGCACAGTTCTACCCTGACACACATGGGGTCATCATGAGTTGGAATCAACTCAACAGCAACTGGTGGTGGTGTTGGTAAGAGGAATAGTCGTTATTCAGAAAAAGCGAACAGGTAGGAAGAGCAAGGACCAGAACTTCCTGGCAGAAGAGGACCCTGCAAAGCAGATGTTTAGCGGCTAGCAGAAAACTGTGTGAAAAACCAAGACAATGGGTATCATGAAAGACAAAGTATTTGAAGGAGATAGCGAACAACAGTGGTTCAGTTTAGAAAAAAGTTGAAAGGTATCCACTAGATTAAGCAACAAAATATACCTGGTGATCTTGGTGAAAATAAAATCAGTAACTGGCTGGGTACCCAAGCCTGAGTACAGAGGTTAAAATTGGTTGGGGGTATAGAAAGCGGCAGGAGCTATTTCATGTTTTCATGATGGAAAAGATTTGAGTCTGTTTAAATGCTTTTGGAAAGGAAGAAGTAGGGAGAAACTGAAGACATTGGATAAAGAGAAAATAATCATAACAATTAGCAACCTGAGGAGAAAGGGAGAGAGAGAATTTAGATCAAAACAGGGAAGATTATCTCAGGAAATTCCTAGGTATATTCCACTGTAATAAGAGGGAAGAAATAAAAATGAGTGCAGATTTAGCCAAAACTATATGTTGGTTGGCAGAAATTTGAAGGGTTTCCCAATTGTGGTTTCTATGCTCACTGGGCATCAAGAGGTACATTTATATTCTGATTGGGAAGGTAATAAGACTAGGAGTTTGAAAAGAATAAAAAAGGTTATCTGTTATGGAAAGTGGCAAACAAATACAGCAGATGAAATAATAAAGAATTTCCATGTGTATTTGAGCTCCAATTGTTCTGTGTTTTTATGATTGAAGAGCCCATGAAATTACAGTAGCAGCGGTCTTAAAGCCAGCCCCCTTCATACTAGCAGAAATCCTGTCTTTCTTTTGTCAAGATGGAACTTCTGAATTCAGCCAAGTCCTGATGTTCTAGATGGATTTCACCCTACCTCCCCTTTCTATATCCTGAGGCCCCACACCCACATCCTATTCTTTGGGCCTGGACTCCTGGTTATTTATATAGATTGATAGTCAACTCACAGTTTATTGTACTTCATGGCACTTGTTTCCCATGCCCTCTCATTTCCCAAGCTTACTCAGTTCTATACCCCTCTTCCAGAACACACACACACACACACACACACACACACACACACACACACATTCACTCATTTACATGCACACATACGCACAGATGCAGTTTTTACTGCTCTGCTAAAAATAAATTTCTACAGCAAGCATCAAAGTTTAACACCCAAAACGTGAGAATCTTTCTCTAAAGTAACTTGTGGATAGCTAGGTTTTGTTTTTCATTTTTTAACATGTGTTTTCCTGACATATCTATTGTTTTAGAAATCTATAATTAGTAAAACATAAACCCACTATTTCTATTTTCCATCTGCCAGATGCCAAGCTGTCTCTAGAGTCTCTAAAAGAACAGAAGCCAACGTGGCTCTTTTCATTTGCATTCTTGTTTACCAGAGTGGGAGACAATGACAACTGAAATGAATAGCCCCAGCTCAGGGAAGATGATTTTGTTTCTTAATTGCTACTGGGCTGTGATCAGGAAAAGCTCAGGAATAAAACATAAACTGATTTCAAAAAATGGTGGCTCGCTGTTCTTTTAATTTTTCAGAATCTACTGTGGTGAATTTTAAAAGCGTTTTCTTTAGTTACAAAAGCAAATTCACCTGAACCTAATCTATTCTCAGGCTACAAATGAGAGAACTCTGAAGGTGAATATGTTCTTTTAACCATAAGCATTCCCTTTAGTAAAAGATATATTTGAAAATGATAACTTGAAAAAATATGTTCCTTATAAGAGTTATGAATTGGGTAGGGATGTAACTTTGAGGTGATGGAAATTTAAGAAAGACAAGAAAGTCACCCAATTTTCCAATTTGGTTACCTATGCCTATATAAATAAATGGGCAGATAACCATTTAATTTCTCTACCTACTTCGGGTATCTAGGGTGTTTTTATACTTACCACCTGGTATAAGAATATTGTGAAGGTAAGTAAATTATTTAAAAAAAAAATTCTCAAAAAAGAAAACAAAAAACCATTTTCCACACTTGAAGATAATAATATTAGAATGCTAATCCAATATACTCTCTAGTTAACTACTCATTCTACCTGTCCCAACCATTCTGAATGGGCTTGATCCTTCTGGGTGGTAGCACGGGGCAGGAAAAACAATCAAGAGAAGTTGTCACAAATAATAAAAACACAAATCATTTCACAAAAACCACCATCTTTCAGTTTTGGTTTCTCAGTGCAGCCTTCAGGTATGTAATACACAAGAAAAAGAAGTCATACAACTCACAACACAATC
Source organism: Dugong dugon (assembly GCA_030035585.1). Lineage (NCBI taxonomy): Eukaryota > Metazoa > Chordata > Mammalia > Sirenia > Dugongidae > Dugong > Dugong dugon. Next base: position 51,023,235 of record CM057472.1, read on the forward strand.
CCTTTTATTTATATGGTATTCTCTTTTATGTATGCACCAATCTTTTCTTTGTCCCGCTAGTGCTTGGCACCACATTCTTTGCCCACCATGAAAGATCCTCCCAAATTTCCCCTTTAACCATCCTTGAATATATGAGCCTGCTGGAACACTTGGTGTTGTTAGGTGCCGTCAAGTCGGTTCCGACTCATAATGACCCTATGCACAACAGAACAAAACACTGTCCAGTCCTGCACCATCCTCACAACTGCTGCTATGCTTAAGGCCATTGTTGTAGCCACTGTGTCAATCCATCTCGTTAAGGGTCTTCCTCTTTTTCGCTGACCCTACACTTTACTAAGTATGATGTCCTTCTCCAGGGACTGATCCCTTCTGATAACATGTCAAAGTATATGAGACACAGTCTCACCATCCTTGCTTCTAAGGAGCATTCTGGTTGTACTTCTTCCAAGACAGGTTTGTTCGTTCACTTGTTGCTTCATCCCAATTTACAGCTTACATTACTGGTGTGTAAATTGGCTCATTACAGCATTATTAACCTGAGAAGATGCTCCCACAACTGTGTCATATAGTAAAAGTGCTTTTCCAGTTCAATCTTAGGTGGACTACCTCCTCCATTTGGTTGAACTCCCACCATGCTCTTGGCTGTTTTTACTCTTGTAGTGGCAAAAACACAAGCATTGTACATTTTATTCAGCAAATTATTATTGAGTGCCTATTATGTGTCAGGCACTGTTATAGGCCATTTGGATCAAAATAGTAAAAAATATACCATCCCTTGAGAAGCTTAGATTCTTGTGGTAGGACATAGACAATTAATATCAAACATAATAAATAAGGAAATTATATATTATGATAGAAGTAATAAATGACCTGGAAGGAAAAAAAAAGCAGACTGATAAGGGGGTATGAAATGGGTTGAGCTGGGGAGGGCATTTGCTATTTCACCTAAGGAGGTGATTAGGCTTCATTAACAAAGTGACACTGGAGCCAAGTCACCTCTTGGGTTTACCCTTAATTTCTACAGTTGCTGTCAATGTTACACCTGCTTTACTGAATAAGCATGTATATTCTCTATTAAATAAAACAAATACATTTACCTCTTCCAATACAATGAAGTTTGCTCTGACTGATTCTTCCACAGAAGAAGAGAATTTTAGTACTTAGGGTCTACCTCTGAACCAGGAATTAATTAGATATAGGATTCTCTAAAACCTATCCATAAAATACAACCTTCAATACCATGTCATATATGAAATGGATTGATAATACCTTTCCTGGTTCTCCTAGCAATAAACCTGCTACAAGGAGGTTAAGGCAGACTTCTGTCCTAATCCAATGATTCTCAAACATTAGTGTGCATCAGAATCACCTGGAGGCCTTATTAAAGCACGAATGACTGAGCCTTCTCCCTAGAATAGGTCTGGAATGGGGCCTGAGAATTTGCATTTCTAATTAGTGTCCAGTTGATGTTGTTGCTGCTGGTTAGGACCACACTTTTTGCTGCTGGTTAGAACCACTGCTTTGCCTCAGTCTTAGAAGAGTTATAATGATTTTCCAGTGAAGTTCTAAGATGTCAAATTCTAAAAACTCTCAGTACTAATTCTATATACCTGAATAAAATGATATTATTTTAAAAAAAAATTTTTATTATTATTTTAAACTTTTCTTTCTGCTAGGCAAGAAAGATAGGAAACTAATAGTTTTCCTAACTTCACGATCTGTCAAATATAATACCGCCTATAGGGTGGCTGGAAACCTTGGTGGTGTAGTGGTTAAGTGTTACAGCTGCTAACCAAACGGTTGGCAGTTTGAATCCACCAGGCACTCCTTGGAAACTCTATAGGGCAGTTCTACTCTGTCCTATAGGGTCACTGTGAGTCAGAATTGACTCGATGGCAACGGGTTTTTGTGTTTTTTTTGGTACCAAACCAAATGAAACAAATCCCTTCTTTTCCAGGACCTAACCAATGCTCTATTTGCCTGAAGATTGTATCACCTTCCTAATTTTATGGAGTGTATTTCTAAGATGCTCGTGATCACTCAAGCAGGTTAACTATAAGCTCAGCAAAAATTCACATTCCTCTTCACTGTTTTCATCAACTGTGGAAAATCCATTTTTTGTGTATAAGAAACTAAAACACCCTTAATGAATATGAGTTGTACATTTATGGTTAGGAAATGCATAAAAGAACTCCTTCTCAAGCGTGAAAGACCCTGATTTCAAATCCATCTTGGTCCCTAAGCAATGTGGCATTCCATTAAAAAACAGTACCCCAAATTGTTGGATGAGTTGGGGAGATGACTAGAAGCAACAAGTGGCTTGGTGCTGCTTTCAGAAATCCAGTGAAATGAAGCAAGAATTGCGAGTTATGTTTTGAACAAGCTGTGACATTGTTTCAGCTCGTTTTTGTGGAACGGAAGCCTTGCCTATAGAAGTTTCTTAGACTGAAGTGAAGCACAACTCCTTTTACTACAGAAATAAGCTTTATGTGCTGTAGTTGTCCAGGTCTCTTAGCTATGTCAGGAAGACAGCAGAGTAACAGAGAAAATGCTTTTGCCTCCTTATAAATGAACATAGTCAGTGGTTGACCAGGAGTAACTACAGATTCTTTTCCCTTAGTAAAATAGGCATATGCATTTTACAGAATCATATTCTCAGAGAATATAATGAAATGTTCATTAAAATATGGTAACTAATCAACCTCTGTAAGCGGCCAGTTAGCTCAGTTGATTAGAGCATGGTGCTAATCATCCCCTTTAATTCACACACACACACACACACACACACACACACACACACACACACACACACACACACACACACACACACACACACACACACACACACACACACACACACACACACACACACACACACACACACACACACACACACACACACACACACACACACACACAAATTAGAATAAAGGGTAAACACCTGTGTTAAAAGAAACAGCAATTCCACCTGTTGATTCAATAAAGTTGTTAAGTGCATTATACTCCAAATTCTAATGCTGTGCTCCCTGGGTTTACCTAAGGCACAATCCTGGATGTTTTAAAAGGGCTTATGTTAAAATTAATGACTGGATTTCACTGGCTTTGCTATTCATTTGCTGCTGCTATGGCATCTCCAGCTCCCTGAACAAAAATTGATTTGTCTCTGAGAGACATCTCACTGGTACTCGTGAACTGGCCCCATTTGTAACCACATGACTCTGCTGTTTTTATCCTCTTCCACTATGTCCATTTCAGTGATGGCTTGCTTCTTGGCACTTCACGTTTCTGCCAAAGCCTCTGCTGCTGGTAAAGACACATTTAATCACCTCAGCCCTGCCTAATATCCATGCCAGTAATGTTTAGGCTTAAATTAAGGCCCTTAACCTGTTGCTGTGGAGTCAGTTCTGACTCATGGCAACCCCACTGTGTGCCATAGGGTTTTCAATGGCTGATTTTTCAGAAGGAGATCCCCAGCCTTTCTTCTGAGGTACCTCTGGGTGGACTCAAACCTCCAACCTGCATTAACCATTTGCCCCACACAGGGACTTTCGTAAGTGTAAAGGCTGTATAAATCTGACACCAAAAGTGATGACTTGTCTTTGATAAAAGCCAACACTCTTTCTTGATGAAAAGAAGATTGGAATAGAAGGGAAATTCCTCAGTATTATTCAAAGCATATATGAAAAGCCAACAGCCACCATTATGCTTAGTGGAGAAAGACTGAACACTTTCCCCTTGAAATTGGAAAAAAGACACGGGTGCCCACTTTCACCACTTCTGTTCAATATTGTATTAAAAGTCCCAGCCAAAGCAATAAGACAAGAAAAAAGAAAAAGTTATCCAGATTGGAAAATAAATAAAATTATCTCCATTCTTAGATGATATGATCCTACATATAGAAAATACCAAAGAGACAGCAAGAAAACATCTAGAGATAATAGAGAAATTTAGCAAAGTTGCAGGGTACAAGGTCAACAAACAAAAATCAGTTAGGTTTCTATACACTAGCAATGAGAAATCTGAAAGAGAAATTAGGGAAACAATTCTATTTACAATAGCATCTAAGAGAATAAAATACCTAGGAATAAATCTAACCAGGATGTGAAGGACTTGAATGAAAATCATAAAACAATGCTGAAAGAGATTATAGAAGACTTAAATAAAAGGAAAGATGCTCCATGTTCATGGATTAGAATACTTAATATTGTTAAGATGTCAGTATTCCACAAAGCAATCTATAGAGTCAACGCAATCCTGATCAAAATTCTATCAGCGTTCTTTATGGAAATGAAAAAAATAATTTTCAACTTTATATGGAATGGCAACAGGCCCCAAATAGCTAAATCAATGTTGAAAGAGAAAAACAAAGTAGGAAGACTCACACTTTCTGATTTTAAAACACATTATATAGCTAAAGTAATCAAAACAGCCCGGTACTAGAATAACAATAGACACATAGACCAATGGAATAGAATTGAGAGTCCAGAAATAAACCCACACATCTATGGTCAACTGATTTTTACAAGGGGGCTAAGTCCATTTGATGGGGAAAGAAGAGTCTCTTCAGTAAATGGTGCCAGGAAAACTGGTTTTCCACATGCATAAGAATGAAACAGGATCCATGCCTCACACCATACACAAAAGCAAATTCAAAATGGATTAAGGAACTAAATGTGCAATGTAAACCCATAAAACTCTTAGAAGAAAATGCAGGGAAAATGCTGTTGGACCTAGCTTTTAACAATGGATTATCTATCATAATAACAAAAGCACAAACAGCAAAAGACAAAATAAATAAATGGGACCTGATAAAAATTAAAAACTTTTGTTCATCAAAAGACTTTACCAAAAAAGTGAAAAAACAAGCTACCGACTGGGAGAATATCTTCATAAACCATATACCTGATAAGAATCTAACAATCAAAACACATAAAAAACCTTCAACAACTTAACAACAAAAAGACAACCCAATCATAAAATGGGCAAAGGACTCGAATAGATATTTCACAAAAGAGGACATTCAAATGGCCACCAAACACATGAAAAGATGCTTAACATCACTAGCCATCAGAGAGATGCAAATTAAAATCACAATGAGATACCATTCTACTCCTACTAGGATGGCTAAGAAAAAAACAAAGAAAGAAAATAACAAATGTTGGCGATGATGTGGGGAAATTGGAACCCTTATCCACTATGGGTGGGGAATTCAAAATGGTACAGAACTTTGTGGAAAACAGTGTGGCAGTTCCTCAAAAAACTAAAGATAGAACTACCATATGACCCAGCAATCCTACTCTTAGGTATATATCCACTGTTATGGATTGACGACCTTTTGACTAGCAGTCCAGCACTTAATCATTTGTGCCACTCAGGGATTGCAGTGGTACTTCTAAGTGTGTGTCATGAATTGAATTATGTCCCCCAAAAAATGTGTGTATCAGTTTAGCGTGGCCATGATTCCCAGTATTGTGTGGTTGTCCTCTATTTTGTAATTTTATGTTTAAAAGGATAAGAGAGGGATTATAACATCCTTACTAAGGTCACATCACTGATCCAATGTAAAGGGAGTTTCCCTGGGGTGTGGCCTGCACTACCTTTTATCTTACAAGAGATAAAAGGAAAGAGAAGCAAGCAGAGAGTAGGGGACCTCATACCACCAAGAAAGCAGTGCCAAGAGCAGAGCGCGTCCTTTGGACCCGAGGTTCCTGCGCTGAGATGCTCCCTGATTAAGGGAAAACTGATGCACCACAAGGACCTTCCTCCAGAGCCAACAGAGAAAGAAATACTTCCCCTGGAGCTGAAGCCTTGAATTTGGACTTGTACACCAATGTTCATTGTAGTACTATTCACAATAGCCAAAAGGTGGAAACAACCTAAATACCTGTCAACAGATGAATGGATAAACAAAATGTGGTACATAAATACAATGGAATACTACTCAGCCAGTAGGAGAAATGAAGTCTTAATACATGCTACAATATGGATGGAGCTGGAAGACACTACGCTGAGTGAAATAAGTCAGTCAGAAAAGAACAAACATTATATGACCTCACATATATAAAAAGACAAGAAAAGGCAAATGTATAGAGACCAAGGTCTATTAGTGGTTACCAGGAGTGGAGGAGCCCTCGAGCATAGTAAGCACAACTGATAGGTTGGCAGTTTGAAAGCATCAGCTGCTCTGCGGGAGAAAGATGTGGCAGTCTGCTTCAGTAAAGATTATAGCCTTGGAAACCTTATGGGGCAGTTCTTCTCTGTTCTCAGTTCCCTAGAGGGTCGCTATGAGTTGGAACCAACTCGAGGGCAATGAAGTTTGGGTATGAGGTGGGGACCAGAGGTGGAAGGGAGGGGGATTAACAGCGATGTGAAAATCACTGCATATATTCTCAACAACAACATTAAATTAAAAAAAAGTGATGACTTGTTTTAAGTATTTTACCATTTCATTTAAGAGGTATAAAATGAGATTTAGTATAAGCTGGGAAGTGACAAAGTAGAAGTTAAAGAATTACAATTTCTGGCTGGGATTTAGGGAAGTTTTTGCTCTAACTATGAATTTTTGCTCTCTTTCTTTCTAATTAGAAGCTAATCACCAATTAAGTTTCCTGAGTTTTGCAGCTGTTAGGTTGAGGGGTATGAGCAAGGGCTTAGTTTCTCCATGTTCGAGAGAGAGAAGCCAGTACCCAGTACTCGTGCGCTGTATTTGATCAGAGCCTGAGGACCTAGAGAGTCTAGGGGCAAAATTAAAGATCTGTGCTAATGGAGGATGATTGACCAGGAAGACCTATCCCTGAGAAGATGAGCTAGTTCTTTCTTACACTTTATGAGTCTGTGTCTGAGCCACCACTCTTACAGTTACAACAAGAAAAATGCTGAACATCCTGACAGAGACTGGAGAAACCCCGAGAGTACGGCCCCCGGACACCCTTTTAGCTCAATGGTGAAGTCACTCACGAGGTTCACCATTCAGCCAAGGATTGGACAGCCCCACGAAACAAAACAGGACTAACGAGGCACAGCAGTCCAGGGACAAGGCCTAGAAGGCAGAAGGGGACACGTAAGCTGGTGTTACTGAACCCAAGGTTGAGTAAGGACAGTGTTGACATGTAGTGGGCTTCTTAACCATTGTCATATGGCAATATGTGTACTAACTGTTTAATGAGAAACTATTTTGTTCTGTAAACCTTCATCTAAAGTGAGAATAGCAGCACAACTGGAAGAACGTAATCGATGTAACTGAATTGTACATGTAGAAATTTTTGAAATGGCTATGTATCTTTGGCTATGTATATTTTCACCAAAAGAAAAAAAAGATCCTCCAAGGCCAAGAAGGAAGCATGTTGACATGTCGTGGGGTTCTTAACCAATGTCATAAAACAATATGTGTACTGACTGTTTAATGAAAAAATATTTGTTCTGTAAACCTTCACCTAAAGTACAATTTAAAAAAAAAAGAAAAGAAAAGAAAAAAATTGCTGAACAAACTAAAAATCAGTGACTTCTTGGACCCATGGGAGAATTATTGTCACAGGCAAACCACCACACCAGAATCTGGAGAGACAGTTATATACATAAAATCACAGCCAAGATCATCTTACTGGAGCAATATAACTAGTGGGAACACTTAAACAGTAACTTTGACGAATTGCTGGAGGCAGAATATAGACTAGAGTGAGAGTAAGAAACTCCTGGAAGCTGTAGTCTTTGGGGCCCCCCACAGTTTTGTGAGTTTTAATTCCAGGAACCCCACTAGGTTCTCAAGGTGAAGCGCCAAGAAAATTCCTCCTATTTCTCAATCTCCACAATAAAGGTCAACACTCTAAAGGAAACAACTTAACCACAGCCATATCCTGTTGTCTACAAGAAACTCACATTAAATATAAAGGCATAGATTAAAAGTAAAGGGATGAACATTTACCCAAAAGCAAAGATTAGAAGGCAAAGAGGGGAAGGGAAGTTAGATCAATGGAAACAAAACAAACAGAACAGAAATAAAGAGAATGCTGACACATTGTAAAAATTGTAACCAAAAATTGTTAAAGGGGGACCTAATCGGCTGTGTAAACTTTCACCTAAAATAAAATAGAATAATATTTAAGAAAAAAAAAAAAGTAAAGGAGTGTCAAGACACTCCAGCCTTACACAGATCAAAAGAAAGCTGGAATAACTATATTCATTTCAGATAAAGTAGCTTTCAAAACAGAGAGTCCCTGGGTGGTGCCAACAGTTAAGCGCTTGGCTACTAGCCAAAAGGTTGGCAGTTGAGACCCAACCACAGGCGCCCTGGAAGACAGACAATCTTCTTCCAAAAAGTCATAGCCTGACAAACATTATGGAGCAGTTGTACTCAGCACACAGCGGGTCACCATGAGTTGGAATCAACTCCACAGCAACTAACAACAAGCCTTCAAAACAAGCAAAATTAGCAAGGATAAAGAAGGGAATTAGGTAGTGATAAAGGGGTCAATTCCCCCAAAGACAACACAATCCTTAACTCGTATGTATCTAACAACACAAATACATGGAAAATGCCAGCAAAACATGTGCAGCCCATCGTTTCTACTATAACCCACTGGATTCTTATTTGAAGCTTTTATTCATAATGGAACCACTATAAAGTACCGAGATGCCCAGCAAAAGTTTTTTAACACACAGAGAAGCCATTGTTAACAAAAAAAAAACCTGGTACTATTTGCCAATTATGCCAGTCTGTTTAACACCAGCCTCTACTGGGTTAGTTGATCTGGCTGTCTTCAATAATTTATAAGTAGTAAACTACTATATCCTACTCAGCCTTGGCGAAGGCAATAGATATCTAGTAATCAGAGATGCGGAATAAGAAGAATTCAAGGATGCTTTCAAATGGTACAAATTTGAAGTTAAACAGTATGATACTGTCTTGTTTACTGATTTTCCTTTGACCTTAGCAGATGGATAAACAGGTATATTGCTTAGATCAAAGATACCTGGTTGGACACAAACTTGGAAGCTGGCTTGGCCTTCCTCTTCTATCCTCAGAGATCACTTTATGACAAAACAGCAACTCCCATTCCAAGGGGGAATTGCAGACCTTGATTGGCTTGTTGGGAACTTATCCAAGTTCACGGGGGTTCACGAGGAATTAATAACTCTCTCTCTCTCCTTTCATATTTAAGATAAGAACAAGCCACTCTAAATTTTGTAGACTTTCCCAAGCAATGACTCACAATGCAAACTCATTTTGATGTTAGGTTTGTCATTCACAACCTCACAAAGATTTTCCATAAAGTCTCACCAATTTCTTTTCTCTCAAATGAAAAATGTAGATTATGTGATTGATTTATTCATGTGTGAAGATTGTTCCCCCCACCCACCACACATTAATGGCTTTCAGTTTTTAAAGGAGGCATTCATGTCTGCTTCAGGAAATGCTATCACTACACTGGATGGCGTGTGGATAAGGGATGACTAGGTTAAAGAAAACATTCCTGCTGGCACACAGTCTGGCACTGCATGGCAAGTTTTAATTATTTTATTTTTTCAAGTAGTTTTAGTACAGCACCGCTTTCATAATAGAGTTACTATTAAATTTTAAAATGTCATTTCTTCCCCCAAAATTAAAAAACAAGTTAAAGATATTAGTATTATTTAAAATGATTATGTTCATTCATTCCTTTAATAAATATTTATTGAGAACCTTCTATGTGCTAGTGCTCTTCTAGTTGTGGTGATAAAGCAGTGAAAAAAACAAAGTCCCCACTTATATTCTAGTGGGAGAAGACAGACAATAAGTAAACACGTTATATGTCAGGTGGTAATGAGTATATAACAAAAATCAAGATAAGCAAAGAGAGAGTGCTGGGACAGATTTCGGGAAGGGGAGCTATTTTAGATGAGGTAGTGAGGGAAGACTCCAATGATTAGATGGCATTTGAGCAGAGATCTAAAGGAGGTGAGGGAGCAGGCCATGTGGTTAGAGAGAAAGAACTTAATGGGTCAGAGAGACAGTAAGGGACAATATTTACAGGGTTGGAACCCTGGTGGTATAGTGGTTAAGAGCTTGGGTGCTAACCAAAAAAAGATGGGCAGTTTGAATCCACCAACCACTCCCTGGAAACCCTATGGGGCAGTTCTACTCTGTCCTATAGGGTCACTATGAGTCGGAATCAGCTTGATGGCAACGGGTTTGGTTTGTTTTTTTTGGTGATAGGAAATGGTAAGGATGCCTGGTCAAGTGGTGGTTAAGTGCTTGGCTGCTAACCCAAAGGTCAGTGGTTCTAACATGCCCAGTGGCTCTGTGGGAGAAAAGACCTGGTAATCTGTTCCTGTAAAGATTTAAAGCCTAGGAAACCCTATGGGGGCAGTTCTATAGGGATGCCATAAGTCGGAATCAGCTCAACAGCACACAGTAACAACATAGGCAGTGGTGAAGGTCCCTGGGTGGCACAAATGGTTTACACTCAACAGTTCTACTCGGTTAACACATGGGGTCATCATGAGTCAGAATTGACCCAACAGCAACAGTTTTTTTTGTTTTTGTTTTTTTTTTTTTTAATAGGCAAGGCATTAGAAATTTTGAGTGATTTCTGACTTGGATTTTACCAGGATTACCTGGCTGTGGGAGGAGTCTTGACTATAAAGAGACCTATAGAAATGGAGAAACTAGTCAGCACATGCTAGAAACAAAAACCTTCCCAGCGGAATAAAGCAAGTATTTTGAGGCAATTAATAAGAAACTAGTATTTATTTAACAAACTTGAATTTACAAATGTTGTTGGGCATAAACATTCCATGCAATGAGTTAGTGATTCACAGAGAAAGAAAAGTCATGAAGCTGGGTAGGCCCACTGGATTGCTCGAAATTGGAAAGAAAACGAATTATTATTTCCAATTTTTCTTAAAATGCAATTATGTCAAAAGGGCAGGTGAGTAACAAAAGCTGCAAATCAAATCAAGTCATTATTAGGAAGGCCGCATTTATTCATCCTCTCATCTCAAAATGTACTAACAGCTGCTAGCTCCAGTAGGATGAGTTCCTTATCATTTCCCAGATTAAAAAAAAAAAAAAAAAAGTCATTCCAATGGCTGTGGCTTGACTTTATGTTACTTCCTCTTGCTGGAATGTCTTTCTAATTCTGTTTGTCTAAGTAATGCCCACAGCTTCATTCAAATCCCTCTGTAAGACTCATTTTTATCAATATACTTTCTGTGATTAATGTCACCCCATGCTGAGCATACCCCCTAATTTGCAAGCATAAGTACTAAGGAAAACACAATTTATACAGCATTATACATGAGGTAAGAGGCAGCAGAGTCAAGTGAAAAAACCACAGGCTGCACAATCAGAAATCAGAATCTTAATCTACCTCAACTGTGGGATCTTGTACAAGGCATCTAGCCCCTCTAACTTCACTTTCCTTGTTTATAACAATGGGGATAATAATGCCTACTCCATGTGGTTGTTGTGAAAATCAATTAGATGATAATAACCACTATCATGCATTAGGTACTTAGAATCTGGCTCCAGAAACCACACTCTTAATCACTACCCAATACCGCCTCTGTGATAACATTTGTAAAACACCTAGTTCAATGTATGACCTACAGTAAATACTAACATGCATAATAGTTTACTTTTCATCTTTCCTTATGTTCCCTGATTGTTGTGCTACTTATCATTTCCTTCCAAGTAAATGGACAATTTGTGGGAGGCAGGAACTGTATTTTCTCTATTTCTCCATTGGGACTGATGAAAGGCTGTATACAACATAGGCAATAGATAAGTACCTACTGCATAATAAATAAAACAGCTTTTTTTTTTTAACCCACCATTGAGTGGTATATTTAACAAATTGACATGCTTTTCAATGAGGTAAACACTGACAATAACAATGCTACAAAATACTCAACTTCAGTTGTGAAAACCTTGATAAATGCCTATAATTCTTTAAATTCCAATTCCAAAATTGATCAGGTGACTTAGCTAATAAAAGCTGGCATTCACAATTAAAAAAAAAAAAAAAAAACTGTCTTCTGAAGAAATAGCCAAATGAATCCATCTGTCATGAATTGAACTGTCCCCCAAAAATATCTGTCAACTTGGCTAGGTCATGATTCCCAGTATTGTGTGATTGTCCACCATTTTGTCATCTGATGTGATTTTCCCATGTGTTGTAAATCCTGCCTCTAGGATGTTAATGAGGTGGGATTAGCAGCAGTTATGTTAATGAGGCAGGACTAATCTATAAGATTAGATTTTGTCTAAAGCCAATCTCTTTCAAGATATAAAAGAGAGAAGGGAGCAGAGAGACAGGGGGACCTCATACTACCAAGAAACAAGAGCCAGGAGAATAGCACATCCTTTGGACCTGGGGTCCCTGTGCTGAGAAGATCCTAGACCAGGGGAAGACTGATGACAAGGACCTTCCCCAAAGCCAACAGAGACAGAGAGGCTTCTGCTGGAGCTGGCACCCTGAATTCTGACTTCTAGCCTCCTAAACTGTGAGAAAATAAATTTCTCTTTGTTAAAGCCATCCACTTGTGGTATTTCTGTTATAGCGGCACTAGATGATTAAGACATCATTATATAGATGTCTTGAACCTCAACTAATACTTCGATTCTTCCCAGAAACCTTGTAATTTTCTCTTAATATTTCCACCAATATACACATCTTTTATTTTCACCACCCATGATGTCTCCCTTTATTTTTAGCAAAATACATTGCCCCCATATGACAAGGAAATCCAAGTGAATAAAGTAATAACATCTCAATTCCAGTCCCCTTAAAACAAGATCCTTCCCTCATTGGAAAATGACTTTCTCCCTCCCTCCACCCAGTTAAGACTAATGCCCCCTTCCCCTGTGCCATCATCCCTGCTTCCACCACCACCTCAGGGATGTTGTCTCATCTGTTACTTCCTTATTTACCTGGGTCCCAACCTCCTTCTTTCTGTTTGCTCCTTCTACTGAGTCTACAAACATTTAAATTACTGTTCTCATATCAAAAGCAAATACAAAAACTTTACCTTGGCCCGAACCACCTTTTTTTTTTTTTTTTTTACTATTTTCTCTCTCCCTCTCATTCTATCTGTCTCAGCCAAATTACAGAAATAGAGTCTATATGTGCTGTCTCCTTTTTCTCTATTCAAAAATTGCTGAAGCTGAGCCTGCTAAGGTTCTTGCTGCAAGCTGGTTTTGTCCTCCCATCCTCCTTGACATTTATATAGCATTTAACATTAACCATTCTTCCTTCTTTAACATTCTCTGCTTCTATGATTTTTCTCTGCTGCTTTCTCTTAGTTTCCTTTGCAGGCTTTCTTCCTCTCCCAATCCCTACAGTTTTGCCCCATACCCACTTTTTCCACATATTCCCTTCTGGTGATCTCATTTCTTCCATGGTATCAACTTCCATCTATACTGTCTGTCCCATACAGCTTCCTAGGCTGTAATCTTTAAGACTGGCAAATTCCTATCGCTAACTCTGATCACTGCTGAGTTCCAAATCACAAATCCATCTGCCTGTAGACACATCAGGTAACCAGACACCTCCAACTCACTGTATTCAAAAGTGACTTTATTTCCTTCCAGCTCCAAATCTGCTCCATTTCCTCTATTACCAATCCTAGTAGTACATACAATATTCACCTACTCACCCAAGCCAGAAACCTGCAAGCTGCCTTTGACTTACCTCATCATGGTCATATATTTCTCATAGCTGTGCCCCTTCCAAAATTAACATAAGAATGTCAGACAGTTCATGCTACATCAAGACAGCCTACAACAAAGCCTCCTTAGGCAACCATGAGCTGACCGACTCTGAAGGAACTCTGCAGGAAACTCAACAAACTCCCTTCAAATAGGAGGCTTTACCTCATGAAATTCCCTCTACCTGCCTCATGTTGTCCTCAAACTCCATGCCCTTGAGAATGATTGCCTATACTTCTTATTCATAGCGTTTCCTTAATGGCAGTTGTCACAATTATAATTATTTCTGCAATGATTTGTTTAATATCTGTCCTATTTCACTGAAGGTCTCATACAGGGAACATATGTAACTTGTTGATGTTTAGTGAATTCTCAATAAGTATTTTTAAATGAATGTAGAAGCTTCTATCAACCATCTGTGCTTAATTTTAACTCATCCAAAATTTTTTATTTGTCTGTGTTTTTCTGTTATATAATTTCCATTTTGTTCTTTTATATGACTTTTATATATTTGCTGTATTTTCTTTATTTGTTTTAAGAGAATTTTTAATTGATTATTTAAGCATTTTTATATGGCTACTTTAAAATCATTGTCAGATAAACCCAACACCTGATTCATCTTAGTTTTGGCATCAGTTAATTCTTTTTTCTCTTTCAAATTGTGATTTTCTTGGTTCATGGTATGACACTTGACTTTTTATTTTATCCTGGATATCTGGTCTACCATGTTAGCAGGCTGAGTGCAAATTAAATCTTTTATTTTAACAGGCAGTCACCCTGTTAGTGTTTAGCATCTGGGCCTATATTTTGGGCTGTGGTTCTAATGGTAATTTAATTTTTAGAGCCTTTGAGGTGTTATTTTGGTCTGGTTGGTTTATCTAGAGCCCTGGTGACACAGTGGTTAAGAGCTTGGCTGAGAACCAAAAGGTCGGCAGTTTGAATCCATCAGCTGCTCCTTGGAAACCCTACAGGGTAGTTCTACTTTGCCCTATAGAGTCACTATGAGTCAGGGCTCTCATCACTCCCTATTGCTGCTGCCCGAGGAAGCAAAATGAGTTTCTCCAAGCAGGGCAGCTGTATGCCTTTCACTGGGGAAGGAATATGATTGGACCCTCCCTGCTGATGGCCCCCAGTTGCCCTCATATCTCTGAGTGGAGAAGGAGAGTCTCTAGACTGCACAGAGAGTCTCCCAGACCAGGCTGCTAGCTATGGTGAATCTCTCTTTACTGGCTCCACCCCTCTACCTTTCACCCTACCTTAGTACCTCTCTATGAAAAGGGGGGTCTCAGACCCATGAGGAACAAGTATCTCCCATGGCCACTTATTTCTGGTTCCTCTAGCTCCCAATTGATCCCTTTGGCTGTGATTTCGGGCTTTCCTGGTGTTGTCAGAAGGACTCCCATTCGATCTGGGAGTGGGGAGAGAATTAGCCTACCTGTGTTGCCTTCAGTTGCCAGTTGGTGGTCAAGAAATGCTGAATCTGCATAGCCAGTATCTGTTGGGTGGAGAACACAAGGCGTCTTGGTGCTGTACTGTTCCTCCAGTCCTGGGACCCCAAACCAGTTCGCCTTCTTTCTAGCACCTTTAAGAGTTCTCCTTTGTTTGTCTCTTGCATTTCCAGGGTTTCCAGGATTCATAGTAGTGCTTAGCTGGAATTAGCAGGGAAGAACAGGAAAAAACAGGTCCATGCCATCTTGTCTGGACTAGAAGTTCCGCAGTTGCTTTAATTAACTATTCAACTATTTTCTTATCCTTGAGATATCAAATATCACTGAGTAATCTGATTCTGTAAACTATATAATGCGTATCTCCACTCACTGGGGATGGTATTCTATTTCACTCAGCCTCTGTTCTTGACCATAGCTGTCAATCATGCTTCCCAAGATATGGTTGAAATTCATTGTTCCAAACTAATCAGGGGCCGATATCAGTAACTTGATTATTCAACCTTTGAAGCTGACTTTGCATCATCATTAACTGAATTGTACAGACTCCATGGTCACAGTCACGTTCTAGTCTTCAGCCTGAATAGGAGTTTGTAATTATTTCTTTAACACAATTTACTGAATACCAAGCACTTTTCTAGATAATAATAAAGCAGTAAACAAAATAAAGACCCATCTCTCATTGAGTTTACATTCTAGCAAGGGAGAGGCAAATAGTAAGCAGGTAAACATATCAAATATTAGTTACTGAAAAGAATAATGAGGGGACAGAATATGACTAGAGAATATGCTAATTCATATTTAATATGGTCAGGAAAAGTCTTTCTGAAAAGATGACGTCTGTGACCCTAGCAGTTATGTAAGAGAAGATTATTCCAGGGGAATAAATTCAAAGTCATGGGAGCAGAAGGTGCAAGGAGGCAGTGTGGCTATAACAGCGTACTTTAGGAAGAGACCGGTAGGAAGTGAGTATGGAGAATAAGGGGTGCCCAACTAGGTAAAGAAGCCCTGGTGGCACAGTGGTTAAGAGCTACAACTGCTAATCTAAAGGTCAGCAGTTTGGCCGCTCCTTGGAAACCCTATGGGGCAGCTGTACTCTGTCCTATAGGGTTGCTATGAGTTGGAATCAACTCGACGGAAATGTTTTTCTTTTTTTTTTTTCTTTTTAACTAGGTAAAAATTTATTCACTATCTTCTAATAATATACTGCCTGTTTTTAGACATTTGGATAGTCAGTGCTTCCAGTGGCCCTCAAACTTTTCTATGGATCAGATAACATCCTGTAGATTTTGAATCAGCATGTTTGAAATGGAGCCAGCCATCCATATTTTTTTACACAATTATGTAATGTACAGACTAGTTTGATAATCATTGCCTTAGACCTGAGTTTTCCAATACAGTAGCCACTAGCCACTAGCAACTGAGGAACTGAATTTTAAATTTTATTTAATTCTACTTAATTTAAAGTTTTAAAACTGCTACTCAATTCAGTTATTGGAAAAACTTATAAATATATTTGGAGCAACTTGGATATGTAAATCTACTTCTTCAACTGTAAATTTCATGGAATTGTAATAGAGATCATATATTTCAATGAAAATTTAGCATCCAAATTGAGGTGTGCTGTAAACATAAAACATACACCAGACTTTGAAGATGTAGTATAAAAAAAGTAAAAAAATGTTATTAATATTTTACATTGATTACATCCTGAAATGATAATATCTTAGAAATACTGGATCAAATAAATTATATTATTAAAAAATTAATTTTATCTTTTTATTTTTACTTTTTAAGTCACTACTAAAAATTTTAAAATGACATATGTGGCTAACGTATTTCAACTGGGCAACACAGCCTTAGATTAACACTTTACCAATATTTTCCTCTTTCCGCTGATTTTCATGAAACGAATCCATTGAGGGGTAGGGGGGCGCAAAGAAAACCAGAATTAATGAAAGTTCTCCTCAGGTAATTTAGTGATATTACAAATACAGTATCAATTTATAATGAAGCATTTTAAGAAATAATCCTACTGAAAACTAACCAATTCCTAGAGCACTGAATGGTCTAAATTTCTCAGTATTTTCTTTAATATTTGGTATTCAGCACATAGACCCACTACTTCATTATTGTTTTAAACTGATACAGGGATTGGAATGATTTCAAGGGCCGTGTGTCTGTTACAACCTTTCCTCAAAGTTCTACTGTGACTAGAAGTTGTTTCTGGTTGCCTGGTTGCAAGTGTGGATGGACATTTTGGTCTTCCTAATTTTTCCTGACATGATACAATCTTTCTCTTGGGTTACTTGTACCAGAAAGTACATTGCCTTAAATTGTGGTTGGTCTTGTAAACTTCATTTTTCAATTTAGATTGTAAGCTTTAAGAAAATGTTGGCCATCTCTTAAATTTCTCCATATGCCCCCAAATCATCAGTACACACAGTACTTTGCATGTTATAGGTTCAAATATACAAGACTAAGTATAAACTAGTCAATCAAACAAATGATGTAATTACTAATTTCATTGATACACTTTATTTCTTTTAATCCTGGCTTCCTCATTTACTGGAAGTTAGCAGAAAAAAAAGTTAACAAATGAACTCAAGGATTTGTCCATAGGCAATTATCTAAATTAACATTGTCTTGAACAATCAAAAAATTGCTATGATTAAGTTTTTTCTCTGTAGCATCTTCAGTCTTTCAAAAAAAAAAACTTTATGTGACTTTTGTGGTTTGTTTCAACTATCCAATTTGTATATAGCACAATAAAAATTGGTTGTATTGTGACAGGACAGATCCTATGTGAAGACAGAACACCATATTACTGATTATCCCAATATACCTTTATTCTTGACTTACAGGTATTCAATTCTGTTTTCTGATGAATAGCTAATGTGTTTTAAACAATTGTTATTAGCCCTTTTGATGTCAGAAACCCCTTGGTAACGTGATGTAAAAACTGTAGAATTTTTCATCCAAGGGGAAAAAAAAGACTGCACAAATGCATATGAATATAACATCAGAATTGTATAATTTTGGTAGGTTCAGACACATTGTGAAGCCTATTCATGAACTCTCTAAGGATCAATGAACCCTAGGTTAAGAACCCTTATCTTAACGGTAGGGCAAGTTAACTAGTTTTCCAACCATTAAAGGAAAAAAAAATTTCTAGTTAAAATTTAATGTCTAGGTCAGACAATGGACTGGACAACTATTTAAAGCACCTAAAAAGAATAGGCTTTTGTAATTTTCCCACCACATATATCCCTGTTGGATTCATTAGAAATGCCCATTTCCTTGTATAATAATTGTGTTTTATATGTGATAATATCAAGGCGACAACTAAAAATATTATAAATACATACAAAAAGCATAGCTGCTTCCGAGATAGACACAGGCAAACACAGTTGTATATACATACACATGCACACACCTTAATTCACAACTACATCTGTAGATATTTCCACATAATCTTTCACCTTTTCATAGCCTTCAAAAATCTTCAAATGGCAAATAAATAAAACGGTAAAATGGGAATAAAATGTTTAGCATGGGTATGGGTTATTGCCCATGTAGCAATATTTTTAGTCCAAATAAATTAGAGCTACATTCCCAAAGCAGAACTCAGTATAAATTGTATCACATTTATCTAAAACAGTTCTTCAATTCAGACTTAGAAAGCCTAAATTTGAACTAACAGAAAAATTAATTAAACCAGTATCTAAGCTCCAAGAAAGTTATATAGATATGCATACACACATTTTATATATATTATATATACTTTACTTTGTCATGTATATGTCATATATACATATATATGTATATATGTAATAAAATATTACAATTAATGTTGGCTACAAGAAAACAAAAATAACTTTCTGAAGATTTTTAAATAAAGTAAATAATGATTGCTTGTATTAAAGTACCCAATATTGCAAGTAAATGGGAAACTGCAGGCTCAAATTCCCAGATCACCCAGATTCTGAGATCATAATCAGAAATACCATTTTATGGACTTGAGCCTAAACATCAGTATCTAATGGATTAGACCGGCCATTTTAAAAAGTGATACCCCTAGAAATGGATGTTAAGGAAAAAATGAAATAAGGAATAATAGATATTTAAACAGAGATTTTCATTATACCATTATCAGTAATGTTAAAAAGTTTGAAATGATCTAAATATCTGTCGACAGGATACGGTAAATTATGGTATCTTCATATGGTAGAAAAATATGCACCAATTAAAAAATGATTACAAAAGAATATTCATTGTCATAGGAAAACATACTATTTGCAGTATAATTAAAAATTAGTGTATAAATAGTATGTTCAACAAGTGTAAACAATATGTAAGAAAATATTCTCAGTTATTATCATTGTGCTTCAGTTTTCTTTTTCCTTAGGTTAGTGTTTTCCTGTATCAAAATTATGTTTTCATTTTAATAGAAATAAATCAATAGATAGTATTTTAAAAGATGTAATTGCATACTTAGAGATTATAATTTTTTTCTAATCAGAATATTTCTTAAATATAATTAGTTTGTCTCTTATTTAGCATCAAAATATCTAAAATTTAGTATTAGAATAAACTATGACATAATAAAATCCAACTTGTCCACAAAAATGTTTTTGTAATAAAAAGATAGATTTTATAAAGCCAGGAAAAAAAGCAAACAAGAGATGACTATTTTATCAGGGTTTCTTCAGGGCTATGCAAAAGAAAGCCAGTGTCTAAGAGGCTGGGTGTTCCAGGCACCAGGACGGCATACGATGTTGGAGGAAGGTCATCGGCCTCCACATCTGCCTGTCCAGATTAAACGTCCTTTTGCTCACAGAGCATACTTCTGATTAATCATTTGATTGCTCTAATATCTTGATGGAAGAAAGCATGGGCCTGCGAGATAAGAGAACAATGATGGTCCCTGAGAAAGTGTAGCTCTCCCATAGCACCCACACACACCTCAGTTATAAATTAAAAAGTTGGCATTCGTTTATAAATCATTTTCCTGCGAGATTTTTTATTTTATTTTATTATGATTATTTTTGATACTGTGAAACCATTCTGCGTACTCTGATTATCTATAAGTGAGTAGAAAGTGAAATGAGTTCCTGAATGAAAAAATTAACCACCTGGGGTGTCATTACCAAGTTATATATGTGCCGATAGTTTAACCTGGAAAGCCTCTCTTTATGATCTGCAAGACCTCCAGGCATTTCAACTAAAATAATGGTTGTAGCTCAGTTTTAAAACCCTTGGTATTTTTTCTAAGTCCTAAATTATCCTGCTTGCCACTTGGTTTGACTGATGATAAGAACTGGGAGAACTGGGAGTGTAAACATTATATAGGCCTAGCTAGAATACTCTTTTTTTTTTTTTTAAATAAATTCATGATTAGATAAAAATGTGTAGGGTGTGTTTCTCAAGGTTCCATGTATGAGTTGCTTGGATGTGATACGTACGGGAGAGCAGGTATCCGCCAGTGATGTGGCAGGACTCTCCTGTGGCATATCCTTATGAACCTCCTATCCTTGCTGAAAAGACAACCAAGACTAATTTAAAGCTTAAGCTGAGATAGTATAAATGTTTGGCTTACATTTATAATTCATCACATACCCGTTGCTGTTGAGTCGATTCTTACTCACAGCGGTGCCATGTGTAGCAGAGTAGAACTATGCTCCATAGGGTTTCAAGGTGGTGATATTTCAGAAACGCATTATCAGGGCTTTCTTCCAAGTTCAAACCTCTGAGTAGGTTTGAACTCCCAACTTTTCGGTTAGTAGTCGAGTGTTTAACCATTTGAGTCAAATGTATAATAGTTTAAAGATATCTTAGAGAAATGTCTGGTTGATAGGATAGTTATTTCTTACTAATTAAAGAGCCTCATCCCTCACTTCCACTTCTGATGTATTAGCCTTGGAGAAGGAAGACTAGTAAGAAGGTAGCCATATTCTGATAGACTGCAGCTAGAGGGAGGAAGATAGTACTTTACTAGGAATGACCTGCAGTCATGGGTAAGGTTTTCATAATTCCTATCATACTTGACCAGTTAGTACTAAAACTAAACTCAGCCCTCATATTTTCCCACTAAAATCAAACCATGCAATTGAAAATGGAAACAGCAGAAGCTGAGCCTTGATACAAGGGGACTCATCAACATCTCATTTGTTGTGAGCTTCACCTATCTTGAAGGAAAATGTTGTATCAGGATTGGGTTTGCCTGTATATATCAATAAAACAAAAAAGAAATACAACACCAAAATAAGAATAGCATAAACAAGATACATCAGAAGTAGGGGTGGGGAGTGAAGTTCTTTAATTAGTGAGAGAAGATTCTTTTAGTTGAAATGTCTGGGATGTTGCAGATCATACATGGTAAAGTGGCCAAGAGGCTGGTTTTCCAGGTTAAACTTATTGCCACGTATAACTAAGTAATGGCACCCCAGGTGTTTAAGTTGTCTGGTTCAGGAACTCATTTTATTTTCTGTTCACTACTGGATAATCAGAATACACAGAATAGTTTCACAGTATATAAAACAAAACTTAACAAAAATTGTTTATAAATGAATCTCAACTTTTAAATTATAACTGGGGCGTGTGGGGGCACTACACTTTCCCAGGGATCATCATCATTCTCTTATCTCACAGGCCCACGCTTTCTTCCATCAAGATACTAGAGCAATCCAATGATTGCAGGACATTTAATCTGGACTGGCTTATATGGGGGCCAATGACCTTCCTCCAACATCATATGCCTTCCTGCTGCCTGAAACAGCCAGCCTATTAGACACTATCTTTCTTTACACAGCCCTGGAGAAATACTGATGAATTGGTCATCTCTGGCCAAAGGGAAAGGCTGGACAGGAAAAGTATCTCTGAGAAAGTAAACACCTGACACCAGAGAGGGGCGTAGATGTTAAGGTAGCCAGGTGAGAAGGAAGAAGAAAAATCCCAGGCATGAGAGAAAATATTCAAAGGCCTTGAGACAGGAAAAAATTGGCAACCTTGAGTAACAGAAAGGCAAATATGCTAGAGCAGAGTGAGTTTAAGGAAAAAAGGAGGGATCAGTAGCAAATTTAAAACAGTTTTTAGCCTGCACTAAGGATTCCTCTTAAGAGCAAGGAGAAACCACAGAAGTGACAAGATCAGATATGTGCTTTAAATAGACCTCTCTAGCAACTTACATGGAAAAGGTTTGTTGTTGCTGTTGTGTGTCATCCAGTCAATTCTGACTCATAGCGACCCCATGTGACAGACTAGAACTACCCCATGGGGTTTTCTTGGCTGTAATCTTTACAGGAGCAGTTTGAGGGGTCTCTTCTCCTGTGGAGTGGCTGGTGAGTTTGAACCAAGGCTTCAAACCAGTTTGTGCTGGTTGGATTTCTAACAAGTTCTCTGCTGAGAATTTGCATTTCTAACAACTTCTCAGGAAATTATACAGGAGAATCACCTGGGGATCTTACTAAAATGCAGATTCTGATTCTATTTATCTGGGGTGGAAATGCAAATTCTCAGCAGTGGTTCAAACCAGAATGAACTGGTTCAAAGCCCTGGTTTGAACTGCTGACCTTTCAGTTAGCAGCCGAGCGCTTAGCTGCTGTGCCACCAGGAAATAAAAAATGGTTTAGAGTTGAGCAAGTTGTATCAACTGACAAAGCAATTTCTTATAATTTAATTTTTTCAATAGAGAAGATCTGTATTGAAAATGGAATATATATGTAGGTTAATTTGTTCATTCATTTAGTATTTATTATTTCAGAGGATCCACTGTGTGTTAGTTATTCCAGACACCAGAAATAGAATAATGAACAAGACCAGTCTATCCAAATAGCTACCAACCCTTGTGTACTTCACATTCTAGTAGGGGAAGACAAACAATTAAAAAGTAGCAGATGATAGATGGTAGGTAGATAGATACAGAGACTGTTGCAAGCAAGGCCCTCAGGGCACAAAATTTAATGAGGCATTCACTCTCAGGCTAATGCAAGTGTAGGGTCAGCATCTGAGAGTGAGTGCCTCCTTAAATTTTGCACTCTGGGCACCTTGCTCAAGAAAGTCCTCAGTAGGGAGGTGAGATTTGAAGTCAGTGAGTCAATTTAAGTGAGTGAATCAAGGGAGGAAGCCAAGAGACTGGCCCCTCAGTCTACTCACAGGAAGAGCGTCCCAGGGGAGAGAAAGCAAGAAGCGTAAAGGCATATGTTAAAGGCAAACAGCCCCTATATTTAATATCTGGGAAGAATTAACAAATACATGAACAAGGGTTTGATTGAGGAAGGTAATTAAGATCATATGTTAATTATAGATTTCAGACATGAAAATACTAAGCCTCAGTTTCAGTACTAATTGAATACGTGACAAGCCATTTAACCTACAAATGTCTTTACAGACCTTTCATGTTTTATCCATCCTTGGTTGTATAATTAAGTGTAAGATTAGTAACATTAACTCACATTTTTTGAGATCTAACTTTATGTAAGGCTCTGTTCTAGTTATTTTATGTGCACTGACTGGTTTATTTTCACAACATTCAATTACAGTATTCTTTTCCCTGGATACAGCTGGGAAAACTGAGGCAAAGGAAAGCTAAGTAATGAGACCAAAGTTCCAGAACTAAAAAGTGGCAGAGATCATCACTGAATCCAGACAACTGAGCTCTAAAATCCATACTCTTGACCACTATCCAGAACTATGTGAAAGTCAACCACATTTAAGTAAAACTCCACCATTCCTTTTACAATATTGTTTGCTATCTATCCGTTGTTCAAGAAACCTAGAAGTCTTCTTAAGCACCACTAAATCTATTCCCCAAATCTTGTGTATCCATGTCTTCCTTTTCCCTCTTCACTTGTCACAGTTCTCATCATCCCCTGCCTGAAAAATTTCAATAGTCCTTTATTATTCTCTTGCTTCTGTGTTCATTTCCTCCAGCCCATCCTCCACCTTGCCACCATCCTTTTATCATACAAACTGAAAATGCCCCTCTCGTTCTTAGAATTCTTAATGGCCTTTCCACTGATTACAGGATATAATCTAAATTCCTACACATGGCAACAAGGCTTTTCATGATCTAGTCCCTGTTATACTTACGCAGAATCCCTCTCATCACCCTACCACTATCAGTGCACCCATACACACACACACGCACACCCCTAACTTCTAGACCAACATCTCTGTAGTTTTAAGAAAACACAATGCTTTTTTCTATTTCCAGGTTGTTGCCAATTGTCTTCCCTCCATAGAATGTCATCTGCCCGCCCTACTTTTTTGCCTAGCACACTCATATTCATTCCTGAACTTAAAGTCTTCCTCTATTGATTCCTCTGACCCTTCAGGAAGACTTGGGTACAGTCTCCCTTATTTATCCTTTAATTTAGTACATAACTCAATTAACGTAGCTGTCATATATTACTTACAATTGTTTTCATGTCTGCTAACCTGCTAAATCCTTTAGTTCAGTGTAGGAATGGTGTGACAGAGGCATCCAACCTCCTCTAAATTCACAAGGGACAGAAAAGAGAATCATTAACAGCATCAACAGCCCAAGGCTGAATCCTAAGAGATAGAGGTCAGACATACCTCCTCTCTCCAACCTTTTTACCAGTTTGGACACTAGCCGTCCCTCCCATGGCGCTCTCTACTTCTCTACTAGGTTTGATAATTCTTTGCCATGGCCACACAGAACTCACAGACCATACTTACAGTTATGGGGAAGTAACAGGTTACAATTCAGGATCAGGGACAACTCAGGATACAATTATTCGATTAGAACAGGCTCTTCTCAGCCATGCCCACAGGCAGGCCTCTCTCTGGCTGTTGATTTCTCAGCCTCCCAGCCCTTTGGCTCAGCCTCTGCCCTGTTTGGGCAAGTGTTGAAAAGCTCTTTAACTCCACCAGTAAGGGCCTAGGGTCACCCCACTTTGCCAGCAAGCCTCAGCCCGAAGGCACTCATCTTTCTCGATTTGTGAGTCAATGAGCCTAGCTCCGCCAACAAGTGCCCAGAGGCAGCCCCTCCACCAGCAAATCTCCTTTCTGAAGGTGCTCAGCTCTCCCACTCCATGAGTCAGCACACCCACTGTAACTGCCTTACTCTGTGGGCCAGGAAGCTTACTGCATCATCTTGCGCCAGTCTCCTGGTTCTGCTGCTACCACTTCTCTGCCACTACTTCTTGCCATCTCTGGTCTTACAGCTCTCTCTCTGTCTCCTGGGTCTAGCAGGTTCTCAGCACAGGGATCCTGGCCAGGTCCAAAGGACATGCTCTACTCCTGTCTCTTCTTCTTGGTGGTAGTGAGGTCCCCCCTTTCCACCTCAGGGATGACTCATTTTAAGCCGAGCAGGATGGAAAAACTGACCAATTCCCTCGTTAGGGTTCCATACACCTTATTTGCATGGTCCCATCCCCACAAAGGTGCCATGAACCTTATTTGCATTATTAGCAAGCTGTTCAATCCCCTTGGTGGGCCACAAGCACCTTATTTGCATAGTCCCATATAATCATTTGATAGGAATTACAAGACCATGGTGAGAAAGGCCATATGAAAATGATCTACCATACCATAGTCAGTGATTCTCAAAGTGCAGTCGTGGAAGAGAAGCATCAGCATTATCTGAAAACTTGCTAGAAATGCAAATTTTCAGGATTCACCTCCAGATTTACTGAATCAGAAACTATGGGGTGGAGCCCAGCAACCTGTGTTTTAACTAGCCCTCCAGGTGATTCTGATGTCCATTAAAGTTTGAGAACCACTGCTTTAGGCAATATGTCAGTTAGGAATTATGGTTAAAATATACATAATAGAAACTCAACTAACAATGACTTAACTCAATGGAGGTTAATTTTTGCCACATAGCATGAATTATGGAGGTAAGCAGCCCAAGGTTTGTTATAGCAACTCAAAGAAGTTATTAAGAACTTGAGCTCCATGTAGCTTCCTGATTCACAATTTTTAACATGTAGTATTCATCTCCATGCTTACAAAATGATTGCGTGTTAGATGAATTTTTTCCTTTTATCAATGAAACTATAATTTTTCC
This sequence comes from Dugong dugon, assembly GCA_030035585.1. Taxonomy (NCBI): domain Eukaryota; kingdom Metazoa; phylum Chordata; class Mammalia; order Sirenia; family Dugongidae; genus Dugong; species Dugong dugon. The sequence goes on from CM057472.1 coordinate 51,049,402, forward strand.
CAGAATCTAACTTATTAGACCCCACTTATATCACAGAATTATGATTTAATTATACCTGCTTATAATTAAATGTGGAGCCCTGGTGGCACAGCAGTTAAGAGCTCAGGCTGCTAACCAAAAGGTCAGCAGTTTGAATCCACCAGTCGCTCCTTAGAAACCCTATGGGACAGGACAGTTCTACTCTGTCCTATAGGGTCACTATGAGTTGGAATCAACTCGAAAGCAACATTTTTTTTTCAATGTGTAACTGTAAAAAACAGCGTGGGGGTGGCGTCTGACCTCCTCTAACTTCACAAGGGGGAAGGAGAATCAAGATCAGTAGCCCAAGGCTGATTCCTATGAGGCAGAGGCCAGACATACCTCCTCTCTCCATCCTTACCAATTCTGACACCAACCTTCTTTTCCATGGCACTCTCTACTTCTGTGCTGGGTTTGATAACTCATCGCAATGGCCACGCAGAACTCAAAGGCAATACTCACGATTATGGAGTTTATTAGTGAGGTAACGAGTTACAATTCAGGCTCAGGAACACTCACGATACAGTTCTTCCACCAGGACAGTTTCTTCCCAGTCGTGCCACAGATACGCCTGTCTCTCAGCCTCTTCGCTGCTCAGGTAACTGTTTCAAAGCTCTTTTAGCTCTGCCAGTAAGTGCCCAGAGGCATCCCACTCTACCACTAAGCCTCCTCGGCCCAACAGAACTCAGCTTTCTTGCTTCATGAACCCGGAAGCCCACTGCACCATCTCCTGCCGGTCTCTCACGCTGGTGTTTCTCTGCCACTGCTTCTCTAGAACCACTTCTCACCATCCTCCATGTTACAGTTCTCTGTCTCTCCATCTCCTGGTGCCAGGAGCTTCTCAGCACAGGGATCGTAGGTCCAAAGGATATGCTCTGCTGTCAGTTCTCCTTCCTTGGTGGTGGTAGGATCCTCTTCCTGCTCTTGAATTGGCTCTCTTTTAAGCCTAGCAGAATGGCAAAACTGACCAATCCCCCTGGTGGGCCACAGTTACCTTATCTGCAAAGTCCCACCCAATCACTCGGGTGGGAGTTAGACGACCATGGCAAGAAAGGCCACACAAAACTGATCCATCACACCGCAATAACCAACTGCTAAGAATTCTGGGAAGCCAAGTTTTTTAGTTGGGTACTTTGTTGACTTTCACAGAAACAGCGTTCTGATAAGAAGGTTAGATTGGCAGTGAGCATGTCTTCCTTGAGCTGGAATATTCCTTTCTGTCATATGACAAGAAGAAAGCAAAGAATCAGCTCAGTTAAAAATGTGCTCCAAATATTTTTCTCCCTATGATAAATGTAATCACTATTTAGTTTTTAACCCTATTAATTATGTTAAACTCAATAAAATTTCCAATGTTTGCCCTTTTTTAATTTATAAAAATGGCAATTTTTATAAGGTTCTATCTTCACTTTGGAAAAACATAATTATTAGTGCACTTATATGTTACAAAAAAAATAGACAATTTTTAGTTGGTTATTTAATCAAGGGAAAAGAAATGGAATACTAAACTGCACACTTCAAATGGCTAAAGTCTATGATTTGAACTCCTTGGTCAATCAGAGTCACAATGTGTAATGCTATATACTATATCCCTGGTATACTGTACTAGGCTAAAAACTGAGATGAATCAATGCAAACCATACTGCTCAGACAACAACTCAAAGCACATGCTGATTTTTGGTCAGTCAGTATATTTCTCTTCACATATGAAACTGTATTCTTAATAGTAAGGGCACCACAATTCAAAAATTGGCTTATATTACTCAGCATGATTTTGAATAAGTGTATTTCCAAAAGTGTTCTTTGTTGTCATCAGGTTGCCCTGTAGAATGACAATTCTAATTTACTTGAAAGTTATAGAAAGAATGATTTATGGGATTATTTTGGCACTGTATGTGTATACTTAGCCCATTTTACAAAGTAACACCACAGATTTTTAGCAGAGTAAGAGTTTTGCTAAGCATTTTGCAGTGATAATTGATAGTGAATTGGTATTTCTTCATTATCCCTGATTCTGTAAGTGGTCTTTAGTATTAATTATTTTTAAAGTATATTTCCTTTATAGCTCCCCACATAGAGATGGAGAAAATAACACTTTTACAGAAGAATTTGATTGGGAAAAAAAAAAGTGATGAGAAAATAATCACACTTCTCCTAAGTGGAATGATTGCTAACACCATAAAACATTTTAAGAACTGTGTATTTTCTTTCTGTGCTTAGCATTTGGGCTAAGAGTGCTTTCAGGGTTAGAATTTTGATCAACTCAAGAAGTCACTAGTTGAGTAAATGGGTCATAGTAGTGAAATCACTTGGAAAATGTCTTAGATTTCAGGACTCTCTGAATAACTTTTAGAAGATTTTCTCAGTGGTGGATCACTGTGGTCTCTGAATGTCAAAAATGATATGGTGTATGTTTTTAACTTTGAAACAAAGGATTCTAAAATAAGTTCTAAATGGATCCAAAATAAAAACATAAAAAAACTAAAGAAAATGTGAATGACCATTTAACTTATCTCAAGGTAAGTGATGAGTTAACTCTCTAAATATGTAATGGAAAATATACATCAAAAAGAAAACAATTACAATATTTTAAAGTTGTAGGTATGAAAATTCTGTATAGAACAAAAAACAAAATGAATGTGCAAATAAAAAGCGGACAAAAGATTTGATGAAATATGAGAAAAGATCAACACACGAAATGTGTTATCAAATATAATCATCTCAAATTAATGATGAAAGCAAACATCTCAAGAGAAAAAAAATAGACCAGGTCAATTAAGTGAAAATTCTCAGAAGAAATATAGTCAGAAAAGTAGTTTATATTATTCAATTGCACTAATAATTAAAGACGTTTGAATTAAAATGAGATACTACATTAGTTTTCTATTGCTGCTGTAGCAAATTACCACAAACTTAGTGGCTTGAAACAACACAAATTTATTATATTATAGTTCTGGAGGCCAAAAGTCAGATATGGGTCTCACTGGGCTGAAATCAAGTTATCGGCAGGGTTGCAGTCCTGTCTGGAGGCTCGAGATGGAATCCACTTCCTTGCCTTTTCCAGCTTCTGAAAGTTGCCCACATTCCTTGGTTCATGGCCCCCTTCCACTATTTTCAAAACCACCAACGTAGCATCTCTCTGTCATCATATTTCCTTCTCTAACCATGACCTCTTCTGCCTTCCTCTTTCACTTTTGAGGACCTTTATAATTGGAAAAACGGGATAATACAGGATAATGTCTCAATTTTAAGGTTAGCTGGTTAGCAGCCTTAATTCCATTTGCAGCCTTATTATTAGCCATGTAAACTAACATGCTCACTAGTTCTGGGAATTAGGACATGGACATCTTTGGGTAGAGGCATTATTCTGCCTATTGTCAATATGTATTTTGCCAATAAAACTTAGGGACACTTGAAAATTGTATTTGATTTGGCAAGAGTGCAGTGAAATGGTCACTGATTTGGATAGAGACCATATTAATAAAACAAAAGTGGTCAACTGGACCAACAGGCAAAATGACTTGAATTTCTCAATAAAATATCTAGCCATTCTGTCTATGTTTGAATATCTCCAGTGACAAGCACATTCAAAGACAGTTTATTTTATCTCCAAATTACATCTCTAGATTCTATCACCATGTCTGATTGTGAATTTCTTATTAATAGTCAAAAGCTGCCAGTGTGTCTTATAATTTCCATCTATTCTTCTAATGTGTCTACTGCATATAGCACATACCAAACACAGTAAATTCCCTTTTTCACATTGTAGATATTCTAAAGTCCTTGAAATGGCATTTCTGACATAGAATCTTTTTTTCTTCCGCAATAAAAGATTTTTTATTCTTTCAGCCTTTCTAGGTACATCACAACTTTGTGACACTTTCAGGGGAATTAAAAAAAAAAAAAGGGGTGAAATAGGGAAAGAAACTTAACATTTATTGAGAGCCTACTAGGACACATTATTTTATTTAATTAACAAAATAATTGCCCTATTTTGTATATAGGAATGTTGGAGACCATCTAACTTACCCAGTGCAAATAGAAAGTGGTCTGTCCTTTAATATGCTAATGAAAATGGAGGATATAATAACAACCTTTCCAGAATTTCTGTAACTTTGGGACCCTCTTTTCATGGAGCATCTATTCATATGACAAAACACATTTTGAGAAAAATTACTCTAATCCAGCCTTTCTGTCTCTCAGTTTTATTTATAAATTATTCTGTATCTTAATCCAAATCATTGATAAGAATTTTGGACATGATCCAGCCAAGATTAAGCCTAGCAGCACATACAGCATGATGCTAGATTCTTCTTCCATTGTTACTATACACTGTGGGTGCAATCATCAACCAAATTTTAGGATACCTAAATTCAAAAGTGTCTCATTCATTCTATCAACACATATGCTGCTGTATTCAGCCACTCAATGTACAATGAAGGCATAGCAGTGATGAAGGCACATAATGTCTCATTTCTCAGAGAGTTTACAGTTTATTGAGAAAGGTCAATATTGGGTGTGATGGTTAAGATTGTATGTCAGCTTGGCTGGGCCCTGATTCTGTGTTTTAAGGTAATCACTCCCATGACTGAATATACTGTGAGTAGCTAATCAGTTGAAAGGGAGTCTCCTTGGGGGTGTGGCCCACATCTGAATATAAGCAGACATTCTGGCTTTTTGCTCTCTCTGGATCCTGCGGCTGCTTCCTGTTGTCTCATCTCCCGTTCTTGGGACTTGAGCTGTCAGCTTATCTGCCGAGCCTGGGTTTCATCGATCTGCACAGCCTGTGAGCGGGAGGCCTGCTCTCTGAACTGCCAATCGTGGGCTTGCCAGCTTCTGCAGCTGTGTGACTTGGGAGAGGCCTCTACCCTGATCCACAGACTTGGGACGTTCTAGCCTCCACAATCGCATAAGCTGTTTCCTCGGTGTAATCTCTCTCTGTATATATATTTATACACTTCACTGCTTTTGCTTCTCTAGAGAACCCAGCCTAAGACATTGGGTAAATGTGATAATAGGAAGTGTGTAAATGTATAACAAAGAGGGTTATCCTACTCTAGGAGTTTAAGGAGTGCTTTCCTTTGTGAATAATGTGAAAACAGAGATTTGATGGATAGGTAGGATTACAGCAAGGGAAGGCAGGTTATGGAATGGCATGAGAAGAAAAAGGTGCCTAATGAATCTAGAAAAAATAGACAGGGGTAAGGCTGTAGAGAGTCTTATAAACCATGGCAAAGATTTGAAATGCATCCTAAATGTAACAGGAAACCATGGCAGAGAAACTTTGTTGAATAATCTTGACATAGAATGAAATATGCCTAGTCTAACATGAATTATAAAACAGACCCTATATCAGTTATCCTTTGCTGTGTAACAAATTTCCCCAAAACTTAGTGACTTAACACAGTATTTATCATCTTACGTTTTCTGTAGGTCACGAATATGGTGTGACTGAGCTGGGTCCTCTGACTCAGGGCCTCTCCCAAGGCTGCAATTAAGATGTCCAAGGACAGCCATCATCTCAAGGCTCACCTGGAGAAAAATCAATTTCTAAGCTTGCTTATGTAGTTTTGGCAAGATTCAGTGCCTCATGAGCTATTTAGACTAAGAGCTTTAATTCCTCACTGGCTGTTGGCCATAGACCACCGTCAGCTCCTTGCCATGTAGGCCTCTCCGTAAGGTAGCTCACAACATGCAGCTGCCTTGACCAGAGTGAACAAACAGGAAGAGCAAGTGAGACAGAGTACCAATAAAACAGAAGTCAGTCTTTTGCAATCTAATCTCAGAAATGAGATCCCATCACTTTTGATATATTCTGTTGGTTTGAATCAAGTCACCAGGTTTAGACTATACTCAAGGGGAGGATACTTCACAGGAGGTGGGGGTCATAGAGAGCCATCTCTGAGGCTACCTACCACACACCCTAAAGTTGGTTTCAGTGTATTACTACTTAAAATCATTCTTTTAATGATATGTTTAAGAAACTTGCTTGTAACCTCAATCTTCTTTCCCTTTTTAAAATTAATAATTATAATTTCCCATCTCTGATCATCAATTCAACATTTGAGCAAGCCCAGTTGCAAAATCTTCTATTAAATAACCAAAATAAAACCAGTGCCGTCGAGTTGATTCTGACTTATTTATGCTATACTTAACCTTCAATTATGCAACATATTGTAAGAAAGTACATTCATTGATTTAAAATGATATTTAGATAATTTTTATTTCCCAGTTGCAAAATTCTTTAAAGTACTTTAAACATTTGGGATATTTTCCTGTCTTATTTCTGCTAGTGTTACTTGCTTTCTTTTATCCTGTGATCATAGAACTTAATGATTTACTATTTATATAGAATTCCATACATTGTGAAGTTTTTCTAAATCTGTATTAAAGGATGTAGGTTATGTTATATGAGTTTCAGAGTAGCTCCCAGGCAAGCATTTGAAAACCACCCACACAGGTGTTACAATCTGAGTTGTCACTTATCCAACCTTCAAAGGCAGCCCCCCTAACTTTCAATAGCAGCTTTCCTGATATCCACTCTGCCATCTCTTCCAACAGTCCTCTAATCCCTAAACCAAAACCAAAATACATAGAATGGCTTCTGTTTTCCTGACTAAATCCTGACTAATACAATACCTATGCTATACCTCTCTCTGCTCTCCCAAAAAAACAACAGAAAGCAAAAATGAAGCACAACTCCCTTGTAGTGGGTTGAATTGTGGGTCCCAAAAGATTTGTCCACCCAGAACATTAGAATACCTTATTTGGAATAAGCATCTTTGCAAACATAACTGAGGTAAGGATCTAGAGATGAGATCATTCTGGATTAGGGTGGGCCCTAAATCCAATGATAAGTGTCCTTATAAGACACAGAAAAGGAGAAGACAGAGACGCAGGATAGGAAGTCATGTGAAGATGGAGGAAGAAATTGGAGTTTTGCTGCTATAAGCCAAGGAATGCCAGAATCCTCCAAACCTGAAACCAAAACCCATTGCTGTCTAGTCGATTCCAATTCGTAGCAACCCTATAGGACAGAGTAGAACTGCCCATAGAGTTTCCAAGGAGTGGCTGGTGGATTTGAACTGCCAATCTTTCAGTTAGCAGCCATAGATCTTAACCACTGCACCAGCAGGGTTCCACACAGAAGCCTCTAGAAGCTGGAAAAGCCAAGGAAGGATTTGCCCTTAGAGCCTTTGGAGGGAGTGTGGCCCTACCAGCAACTTGATTTCAGACTTCTGTCTTCCCAAACTGTGAAAGAATAAATTTCTGTTGTTTTAAGCAATCAATTTTGTGGTAATTTATTATGGAAGCCCTAGAAGCTACCACAAATCTCATCCTACCAACTTATTTACACTTTTTTTTTCCACCAGAAGTTTTCTGTTCCCTGAAATAATCAGAATAGCAATGCTCTACCATTACGTACGTTTTTAAATTTCAGATTTATATCCTATTTGATTCCCCCTTAATTATTATTCTCATTTTACAAATAGAAGAACTGAGGTCCCAAGAGGTTACGTGAATGATCAGCATCGCATGACCAGTTAACTGAAAAAACAAGAACTTCAACCCAGTTTGCTCACTCTAAGTTCAGGGTTCTTTCTTTCATATCGTAATAAATGCTCTAAAGGCATATACGTACAAGTTGTGCTCAATAATGCTTTCACATGATGATGACTATGGATCCAAAAGTCAAAAATGAAGACCAAACTCCCATGGACACATAAATCCTCCAAAATATGGCTCCTTCCTAACTCTCCAGCCTTATTGCTTGGCATTCTCCCATCCATCTCTCAAATTCTAACAATATAAAACTGCTTTTCATTCACACTTCCATACATTTGCTTCCCCTGCTATCCCTGCCTAGAGCTCCTTACCTCTTGCTTCCTGCTTCTACCCTCCCACTACTATCATCCCTTCGGTCTACTCATCGTTCGTGACTCAGAGTTTACTGCATCATGATAACGTTTCTGACTCTCCCGTTTCCATTTTCTTTGTATCCACATGGTAACATATAATACATGCACACTTATAGCCCTGGTGAAGCAGTGGTTAAGAACTCAGCTGCTAACCAAAAGGTTAGCAGTTCGAATCCTTCAGCAACTCCTTGGAAACCCTATGGGGCAGTTCTACTCTGTCCTATAGGGTCGCTATGAGTTGGAATCTACTTGACGGCAACAGGTTTGGCTTTTATAATGTTTACAATTGCACTTAATTGATTATTTTCAATACATATACTATAATTTACAATTAACAGAGTGCTTTCATATATTATTTCAATTAATCCTCAATGGATGTTCATATCATCTTCATAAGCAGATACTGGACTATAATTCATTCTTATATTCTCAGATGCCAGCATTATGAATTGACTAAAGTACAAGTTTTAATGAGTATTTGTTGGCCACATAGGGTTAAATAAGTAGATATAAACAGGGGCAGAATATCCAATAGGCAAAGTAAGTACAGTGTTTACCTTGCTTACCAGATCACCTGTAGTGAACAATTTCACATGGGTTTCACCACATCTTTGATTTTGAAATTGTTCACTACAGATTAGTAAGTAAGCACAAGTAAGCCCATGCTTTCCTTGCTTACTGGGTCATCTGCCCCTGACAGGGATTATAAATATGAAAAGAGATTTTGCTGTAGGAAGGTGCTGTGGGGTTGGGAGAGAGATAGATGCCAGCTATACCTAGAAGCAGAGTCACTGATGTGGTGAAAAAATGTGGAATTGTTCACTACAGATGATCTGGTAAGCAAGGTAAGCACCATGCTTATCTTGCCTGTTGGATAATCTGCCCTGAATATAAAATAGATACCTAATGCATTTGGGGAACCAAAAAAAAAAAAAAAAAACTGTTGTATAAGAAAGCAATACAATCACTGCCGTTAAAATGACCTGGAAACTACCATCATGCTGAGTAAATACCCCACTTCCCTTCACTTGCACAATACCTCTTACATCTAAGGGAAAATAAATAGATTCAGATGTAAGAAGGAAGAGCTGTTTACTTAATTAAAGGAATGATGCTAAAGCAGGTATAATTTTTCTGCCAGAATTGACAATAGCCTTGGCTATTTATGGGCACTGTTGTATAGTATGAATAACATTAAACCCTAAGCCTGAAAACTTAGATTCTCCCTGCTTTGCTGCTAATTAGTTAAGTGAAACTGAAGAACTTCTTTAACCCCTCTGGCTTCATTTTTCTCTCATATAAAATGAAGAGGTAAGACCTGAATATTTCTAAAATTATTTGCAGTGCTCAAAGGTCTCATACATTTTTACATCTTCATCTTTTGATTAACATGATTATGTAAAACCACTTTCACCTACTGCTTAATGAGAATTGCCAACAAGGCAAAGGATCTATGATGGTCCTGGGATAGAATAGCTTACAGAATATCATTTTTCTATTCAACTTTCCAGGAACCGTCTTACTCAAATACAAATTTATTGTGTGTAATTTAAAGTTCTTTCTTTAGCTTTGTTCTCAAAAAAATAATCTTTCCAATTACAATTGGCAGGAGTGGCATCCATTTTTATCCTTTATGCTTTGTTTTATGATGAACTTTCACAGGCAAGCACAGTCACACACTGTCAAGGTGACTATTTACAAGTATCATATACTTATTGAGTGCATAGGATGTATAAAGTTCTAACCCTGGGTCTTACGGAGAATCAAAGAAATACAACAATTTCTGCTCTCATAGAACTCGTAATCTATCTCACGGTGACTTTTGATACTAATAGGCACATTAAAATTAGCTAAACCATAACCCATGTTAATTGCTAAGAAAGCTAAAATGATTGGTCAGGTCATATTTTGAAAATGATATACATATGCATATGACTACTATTTGGCATTATAACGCTCTGACTTATTTGTCTATTTAGTATTGTATTTCTACCTCAGTAGAATGTGTGCAATACACAGGAAACAGATGCCACTGGAAGAAATAAGACTGCCCAGGAATATGTATGTGAAGAGAGATACAGGAGATTAAACTTCTGGAATTCTAAAATTCATGAAGTGACCGTAGGAAAGCAAACCTGTAAAGGTGCCTGAAGAGTTTCCAGGGAGGTAAAAGGAAAAGCAGAGAGAGTGGTAGCATGAAAACCATCAGAGAAAAATCTTTTAACAAGAGTGGTCGGCTAGTATTACAGAGAAGAAAGGAATGAAAATAGATTATTTGACTAAAAAGTCACTGGGAAGAACTGTCCTGGCAGCAATGCAGAGTCAATCTCAAATTACAGGGGGTTGAGGTCTGACTAAGGAGGTCTGGTGGTACAGAGGTTAAAGTGCTTGGCTGCTAACCAAAAGGTTGACAGTTCCAACCCACCAGCTGCTCCATGGGAGAAAGATGTGGCAGTCTGCTTCCATAAAGATTTACAGCCTTGAAAACCCTATGGGACAGTTCTACTCTGTCCTATAGGATTGCTATGAGTCAGAATCGACTAGACAGCAGTGCGGTTTGGGAGGGCTGAATGAACAGTGAGGAAATGGAAACAAATAATGTTGAATAGTTTGTTTTATGCACTGAATTGTGTCTCCTAAAAATTTTTGCTGAAGTCCTAACCCTGTGAATGTGACCTTGTTTGGAAATAGGGCCTTTGAAGATACTATCAGTAAAGTTAACATGAGGTCATAGCAGAGTACGGTGGTTCCTAATCCAATCTAAGTGGTGTCTTATAGAAGAGGAGAGGAGACACAGAGGAAAGGTGGCCATATGAACACGCATCTACAAGCCAGAAGCTGAAAAAGACAAGGAAGGAACTTCCCCTAGAGTGGACAAAGAAAGCATAGCCCTGCCTATGCTCTAAATTCAGACTACTAGCCTCCAGAATAGTGAGACAATCAACTGCTGTTCTCTTTAAGCAACCAACTTTATAATATTTTGTCGCGGCAGCACTAGGATGCGAATACAGTCTGTCAGGAAGTTTACGATAAAAGTAGACAGAGATGAGTTTGAATGGAATGAAAATATTTGGGGGGAAGGAAAACTGATGTTTTAAGGGGAAGAAACTTTAGCCTTAGTTTTAAACTGAAGTAAGAAAACTAGGGAAGAGGGGGAAAAAAAGCTATGAAAAAGAAGAAATTTTACTGGAATAGAGTTTAGAAAGAGAGAAGAGAATGAGTAAAGAAGGAGATGTTTAAATCTCTGCATGCATTTAGAGACAGAAAGAAGTCAAGATGGACATTCATGACTGAGATTTGCTCAGTGAGAAAGGTGGCTACTTGTGAGAGTAAGGCACCCAGAATGGCATTCAGAGATTTCAAGAGTGATGAAGGTTCACAATTGCTTCTGTGGGAATATGGGAAAGGTAAAGGAATAGAGATGAAAGAAAGGGGCAACATTGCACTGTTCTAAATATATAATATGTCTTACATTTTATATTTGGAAATACATGCACACACTTGAAAAATAATAATTTATATCATTTAAAAATAGATTCCAGTAGGTAACCACATGAGAGCTGTGAGTTAGTTGAAAAAATGCAAGTTAGGTTATCAGTAAATCAAATGACGCTACACTATATAAGGCAGATGGGATATGAATGCACAATAAGCTGTGTCATCTTCGGAAGGCCTTAGGAGTCAAAGAAGCCAACACAGAGACAGATGAGAGCCCTGCCCCCTGTGCTACACCAAAGAGAAGAGCTGGATTGCAAATGAAAAGAGCACTGGTGGAGATTAAGGGTCTTGACATTTAGAGAGGCATGCTTCAGGCTTTCTTCAGACACCACAAGAAGCAGACAAGAGGGAGTCCAAGGGAGACACAAGGAAAAAAAACCTTTTAAGAGACTGATTTCTCCAGCAAGAAACCCCGTAATGTTTTCCAGGTGATTAGCTCCAGGAGGTCATTTTAGTAGGCTCAATAATTGTAAACAAATTATTTTGGAGTGATGTTTAAAATGTGTGTATTGGCAAAAATTTACTTCTCAAGTGTACTGAATTTAATTGATTTTAGGAGAATGTTTATTTCAGCATGATGCAGTAAATGCCATTGTTGTGTTTGCTGCTTGAAATGCACACCTGAAAAAAAAGAAGTAAATGTCTAAATTATTTGAATTGGTTGTTAGAAGGTGCAGTTAATATATGCAAAATTGAGTAGCTCCCTCAGTAGCCTAGGATATAGCCTCCAGGGCTATGTGAAAAGGTATCAGTTACAACTTAAAAGCCTCAGTGTCTTAGTTATCTAGTGCTGCTGTAACAGAAATACCACAAGCAGATGGCTTTAAAAAACAGAAGTTTATTCTCTCATAGTCTAGGAGGCTGGAAGTCCAAATTCAGAGCGCCAGCTCCCAGAAAAGGCTTTCTGTCTGTCGGTTCAGGGGGAAGGTCCTTGTCATCAATCTTCCCCTGGCCCAGGAGCTTCTCGGCACAGAGACCCTGGGTCCAAAGACACGCTCTGCTCCCAGCTCTTCATTCTCGGTGGTATGAGGTCCATATCTCTCTGTTCCCTTCTCTCTCCTTTTCTCTCTTGTAAAATAAAAGGTGATGTAGGCTACACCCCAGGGAAACTCCCCGAACATCGGATCAGGGCTCAGACCTGAGTAAGGATGTTGCATCCCACCCTAATCCTCTAATATAACCTAATCTTGCTTTATTACTCACAGGCAGAGATTAGGATTTACAATACATAGGAAAATTATATCAGATAACAAAATGGAGGATAACCACTTGATATGGGGAATCATGGCCTAGCGAAGTTGACACATATTTTAGGGGGACACAATTCAAACCACGACACTCAACTACTACAACACTACTTGTCTGTCAGTTTGTGGTACTGTGGTGGCTTGCATGTTGCTTTGATGCTGGAAGTTATGCCACCAGTATTTCAAATACCAGTAGGGTCACCCATGGTAGACAGGTTTCAGTGAAGCTTCCAGACTAATACAGGCTAAGAGGAAGGACCTGGCAATCAACTTCTGAAAAAACTGGACAGCGAAAACCTTATGGATAGCAGAAGAACATTGTTTGATAAAGTGTCAGAAGATGAGACCCTCAGGTTAGAAGGCATTCAAAGTACGACTGAGAAAGAACTGCCTCCTCAAAGTAGGGTCAACCATAATGACATGGAAGGAATAAACTTTTTGGCCTTCATTTGCTGATGTGGCATGACTTAAAATGAGAAGAAACAGCTGCAAACATCCATTAATAATTGGAACGTGGAATGTACAAAGTATGAATCAAGGAAAATTGGAAGCTGTCAAAAATGAAATGGAATTCTTGAAGATAGATATCCTAGGCATTAATGAGCTGAAATAGACCTGTATTGACAGGGGTGGATCAACCAGAAAGCAAGGGACACAATGACTTGCATTAAGCAGGATACAGATGATCTTACTTGCATTTACTTACTAATCTGTAGTGACTAACTTCACCTTTTTTTTTTTTTTTCCCACATCTTTGATGTGGTGGGAAAAAAAATGAAATCATTCATTACAGATTAGCAAATATGCACAAGTGAGCCCATGTGTACCTTGCTTATTGGGTAATCCGGCCCTGGATACTGGCCATTTTGAATCAGACAATCATACGGTCTACTAAGCCAGGAATGAAAAATTAAAGAGGAACAGCATCACATTCATTGTCAATAAGAACATTTCAAGATCAGTCATGAAGTACAATGCCGATAGAATAATATCCATATGCCTACAAGCAAGACCAGTTAATATAACTATTATTCAAATTTATGCACCAACCACTAATGTCAAAGATGAAGAAACTGAAGATATTTACCAACTTCTGCAGTCTGAAATTGATCAAACATGTAATCAAGTTACATTGATAATTACTGGTGATTGGAAATGCAAAAGTTGGAAACAAAGAAGAAGGATCAGTAGTTGGAAAGGATGGCCTTGGTGACAGAAACTATGCCAGAGATCTCATGATATAATTTTGCAAGACCAGTGACCTATTCAGTAGAAATACCTTTTTTCAACAACATAAACAGTGACTATACATGTAGACCCTACCAGATGGAATACACAATTATCAAATCAACTACATCTGTGGAAAGAGATGACAGAGAAGCTCAATACTATCAGTCAGAGCAAGGTCAGGGACTAACTGTAGAATAGAACATCAACTGTTCATATGCAAGTTCAAGTTGAAGCTGAAAAAAATTAAAACAAGCCCATGAGAGCCAAAGTATGACCTTGAGTATATCCCACCTGAATTTAGAAACCATCTCAAGAAAAGATTTTACGCATTGAACACTAATGACTGAAGACCAGATGAGTTATGGGATGACATCAAGGACATCATACACGGAGAAAGCAAAAGGTCATTAAAAGGCAGGAAAGAAGGAGAAGACCAAAATGGACATCATAAGAGACTCTGAAACTTGTTCTTGAATGTAGAGTAGCTACAGTGAATGGGAGAAATGATGAAGTAAAAGAGCTGAACAGAAGATTTCAAAGGGCAGCTAGAGATGACAAAGTGAAGTATTATAATGAAATGTGCAAAGGCCTGGAGTTAGAAAACCAAAACAGAAGAACATTCTCAGCATTTCTCAAGCTGAAAGAATTGGAGAAAAACTTCAAGCTTCAAGTTGCAATACTGAAGGATTCTATGGGCAAAATATTAACCGACACAGGAAGCAGTAAAAGAAGATGGAAGGAATGCGTGGAGACACCGTACCAAAAAAAAACTAGTCAACATTCAACCATTTCAGGATGTAGCATATGATCAGGAACCAATGGTATTGAAAGAAGAAGTCCAAGCTGTACTGAAGGCACTGGCGAAAAACACAGCTCCAGGAATGGACAGAATACCAATTGAGATGTTTCAACAAATGGAGGCAATGCTGGAGGCGCTCACTTGACTATGCCAAGAAATTTGGAAAAGAGCTACCTGGCCAACTGACTGAAAGAGATCCATATACGTGCTCATTCCAAAGAAAGGTCATCCAACAGAACGTGGAAATTATCGAACAATATCATTAATATCACAGGCAAGTAAAATTGTGCTGATTATCATTCAAAAACTGTCACAGCAGTACATCAACAGGAACTGCTAGAAATTCAAGCCAAATTCAGAAGAGGACATGAAATAAGGCATATCATTGCTGATGTCAGATGAATCTTAGCTGAAAGCAGGGAATACCACAAAGATGTTTACCTGAGTTTTATTGACTATGCAAAGGCATGTGACTGTGTGGATCACAGCAAATTATGGATGACATTGTGAAGATTGGGAATTCCAGAACATTTAATTGTGTTCATGCTGAACCTGTACATATACTAAGAGGCAGTCGTTCAAACAGAATAAGGGGATACTGTATGGTTTAAAATCAGGACAGTTGTGCATCAGAGTTGTATCCTTTCACCACACTTATTCAATCTGTATGCTGAGCAAATAATCTGAGAAGCTGGACTATATGAAGAAGTATGCAGCATCAGGATTGGAGGATGATTCATTAGCAACCTTCGATTTGCAGATGACACAGTCTTGCTTGCTGAAAGTGAAGAGAACTTGAAGCACTTACTGACGAAGATCAAGGACTACAGCCTTCAGTATGGATTACACTTCAACATAAAGAAAAAAAATCCTCACAACTAGACCAATAAACAACATAATGATAAACAGAGAAAATATTGAAGTTGTCATGGACTTCATTTGACTTGGATTCACAATCAACGCCCATGGAAGCTGCAGTCAAGAAATTAAATGATATATTGCATTGGGCAAATCTGCTGCAAATGACCTCTTAATTACAAAGCAAATCTGTCACTTTGAGGACTAAGGTGTGCTTGACCCAAGCCATGGTATTTTCAATTGCCTCATATGCATGTGAAAGCTGGACAATGAATAAGGAAGACCAAAGAAGAATTGATGCATTTGAATTACGGTCTTGTCAAAGAACATTCGATATTGAATATACCTGGGACTGCCAGAAGACAAATAAGTCTGTCTTGGAAGAAATATAGCCAGAGTCTTCCTTGGAAGCCAGGATGGTGAGACTTCGTCTCGCATGCATTAGACATGTTATCAGGAGGGACTAGTTAACAGGAAGGACATCATGCTTGGTAAAGTAGAGCATCAGCAAAAAAGTGGAAGACCCTCAACAAGATGGATTGAGTGGTTGCAACAATGGCTCAAACATAGCAAAAATTATGTGGATGGCACAGGACCGGGCATTGTTATATTCTGCTGTACATAGAGTCACTATGAGTTGAAACTGACTCGAAGGCACCTAACAACAACAACACTACAGTAAAACTCTGATCAAAATGGGTTTGGTCTTCTAGTCACAGGAGTCTGCCACTGAAGACCTACAGGCCGAGGAGACCAATATCGCCCAAGAAGAAAGCAAATAACCAGCTCTCAGAGCCTCAGACCACCAGGATCTTTACTCTTCTTCTGTGCCTGTTTATAGACAAAAAAATATTTCTCTACCTGTTTACAGACAATAAAAGGTGGTAGAATCATGCTGTGGGTTGTGCTAAAATCCTTCCAGCATCCCCTCTGTCTAGGGACTCCAAGTTGAGAGTACTAATAGTATATGCTCCAAAGTCTGTTTTTTCAAACGTATATCATTTTATTTAATGATGCAACACCCAGAAACGAGACTTAGGGTTTTATATGCAGAAGAATTGCAACTCCATCCTTCCATGTCTTTGGAAAAAAAACTAAAACAGTAATTTATCAAGGTAACAGCTATGTGGGCAATATAATAAAAATGATAAGAAAATCAATAACTGCCCTGTTTCCTTAATGCCCCATGTGCCAAACACTGTGCTAGGCCAGTTATACTGATCCTTTTAATTGTCTTCACTATACAATTAGGAGAACAATACAGGACATATTATGTCATTCAGAACATATAAATGAGGAAGCCAAGGCTCTGGGAGACTAAGCTGCCTGAGTTCAAATTAACTACATAAGCCTCAGAGCCAAGGCTCACACTCAGGTCCCTCTGACTCCAAGCCTGAGCTCTTCTCATGCAATGTACCCAAACTGAGTTCTTATTAACACTTTCTAAGGCAAGAGCATAGGCCCCTGGGTAGTGCAAATGGTTTGTGATCTACTACTAATGCAAAAGTTGGTGGTTCGACCTCCCACCCCAAGTGGCACCACAGAAGAAAGGTCTGACAGTTCGCTTCCATAAAGACAATAGACAAGAAAACCCTACGGAATAGTTCTATTCTGTAACACATGGGGCTGTCATGGGTCAGAATGGACTACATTGCAATGAGTAAGGCAAGGGCAGGAGCAAATTACTATGCCCAGGTTAAGTTAACTAGGAAGAAGAAAAAAAAGAAAATAGAGTGATTTAGTTCTGAGATACTCCAAAGAGCTTAGAAGTTTCCTTTTCAAGAATTCTTTAAAGTAGTAACTTTTCTTTTATACACTCTCTTATAAAGCCTCATTTAATTAAAGTTCATGATGGTTATTTTAAAAGGATAAATGAGAGAGGAAGGCAGGGAAAGTATAATAAGTAAAATAGATTGGTGCTGAAACAAGAAGAAAGATCGATCTAAGGAATAGACTAGAAGGCAGAAGTACACACTATACAATAACATTTATGGTACAATAAAAATAGCATTAAAAATCCACATGGAAAAGAACAGTCAACACTTAATAGATGCTGCTTAAGTGCTTGGCTGCTAATCAAAAAGTCAGCAGTTCAATTCAACCAGCTGTTGCTTGGAAACTCTATGGTGCAGTTCTACTCTGTCATATAGGGTCACTATGAGTTGGAATCAACTCGATGGCAACAGATTTGGTTTTTGATTTACTGAGATGGTAGACTGATTTGTGGGAGGTGGGGAAGAATATGGGGAGAGGAAGTTAAAGCCCTACTTCAATTAGACCAAAGAAAAAAAAAGTCTAAATAAAACACAAAAAATAAGTCTATTAAGTCCAGTAGAAGAAAGTATAGAAGATATTTGTTCTTGGGGTAGAGAGAAATTTTATAAGTCACAAAGAAATCATAAAGTAAAAGATTAGTGGACATGACTACGTAAAATATGTACATCACAAAAGATCACACGTTAAAAAAAAGGTTAGGAACGACTATCAATATATAATAAAGTATTATTATTGTTTCTATTTAAAAATAATTTAAAAACGTAAACATGTGAATAGAAAATAAGGGAAAGAACATGAAAAATTTTTTAAAATACTGCCAAAAACATTTGAAAAAACTCAGTCAAACTACGTATTGAAGAAAATCTAGTTTTAAAAATGTAGTGCTATTTTTTTCACCTATAACAATATCAAAGATTCAAAAATATGAATAAGCCCAATGTTGGTAAATGTACAATGAAACGAAATCACCCTCTTTCAAAATTGGTGGGAGTGGAAATTAATATTTTCATTGAAAAAAATGGCATCGTATACCAAGAGCCTTAAAACGTTTGCCCATATTGACTCAGGAATTTCACTTTTAGTAATTTATGCTAAGGAAAAAATAACAGATGTGCATAAGGCTGTGTTGAAAAGAAGGTTCATTGTAGAGATACTAATAATAGAAAAAATATACAAACATGAATATTCAAGAACTTGATGTTGTTCTATAAATTTTGGTTTGTGTACGCAATTGGTACATTGTACAAACTTTCAATTTTTTTCTTCAAAATATCCTAAAAAATTCTTAACCAGTTGCCATCAAGTCAATTGCAACTCACAGTGACCCTTAGATTAGAAATGTCCTACAGCTAGGCAGGAAATCCTGAAAAATTTTTTGGGTTAAGGTTTTTGTTTGTTTTTTGTTGGGTTTTTTTTTGGGGGGGTGGGAGCAGAAAGATATTTAAAAATTTAAATTAAGCAGAAGGAAGCTTTTATTCATTCTCAACCCCAGTCTGATAAAAGGTTTATGTTGTCAGACTGGAAAAGGCAAGTCTGGCTATGTTTTAAAAGATCACAAAGGACTTCATCCATTAATTTGGTGAAACTGTCCTCGCCCCTTTCATTAGAGGATCAGAAATCAGATTGTGTTGGCAGACCATAATATAGAGGCATCTTTCACTAACAAAAATTCACAGGAACTGAACTCTTAAGATTATGATAAACCTGAATTCAAATGTATTAATTTACAAGAAATAAATGTTACAAAAACCATAATACAATCCTTGTAAGTCCACGTAATAGGACATCCTCTCACTTTAGCAGACCTACATTAGAAAGTTGTTGGGTGAGTCTGGAATCTGAAAAGGTAGTTAGATGAATAAAATGTTTAATGGTGTTAGCATCTTACCACAGGAATGGTCTTTCCAACAGCACTGTAAAAAGGACAGCTCCCTTCCTTTATCTCCACACCAGAAGTGGCCTTGCTAAAAAGCTGTGTATTAGTGTGACTGAGATGGGGAGAGAGGAAATGTCCATACCCTAGATGAGGTGCTTTCATACAAAAGCCCAGGCTTACAGAATGTGGATGAAACAAAGACAGCTTTAATGCAGCCTCCCAAGACCCGGTAGGAAAGAAAAGGATACCTAGCTGAAGAGGAGAGATAAGTGTTACAGATTGTCATTACTACAGAAAGGGTTTGGTACACACAGACAGCTGAGCATGGAAGGCAGATTTATCCTCATGGTCCAATGGTCCTTGAGGAAGATGAATCCTTTTGTATCTGGCAAGAGCAGTAGCAACCAATGTTTGCATCAACCACTCTCAGCCAGCTTCCAAGTGCCCCCTTGCCTTCGGCTGTCCTGAAGAGACAGCCAAAAGTCTTCACATGTGGCCAGCTGGCTGAAGTCCCCTTTCTGAGTGTGGCCAGCGAAGCAGAGGCAGGCAGCCGAATCATATTGAGTATAACCAGGTGCTTAAGTTTGGCTGCCTAGGTGTTTGGTTAAGCCATTTGATATTGCCAGTATCTGACCATTTTGACCTACAAACACAACAAATTTCACATGGTTCAACTTACACACCAAAGCTGGTCACAAAATCAAAGACTCGGTACTCCCTCACCAAAAATAAGATAGCAATTCATTTAAAGAATATAGTCAAATGCAAATACAATTTAGGTTTCAAGCACAACAAATGAGCCTAAATCCCAACTGCTCTATGAAAAAGTTTATCAGCCAAGACCTCACTATAATTTTGAGCTAATTTAGAGGGCTGTCTGGTGACCAATGAAAAAAGAAAAAGGATTTTCTCTTTGAACCTAAGTCTCCAAGAGGACCAGTTCAGGGACCTCTACCAAAACAGAGGGGAACACCCAAAGTTAGTGGTGGGCTTAGACTCCCTCTCTCCTCAAGGGTGTTTAGATGAGCAACTCCAACCTTTGCCCTGTTCCTCTCCTTTTTCTATGCCTCCATGGTTAAGAAAGTCCACTTCTTATTGACATAGTAATGTTTTTAGCTATATTAATCTATGCAAAAAAAGTTACAATATAGTCCTTTTGCCCTATTAAACTATGCATTGTTTGGGGGGTGATTTGTATATCTCTACTCTGATGTATTGATTTTTCAGTTAAACAGTGAGGACAATCTTATTTCCACATTCTCAAAGAATTCATCAATGTGGTCTCCTTGTCAAGCAATATTAAAAGTAATATATTATTTACTGCACTCTTACTATGTGCTGAGGCAGAGTAGTAAATCCTTTCTGTTTTAACTCATTTAATCCCCTTATTAGGATTCCAAGTAGGAGAGGCAGGATTCAAACCCAGGAAATCTGGTTTTAGAGGCTGTTCTCTCAACCACCATTACCCTAGTGTACAAAAGGAGAAAAAAAACAAAAAGTATGTACATTTTATCTTTTCTAAATAAATATATTTAACGTACCTAAGCAAGAAAAGGAAACCCTGGTGGCATAGTGGTTAAGAGCTACAGCTGCTAACCAAAAGGTTGGCAGTTCGAATCCGCCAGACACTCCTTGGAAACTCTATGGGGCAGTTCTACTCCATCCTATAGGGTTGCTATGAGTCGGAATTCACTTGATGGCAACAGGTTTGGTTTGTTTTTGGTAAGCAAGAAAATATATTTTTAAAGGTTATTTATAGCTAGTTTATTATCTGTTTCTCCCTAAGAGAAAAGAAAGTTCTTTGAGGGCTGAAACTTAGGCTGTTTTGGTCACTGCTGGTATACCTGGTGTCTGGACCAGCCAGAGGAAGAAGCATTCATTAAATACAATGACTGTTCTTATAGCTCTTCTTATTTTCCCATTTTATTTCTTCTCAAGAAAAAGGCAGGGGTATGGTTTATCCAAGAAATTATATGGCCAACCTTTCCGTAAATATTTTTAGATGAATAAATACTCTGAAAAATGTTCAACTTTTTCATTTTTGTATTTTCACAGGGTCTGTGCTATCTACCCAAATACCATCAATCCCAGGGGAAACTATCTAAATGCAAATGAGTGCATACAAAAGAAGCCAAAAAAAAAAAAAAAAGGCAGCTGAACAGTAGGACCCTATGACTTAACCCCAACTCACAAGGAACAAGCCAGCACTCTCTGTACCAGAAAGCCTCCCTGCCTCTCCTCATGCTTTAGGTATTGATGTCGGCCTTTGATGTTGCCCAATAAATGGTTGGACCAGGCAGTGTTCCATTCTGTTCTATACAGGGTTGCTATGGGTCGGAACCAACTCAACGGCACCTAACAACAACAATAAATGGTGAGAAGTCAGCATCTCACCAAACACCAGAGATGAAGACGTATGGCTGCCATGTACTACAAGGCAGCTGAGGGCAGCAGAATCTGACAGAATTAGGAAGAAGATTTATTAAATAAGAAAAATACACAGCAAAATATATGTAACTCAATTATGATTACAGGAAAAGAGGAGAGAGTATTTAAAATGCCCTGGCCAGTAAAGTAAGGAGGAAGAATCTAAATGGCTGCCAACATCAATGAAATGAGGAAGAACACCCAGTTACCTTCATTTGCAGATACATTACAGTAATAGTGGAATTTAGCCAAGTGGTGTAAAGATTAAAATGGACATGAACTCTCCAGGTTGCAAGCCAGGGAACTCACCCCCTCACTCTTAACTGGAAAATATGTATGCAAATGAAAGAAACTGTAATCAGGGATACAGCTGCCTGAGGTTTAACTAGCTCAACCTTGGGAGAATCTGTAGAAAGAGATTTGGCAGCGTTTGATGGACAAAATGAGATCACAGAGGAACGGTCTTGGGGTTGTAAATAATTTTGGAGGGTTGTAGATAATTTAATGAGCCTGCATGTTGGGAATCTCTCAAATGATGCAGACCCGTTAGTTCATTCACTGACTTCATCAGTCAAAGTAAATGAATTAAATGTCTCTTGTGGCCAATATCACAGGGCTAGCAGAGCTCATTCTTCCATTCTGGTGGCTTTTTGGGAATTGATTGGAATTGCCAACAACTAGAACAGCATGAAGCCTTGACTCTTCTCCCTGGTGTGTAAGGGAATTAAAGAAAAATTGAAGTACCTGATATGATCTGAAATGGCCAGTTTGAGGACTGGGGACAATTCTCTGTTTGCTGGTTCCATTTTCACCCTAGAGGCAGCTATCTTCCATACTGTTTCTAAGAGAGGAATGTCCACTGCAACCACTCCCTGTCACATACCCATGTAATTGCCACACTGTAACCAATCTAAGAGATGTATACACTTTTAAGCCAATTATCTTACAAAGCCTGGCACAGGAAGTCTTCCTTACAAGTTCCAATACAGGAATTTATGCTTCACAAGTTCCTGCCACAGATAGCTTTGTTTTAACGGGTTCCAGACACCGAAAGCTCTGCCTTAAAATGATCTACTACCAATCGAGTAATATCTTTCAATGATCTAAGTTTGTAAATACCAATCAAATAACATGTTTCATATCCATTGTTTGCCTCTTATAAAATGTCACTGCTGATTTGCCATTTTGAATTACTGGATTCCACCACATGGAAAAGTTGTCTCTTTTCATAAAACGAATCTCTCAATTTTACATTAATCAGAGTACGGATGGTTACTCTATGACACTGGCTGCTGCCAGGCAGAAAGGTCAAGGTAACCAAAACAGTTTAGAAGCAGGGGTAGGCAAACTATGGCCAAAATCTGGCTCTCTGTTTTTTGTAAATAAAGTTTCATTGAAAAATAGCCTATGCTGCTTTCAACTACAAGGGCAGTGTTGAGTAATTGAGACAGACTGTATGGCCTACAAAACTGAAAATGTTTACCACCTGGCCCTTTACAGAAAAAGTTTGCAGACCCCTAGAGAAAGAGAGGCAGGGGATTTATGAGTAGACGATTATAAACGCCTATCATCATATATTTAAGGGATTCTCTTTCCCATGTTTGAGTCACTTTTTGATGATACAAGAAATATTTCAAGAGATATTTTTAATTTCCCAGGACTCCAGTCCCAAACACCATCCTTGCTTAGGTATGCTAAGTGGTAGGCTAATGGTCTGAGTCACTCCCTAATAATCACTGGACAAAATCTAGCTCATCTCAGAATAAAGTTCTGTAAAGCATAGTGATTACTGCTTAGTATTCCAACAAACTGCTGAGTTTTATAGGACTCTCATAAAACTTTAATGTTCTTCCAGTGCTGTAATCAGATGAATAAAGCCATAAATTAACATAAAACACTTCTGATTATATGACATATTAAGATTTTAAAAACATATGTTCAATCTGCAATCTGAAAGCAACAGGATAGTGTATAGTTGATGGCTGTAGTTAAATCTGTAGTAAACTGCATTATTCTTTTTAAATCTGAATAAAATTTCACTGACAAAAATGGTTTATGCTTAGCCATTAATGTGAACAGGCAGTATGAGTCAACTATAATGTATTAAACAAATCACAGCTGTGAACTGTTTATTAAGTAATTTATTTCATGCCATGTTTACCTCTGTTACTCATCAAGCCATTTTTACCTCATGAAATGGTATTTCACTCTCTTTTATTTGAATGAAAATATATACAGATTTACAGTTTCACAGTTTTTCATTTCCACCATGGAACAAGAAAGACTTTTTAATTTATTACCTGGTTCAATGTTAGTAAAACATTTAGAAATATGAAAATATTTGCATTTTGTTATATAAGGAAAATGTCACTTTCAAATAGGTTCCTCAGAGAATAATAAAGAGACAAAGGAAGAGGTTACTTTCTTTCACTGAAAATTCTAGTGTATTTAACTGAATAACAAGAGCAGGATTTTTGCCTACGCACGCTATGCAGCACACCCAGATTTTTTTATAAAATAGTTTATTAAAGCAACATTATGAAAGGAGTGGATCTCAGATAGTTTTACCTTTCTTTGCTTCCCCAGAATTGACTTATGTAGATGAGAAGCATGTATTAATACCAATTCTTAACAAACCTGGAGGGGTTTTTTAATTAAGAAGGTCAAGAGAATTACAAAGGATTTACTGACACCATAGAGTAAGACCTTATATATTTTCTATAAAGCTAATATGCATTAGTTCTTAAAATATAAGAGTTGGAGGAAGGGAGGATTTATTAAAAACTGATGAAACTTTTAACCCACTGTGAGTGAAAGAGAAGTATTGATTAGGGTTGGGGCCAGAATCTTGTGGTCCTTTTATTGTACTTCTGATCTCTTTCTGAGTATCCTGAACAGGATTTCTACTTCTATATTTTCATTAAAGGTTGTTCAGGGCTGCAGCTTTATCCTCTGCTCTTATTACTGGATCTTTTGTATCCTGTGGGTGTTCTCTGCCATTATGGGGAAAAAATACCTTTCTAATTGTGGACTTGGCCCTCCTAGATTACTCCTACTGGAGAGTTATATTGATAGACTTTCATTTCCTGTACAAGCAATTAAACATATTTGTGCAGCTAAGATCATGGGTGGGGAGGGCTGTTGTTTAACTGTCTTAGACTCACAAATGTGAAGGTTACATCTATACCCCAGCAGTTCATATACGATAGACTAAAGAATAAAAGTAATATATTTTGTTAGTTTTCTTTTTTTTTTTTTTTTAAATAAAACCCTCTCTGGTAGGGAGAGTGGACTTCAAATAAAATAAATCTTATACCTTACACAATAGATAAGTAGTGACTTTGGTGAAGGGTAAGACAGTTCACTATATTGGGGAAGCCAGTACAACTTCTATAAGGAAAGGTCATGGAAGCTTCCTAGGCACGTCCAAATTCCCTGAGGGACTGAATTCCTGGGCTGAGGGCTGTGGGGACCATGCCCTTGGGGAACATCTAGCTCAATTGGCATAACACAGTTTATAAAGACAACGGTCTACATTCTACCTTGGTGAGTAGCGTCTGGGGTCTTAAAAGCCTGTGAGCAGCCATTTAAGATACTCCACTGGTCTCACCCCTTCTGGAGCAAGGGAGAATGAAGAAAACAAGATACAAGGGAAAGATTAGTCCAAAGGACTAATGGACCACAACTATCATGGCCTTCACCAGACTAAGTCCAGTACAGCTAGATGTTGCCCAGCTACCACCACTGACTGCTCTGACAGGGTCACAACAGAGGATCCTGGTCAGAGCTGAAGAAAAATGAAGAACGAAATTCTAACTCACAAAAAAAGACAAGACTTATTGGCCTGACGGAGACTGGAGAAACCCTAAGTGTATGGCCCCCGGATAACCTTTTAGCTCAGTAATGAAGTCACTCCCGAGGTTCACCCTTCAGCCAAAGATTAGAAAGCCCCATAAAACAAAACAGGACTAACAGGCACAACAGTTCAGGGACAAGGACAAGAAGGCAGGAGGAGACAGGAAAGCTGGTAACAGGGAACCCAAGGTTGAGAAGCGACGATGTTGACATGTCGGGGGGATGTTAACCACTGTCATAAAACAATATGTGTAATAACTGTTTAATGAGAAACTATTTGTTCTGTAAACCTTCATCTAAAGTACATTAAAAAAATAAAGAAAAATAAATTTTATTTCTCTAAAATAGAATTTTAAAAGGAACTAGAAATACTCTGTCTTAAAAGAACTAAAGAAGTACTCCTTTAAGATGATGTATTTCTGTATTCTATTGTAGCGTGCATCTATCCATGCCATTACTTTCTTTTGAAAAATCTTCTTTCATCTATATCTCGTTATAATCTTCCAAATTTTCTAGTTTTGATACATTAAAACATATATTAAAAAGACATACTTCTATTAGTCAGGGAAACCCTGGTGATGTAGTGGTTAAGTGCTACAGCTGCTAACCAAAATATCAGCAGTTCAAATCCACCAGAAGCCCCTTGGAAACTCTATGGGGCAGTTCTACTCTGTCCTATAGGGTTGCTATGAGTCGGAATCAACTCAACGGCAAAAGGGTTTTTTTTATAGGTCTATTAGTCAGAGGTCCAACAGGATTAAATGAGACTTTAATATAAAATTATTTACAAAGGTTTAGACAGAGATAAGAAAATGCATCAAGGGATGGAAAAGCACCCTGTTTGATGATATAGGGGTAGAAGAGTATTACCACCTGGAACAGTAAAGGGAAGGAAGGGAAAAGTTACCACAACCCAGAGGAAGATCTGTAGCTGTGGGAGAAGGTCCCTGGGAGGAACTGTGGCCTTAACCAGAGGAAAACAGTCACTGAAAACCTATGACCCATAGGAAGACGAGGAGAAATAAGTTGGACCTCACTTTGCTCTGTCCTCTGACCTCTTGCCAATGCCTCCCATTGCTCAAGTCAAGGAAAATGAGAGGACAAGGGAAAATCCATCTCAAAGGACACAGAGCAGGGTATAGAAGGGAGAAGAGATTTGGAATGGTAAATAAATATCTAACACCATACAAGATGAAATATCATGGAATTATCTTTGTAGCAAATATTTATAACCAATGTTTATCTCAGAGCAGGAGGAAGACTGAAAAATATACAATATGATAAATTTTTAAATTCTCAAATTTCTTTTTTTTATCCAAAATATATATTTTTACTTTTTTATTGTACTTTAGGTGAAGGTTTACAAAACAAATACTTTCTCATTACACAGTCAGTATGCATGTTGTTTTATGGCATTGGTTAACATACTCACGACATGTCAAAACAAGCCCTTCTTGAACTTGGAGGACCTTATTTCGTTTATGGTGAAAATATACACAGCTAAAGACACACCATTTCGAAAATTTCTACATGTACAATTCAGTGACATCGATTACTTTCTTCCAGTTGTGCTGCTATTCCCACTAACCTTTTCCAAATAATTCTACCACCATTATCTTCAACTCACTGACCCCTAGGCTTCCCATCAAACCTTTTGAGTTGCTGTTGTCAATTTGATCTCACATAGATAATTCTTTTTCTGTGTGTGTGTGCTTTAAATGAAGGCTTGCAGAACAAAATAGTTTCTCATTTAACAGTTAGTATACATGTTGCCCTATGACAATGGTTAACAATCTCACAACACATCAACACTATCCTTAATCAACCTTGGGTTCCCTATCACCAGCTTCCCTATCCCCTTCTGCTTCTGGACCTTGCCCCTGGACTGCTGTGCCTTATTAGTCTCATTTGGTTTTATGGGGCTGTCCAATCCCCAGCTAAACGGCATACCTTGGGAGTGACTTCACCTCTGAGCTAAAAGGGTGTCTGGAAACCATACTCTCGGGATTTCTCCAGTCTTTGTCAGGCCAGCAAATCTGGTCATTTTTGTGAGTTAGAATTTTGTTCTACATCCTTCTCCAGCTCTGTTCAGGACCCTCTATTGTGATCCTGGACAGAGCAGTCAGTGGTGGTAGCTGGGCACCATCTAGCTGTACTGGACTGAGTCTGGTGGATGCCTTGGTAGCCGTGGTCCATTAGTCCTTTGAACTCATCTTTTCCTTGTATCCTGTTCTCTGCATTCTCCCTTGCTCCAGAAGGGTTGAGACCAGTGGAGTATCTTAGATGGCTGCTCACAGGCTTTTAAGACCCAAGACGCTACTCACCAAGATAGAATGTAGAACATTGTCTTTATAAACTGTAGTATGGCAACTGAGTTAGATGTTCCCCGAGAGCATGGTCCCCACAGCCCTCCGTCCAGCAATTCAATCCCTCGGGGAGTTTGGATGTGTCTATGGAACTTCCACGACCTTTCCTTGTACAAGTTGTACTGGCTAACCCAGTATTGTGTACTGTCTTACCCTTCACCAAAGTTACCACTTGTCTACTGTCTATTTGTATTTCCCGCCACCCCTCCCATCCCTTGTAACCAACAAAGATTGTTACTTTTTGTGTGTAAAGTTGTTCATGAGTTTTTACAGTAGAGGTCTCATACAATAATTGTCCTTTTGTGATTTACTTATTTCACTCAGCATAATGTCCTCCAGGTCCATCCATATTATGAGATGGTTCACAGATTCATCACTGTTCTTTATCGTTGCATAATACTCCATCATGTCTATGTACCCCAGTTTGTGCATCCATTCATCTGTCAATGGGCATCTAGGTTGTTTCCATCTTTTTGCTATTGTGAACAATGCTGCAATGAACATTGGTGTGCATATGTCTATCCATGTGACGGCTCTTATTTCTCTAGGATATATTCCTAGGAGTGGGATTGCTGGATCGTATGGTATTTCTGTTTCTATCTTTATAAGGAAGGGCCATATCATTTTCCAAAATGGTTGTATCATGTTGCCTTCCCAGCAGCAGTGCATAAGAGTTCCAATCTCCCTGCAGCCTTTCCAACATTTGTTATTTCTAGTGTTTTTGATTCGTGCCAGTAATGCTGGGGTGAGATGGTATCTTATTGTGAGTTTAATTTGCATTTCTCTAATGACTAGTGATCGTGAGCATTTCCTTATGTGTCTGTTGGCTGCTTGAATGTCTTCTTTGGTGAAGTGTCTGTTCATTTCCATTGCCCGTTTTTTAATTAGATTATTTGTCTTTTTGTTGAAGAGGTGTTCGACTTTCTTGTAGATTATAGAGATTACAACTTTGTCTGACTTGTAATGTCCAAAAATTTTTTCCCAGTCTGTAGGTTCTCTTTTGACTCTTTTGGTGAAGTCTTTTGAAGAGCACACATTTTTGATTTTTAGATGATCCCAGTTATCTAGCTTATCTTCTGGAGTTTGTGTGATGTTGGTTATGGTTTGTATCCTGTTGATGCCATGTATTAGGGCCTCTAGCATTGATCTTATTTTTTCTTCTATGAATTTGATAGTTTTTGGCTTTATATTTAGGTCTTTGATCCATTTTGAATTAGTTTTTGTACATGGTGTGCGGTGTGGGTCCTGTGTCATTGTTTTGCAGATGGACATCCAGTTTTGCCAGCACCATTTCTTAAAAAGACCGTCTTTTTCCTATTTGATGGACTTTGGGCATTGTTGAAGATCAGGTGACCACAGGTGGATGGATTTACATCCAGGTTCTCAATTCTGTTCCATTGGTCAATGTGTCTGTCATTGTACCAATACCAGGCTGTTTTGACTACCGTAGCTGTATAGTAGGTTCTGAAGTCAGGTAGTGTGAGTCCTCCTACTTTATTCTTCTTCAATAGGGTTTTCATTATCTGGGGCCTCATCCCTTTCCATATAAAGTTAATGATTAGTTTTTCCATCTCTTTGAAGAATGTTGCTGGTATTTGGATCAGGATTGCATTGTATTTGTAAATTGCTTTGGGTAGAATAGTCATTTTCACTATGTTGAGTTTACCTATCCATGAGCATGGAATGTATTTCCATTTATGTAAATCTTTTTGGGTTTCTTGCGGTAGTGTTTTGTACTTTTCTTTGTATAGGTCTTTTACATCCCTGGTTAGATTTATTCCTAAGAATTTTATTTTTTTAGGGGCTATCATAAATGGTATTGTTTTCCTTATTTCCTTCTCATCGTTCTCTTTGTTGGTGTATAGGAATCCGAATGATTTTGGTATCTTGTATCCTGCTACTTTGCTGAATCTTTCTATTAGTTCCAGTAGTTTTCTCATGGAGTCTTTAGGGTTTTCTATGTATAGGATCATATCATCTGCAAACAGGGACAGTTTAACTTTTTCATTACCAATTTGGATGCCCTTTATTTCTTTTTCTTGCCTTATTGGTCTAGCTAGGACTTCCAGCACAATGTTAAATAAGAGTGGTAATGAAGGGCAGCCTTGTTCTATTCCTGTTCCCAAGGGGAATGTTTTCAGCCTCTCTCCATTAAGAATGATGTTGGCCGTTGGTTTTGCATAGATGTCCTTTATTATGTTGAGAAATTTCCCTTCTATACCTATTTTTTTGGGAGTTTTTATCAGGAATGGGTGTTGGACTTTGTCAAATGCCTTTTCTGTGTCAGTTGAGATGATCATGTGATTCTTTTCTTTCCTTTTATTTATATGGTGGATTACATTGTTTGATTTTCTAATCCTGAACCATTCTTGCATACCTGGTATGAATCCTACTCGGTCGTGTTGTATTATTTTTTGATATGATGCTGAATTCTATTGGCTAGAATTTTGTTGAGAATTTTTGCATCTATATTCATGAGAGATATTGGTCTGTAATTTTCTTTTTTTGTGGCGTCTTTGCCCAGTTTTGGTGTCAGGGTTATGCTGGCTTCATAGAATGAATTCAGAAGTGTTGCTTCCTATTCTATGTTCTGAAATAGTTTGAGTAATACTGGTACAAGCTCTTCTCTGAATGTTTGGTAGAATTCCCAGTGAAGCCATCTGGGCCAGGGCTTTTTTGGTTGTTGGAAGTTTTTTTTTTTCTTTTTTATTATTACCTTTTCAATCTCTTTTCTTGTTATGGGTCTCTTCAGATTTTCAACTTCACTTTGTGATAGTTTGGGTAGGTAGTGTGTTTCTAGAAATTTATCCATTTCCTCGAGGTTTTCAAATCTGTTGGAGTATAGTTTTTCAGAATACTCTGTTATGATCCTTTTTATTTCAGTTGGTTCTGTTGTAATGTCCCCCATTTCATCTCTTATTTGGGTTATTTGCGTCTTCTCCTGTTTTTCTTTTGTCTTTCTGGCCAGTGGTTTGTCCATTTTGTCGATACTTTCAAAGAACCAACTTTTGGTTTTGTTGATTCTTTCTATTGTTTTTCTATTCTCTATTTCATTTTTTTCTGCTCTGATCTTTGATTTCTTTCTTCTAGTGGCTGTGTGCATTTTTTGATGTTTTCTATTTGTTTGAGTTGTGTAGCTAATGTTTTGATTTTGTCCCTTTCTTCTTTTTTTGATGTGTTCATCCATTGCTATAAATTGTCCTCTGAGGACTGCCTTTGCTGTGTCCCTAAGGTTTTTGTATGATGTGTTTTCATTCTCGTTTGATTCTAGGAATTTTTTGATTCCATCTCTGATTTCTTCTGTTACCCAGTGCTTTGTAAGTAGGGTGTTATTCAGTTTCCATGTAATTGATTTTCTTTCCTTGCTCTTTCTGTTGTTAATTTCTACCTTGATGGCATTGTAGTCAGAGAAGGTACTTCGTGTTATCTGAACGTTTTGTATCTTTTTGAGGATTGCTGTAAGGCCGAAGATGTGGTCTATCCTGGAGAATATTCCATGTGCATTGGAAAGAAATGTGTACTTTGCAGCTGTAGGGTGAAGTGTTCTATATATGTTTACGAGGTCAAGTTGGCTGATTATGCCCTTTTGGTCTTCTGTATCTTTGCTGAGTTACTTTTTAGATGTTCTGTCCTTTACTGACAGTGGTGTGTTGAAGTCTCATGCTATTATTGTGGAACTGTCAGTTTCTCTTTTCAGTGCTGTTAGAGTTTGTTGTATGTATTTTGGAGCCCTGTCATTGGGTGTATAGATGTTTATTATGGTTATGTCTTCATGATGGATCATCCCCTTAATCATTATATAGTGTCCTTCTTTGTCTTTTATGGTAAATTTTGTTGTAAAGTCTATTTTATCTGACATTAGTATTGCCACTCCTGCTCTTTTTTGGTAGTTGTTTGCTTGATATGTTTTTTTCCATCCTTTGATTTTTAATAAATTTACGTCTTTGTTTCTAAGGTGTATCTCTTGTAGACAGCATATTGATGGATGCTGTTTTTTTAATCCATTCTGTCACTCTCCATCTCTTTATGGGTGCATTTAGGCCACTTACATTCAGAGTAATTATTGATAGATGTGAGTTTTTTGCTGTCATTTTGTGGTGGTTTTTTTGGGGTTTGTGTGTGTGTGTGTGTGTGTGTGTGTGGTGCTGACATTTTCTTTGTTCCTCTTATTCTCTTGTGCTGAATTACTTTTGTTTGTGGATTTATTTTTTCATTTCTTTTGTTTTCATAGGTTTTGTTTTTACTGAGACTCTGAGTTTTTCCTGTTTATTTTGATGAGTAGGTTTGTTAATTTTCTTTGTGGTTACTGTGAAATTTACCCTTATCTTTCTAAATTTAAGCTGTCTGTTATTACTTGGTATCACCTTGCCTTCCTCTCCATTAGAAAGTTCTCAACCTACACCGTTTAATACCTCTTTTATTGTTCTGATGTTTTTGTCATTTACAGATTAATTACTCTGATTCCCTGTTGTATTTCTTTTGGTTTTGGGTATTCCTTGAGAGCTCATTTTCTAGATTAGTATCTGGCTGGTATGGTCCTGCATCTTAGATTCAGCCTGTGAGCTGATGTTGTTTGTTCTCAGATAGAAAGACTCCCTTTAATAATTCTTGTAAGTTTGTTTTGGTTTTTACTTAGTCCCTTAATTTTTGTTTATCTGGAAATGGCTTAATTTCACCATCATTTTAGAACGAAGTTTTGCAGAACATATTATTCTTGGCTGGCAATTTTTTTCTTTCATGATTTTGTATATGTCATCCCAGTGCCTTCTTCCCTGCATGGTTTCTGCTGAATAATCTGAGCTTACTCTTATTGTTTCTCCTCTGTATGTGACTTTTTGTTTTTCTCAAGCTGCTCTCAGAATTCTTTGTCTTTCGTTTTGGTGAATATGATTATGATATGCCTTGGTGATTTTCTTTTGGGGTCTATCCTATATGGGGTCCATTGAGCTTCTTGGATGGCCAGCTTTTCATCTTTCATGATATTGGGGAAATTTTCTGTGAGCAGTTCTTCAATGATCCTCTCTGTGTTTTCTGTTTTCTCCCCGTTCTGGAACTCTGATAAGTTGCAAATTATTGGTTTTGATTGTATCCCATATAATTCTCAAGGTCTCTTCATTTTTCTTCATTCTTTTTTCTGATTTTTCCTCAGAGTTGTATCCAAGTGTTTGTCTTCAATTTCGCTGATCCTATCTTCCACTGTTTCAAACGTGCTCTTCAGCCTTTCTATGGCACTGTCCATTTCCGAAATCTTGTTGTATATCTTTTGGATTTCTAACTGTTATTTTTGTATAATTTCTAGTTGTGAATTTATTTTGGCATTTCATTCCTGCATTATTTTCCTGAATTCTTCCATTTTTTTGGTCTGTATTTTCCATGAATTTGTCTGTCTTTTCCATGAATTTGTCTATTTTTTCCTCTTTCATGTCCGCTTTTTGGTTCAACTCTTTGATGGCTCTGAATATTAGAGATTTGAATTCCCTATCAGGTAGTTCTAATGCCTTTTCTTCTACTGGAAAGTTATCTGGTGTTTTATTTTGGACACCTACTGGAAACCTCCTGTCCTGTTTTTGTAAATATTTTGCTATTGTCCACTGTCTTCAGGGCATTTGGTATTTATTTTCCTCGTTTATTTCTTGTAGATTTGTTTGTTTCATCCTGATTTTTTGTTTTATTTAGCTATGTCTGAGCAGATGGGCTGTGTGTTCTTTGTTATTTGCTTGTCTGTGAGCATGATACTTTCTGCTTCTTTCTCCAATTGGCAGGGTCAGCTGCTCAGATATGGTACAGAAGGGCAGATCTAGCTGAAGAGGAGTTTTGGGGATGGGTTGTTTGTTGCACTTACTACGGCCACCAGGGCAGGCCAGTAATCAGTGCAGGGCAGATTCCGGTAGGCCATGCCCAGGCTGCTTGGTGGTGTGATGTTCAGCACATGGTGCAGGTAGGCAGGATGGAGGGGGTAGACTGTGATTTGTGGGGCTAAGATGGGTATGGGAGAGAGTAGATAGGAATGGGAGCCAAAAACATACAAACAAAAAAGAGTGCTTGGGGAGATTGCCATTGGAGTGGAAAGACGACAGACTATGTAATGAAGAAAAACAAAAAGGAGAAGAAAAAATGAATAAATAAAAATTAGAAAGAAAGAAGAAAAGAAAAGCTCTCATGGATCCCTGCAGTGTGGCTGCAAGGTCTGGGGAAGTTGCTTCCAGGCCAAGAAGTACAGCCTGGCTAGAAACGGTAAAGGTGTCGCTCAGAGCCAGGTATTCAGGGGACAGGAAGGGAAGGAAAGTATAGAGAGACGAGAAACTGAGTAATGAAGGAAGACAAAATGGCAAAAAGAAAACAAAACAAACAAAATTAAAAAAGAACAAGAAAAACCCCCAAAGAAAAAACAAAAAAAGCCCCCCCACAACAAAAAAAGAAAGAAAAAATGTTCTCGGGGATCCCTCTGCACATCTGCACAAACTGAAGGGGTAGGTCCCGAGCCGTGCTGTACTGCCCGGCAAGAACGGACTGCCAATTTGAGAAAAGAAAACAAACAAAAAGCCCCGGAATCCCACCAGTGTGGAAACACAAACCAGGAAGCAGTTTCACATTTGAGCAGTGGTTCACAGCCTTTCAAGAAGAAGGAAAGATGGTGCACGGAGGCAGGTATTTGAGAGAAAGGAAGGGGAGGTGGTGAGAGGTAAGGAAGAAATCTAAAGAAATGGAAAAAAGCAACAGCAGCAGCCAACAAATGGCACTTAGGGAACCAGCCAGTGCGGGTGGGTGGAATTCAAGTGACACCAGAGTGAAGGTGGTACTTCCAGGCCAAGAGACAGTCCGAGTGGGGGTGAAGAAGTTTAGGGGGTAGGAAAGAGTATATTGCTGGTTACCGGTTGTTCTCTCTCCTTCTGCAAGTTCTAGGAAGCTGCTTTTTCTTACCCGCTGTTTGCTGATCTCTGATCAGAGTCCAAGATGGCGGATCCATGCTGCATTAGCTGATAGGGGTCCTCTGCATGTATCTCTCCTCACTGTCTGTTCTCGGTCAGTTTCTTCTTCCCTTCGATGCTTGGCTGAGTTCTTTATCTCTTCATTTGATGCCTAAGGTTTCAGGATTGTTGTTTTCTCTGTTTGGCTTAGTTGCTTGGATCTTTGCTGTGGAGGGACAGTGTGGTGCTTCTGCCTAGAGTGCCATGTTGCCCGAAGTCCAAATTTCTTAATTAATGAGAAATGTATTGTCTATATACATTTCTGTCAAGGCCTATAAACTGCTAAATATTATCTAGCTACAATATAAGGCGTTTTTGTTATAAGGCAGAAGAAATAGTGTTTCTTATATAAACACTGTGAAATATATTTTACAGAATCATAGACTTTTGTTTTAAAGTACAAAACTGACATTACATGCAAATATTATGAAGAAACTGAGTCTTATTTAAGTACTTACTATAACGAAGAAGTGTTTAGTGTTTTGCTTAGATGTCTGGAGAGTTGTACATTTTTTAAGTTGTTTTGATAACTGGATCTTTTTCAATATACTGAAAATTATGTTCTTACTGGCAATTTTACTTTATTTTGTAAAAGGGGTAGATAATATTTTTCTTTTTCTAATTATGCTATGTTTAGCATTTCTAATTATTATTTCATAATCCACTTGTTTAACTGATATGTTGTTTGCAACCATTAAATTATCCCAATGGAATAATGACAACTCCTGTTTCATTAAGTCAACCCATACTTTATAATCCTTGTTGTGTCCTCAAGTTGATAGCCAGGATTGTGGTCAACCTTTAAAATAGATCTACTAGAATGATATTAATTCCTATTTTGAAATTATATGTTAGCAAATTTTAGTCCAATATAAAGGATCCCTGGTGGTGCGAATGGTTAAATGCTCGGCTGCTAATTGAAAGATTGGAGATTCAAACACACCCAGTTGCTCTGAGGGAGAAAGACCTGGCAATCTGCTCCCATAAAGATTTCAGTCTAGAAAACCTTATGGGGAAGTTCTACTGTGTCACATGAGGTCTCTATGAGTCAAAAATTGACTCAACCACACCTAACAACAACAACAGTCCAATATAACTAGAGCTTCTACAATCAGCTAATATGATGACTACAAACAAAAACTAGGGTCTAGAAAATACGTTACATGAATTTTGTCCCCAGTACTTCCCATTTCTATCTAAGTTTAAAAACTTCCCCAGCAGCACTGAGAAGTTAAAGAGTTCAAACAAATAATGTGAGCTGTGAACAAGTGGGGGAGAACCACAAAGATATTTGCAGGAGATAGCTTCTCAGAGGCAGATCTCTGATGATGCAGAGCTCAGGCAGAGAAAATTTTACATAGGGAGGTTTGTCAGTCACAGTGAGGAATTACTGTCCCTAGACCACTATCAAGAAGGAAGAACTGAAAAGAGAAAAAGAATGAAAATCAATGCCTCTGTCAGAGAACACACTGCAGAGACTGACTTCCTGCCAGACTAGATCTTGAACGGTCTATTCCAAAAAGAAAGAGCTTTCATAAAGCCAACAAGCAGAGAAGGTACATCAGTGAGTGCCCTTTCTTTTGGCTCATTTATCTTAGCTGAAAGATGTTTCAAATAAGAAAGGACAATCTATATGAAAGTTTTAAAGTGAGAAAAGCAAATAGACTTAACTTCAGAAACAAGCAATTAAACAACATATAAAAACTGGGTTTTCCCAAAATTTAGCAAAGAATAAAAATCTATGAATATATTTCCAAGGATATCATAGAATGAATCATAATTAAGGCAGAGGCTCAGGCTTATGGTCACTGCTCCTGGTTGCCCTCAGTCCTGTTGGCCCATGAACTGTGCAATGATTACAGAAATGATAAGACAGTGTCATCCAAAAATTGTGGACATGAATAACTATATTCTCAATTCTAACAGAAAATGGAATTTGGGCAACAGAAGCATTCTCCATAAGAAAAAATGTCAGTGTCTATTTTGTGTCCCTCAGAGGGGCCTATGAGTCAATACCGTGTGCAATAAGGCAAAATCTAAAGAAATAATTTCAAGAAAAAGCAATCCAGGAGACAACACTGAATACATACAATTTAAGATTCAACAGGAACACTCTTAGCAGACACTTGGCAGAACGAGTCGACTTTAAATTTGCTGCATTTCCAAGTCAGCGTGTCCTCAAGCAGAAAGACAACCACAAATCAGAAGGCCTAGGGGAAAGCCAAGAGCTATTCTGGTCTGAAGGATTAAGGAAACAGACTTAAGGCATTATTCCATGTCCAGTGGAAAGCAGATGATCATTTTCTATTTTCCCGGCTTTTAAGAAGCAACTGAACTCATCTCCAATTGTTTCGATACCAAGTACTCTTTCTGACTTATTCTATTTTGTGGGGTTTTTGTTTTTGTTTTGTTTTGTTTTAGCTTTTTTATTGCAGTAACATCTATCATTGGTCTTCCAAACTAAAGAGCTAGGCTGAAAATAGTTTTAATATTTTCTCTTATTATAAAACTATTATATATTTATAGTAAAAATAAGATTATATAGAAAGTTAAAAAAGGAAAAAGTGAAAATTACCCATAATCTCATTACACAGTATATATAACCCAAACTCTCCACATTACAAATTCACTCTTCCATGTGTTAGAGAAATTTCATCAGGAAAGTTAGAGATGCACCATTCTAGATTACCTAGAAACAAAATTCCCCTTTGACTTTATCTCTTGAAGGTAAAGCATGAGAGAATGTATATTCTTCTTCCACCAGTGGAATAAAAATATGATTAGTATTCATTTGTAAATACAATTCTATTCTTAATATTATGAAATGGGGAGGGTTGGGGAGAATGAGAAGAAAGCTTTAAGTACAAAATATTATCAATATTAGTACTTTAATGTAATTCTTCAATCAAAATATTTTGTGAAAACATATCAAATCTTCCCTAGGATAAGATCACTGGTTCTAATACTTCTCTAGAAATATAAACATGAAGATATCTTCTGAACTAAGCAAATAGTACACTTCTCAACTCTTGTTTATTTTAAAATAAAAAGAAAAATGAAACTGCATCTTAGGAATTTTAATACAGAAAACATTCACTATTAAACTCATCAGCAAGAATTATACAAAATTCTCTTTCAAAAACCACTTAACAAATAAAACTCTTATCTGGTCTTCTCACAAAGGAAACTAAATTTTTGTTCTCCTCTGCCCTTTGAAAACAGCTAATTGAATGAGAGATTCATAATGGGATTCTTTTGCAGTGTGTCTAAATATTTGGCCTCAGACCAAAATGAAACAGCTCTGAGGCCTTAGAAACTTAAAAATTAACCTCAAGTTGAAAATAGATGACTTTTGAAATGTTTAAATTACCTGAGGTGCTTAATATCATTCTATCCTCAAAATAAATCACTTTTTCAAATATTAAAGAAACTTTAGGATTCTGGAATAGCCCTAAATTCATGCTTTATGAAGACAAAAAGGACTGGCAATGCTTTCCACAGTTAAGCCACTTGGCATGTTATGACATTAAAGACTCCATCTAACAACCCCAAAGGAAAGTAACTTAAGTTGAAATACAAGGTCTATCTAATAAAATCAAAATAAATGAAAGAAGAAAGATGACACAATCTGAAGAAAAGAGGCTATGACCTGCCAATCACTCAATGGAAACTACTGACTACTTAGCCAGTAAAAATAGAATCTGACTGTGAGAAAAATTGGTCTTATCAGTTGACTATCTTAGGATGCATTGAATCACCTGGAAAAGTGAAAACTTACTCAATTTAATTGGGAATAAAATTCACTGGCCAATGTTATAAAGAGTACTGCAAAGCCGTAGTACATTGACTAGTCAACAAGTAATAAGATGATAGGCTACAAGACAGTACGTTGCATCTATGAATGGAGTGAGCTTTAAATGACAGCAGAGGAAATAGCATGCACATCTGTCAAGGCATGATTGGATACAAGGAAGAGAAATTGCCTCAAACTGACACACACACAAAATGAGCTCATAAACCGATACATATACGTAAGAATCCTAGAAAAAAATCTGATCGATCCAGGCATCTGATTGGCACAACCCAGACTATAGACTAATTTCTTCAGGGCCAGATTTCTACCTACAGCCAAATCAGCTATGAGCAGTAGCAGGCAGAGTTATGTGGTATAGACATGTGGTGTAAATAGCAGGGGCAGGAAAAACGGGAGGTTTAAGAGTAGATGACCACCACATGTCTGTTAATTTGTCCTACTGTGGTGGCTTGTGTGTTGCTGTGATACTGAAAGCTTTGCCACTAGTATTTCAAATACCAGCAGGGACACCCTTGGTGAACAGGTTTCAACAGAACTTCCAGACTAAGTGAGACTAGGAAGAAGGACCTAGCAGTCTACTTCGGAAAAGTTGGCCAGTGAAAACCTTATGAATAGCAGTAGAACATCGTCTGATATAGTGCTGGAAGATGAATCCCTCAGGTTGGAAGGCACTTAAAATATAACTAGGGAAGAGCTGCCTCCTCAAAGTACAGTCAACATGGATGGAGTCAAGCTTTTAGGACCTTTGTTGATGTGGCACAACTCAAAATTAGAAGAAACAGCTGAAAACATCCATTAATAATTGGAATGTGGAATGTAAGAACTACTAATCTAGGAAATTGGAAGTAGTCAGAAATGAAATGGAATGCATAAAGATCAATATCCTAGGCATTACTGAGCTGAAATGGACTGGTGTTGGCCATTTTGAATCAGACATCAAAAAGAACATTTCAAGATCTATCCTAAAGTACAACGCTGTCAGTGATAGGATTAATATCCATATGCCTACAAGGAAGACCAGTTAATACGACTATTATTCAAATTTATCCACCAACCACTAAGGTCAAAGATGAAGCAACTGAAGATTTTTACCAACTTCTGCAGTCTGAAATATATCAAACATACAATAAAGACACACTGATAATTACTGGTGATTGTAATTGAAAGTTAGAAACAAAGAAGAAAGATTGGTGGTTGGAAAATATGGCCTTCATGATAGAAATGATGACAGATATTGCATGATAAATTTGCAAGATCAATAACTTCTTCATTGCAAATACCTTTTTTTAACAACATAAATGGTGACTATACATGTGAACCTTGCCAGATGTAATACACAGGAGTCAAATAGACTACATCTGAGGAAAGAGATGATATCATCAAAAAAGCTCAATATCATCAGTCAGAACACAACCAGGGGCCACCTGCAGAACAGACCATCAACCGCTCATATGCAGTTCAACTTGGAGTTGAAGAAAATTAGAAGAAGTCCATTAGGACAAGTTGAAGACAATTAGAACAAGTTCATGAGAGCCAAAGTATGACCTTGAGTATATCCCACCTGAATTTAGAGATCATCTCAAGAACAGATTTGATGCATTGAACACTAATGACCAAAAACCAGAAAAGTTGTGGAAGGACATCATACATGAAAAAAGCAAGAGGTCAATAAAAAGAGAGCAAAGAAAGAAAAGACCAAAATGGGTGTCAGGAGAGACTCTGAAAGTTTCTCTTGGAGGTTAAGTAGCTAAAGGAAGAGGAAGAAATGACGAAGTAAAAGAGCTGACCAGAAGATTTCAAAGGGTGTCTTGAGAAGATGAAGTAATCTGAAAAAAATTCAAGCCTTGAGTTGCAATACTGAAGAATTCTATGGGCAAAATATTGAATGACGAAGGAAGCATCAAAAGAAGATGGAAGAATACGCAGTCACTGTACAAAAAAGAATTGGTTGACTTTCAGCCATTTCAGAAAGTAGCATATGATCAAGAACCGATGGTATTGAAGGAAGAGGCCCAAGTTTCACTGAAGGCATTGGTGAAAAACAAGGCCCCAGGAACTGATGGAATACCAACTGAGATGTTTCAACAAATGGATGCAGCACTGGAGGTGCTCAGTTGTCTATGCCAAGAAATTTGGAAGACAGCTACCTGGCTGTCTTTTGTTTCTGTTAATACACAACTGGAAGAGATCCATATTTGTACCCATTCCAAAGAAAGGTGATCCAACTAAATGTGGAAATTATCAAACAATATCATTAATATCAGACACAAGCAAAATTTTGCTGAAGATCATTCAAAAGCAGTTGCAGCAGTACATCCACAGGGAACTGCTAGTAATTCAAGCCAGATTCAGAAAAGGACACGGAACAAGGTATATCATTGCTGATGTCATATGGATCCTAGTGAAAGCAGAGAATACCAGAAAGATGTTTTGACTATGCAAAGGTATTCAACTGTGTGGATCGTAACCAATTATGGATAACATTGCAAAGAATAAGAATTCCAGAACACTTAATTGTGCTCATGAGGAACCTGTACATAGATGAAGAGGCAGGGGATACTGCGTGGTCTAAAGTCAAGACAAGTGTGTGTCAGGGTTGTATCCTTTCACTATACTTATTCCATCTGTATGTTGAGCAAATAATCCAAGAAGCTGGACTATGTGAAGAACACGGCATCAGGACCGGAGGAAGATTCATCAAAAATCTGCGATATGCAGATGACATAATCTTGTTCACTGAAAGTGAAGTGAACTTGAAGCAATTACTGATGAAGACCAAAGACCACAGCCTTCATTATGGATTACACTTCAACATAAAGAAAACAAAAATCCTCACAACTGGGCAAATAACCAACATTATGATAAATGGAGAAAAGATTGAAGTTGTCAAGGATTTCATTTTACTTGGATCCACAATCAATGCCCACGGAAGCAACAGTCAAGAAATCAAATGACGTATTGCACAGGGCAGATCTGCTGCAAAAGACGTCTTTAAAGTTTCAAAAACAGAGATGTCATTTTAAGAACTAAAGTTCGCCTGACCCAAGCCATGGTGTTTTCAATCACCTTATACGAATGTGAAAGCTGAACAAGGAATAAGGAAGACTGAAGAAGAATTGATGCCTTTGAATTATGGTGTTGGCAAAGAATATTGACTATACCATGGACTGCCTGAAGAATGAACAAATCTTTCTTGGAAGAAGTACAGCCAGAATGTTCATTAGAAGCAAGGGTGTTGTCATAGATTGAACTGTGTACCCGAAAAAATGTGTGTAACAATTTGGTTAGGCCATGATTCCCAGAATTGTGTGGTTGTCCTCCATTTTGTGATTGCAGTTTTATTTTATAGAGGATTAGAGTGGAATTGTAACATCACCCTTACTCAGGTCACATCCCTGATCCAATGTAAAGGGAGTTTCCCTGGGCTGTGGCCTGCACCACCTTTTATCTCTTGTAAGAGATAAAAGGAAAGGGAAGCAAGCAGACAGCTGGGGACCTCATACCATCAAGTGGGAGCAGAGCGCATCCTTTGGACAGGGTTCCCTGCGCTGAGAAGCTCCTAGTCCAGGGGAACACTGATGAGAAGGCCGACGGAGACAGAAAGACTTCCCCTGGAGCTGACAGTTTAAATTTGGACTTTTAGCCTACTTTGACTAAACTTCTCTTCGTTAAAACCATCCACTTGTGGTATTTCTGTTAGAGCAGCACTAGATGACTAAGAGAGGTGGCAAGACTGTGTCTCACATACTTTGGACATGTTATCAGGAGGGCCAGTCACTGGGGAAGAACACCATGCTTGGTAGAGGGTCAGCGAAAAAGAGGAAGAACCACAACAAGATGGATTGACACAGTGGCTGCAACAATGGGCTTAAGCATAATAATGATTGTGAGGATGCTGCAGGACCAGGCAGTGTTTTGTTCTGTTATGCATAGGGCCATTATGAGTTGAAATCAACTCAATAGCACTGAACAACAATAAGAGTGGATAAAGGATGGATTTATTAGAAGGGAAGTGAAGGAGAACACCTGATATGCTTATTTAGTACATTACACCCCCTATACTTGCCTTTTAAACTTACTCTTTCCAAATGTTCAATAGTTCTTTTATCTAATATGATGTAATGATCACTTTTAAAACAGTAAAGACATTCTCCTCATCAAAGAATAGAATAGAATAGAAAAAAAAATCATAGTGAATGTAACTTCATAAATGTTAGTATTAAGCATTATTTCTGGAAACTTTTGTTTCTGTTTATACACGTACACATACAACCACACTTACGTATGTGCTAAAACAAGATATAAAATGTACTTCTGATAAACTTAAGTTTCTATAATTTCTTTTCAGCAGTCTCAGTGCACCAACTGCAGGTAGAAGTGAATTTCTGCAACATGGCTACATAATATGTTTCCTTTTGCTCCCTGAGCCAGATATTTTGGACCTGAGTTTGTCCTTTTCACTTGATAAGTTGCCCAGTACTCCAAAAAAAAAAATAATAATAACCATTCAATCTCACTATCCTTGCATTTTCCACCTCTCAAAATTACTCTATGATAGAAAGTACTCAAGTACCCAAAGCATTGCCCTCTGGGTGGTACAATGGCCCCAGTAAACCACAGACAACAAAAACAAAGATTGTTAGCTTCCCATTTCCAGATTTGAAGAGGTATTTCATTGCCCTTTGTCCTAATCCAACAACAAATCCAACAATTTCATATTTACTATGCTCCTTCCTCCCCAGTATCATTCTCTGCCTTTGTCTCTACTCATGTAAGAATATGGATTTCTTAGCAGCCGCAGCAAGCAGAACAATCCACCTTTAGTCAGAATGATGCCTGAAAGGCTCCAGGAAAATAATATCAAAATTTTGTGCACTTTCACTTCAGGGATGGATTCAGTGTTTAAGATTAAATGTTCAACAAATTCTGAATTTTGGGTAGTGGTTAAAAAAGAGGAGTCTCTGCCATTAGCATTAGCTATTCCAGCGCCCAATAGGGTCAGGCAAAAAGATCATGAAACAGAATCAAAATCAGTGACCTTTCCCTCAATAAATCCTCACTATTGGATTTCACCCATGTCTTAGGCAGCAGACACTAAAGGATACTATCAGAAACAGAGAGTATAGGATATATAGTCTACTGAATGCATCTATCATATTACCATATTATAAAGAAATTATCTATGTACATCTTAGTAACCCCCACTAGACTATAAAGGTCCATAACTTATTCAGCTTTGTCTGACAGAATGCCAGGCATATACACACATACCCTTTACTGCTACATATTCTATATTTGTGTAGTGTACTCATTCTCAGGTAATCTATTTGCTGTCCTTATCAGACTTTGAGCTAAAGAACACTTCCAGATATCATTATAACTACATGTCTGGACCAGGTAGATCTCAGTTGTCACTGAGTTAAGATTCTGATGCCCATGGAAGACAAATCAAACAAGAACACTTCTATAGACTGCCACTTAAGGCATCAGAGTGGCTTACACAAGTACAATAACACCACTCATAGTATCTTTTACATTCCAAAGTTCAATAAGCTGGGATCCCCGAAGCAGCACATCCCAGTTGATGAGGCAAAAAAGCTAGGTTTGTGTTCCAGTTCTATCACTTATCAGCTTCATAACCTTAAACAAATAATGACATGCAACTGCTTCAAGTACCTTATTTATAAAATTAGGGTTAATTCATATTTATCTCATAGAATTCAATAAATAATGTTTTTAAGCATATAGCAGATTACGTGAGACAAAGTGTGTACTCATTTAACTCACAGTTGCTTCTATTATTATAATTATTATTAGAAGGGGAGAAAGAGGAGGAGGTGGAGAAGAAAAATATCCAGTTAGATTTTGAAGGACAAGCAGCTTCTTTAAAGAGTAGATGATGTATTTGATAACTCTACAGAAGTCTTCTATTTCTTTTATATTACATAAAATTTTGGGTATCAACATGCATTAACATGAGAAAAATTATTGGTACAAGAACATCCTTTTTAGATGTAACAGAACTTCAAGTACTGATTATAGAGAAAAAATTTTTTCAAAGAATGTATAGTTAGATCTTTTCTACTCAAGGTAAGCCTTTTCTAAAGTTTAAAAACAGCCTTTTCTAAAGTCTTGAAAAAGTATAATTTTAGAATATTTGTATCCAAATTACCACAGTGGTCAGAGGGATAGTAAAATAGTTTCAACATGGGATTGGAGAAAACCACAAAATCATTAGAAGTTCCACAGTTATGATGAGATTTTTCCCTCGACTTATAATAATATTGAATCTTCTAAGCCTTGCTTCCTTTTCAAATTCAGGAATGAAAAGACTATATTTCAGGTTAG
This sequence comes from Dugong dugon, assembly GCA_030035585.1. Taxonomy (NCBI): domain Eukaryota; kingdom Metazoa; phylum Chordata; class Mammalia; order Sirenia; family Dugongidae; genus Dugong; species Dugong dugon. The sequence goes on from CM057472.1 coordinate 51,094,401, forward strand.
GCAATGAAATGAGGGCTGCAATAGTTCTAGGATTAAGGGCAATGGTAAAAAAAAAAAAAAAAGGGTAAAAAAACTGTTTAAAATATGGGCAGGTATAAAATATGAACAGATATTTCACGAGTTATGCAAATGACCAACAAATATATGAAGATCAGAACATTATCAGGTAAATGCAAATTAAAATTACAATAGGATACTACTATTCACTTACTAGAACAGCTAAAATAAAAAAGACTGATAACGCCAATGTTAGTAAGGATGTAGAGTAACTGGGATTTTCATATATTGTTGGCGGGAATCTTAAATAATTTAAGGACTTTGAAAAAAGTCTGGAAATTTCTTACAAAAGTAAACATATACCTACTCTATGAGCCAGCAATTCCAACCCCAGGTATTTACCCAAGTAAAATATATACGTTCAGAAAAAGATTTGTAAAAGAATGTTCATAGTAGCCTTATTCATAATATTCAAAAATGGAAACTGTCCAGCTATCCATTGAACATGAGAAAGTATAAACAAATTGCTATATATTCATACCATGGAATACTGGTCAACAATAAAAAGAAATAATCTCCTAATACCCAAACAATATAGATAAATCTCAAACCATTATTCTGCATGAATGAAGCCTTTCACAAAAGATTATATACTTTACAATATTATTTATATGACCTTCTGGAACAGGCAAAACTATTCTACAGTGGAAAAAAAATAAGAGTCAGTAGTGTGGTTCTACTCTCTGGAAGTGGGAGCAGGGATTGACTGGGAAAGGGCACAAGGGAACTTTGTGGAGTGAAGATAATGTTCTATATCTTGTTAGACATTTTGGTAACAGGTCTATGTATTTTTCACAATCTGGTGAATGTGCATTTAAGATTCATGCATTATATTGTATATAACTTTCACATCAAAAGAAAGACTATAAATAAATACAGAACTCTATTTCTTGATATGCATGCTGAAATATTTAGAGGTAAGTCTACTGATGCTGGCAATTGACTTTGACATGTGCTAAAAAGTAAGATGGATTGATGGATGTTTATAGTGATAGATGGATAAACACATAATAAAGCAAGTATTAGTAAAATACCGATGAAAGAATCTAGGTGGTGAGTTTACAGACGTTCACTATAAAAAAACTTTTAAGTTTGTTATATGTTTTAAAATTTTCATGGTAAAATATTGACAAAAAGGAGGCAGTTGATAGTTTAAATTTCATTCTTATTTCTATTAAAAATTAAATGTCAAATTTCTTGCTGTTGGCAGGAAGCCATCAGAAAGACACATTATCTATAGCTTTATAGTAATATATATATTTTTTAAAAGAAAAAAATTTATTCACAAATTAAACCTCAGCCACAAATACATCAAACTCGGTAAGGTCAATGAAATAATGCTTAGATAAACAGAGGAGGAAATCTACTGCAATTTTTCCAATACTGGAAATCTCTCAAATATCACAAATATCATTTCTACTTTCCCTTTGCAAGTACCTTTATTTCTTTATCCAATACAGATGCATACACACCACAGAAAGGTGAAGGAAAACAAAACTAAGAAGTCATTATTATTATAGTTTAAATCATAAAAATTACAAGAACAAGATTCTTATTTAAATTTTTGTTTTCAAAAACATAAAGTATATAAAGATCTATATAACAACCCTGAGGTGACAAAAATTAGTAAATACTGCCAAAATTAGTCTTTAAAAAACATGAGAAAATTTTCTTTTGATATTGGGTTAGTTTTCTAATTTTGCTGTGACTTTTCACTCTTTTGTAAATTCTTAGGAGTGGGATGAGAATTTATTAATTTATTATAGTGTTAGCTTCAGTTTTAGATTATAAAATCAGAAAGTAAAAATGAAAGGACCTACCTTCCCATCAAGAAAATAAAATAATGATATTATATCTTACAATGGAGAATATCAGAACACCACACACAATGGTAAGTTATTTGTGGACAAGGTTTCATGATTTATATTAAAAAAAGGTAACACAATCAATGAGTTTTGGCGGATTACTTTTTAGTTTTTTCCTTCTTGTCCAGGTATTCAGAGAGACTAGCTGAGGAACTTGTGCAATAATTGGATATATTCCATCAGTAATATGTGATTTATAGTTCTGAGTATTTCCTCCTTGCCCAGATATTTTTAAAGGTAAGAGGTCTACATATCAGCCATATAGTTAGTTAGCTTTGCTTCAGTAACAAATAACTCCCAAACTTCAGTGGCTTACAGCAACATTTGTTTTTCATCTGACTCTGCTAAATGTGTCTTCTCCTTGCTGTATCCAGGCAGAAGATAACGTGTTAAAAGTAAACAATTCCCCAGAAGCTTGGACACTGTTCCAAGACTTCTGAGTATCTCATCATTAAATACACCCCTGCAAACCAACTTCATTAATCTCTCAAGAATGCTCTTTCTTGTTTCCCAAGGACCTTGCTCAGTTTGAAGTAACAGATGGTAACTTAACCTAAAAGTTTTTTTTCCAAGACTGTTATCTCTAAGATTTTGTGTATTCCATGTGACCTGTTTTTCTGCACTATTGTATAACCTTCAAAGAACCAACTGTACATTCTTTCTTTTATCACAAGATTGTAAATGGCATATAAGCAAAAAAAAAAAAAAAAATGCTTTGTGATAGTCACAGCAGTTTCTCTAGAACTGACTGCCCATTTGCAAATGTCTTTCTCTTTCTCTCTCACTCTTAATAGTTGATATCTTTAATTGTCAAAGTCTTATTGTTTTTAACATATGTCACTCTTTCTGCAGAGGGTAAGAGCAAGAAAACTAGTCAAAACCTCACAATGTTTCTTGAAGCTTCTTCTCAGCTATGGCATATGACATCTGCTCATACACAACATATAGAGAGCAATAAAGGACTCAAAAGCAAAAGTCCTCAAGCCAATACATAATCTAAGGACTAGGCTGCCAATAGTTTTGTTTTGTTTTTAAATAATATTTTATTATGTTTTCAGTGAAAATTTAAACAGCAGATTAGGTTCCATTCAACAATTTCTACTTAAATTTTACAGTGACATAAGTTACATTCTTCTCAACGCATGAACATTCTCATTATTTCCTTTCTGGTTGTTCCATTTCTAGTAATCTAGTTCCCCTGCCCCCTTACTTTCTCATCTTATTTTCAACCCTTTTGTTGCTATATTTTTTCTCTTTACTTTTTTGATGGCATGTGCTTTCAGTATTGGACTGCGTGCTTACTAATTGAGTGTGTTTAAATTTTTGGTTGGTAATATGGGTTTTGAGAAATATGATCTGGTAATACAAGCTACCAATAAGGTGAGTGGCACAACGGTGCCACCGATATGTGGTACAACAATATACCAATGAGAGCTATATAAATAATATATTGCGGGTGCCTTTCCATTAGGTTACATGGGGAACCTCTGGTTTTCCAAATATGACACAGAAAAACCAAAACAAACCCATCAGGGCTCCCTGACTATCACACAGGAAAGCCATAATTATGCACCTAAGCCTTATCTCATAGAAATAAAGGGAAAAAAAGCAGAAGTTTAAAAAACTGACACATCCAGGAAACATCACTTAATAGAATGCTCAACCTACACAACAATGAGGCTCCAATTCTGATGTGCTGAGCTTCAGGCATTTCAAAAGGGACCCACCTTGACACTAAATTTATTAGAACCAGAATAACGTATTACCTCTGAGGTCCAGGGGCATGAAAAGTGGCTAGTATATCATTAACCCAATGGTGATGACAAGGTTTTAAAGTAATTTTTGACCATTTGCAGCCAACAGTTTTTGAAGTGAAGCAAATTTGCTGAGTTCGAAGAGTAATTTAATATAGAAAAAGAATGATTATCATTGAAAGACATTTTATTTTTCTTTCCTGGAGAGATAATTTTCCTGTTACTTCTCTGTAAGAATGCCATTATTTTTCTGTTTAAATAAAAGGGTATTTATTTACACTAAGAAAGAATAAATATTTTCTTGCCTTATGACAAATATCAGAACCAAAACATCAATGGGAGCAGTAGTAGAGTCAAAAAAAATTAAGAAGAATAAAAGGACATAGTGTATAAAATGCATAAGAAAGAGAAAGTATGCAAGAAAAACAAACTGCAAGAGATAGTACATATATGGAAGAAACGTCATTTTATTCAAACTTTGGAGAAAACCACTAAACTAACTTCTCTGAATGTGCGTCAAACCTTTGAAGAGCTTGAGCCTAATTAATGGTGGGGAAGGATGGTGTAGAATGTACTGTGTACTATAAAAATCCAGCCATATTATATGCAAAATCAAAATTTTAGACAAAAAGAAATAAGATGAAAACAATCAAAGAAAAAAATTATTTGTTGGACTACATCTTAGAGAAAAAAATACTGATGTTCAAGCCCTTCCTAGAAATCTACAAGAAGATATCAACCTTGCTATCAGTCAATTATTTGAAAAACATTGTGTTAAACACTAATTTTAGGGATTTTTTAATGAAAATTTTAATGTCATCAATGAAATTATACTTTTTTTTTAATGCAGAGTTTCCATTATTGTTAAAGGAAAATTTCCTCCATGGATTCAAGCTGAAGGACATAACTGGTCAGTTTTTGGACCAACAAGAAGAAGACAGATATATTTATTGAACCTAAAATTACAAAGAATAACTGCCAGAATCATTACTTAACAAGATGTACTTCAACTATTCATCATCAAAGTTAGTTATGTATACAGCAAATTAAGGCTAAAAATGTCTCTTCACTTGACTTAATGAAAGTCCTAAAGTAAAATAGCTTTCAAAATCATTTCAAGGAAAAACATCAAATACCATCCAAATTGGATGAATTCAATATCTCAATCAGAAAGTTGGGAAAATTGTTTCTTCGCTGACTCTTATTCTTTACTAAAAAACTGTCCAAAGGAAATGCGAGAAAATAAGGTTAGATTCAATTACCAAAGATAACTTTCAGAAAATCACTTTGGAGAATCTGGGATTAAAAGTTCTCCTTTATTTACCTAGATAAATAACCATTTTTACACATACTTTCAAAGCTACAATTTCTGAATTTCTGCCTACGGGAGAAAAAAATGTATCCTACATTTAACCTTACAAGTGACCTAAACTAGCATTTATCTTCTATACTACTTAGGGTGTAAAAGTTTTTTTGGCAAAAAGCAGAATCATGGCTCACAAAAAATATAGATATATAAACCTGTTGCCATCAAGTTGATTCTGACTCATAGTGACCCTATGTGATAGAATAGAACTGCCCCATAGGGTTTACAAGGCTGTAATCTTTACAGAAGCAGACTGCCTCATCTTTCTCCCATGGAGTGGCTGGTGGGTTTGAACTACTGACCTTTTGGTTAGCTGCTGAGCACTTAATCACTGCACCACCAAGGCAGTGATTTTCTCCTTGGAAAATCTATGGGGCAGTTCTACTCTGTCCTATAGGGTTGCTATGAGTTGGAATTGACTCATCAGCAACAGGTATATACATATACATACACACACACACACACACACACACACACACATATTTGATGATAAACAATCTTTAAAGAACAATTTTCTTTTAAAATTACCACTTATTTAGTCATAATTTATCTACTCACTAAACTGCTCTTCTGACTAAAAATGGCATCCTGAGCAAACAGATTTATTTCTCCTCCTATCTCCAAAATCCTATTACAATAACAAGGCACAAAAGAGAATAAATGTATAAATGTAGTAAAAATTGGAGAAGGTCTAAATATTTGTGGAATACCCACATGAGTATTCCACAAATATTTAGTCCTCCTCCAATTTATAAGAAGCCCTGATGGTGCAAGTGGTTAAGAGCTCAGCTTCTAATAAAAGGTTGGCAGTTCAAACCCACCAGCCACTCCTAGGAAACCATACGGGGCTTTCCTATATGGGTCACTATGGGTCAGAATCAACTCAATGACAACCAGTACCCACTAAAAAGTCAAGAACTGTCCTAAGAACTGTGGACCCAATAGAGGACAAGTTAGGCTAGGTCATTGCTCTGATGGAGCTACTATTCAGGTATGAAAGACACAAATAATTATATAAATGAACAGGAAAGATATCAGAATCATAATAGGTGTTATATAGAGAATTACCATATGAGTGCAAGGGACTGGGCAGCCATCTTAGATGAGGTATTTAGGAAAGACCTCTTTAAAAATTCAACACCGAAGCTAAGATCTGAATAACCATGACTGGAATAAAGGGAGCACACTTCTAGGCAAAGGTAGCAAATATTGTGAAAATCCTAGGGTGGGAATCAGATGGGTATATCTGAGTAACAGATAAAAGGCCACTAGCACAGGCAGGGCCAAGATGGCAGAGTAGTCAGACACTTTCGGTGGTCCCTCTTACAACAAAGACCCAAAAAAACAAGTGAATCGATTATATATGACAATCTAGGAGCCCTGAACATCAAAGGGAAAGTTGAGGAATCGGACTGAGTGGTGGGGGGAGGGAGAGACAATTCAGAAGTGAGGAGTTGCCAGACCTGAACCGGCGGGAGCCAAGCCTTTCAGCCCGGATCAGCTTGGGGTGCTCAGTGAGGCAGGCAAGCAGCAGCACTTGGGAGGCATTTTCCACATCGGGAGAAACCCAATGGTAGAGAGTCTACTCAGCTGTCCAGAACCAGTGAGAAGCAGCCCTCGATCAGTGAAAGAGAAATACTTACATCTGGCCGACCACTTGGATCAAAAACACCCCCCGTAGGGAAAAAACTCTCTCCTATTTACCTCACTGCTCCCTACTCTGCACTGGGTCCAGGACCAGCTTCAGCAATTGTCGAGTCCCCTGGGCCAGAAGTTGGAACCATCACGCGTCCTGAGCCATTCTCCCAGCCTTGGAGAGTAAACAAATTAACAAAAATGGGAAAAAATAATCTGCCGGCTCCCCTAAGCCAGGAATTTAGGGTAGGCACAGCTCCTTTGCCTAGGCACAGGCATAAGGGATCCATGGATTTTGAGTGCCTTTCCTCCTGCATAGACTTCTGTGGGTCATTTTCAACAGTGTAGGCCCACATTACCACAGTACAACAGGGTATATACCTGAAGTCTAACTTCAACTGTTTCAGCTGTGAAGTGGCAGGTTTGTGACATTTGACACTGCTCTGTCCATTAAACAGGGTCTTCACCTACCCACATCAGGGGCCTGAGGACTGGTGGCTCCACCCATGCCACCTAGCCACCTGCAACAGGGGCCCAAGAATAAAAGGTTCCCCCCAGCCCTTACAGCCAATAGCCTTCAGTGCTCATAGTCCGGCTGCAAAACCCACCCACCTACATGCTCTAGGGAACAGGGAAACACCTTCCTCCTGGACACTCGAGGGAAGCCGTCAGCCCCCTACCTTGCTCAGAGTGTATCCCTCTGCTGCAGCCAGATGCCAGTGCCTACGCCAATCACCCATGCCTGTCTAGGACTGTAAGTGAGAGCCTACACCACACACTTAGTGGCCATCTACCTGGGCACCTGAGCTGAATCCATACAGGAGGAGTGGGAGGACTCCTGAACTCACATACCTAGTAACAGATCTAACCACCTGGTGACAGGACATTAGAGCTTCAAAGGTGCCAATAATCAAACTAGCTCATACGAGCAGCCTATTTGGGCGTATCAAAAGCAAACAAGAAGCTAGGACATAGTAAGCAAACATACAATAAAATAAATAAATATAATAACTTATTGATGGCTCAGAGACAACAGTCAATATCAAATCACATATAGAAGCAGACCATGATGGCTTCAGAAAGCTCACAAAATAAAGAATCTAGAAATTTTCCAGAGGAAGAAAATTTCTTAGAACTACCAGAGGCAGAATACAAAACATTAATATACAGAACTTTTCAAGAGACTAGGAAGGAAACTAAGCAAAATGCAGAACACACAAGAGAGGAACTTAAAAAGATTAGAGAAGCACATAATAACAAATTTAACAAGCTGCAAGAATCGATAAAGAGACAGCAATCAGAAATCCAGAAGATTAACAATAAAATTTCAGACTTAGACCACTCAATAGAAAGTCATAGGAGCAGAATTCAGGCAATGGAAGTCAAAATTCATGAGACTGAAGATAAAGCACTTGACACCAACTTATTTAAGGAAAAATCAGATAAAAGGATTTTAAAAAATGAAGAAAACCTAAGAATTATGTGGGATTCTATCAAGAGGAATTAACCTACGAGTGATTGCAGTACAAGAATGGGGGTGGGGGGGATAACAGAAAATACTGAGAAAATTGTTGAAGATACATTGGCAGAAAACTTCTGTGATATCGTGAAAGATCGGAAGATATCTACCAAGATGCTCATCGAACCACACATACGGTAGATCCCAAAAGAAAGTCACCAAGACATATTTTAATCCAACTTGCCAAAACCAAAGTAAAAGAGAGAATTTTAAGAGTGGCAAAGGATAAATGAAAAGTCATCTACAAAGGACAGTCAATAAGAATAAGCTTGGACTACTCAACAGAAACCTTGCAGGCAAGAAGGCAATGGGATGACACATATAAAGTGTTGAAAGAAAAAAACTGCCAGCCAAGAATTTGATATCCAACAAAATGTTCTCTCAAATATGACAGCAAAATTAGGGCATTTCCAGACAAAATAGAAGCCTAGGGAATTTGCAAAAACCAAACCAAAATTACAAGAAATACTAAAGGCAGACATCCGGTTAGAAAATCAATAACATCAGATAACGACCCAAGACTACAACACAAGACAGACAAACCAGATATGAACCCAGATAGGGAAGTCACAAAGATAAATCAAAGCTAAAACACCAAAAATAGGGAAACAGATGTCAATATGTAGAAGATGACAACATTAAAACAAAAAAGAGGGACTTAAAAAATGTAGACATAGATTTTCCATATGGAGAGGAAGTCAAGGTGATATAAAGAAATAAAAGACTGGTATAAACTTAGAAAAATAGGGTTAAATATTAAGGTAAACACAAAGGAAATTAACAATCCTACAAGTCAAAATAAAAAACAAGAAAAATATAAAGACTCAGCAAATATAAAATCAACAACAATGAAAAGATGAAAAGAAAATACATAAAGAACAACAACTCAGCACAGAAAATTAAGTAGAACAAAGAAACTGTGAACAACACACAAAAAAAGACATCAAAATGACAGCACTAAGCTCATACTATCAATAATTACGCTGAATGTAAATGGACTAAATGCACCAATAAAGAGACAGAGACTGGCAGATTAGATAAAAAACACATGATCCATCTATATGCTGCCTACAAGAGACACATCTGAGACTTAAAGACACAAACTAAAACTCAAATGATTGAAAAAAAATATATTAAGCAAACACACAAAACAGAGCAGGAGTGGCAATATTCATATCTGACAAAATAGACTTTAAAGTAAAATCCACCACAAAGGATAAGGAAGGACACTATATAATGATTAAAGGCTCTATATGCCAGAGAGACGTAACTATAATAAATATTTACGCACCCAACGACAGTGCTCCAAAATACATAAACTCTAACAGCATTTAAAAGAGAGATAGACAGCTCTACAATAGGAGTAGGAGACTTCAACACACCATTTTCGGTGAAGGACAGAACATCCAGAAAGAAGCTCAACAAAACACGCAAGATCTACATGCTACAGTCAGCCAACTGAATCTCGTAGACATATACCGAACACACCACCCAAGAGTAGACAAGATACTTTCTTTTCGAATGCAAATGGATCATTCTCCAGAATAGACCATATATTCGGCCAGAGAGCAAGCCTTAACAAAAGCCAAAGCATTGAAATATTACAAAGCATCTTTTCTGAACATAATGCCATAAAAGTAGAAATCAGAAACAGAAAAAGCAAGGAAAAAAAATCAAGCACGTGGACTGAACATCATCTTGCTCAAAAAATACTGGGTTGGGGGAAGAAGCCCCGAATAAGTAAATCACTACTGAAGAAGAAGAATCAAGTTGGAGGACTCACACTACCTGACTTCAGAACCTACTATACAGCTACAGTAGTCAAAACAGCCTGGTACTGGTACAACAACAGATACATTGACCAATGGAACAGAATTGAGAACCCAGATGTAAACTCATCCACCTACGGTCACCTGATCTTCGACAAGGGCCCAAAGTCCATCAAATGAGGAAAAGATCGTCTTTTTAACAAATGGTGCTGGCAAAACTGGATATCCATCTGCAAAAAAACGAAACAGGACTCATACCTCACACCATATACAAAAACTAATTCCAAATGGATCAAAGACCTGAATATAAAACTTAGAACTATAACGTTTATAGAAGAAAAAATAAGACCAACACTACAGGCCTTAATGCACAGCATTAACAGGATACAAACCATAACCATCAATGCACAAACCCCAAAAGATAAGCTAGATAACTGGGATCTTCTAAAAATCAAACACCTATGCTCGTCAAAAGACTTCACCAAAAGAGTAAAAAGAGAACCTACAGACTGGGAAAAAAATTTTGGACAGTACAAGTCAGAAAAACGTCTAATCTCCATAATCTACAAGAAAATCCAACACCTCTACAACAAAAAGACAAATAATCTTATTAAAAAATGGGCAAAGGAAATGAACAGACACTTCACCAAAGAAGACAGTCAAATGGCCAAGAGACACATGAGGAAATGCTCGCTATCACTAGCCATTAGAGAAATGCAAATTAAAACCACAGTGAGATACCATCTCACCCCGGCATTACTGGCACGAATCAAAAACACTGGAAATAACAAATGTTGGAAGGGCTGCAGGGAGATCGGAACTCTTACGCACTGCTGGTGGGAATGCAAAATAATACAACCATTTTGGAAAATGATATCGCGCTTCCTCAGAAAGCTAGAAATAGACATACCATTCGATCCAGCAATCCCACTCCTAGAAATATATCCTGGAGAAATAAGGGTCATCACTCGAATAGACATATGCACACCTATGTTCATGGCAGCATTGTTCACAATAGCAAAACGATGGAAACAACCTAGATGCCCATCAACAGACGAATGGATAAACAAACTGTGGTACATACACACAATGGAGTACTATGCAACAAGAAAAGAACAATGATGAATCTGTGAAGCATCTCATAACATGGATGAAACTGGAAGACATTATGCTGAGTGAAATAAGTCAATCACAAAAGGACAAATATTGTACAAGACCTCTATTGTAAAAACCCATGAAAAAGTTCACAAACAAAATGTAAAAATCTTTGTTGGTTACCAGGGATGGGAGGGGTGAGGGGAAAATACTAAACAGGCAATAGATAACTGGTATCTTGGGTGAAGGGTGAGGCAGTACACAAGACTGGGGAAACCAGCACAACTTGTACAAGGAAAGGTTATGGAAGCCCCATAAACACATCCAAACTCCCTGAGGGACTGAATTGCTGGGTGGAAGACTGTTGGGACCATGGTCTCAGGGAACATCTAGCTTAATTGGCATAACACAGTTTATAAAGACAATGCTCTACATTCTACCTTGGTGAGTAGCGTCTGGGGTCTTAAAAGCCTGTGAGCAGACATCTAAGATACTCCACCGGTCTCATCCCTTTGGGAGCAAGGGAGAATGAAGAGAACAGGATACAAGGAAAAGATTAGTCCAAAGGACTAATTGTCCACAGCTACCAAGGCCTCCACCGGGCTGAGTCCAGTACAGCTAGATGGTGCCCAACTACCACCACTGACTGTTCTGACCAGGATCACAACAAAGGGTTCTGGCAGAGCTGGAGAAGGACGTAGAACAAAATTCTAACTCACAAAAAAAAGACCAGATTTACTGGCCTAAAGGAGACTGGAGAAACCCTGAGAGTATGGCCCCCAGACACCTTTTTAGCTCAGTGGTGAAGTCATTTCCGAGGTTCACCATTCAGCCAGGGAGTGGACAGCCCCATAAAACCAAATGAGACTAATAAGGCACAGCAGTCCAGGGACAAGGTCCAGAAGGCAGAAGGGGACAGGGAAGCTGGTGATAGGGAACCCAAGGTTGAGTAAGGATAGTGTTGATGTGTTGTGAGATTGTTAACCATTGTCATAGGGCAACATGTGTACTAACTGTTAAATGAGAAACTATTCTGTTCTGCAAGCCTTCATCTAAAGTGAGAATAGCAGCACAATCAGAAGAGCGTGGTCAATGTCACTAAACTGTGCATGTAGAAATTTTTGAAATGGTGTATCTTTGGCTATGTATATTTTCACCAAAAAAAAAAAAAAAAGGTTGAGAAGGGAGTGGGTTTACATGTTGTGGGGTTGTTAACCAATGTCATAAAACAATATGTGTACTACTGTTTCATGAGAAACTATTTGTTCTGTAAGCCTTCACCTGAAGTACAATTTAAAAAAAAAAAAAACTGTTAACAGAAAGAAAAAAAAAAAACTACTGGGTTATAGAAGAAATTAAGTATGGAATAAAGAAATTCATAGAATCAAATGAGAATGAAAACACATCCTACAGAACCTTTGAGACACAGCAAAAGCAGTGCTCAGAGGTTAGTTTATAGCAATAACTGCACACATCCAGAAAGAAGAAAGGGCCATAATCAAAACATTAACCCTATAACTCAAACAAGTAAAAAAGAGAGCAGCAAAAGAAGTCCTCAGGTGCCAGAAGAAAGGAAATAATAACAAATAAAGCAGAATTAAATGAAATAGAGAATAGAAAAACAATTGAAAGAGTTAAGAAGACCAAAAGTTGGTTCTTTGAAAATATCAACAAAATTGACAAACCACTGGCCAAACTGACAAAAGAAAAACAGGTGAGGAAGCAAATAACCCGTATAAGAAATGAGATGGGTGATGTCACTACAGAACCAACTGAAATTAAAAGAATCATAACAGAATACTACGAAAAATTGTACTCTAACAAATTCAAAAACCTAAAGGAAGTGAACAAATTTCTAGAAACTCACTACCTACCTATACGAACACAAACAGAGGTAGAACAACTAAATAAACCCAGAACTAAAGAAGAGATTGAAAAGATAATTAAAAAACTCCCAACAAAAAAAAAACCCTGGTCCGGACAGCTTTGCTGGAGAATTTTATCAAACTTTCAGAGAAGAGTTAACACCACTATTACTAAAGGTATTTCAGAGCATAGAAAATTATAGAATACTCCCAAACTCATTCTATGAAGCCAGCATAACCCTGATACCAAAACCAGGTAAAGATACCACAAAAATAAAAAAAAATTTTCATACAAATATCCCTCTTGAGCATTGACACAAAAATCCTCAACAAAATTCTAGCCAATAGAATTTGGCAACATATCAAAAAAATAATTCACCATGATCAAGTGGGGTTTATACCAGGTATGCAGGAATGGTTCAGCATTAGAAAAACAATCAATGTAATCCATCATATTAATAAAACAAAAAACAAGAACAACATGATCTTATCAATCAATGTAGAAAAGGCACTTGACAAAGTCCACCACCCATTCATGATAAAAATTCTCGAGAAAATAGGAATAGAAGGGAAATTCCTCAACATAATTAAGGGCATTTATACAAAGCCAACAGCCAACATCATCCTAAATGGAGAGACTTTGAAAGCGGGAACCAAACAGGGATGCCCTTTATCACCACTCTTATTCAACATTGTGCTGGAGGTCTTAGCCAGAGCAATTAGGCTAGAAAAGAAATAAAGAGCATCCAGTGTAGTAAGGAAGAAGTAAAAGTATCTCCATTTGCAGATGATAAGATCTTATACACAGAAAACCCCAAAGAAACCACAAGAAAACTACTAGAACTAATAGAAGATTTCAACAAAGTATCAGGATACAAGATAAACATACAAAAATCAGTTGGATTCCTTTGCACCAACAAAGAGAACTTCAAAGAGGAAATCATCAAATCAATACTATTTACAATAGCCCCCAAGAAGATAAAATACTTAGGAATAAATCTAACCAGAGACATAAAAGACCTATAAAATGAAAACTACAAGAAACTACTGCAAGAAACCAAAAGAGACCACTTAAGTGGAAAAAAAAAACCTTGCTCATGGGTTGGAAGACTCAACGTTGTGAAAATGTCAATTCTACCCAAAGTGATCTACAGATAGAAAGCAATCCCAATCCAAATTCCAACAGCATTTTTTAATGAGTTGGAGAAACAAATCACCAACTTCATATGGAAAGCCCCGAATAAGTAAAGCATTAGTCAAGAAGAACAACAAACTGGGTGGCCTCATACTACGGGATTTTAGACCCCATTATACTGCCACAGTAGTCAAAACAGCCTGGTACTGGTACAACAACAGATACATAGACCAGTAGAACAGAATTGAGAATCCAGACATAAACTCATCCACCTATGAGCAGCTGACATTTGACAAAGGCCCAAAGTCCGTTAATAGGGGAAAACACAGTCTCTTTAACAAATGATGCTGGCATGACTGGATATCCATCTGCAAATAACTGAATCAAGACCCATACCTCATACCATGAACAAAAACTAACTTAAAATCTATCAAAGACCAAAATATAAAATTGAAAACAATAAAGATCATGAAAGAAAACATAGGGACAATGCTAGAAGCCCTAATACATGGCATAAACAGAATACGAACCATAAGTAATAAGGCACAAGCACCAGAAGAGAAACTAGATAACTGGGAGCTCCTAAAAATCAAACACTTAATGCTCATCAAAAGACTTCACCAAAAGAGTAAACTGACAACCTACATACTGGGAAAAAAATTTTGGCTACGATAAATCCAATCATAGTCTAATCTCTAAAATCTACAAAACCTCAACTACAAAAAGACAAATAACCCAATTAAAAAATGGGCAGAGGATATGAACAAGCACTTCGCCAAAGAAGACATTCGTGTGGCTAACAGACATATGAAGAAATGCTCATGATCATTAGCCATTAGAGAAATGCAAATCAAAACTACAGTGAGATACCATCTCACCCCAACAAGGCTAGCATTAATCCAAAAAGCACAAACTTAGAAATGTTGGAGAGGTTGTGACGAGACTGGAACACTTATACACTGTTGGTAGGAATGTAAAATGGTACAACCACTTTGGAAATCGATTTGGTGCTTCCTTACAAATTTGGAAATAGAAGTAACATACTATCCAGCAATCCCACTCCTTGGAATATATCCTAGAGAAATAAGATCTGTCACACAAATAGACATATGCACACCCATGTTCATTGCAGCACTGTTCACAATAGCAAAAAGATGGAAACAACCTAGATGCCCATCAACAGATGAATGGATAAACAAATTATGGTATATTCACACAATGGAATACTACACAATGATAAAGAACAACGACGAAGCCATGAAACATCATATGGAGGAATCTGGAGGGCATTATGCTGAGTGAATTTAGTCAGGCACAGAAGGAAAAATATTGTATAGACCACTGTTATAAGAACTCAAGAAAAGGTTTAAACACAGAAGAAAACATTCTTTGATCATTACGAGCATGAGGAGGGAGGGTGAAAGTTATTCACTAACTAGGTAGTAGACAAGAATTATCTTAGGTGAAGGGAAGGACAGCAGAAATGACAGGGGAAGTCAGCACAGCTGCACTAAACCAAAGCTAAGAAATTTCCTGAATACGATCAAACACTTTGAGGACAGAGTAGCAGGGGCGGGGATCTGGGGACCATGATTTCAGGGGACAGCTGGTCAATTGGCATAACGAAGTTTATTAAGAAAATGTTCTGCATCCTACTTTGGTGAGTGGTGTCTGGGGTCTTAAAAGCTCGCAAGCGGCTATCTAAGATGCATCATTTTGTCCCAACCAGCTGAAGTAAAGGAGAATGAAGAACACCAAAGACACAAGGAAAGTAGTAGCCCAAGAGACAGAAAGGGCCACATAAACCAGAGACTTCATCAGCCTGAGACCAGAAGTACTAGATGGTGCCTGGCTACCACCAATGATAGGGAACACAACAGAGAGTCCAAGATGGAGCAAGAGAAAGGTGAGATTCAAACTCAAATTCTAGTAAGAAGACCAGACTTAACAGTCTGATTGAGACTAGAAGAACCCCAGAAAGAATGGCCACCGGACTCTCTGTCAGCCCAGAGCTAAAACAATTTCTGAAGCCAACTCTTCAGACAGGGATTGGACTGGACTGTGGGACATAAAATGATACTCGTGAAGAACGTGCTTCTTAGCTCAAGTAGCTACATGAGGCTAAATGGGCAGCTTCTGTCCGGAGGTGAGATGAGAAGGCAGAGAGGGTTTAGGAGCTGGTTGAATGGACATGGGAAATCAGGGGTGGAAAGGAGAAGAGTGCTGTCACCATAAGGGGGAGCAACTAGGGTCACATAACAATGTATGTATAAATTTTTGAGACTAACTTGAAATGTAAACTTTCACTTAAACTACAACAATTAAAAAAAAAAAAAGAAGGCCATTAGCCTGGAACATACAGTGTGAGGGGAAGAAGGGTATCGGTGAGATCGTAGGGGATGCAAGAGTCAGATAATGTAGGACTTTCTAGAGAAAAATTCGGTTTTATTCTAAACATAATGGGAAACTATTGGAAAATTTTAAGCAACGGAGTGACATTGTCATGTTTGCTATTTAAAGCCATGGAAATGATATCACCTAAGGAAAGCCTATAGTTGGAGACAGAAGGACGGAGCCCTCCAGCACTCTATCTGGGTTTGAAGCAAAAGAGGAGGAAGGGGCCAAGAAAGAAGCCAGAAAAGAGCTGAAAGAAAAAAAAAGAACCAATGATGTTAACCCATTCCTAGCCCTGCAGCTGTAAGTTTGAAAGAACAAACAAAAATAGTCAGTACATGAAAAATGGAACGAAGCTGAACAATGAGAAAAACTAACTTTAAAGGAAACAGATAATTCAGAGAATAAAAAAAAAAAAACCCTCTTATTAGTATAATCAAAAAGATTTTGAGAAATCATTATATCCAGGAAACAAGAATAATCTGTAATAAAAAGTAGCATTAAAATAATAACAAACTGTTTACTGTTAAAAGAAAATGATTGGTGGCGGCAGGGAGGACTAACGAAAAGCTAAAAGAGAAAGACAAGGAAATATCCCAAAACATACAACAGAATCGTTCAATAAATAAAAGTATGGAATATTTAATGATAATTACAGAACAAACTTAAATGCTATAAACTAAGGGTCACATACAAACTCAGATGCTTACAGGGCACAGGAGGTTAAAGCAAATACATCAAAAGAACTGGAAGGAACAGGAGTGTAGGCCTCATTTAAAGGGGTCAGTTATTACACAGCTCCAACCAATTGCAATTGTGCATAATTGTCAGTCTAATATTACCAATTCTTCCAATTTTCTAGGGAAGAAAAAAATATGCAAAATATTCAAATCTCTACAAGTGTAAGTATTGTTCAATTTCCTTTAGAAGTAAAAATGTCACCACATGAGTCAAACATAACAATTCTGAATGCCTAAATTTAGCCCTACAACCATTAGTTTTCAATCTTTATAATTTAAACACTGATGATATAAAAGAACGAATTAAAAAACAAACAAACAAAAAACAAACCCATTGCCACTGAGTCGATTCCAATTCATAGCAACCCTATAGGACAGAGTAGAACTGCCCCATAGGGTTTCCAAGGTTGTAATCTTCATGGGCAGAGCAGCTGGAGGGTTCCAACCCCTTTTCATCAGCAGCCAAGCACTTAACCACTGTACAACCAGAACCCCAAAAGTAAGAATAGAGCTGGCAAAACTGGGAAGTAATGGCGGGAGAAGGAAAGGAAGGGAAGTATGGGATGTTCTCATCTTGCTTGGGAGGAGCCAAAAGATACCGTCTCAAGTTGAGGAACAAGAAATAGACAATTAACTACTATTTAAACTTTTAAGTTTATTCAAATAATGCTATTAAAATGTAATAATATGACTAATAATGAGGAAAGAATTGAAGAGAAAATGTTAGCACAGTAAATGGGCACCATTCTTTATCCTTCATAGTGGAAAGTCAATCAATTCTGCTTAATGTGATAATCAAGAAATAAAAGAATAACTATATTCTTTAGAGTTATAGAGGCAGCCACAAGAACTTAAAACAGAATGTCAAAAGTTGCTACTTTTAAGAAACAGGAGGTAGAAAAATGTAAAGACAACAAAGATAATTTAACTTTTAATTTTATGCCATTTTAGACAGTTTGAATTGTCATTTTCATACACATTGTTATGGATTAAATTGTGCTCCCCAAAAATGTGCGTCAATTTGGCTAGGCCATGATTCCCAGTATTGTATGATTGTCCACCATTTTGTGATCTGATGTGATTATACTATGTGTTGTAAATACTGACCTCTAGGATGTAACGAGGCAGAAATAAAGGCAGTTATGTTAATGAGGCAGGACAATCTACAGGATTAGGTTGTATTTTGAGTCAATCTCTTTTGAGATATAAAAGAGAGAATTGAGCAGAGAGGAGAGGGACCTCATATGACTAAGAAAGAAGGACCAGGAGCAGAGCGCATCCTTTGGATCTGGGGTCCCTGTGCTGAGAAGCTCCTAGACGAGGGGAAGATTGATGACCAGGACCTTCTCCCACAGTCAACAGAGAGAAAAAGCCTTTCCCTAGAGCTGGAACACTGAATTAAGACTTCTCGCCTCCTAAATTGTGAAAGAATAAATTTGTTTGTTAAAGCCATCCTCTTGTGGTATTTGTTACAGCAGCACTAGATAACTAAGACACACATATATTATTTTCAAATAAAACAATTTAAGAAAACCATAAATGGAGTCATATTTAAGAAGAATCAACCATTTGAACAGAATGATGAACAGAATGTTTGTCTTAAACAAAGCAGAGATACTGTTTAGAATGTTATGCAATGTCCCTTAAACAAGATACCAAAATATAACCTGAGTTTAGGCCCAATTAAAAAAAAAAAAAGTAAATACATAAAGGATAATAAAAAATTCTAATATCCAAATGATTTCTCTAGTCAAATTAAAATTCTGTACTTCCATGAGTTTTCCTCTTGTCTTGGCTGGCAGGAAAGTTAGAGCCAAGATCAGTGCCCCATTTCTAACAATCACCTCATCTTGGGTATTTGTTCACCTCATTTCCTCTGATATATTTAGAAACACCTTTCCTTCTATCCTGAACTGCCTTGTTTTGCATCATGCCTAATCTCATAGGCCACTTCAAATCTTTTCAGAAAATAGGCAGGATGTAAATTCTAAGTAGAGAAGATAAAACAAAAGTTATAAAACTTTAGAAACTTTTAAGATATTCTCTGGAGACCTAAATGTAGCTTTTTTAGTTAAAAATTTATAAAATAGAGAAATTTATATAAAAACCACAAAATTTAAGATAGTAACAGTGCTCATGTGTAATTATATATTCATTGGTAAACATAAGGAAATAGAAAGCAAATTCAGTCTAGTGTTTTCAAGTACTTTTTCAGTCACAATGGAAAAAGTCTACATATTTATTATTTTTAAAAACAAATAATTAAAATGTATCAATTCTAATATTTTTCCTCTTCATTTTTATAATAATTGGATTTTTTTTTTTTTTTTTTTTTTTTTTTTGCCATACACACCCAAAATAGTCTCAGTAACTAAATAAGTGATTTTATTGTTTTTCCCTTTGGGTAACAAAGATGCTTGTAATTATTTTGTGAATCATTGTATCTTTAATTACTTTGTGCTGTTTCTTATGTAAAAGATTCAATCGTAAGAAGGCTAGATTTGGGTTTGTGTCCTTAGGTTTTGAAATCAGAGCTTTTTACTCTAATTTTCTAATTAGTTAAATGAAAAATTAGCTAATGATTCACTTGATGGGAAAAAATAAAGTTCTATCCAAATGTAACTGCTACTCTTAAAAATATATGGCCACTCAAATCTGATCTCAGATAAAATAGACTTTAAAAGAAAATCTACCATAAAAGACATGAAGAACACTATATAATGATTAAGGGGACGATCCGTCATGAGGACGTAACCATAATAAATAATAAACATCTACGCACCCAATAACAGGACTCCAAAATACATAAAACAAACTCTAACAACACTGAAAAGAGAAACTGACAGTTCCACAATAATAGTAGGAGACTTCAACACACCAATCTCAGTAAAGCACAGAACAACTAAGAAGAAACTCAGCAACGATATAGAAGACCTAAAGGGCACAATCAGCCAACTTGAACTCATAGACATATATAGAACACTCCATCCAACCACTGCAAAGTACACATTCTTTTCCAATGCACATGGAACGTTCTCCAGAATAGACCACATCTTAGGCCACAGCAATCCTCAACAAGATCCAAAACGTTGAGATAATTCAAAGTATCTTCTCTGACCACAATGCCATCAAGGTAGACATTAACAATAGAAAGAGCAAGGAAATCAACTACATGGAAACAGAATAATACCCTGCTTACACATCAGTGGGTAATAGAAGAAATCAGAGATGGAATCAAAAAATTCCTAGAATCAAATGAGAATGAAAACACATCATACCCAAACCACTGGGACACAGTAAAGGCAGTCCTCAGAGGACAATTTATAGCAATAGATGCACATATCAAAAAAGAAGAAAGGGAAAAAATCAAAACATTAACTACAGAACACAAACAAATAGAAAGACAACAGTAAAAAAAGCCCACAACCACTGGAAGAAAGGAAATAGTAAAGATCAGAGCAGAAATCAATGAAATAGAGAACAGAAAAACAATAGAAAGAATCAACAAAACCAAAAGTTGGTTCTTTGAAAGAATCAACAAAAATCGACAAACCACTGGCCAGACTGACAAAAGAAAAACAGCAGAGGACACAAATAACCCAAATAAGAAATGAAGTGGAGGACATTACAACAGACCCAACTGAAATAAAAAGGATTATAACAGAATATTAAGAAAAACTATACTCCAACAAATTTGAAAACCTAGAGGAAATAGATAAATTTCTAGAAACACACTGCCTACCCAAACTACAACAAAGTGATGTTGAAAATCTGAACAGACCCATAACAAGAGAAGAGATTGAAAAGGTAATTAAAAAAACTACCCCCCCCCCACCAAAAAAAAAGCCCTGGCCCAGATGGCTTCACTGGAGAAATCTACAAAGCATTTACAGAAGAGCTTGTAGCAGTATTACTAAAGCTATTTCAGAGCATAGAAGAGGAAGCAACACTTCCAAATTCATTCTATGAAGCCAGCATAATGCTGATACGAAAACCAGGCAAAGATGTCACAAAAAAAGAAAATTACAGACCAATATCTCTCATGAATATAGATGCAAAAATTCTCAACAAAATTCTAGCCAATAGAATTCAGCATCATTTCAAAAAAAAAATACACCACGACCAAGTAGGATTCATACCAGATATGCAAGGATGGTTCGACATTAGAAAATCAATCAACGTACTCCACCACATAAATAAAAGGAAAGAAAAGATTCACATGATCATCTCAATTGAAGCAGAAAAGACATTTGACAAAGTCCAACACCCATTCCTGATAAAAACTCTCAATAAAATAGATACAGAAGGGAAATTTCTCAACATAATAAAGGGCATCTATGCAAAACCAAAGGCCAACATCATTCTTAAGGGAGAGAGGCTGAAAACTTTCCCCTTAAAAACAGGAACAAGACACGGATGCCCTTTATCACCACTCCTATTTAATGTTCTGCTGGAAGTTCTAGCTAGAACAATAAGGCAAGAAACAGAAATAAAGGGCATCCAAATTGGTAATGAAGAAGTTAAACTGTCCCTGTTTGCAGATTATATGATAATATACCTAGAAAACCCTAAAGACTCCACGAGAAATCTACTGGAACTAATAGAAAGATTCAGCAGAGTAGCAGGATACAAGATAAACATTCAAAAATCAGTTGGATTCCTATACACCAATAAGGAGAACAATGAAAAGGAAATCAGGAAAACAATAGCATTTTCAATAGCCCCTAAAAAGATAAAATACTTAGGAATAAATCTGACCAGGGATGTAAAAGTCCTACACAAAGAAAACTACAAAACACTACTGCATGAAACCCAAAGGGATCTACATAAATGGGAAAACATACCATGCTCATAGATAGGCAGACTCAACACTGTGAAAATGATAATTCTACCCAAAGCAATTTACAAATACAATGCAATCCCGATCCAAATACCAGCAACATTCTTCAAAGAGATGGAAAAACTAATCATTAACTTTATATGGAAAGGGAAGAAGCCCCAAATAAGTAAAGCACTACTGAAGAAGAAGAATGAAGTCAGAGGACTCACACTACCTGACTTGAGAACCTACTATACAGCTATAGTAGTCAGAACAGCCTGGTACTGGTACAACAACAGATACATTGACCAATGGAACAGAATTGAGAACCCAGATGTAAATCCATCCACCTACGGTCACCTGTTCTTTGACAAGGGCCCAAAGTCCATCAAATGGGGAAAAGACAGTCCTTTTAACAAATGGTGCTGGCAAAACTGGATATCCATTTGCAAAAAATTGAAACAGGACCCATACCTCATGCCGTATACACAAACTACTTCAAAATGGTTCAAAGACCTGAATATAAAGCCTAAAACTATAAAGTTTATAGAAGAAAAAATAGGACCAACACTTCAGGCCTTAATACACAGCGTTAACAGGTTACAAACCATAACCATCAACGTACAAACCCCAATAGATAAGCTAGATAACTGGGATCTTCTAAAAATCAAACACCTATGCTCTTCAAAAGACTTCTCCAAAAGAGTCAAAAGAGAACCTACAGACTGGGAAAAGATTTTAGACAGTACACGTCGGACAAAGGTCTAATCTCCATAATCTACAAGAAAATCCAACACCTCTACAACAAAAAGACAAATAATCCTATTAAAAAATGGGCAAAAGAAATGAACAGACACTTCACCAAAGAAAACATTCAAATGGCCAACATACACATGAGGAAATGCTCACGATCACTAGCCATTAGAGAAATGCAAATTAAAACCACAATGAGATACCATCTCACCCCAGCATTACTGGCACGAATCAAAAACACTGGAAATAACAAATGTTGGAGGGGCTGCAGGGAGATCGGAACACTTATGCACTCTTGGTGGGAATGCAAAATGATACAACCATTTTGGAAAATGATATGGCGCTTCCTCAGAAAGCTAGAAATAGACATACCATTCGATCCAGCAATCCCACTCCTAGGAATATATCCTAGAGAAATAAAGAGTCGTCACTCAAATAGACATATGCACACCTACGTTCATGGCAGCATTGTTTACAATAGCAAAGCGATGGAAACAACCTAAATGCCCATCAACAGATGAATGGATAAACAAACTATGGTACGTACACACAATGGAGTACTATGCAACGAGAAAGAACAACAATGAATCTGTGAAACATCTCATAACATGGATCAAACTGGAAGACATTATGCTGAGTTAAATAAGTCAATCACAAAAGGACAAATATTGTATGAGACTGCTATTGTAAAAACCCATGAAAATGTTCACACACAAAATGTAACAATCTTTGTGGTTACCAGGGATGGGAGCAGTGGGGGGAAATACTAAATAGGCAATAGATAAGTGGTATCTTGGGTGAAGGGTGAGACAGTACACAAAACAGGGGAAACCAGCACAACTTGTACAAGGAAGGGTCACGGAAGGCCCATAGACATATCCAAACTCCCTTAGGGACTGAATTGCTGTGTGGAGGTCTGTGGGGACCATAGTCTCGAGGAACGTCTAGCTCAATTGGCTTGACACAGCTTTTAAAGACAATGCTCTACATTCTACCTTGGTGAGTAGTGTCTGGGGTCTTAAAAGCCTGTGAGCTGCCATCTAAGATACTCCACTGGTCTCATTGCTTCGGGAGCAAGGGAGAACGAAGAGAACAGGATACAAGGAAAAGATTAGTTCAAAGGACTAATGGACCACAGCTATCAAGGCCTCCACCAGACTGAGTCCAGTATAGCTAGATGGTGCCTGGCTACCACCACTGACTGCTCTGACCAGGATCACAACAGAGGGTTCTGGACAGATCTGGAGAAGGATGTAGAGCATAATTCTAACTCACAAAAAAAAGACCAGATTTACTGGCCTAAAGGAGACTGGAGACAGCTTTAGAGCCTGGCCCCCAGACACCCTTTTAGCTCAGTGGTGAAGTTACCTCAGAGGTTCCCTATTCAGCCTGGGAGTGGATAGCCGCGTAAAACCAAATGAGACTAACGAGGTACAGGAGTCCAGTGACAAGGGCCAGAAGGCAGAAGGGGACAAGGAAGCTGGTGATAGGGAACCCAAGGTTGAGTGAGAATATTGTTGATGTGTTGTGAGATTGTTAACCATTGTCATAGGGCAACATTTGTAGTAACTGTTAAATTGGACCCTATTTTGTTCTGTAAGCCTTCATCTTAATTGAGAATAACAGCACAATTGGAAGACCATGGTCAATGTCACTGAACTGTGCATGTAGAATTTTTTGAAACAGTGTATCTTTGGCTGTGTATATTTTCACCAAAAAAAAAAAAAAGGTCGAGAAGGGAGAGGGTTTACATGTTGTGGGGTTATTAACCAATGTCATAAAACAGTATGTGTACTACTGTTTCATGCGAAACTATTTGTTCTGTAAGCCTTCACCTGAAGTACAATAAAAAAAAAAAAATTGCAGTATAAAGGTGAAAGCAAAATTAAAATAAATATACACATACATAAATAAATAAATAAAAAGCAGAGTTAGGAAGGTGACTTTTCCACAATAAATTATTAAAACAAGATGATATTTACTTTCCTGTAATTACAATAGTTCAAATATTCAAGCTATTTCTAACTAAAGTTTCTTTGGGATGTTAAAAAAAACTCATTATGCTTATAATTCATCTTTTTGTAAAATTTACTATGTAACTATTTATTGTTAAGCAACATGAGGATATTATTCATTCATTCAATAAATATTTAATGAGTAAAAAAAATATATATATATGGCCACTTACTGCTATCGTCATTTTTCTCAGATGACATGATTTGATTCTCATTCACTATGTTATACCTAAAAATAGATTAGCTGAGTTTAAGAAAAACTCATCATTATTCAAAACTTATCCCTGGCTAGAACAATTCCCGTCCTGTTCAAGAAAACTCAGAAAGTACTTCCTCTGCTGGAATTTAAAACTTTGGTTTATGTTTAAACTCAAAAACTAAATTGCCCTCATAGTAATCAACTTTGTATTTCTTCTGATTATGCTCACAAACAATTGTACAAAATCAACCAGCAATGATATGATTTTATCATTTATCAAGATGGTAAAATCATCAGAACTAAATCAATTATACCTGAGTTCAGTTTTTTTAGGTAACGTAGATTGGTACTGTTATAAGCAACAGTAGTAGAAAATGGTTCCATCAATGATATTAGCAAATGTATGTGTTATTCACATTGTCTTCACATGTACAACTTGGTTCTTAGAAAATTCAGATTACTATAACTAAAGAATTTTTTAACCAATAAAACAAACAATAAAATGTATTCTTTTATGCCATCCTATTATTTAACTTACCAAAATTATATAGGTACAATCAGTAAAACCATCCTATAAATAACTAGTTTTAATTGCTTTACTAAAATGATTGATAGTTGTTCTGAATCTCTTTCTGACATCTAATAAATTAGTCACAAATGTATGTAGATGCTACAAGGTAGAAAAATCAGCATTTGAAGACATCAGTTTCTGCGTAGTATCATCCCTGGCCTTTCCTCCTAACTGGAGTTACCAATCCGTCACTTTCTAGTTCAACCCCAACCCATCCTCCAAGAATCAATTCTGATCTTAAGCAAAACTGAGGGAGCAGAGTTGTCAGCGGTCCTGAAAGGTAGACCTGAAGCCCAGGCCTCCAAAAATGGTAAGGAAGATTAAATGCGTTAATAAAGCACTATCACAGTTTATGGAAGGCACTATCTAGGTGTTAGCAATTATCATTTTTCATTCTACTCATTGTATTAGGAGCACTTGATTGATTGCAGAATGGCTATAACAAATCCTGGTATCAAATGCATTTCACTAGACAAATAGCCTAAATTCTCCTTAGAGATCAGATAAATAAAAAGTATTTGTTAAACAGGAGACTAAGTGTGATTATTCTTATCACTCTTTTGATCAGTCTTATCAAAAGCAAGCAGGACAGTGTAATTCCAATTCATTGTATAACTCTTAAGAGAGATACCCTAACCCAGAAATGTCAGATTGAACTGACCTTGTGAATGAGTACGCTGCCTCATCCAAAACGAGCACAATGATCCCAGCTTACTTGATGAGGACTTTCAGCTAGATTTGCAGTTTCTTTTAAAAAGGAGCAAAGCTGCCTACTGAAATGTACTTTGCCTGATCAAACATTTGATACAGTAAAAAGCAGTTATAAAAGCTGACAGCAATTAAGACCCAGATCCCATGGCCATCATTCTAAAAAGCAAATACCAAAAGATAGTTTGCTAGAATTTTCCCTTTTTTCTTTTTTTTTAGAAGAACATGACAGGAATACCATATGTATAATTTATTCTCCATGATTCATTATTTCTTGCTGCTAATTATCAAAGCTGAGAAGCTCAATATTCACAAAAAGAAAACACTACTAACAATGACAGACCTTGCTAGTTGTTTACCCAACATCCATTCACTCCACTTCTGCCTTAGTAACTGAATCCCAGTTTAAAAAAACATTAGTATGTATTTTAAACATTTTATTTTATCTTAAAACATGTGAGTGTAAAGTTACTCTCCCCTCCTTTGATGTAGAGCCCAAGTCGTTTCTTTGAATGTCTTCATTGACTGGAATCCTCCATTATTTTTCTTGCATAAATCACACTCATAGTTCATCATCTACAATTTCCAGCTTCAGTTTCTTTACAGAGGAAAGAAGACACCTGGTAGACAATGAATGCAGATCCTTTCACAGTTTGACAATTTTCCCCAGACTTTCAGACGTCTCCCTGCATCTAACTTGACAATATACTTATTTTAAAAATTTACCTCCATTGTGTATTTTCAAAGCATGAACCTTATTTGCACAGAAACAACTGTATTTTCTCCACTTATATATTATGAGTTTAACCAAAAAAACAAACCAAACCTGTTGTCGTCAAGTTGGTTCCAACTCATAGCAACCCTATAGGACAGAGTACGACTACCCCATAGAGTTTCCAAGGAGTGCCTGGTGGATTCAAACTGCTGACCTTTTGGTTAGCAGCCGTAGCACTTAACCACTATGCCATCAGAATTTCCATTATGAGTTTAGGTAATATTTAATTATATCACATAATTACAATGGCATATCTGGAATATGTAAGTATGGGAACAAATATAACTGAATCTTATCAAGCAAAAAAATTCCAACTAGGGGAAACAAAAATGAGCAGCCATACTTGAGAATAGAGCAGGGACTGTGGGGATTCAGCACACCTGGACATCATCAGAATATTCGATAGAGATAATGGTGACTTCAGATTTATCTGGCAAGTGATTACATGGAGGTTGGATATGAGAATTTTACCACAAAATGTATCCTTATAGATTCTTTAAAATATTCACAACCCTCTTCATATTCATAGAAAATATATAAAAATATTTTCTCAAGCAGCCCATCTTACTCTCCTTTATCCTTGTATTTAAAGAAAAATGTCCCTGAGACACACTCACATCCCATTACCCTTAGAAAGGTATTCAACTGTTCATCACTCTTTGGCACCAATTTGTCTTTGGGTTACAGTCATGTTAATCTTAAATTTGACTTCATCTGGTGTTCATTTACTTATTCTCTTTCACAGCTTCTTAAATGTTTACCATCTTCTCTTTACTAGACAAAGGTATTCTCTAGTCTTGACGATATTTCTTCACATGATATTCTTTCAAGTTCTTTTACCATCCTGGTTCCTCTCATCCAGATAGATTCCCAAATACAGTATGGTGCCTAAAACTGAAAATGACGTGTGGCCTGGTTAATGCAAAGTAAAGCAAAGCATAAATCACTCTTGTTCTAGACACAATTCTTTCTCATAACACAGCCCAAGGTGGCAATTTTGGCAGCTGTATTAAATTGCTTGCTCATATTGAATGAAAATCTTAAAGTTTCCATGCATGCTTCTCTTAAGCAGGTCTTCTGTATTCTGTCCTTGTTGCAGTTGCTATTTATTTTTTTGGACCCAGTGTTAGGAATTTAATGTTTATTCCTGTGAAACCTCATTTTGTTGCTCTGCCACATCATTCTAGCATATCGAGATTGTCTAATTCATCCATCTAAGTCACTAATAAAATCATTGAAATGTACAGGCCAAGAACAGAGCCCTAAGTCACATTACCAGAAACTTTCTCAACATTTAGCTGTTAAGTAGCAATCCTGGATACACCTTATCAGTTACCAAGAAAAGTAGCAATATTAATACAAAGCCTATATGATATAGGCAATACAGGCTATATAGCTTCACAAGTTTGAAGATACTTTCCATAACATTAATAAAATCCAAATAAGCTGTATCTCTACACACTGCCTGATCTATCAGCCTAGCAATGCTGTCAAAAAAGGAAACAGAGCTAGTTCAGCATCACTTATTCTTGGAGGAACCAGGCTGACTCTTAGTGATCCCTGCTAAGTAATGTAACACACTTCTCCATTTCATGAGAGATTGAGATTCAAATTTAGCTGAAATCATACCAGAATTCATTATGTGCTTTTTCTGCATAAATCTAAATGAGCTACTGAGTTTAACATATTTAATATAATCAGGACAAAATTAAATCTTTGTTCATTTTAGAAAGCCTGAAATTGCCTATAGGAGGGATAAAGAGGAGTATGCTTTTCCATGAAAAATAATATTTCTAGCTTGTAGTACTGATGTTGCTTCAATCATGTAAACAGAAGCTACCAAGCAGGGCTTACCTTGCTTACTGGGTCATCCGCCCCTGTCCAGGATTGTAAATTTGAAAAGAGGCTTTGATTCTGTAGGAAGGTGCTGTGGGGTTGGGAGGAGAGAGACAGATGCCAGTCATACCTAAAAGCAGAGTCTTTGATGTGATGAAGTATGTGCAATTGTTCACCTCAGATGATCTGGTAAGCAAGGTAAACACTGTGCTTACTTTGCCTATTGGATAATTCGCCTCTGCTAACAAACATACTTTTGAAAGAAAGATGATTTATCTCACAATTGAATTAGTGACTTGGAATTTTGGTGCTGCCTTGCTAATAGCTATTTAGAGCATTTTATTCTAACCTTACTCCTAATCCTTTCTTCACATTTTTTACTTAGATAGTTACTTACCTCATTCCCTCACTTTCTAGGACTTAGTTTAAAATGTACCCTGACCCTCTCTTAAAAAAGAACACTCTATCACTTTTTATCCCCTTCCTTTATTTTATTTACAACACTTATCACAAATTACACAAGAATAGGAACTTTATCTGTTGTTTTCACAGCTATATGCCAAGGTTTAGAACAGTGCCTGACATATAGCAAGTTCTCAACATATATTTGTTGAATGAGTGAATGAAAGTAAGTGCAGACATTCCAGAGGTACTGGTAAATAAATGTTTCATAACCAGAATAAAAGAAGGTGAGAAAAAGAACAGGAAATACCAAATCGCAGTTGAAATATAACTCATCAAAACATGTTAGAAAATTAATTAAATGTAAATTTGTTTAGTTAGTTAAATTCATACTCAATGTTTTATAAACATGTTTACTATTTTAGGGACATAATACATAAATATAAAAATAATTTGATGTTACTGTCAGTTGTCTTTGAGTCGGCTCCAACTCATCACGTACAACAGAACAAAATGTTGCCTGGTCCTGCACTATCTTCACGATTGTTGGTATGCTAAAATCCATGTTGAGGCCACTGTGTATTTTGAGTGCCTTCCAACTTAGGGGGCTTGTTTTCCCGCACTATATCAGACAATATTCTGTTGTGATCCATGGGGTTTTCATTGGCTAACTTTCAGAAGCATATCGCCAAGCCTTTCTTCCTGGGCTGTCTTAGTGTGGAAGCTCCACTGAAATCTGTCCACCATGGGTGACCCTGCTAGTATTTGAATACCAGTGGCATAGCTTCTAGTATCATACAACATGAAAGCCAGCACAGTACAATAAGTTGACAGGTGGGTGATTGTCATGGATTGAATTGTGTCCCCCCAAAAATACCTGTCAACTTGCCAAGGTCATGATTCTCAGTAGTGTATGATTGTCTACCATTTTGTCATCTGATGTGATTTCCTTATGTGTTGTATATCCTGTCACTATGATGTAGTAAGATGGATTAGCAGTAGTTATACTGATGAGATCTACAAGATTAGATAGTGTCTTAAGCCAATCTCTTTTCAGATATAAAAGAGAGAAGCAAGTAGAGAGATATGGGGACCTCATACCACCAGGAAAGCAGTGCCTGGAGCAGAGCGAGTCCTTTGGACCTGAGGTTCCTATGCTGAGATGCTCCCAGACCAAGGGAAGATTGATGACAAGGACCTTCCTCCAGAGCTGACAGAGGGAGAAAGCCTTCCCCTGGAGCCAGCACCCTGAATTCAGACTTCTAGCCTGCTAGACTGTGAGAGAATAAACTTCTCTTTGTTAAAGCCATCCACTTGTGGTATTTCTGTTATAGCAGCACTAGGTGACCAAGACAGACTTTGGTACCAGGAGTGGGGCGCTGCTCTAACAGATACCTAAAATGTGGATAGAAGACACAGAAGGAAGTGAGAACTATTAACACCAGAGAAGGCACAGATGGTGAGAAGCAGCAGCAAAGGACTGGCCACAGCAGAGGACCACCAGCAGCAGAACCAGGAGACCAGCATGACATGGCACTGGAGCTGACCCACGGAGCAAGAGAGCTGAGTGCCTTTGTACAGGAGGCTTCCTGGCAGAGTGGAGCGCCTCCAGCCACTGACTGATGGAGCTAGGCTTGCCAACCCATGGAGCAAGAGAGCTGAGTGCCTTCCAGCCAGAGTTTACTGGTGGAGTTGGGTGCCTCCAGGCACTTATCAGTGGAGCTGTAGAGCTTTGGAACACTTGCCCCAGCAAGGCAGATGTGGGCAAGAGGCCAAGGGTCACAGGAAGCCATCCTGCCTCAGTCTCAAAAGGTATGGCTACAACCTCTGGAGTTTCAAAGGGTGGAGCTATGGCCTCTGGTGTTTCTAAGGGTGGAGTTGCCACTCAGATGGACTAGGAGAATGGTGTGCCAAAAGCCAAGGGAGCAGAGTTGCTGTCCTAGTGGGCCTGGAAGGCGGAGCTGAAGCCCAGGGCCGAGAGGTCTCCACTCAGAATTCAGAGAGTGTGGCCAATACCTAGAGTCTGGAGGGCAGGGCTATTGTGTAAATGGTCTCAGAGAACAGAGGATTATTTACAAGCCTTGAGGGCTAATGTAATGTATTCTACTGACTTGTCAGGTGCCTGTTATGCCTTCTTTCCGTCCCATTTCTCCCGTTTGTAATGGAAATGTCTAGCTTGTGCCTGTTCTGCCAGTGTATTTTGGAAGCAGATAACTTATATTCTAGATTTCACAGATGAAGAGGAATTTTTGGATTTTGGGCTTGGAATTGAATTAAGATTTTTGATATGATATGATGGGGTGAATATGTTTTAAATGTGGTAAGGACATGAGTTTTGGGGGGCCAAAGTGTGGAATGTCATGGATTGAACTGTGTCCCCCAAAAATATCTGTCAACTTTGCCTAGGTCATGATTCCCAGTATTGTATGAGTGTCTACCATTTTGTCATCTGAAGTGATTTCCCTATGTGTTGTAAATCCTATCACTATGATGTAATAAGATGGATTAGTAGAAATTATATTGATGGGATCTATAAGATTAGATAGTGTCTTAAGCCAATCTCTTTTGAGATATAAAAGAGAGAAGCAAGCAGAGCGATATGGGGACCTCATTTACCAAGAAAGCAGTGCTGGGAGAAGAGCATGTCCTTTGGACCTGAGGTTCCTGCATTGAGATGCTCCCAGAACCAAGGGAAGACTGATGACAAGGACCTTCCTCCAGAGCTGACAGAGAGAGAAAGGCTTCCCCTGGAGCCAGTGCCCTGAATTCAGACTTCTAGCTTCCTAGACTGTGAGAGAATAAACTTCTCTTCGTGAAAGCCATCCACTTGCGGTATTTCTGTTATAGCAGCAGTAGATAACTAAGACAATGATGGTTAAAAATAATAATTAAACAACACTAAATATCATATAAATGATTAACAAAATGTAACTGTTTTTAAATAATCTGTTTACTTTTCTGTTTATGAGTTATTTAATTCAAATATTAGAATGATGCCTGATGTGGGTAGACACTCAGTCTCAGCTGCCTGCTCACTCTGTCTACCTTCCCTTTTAAAGCTAATCTCCACCATCTCACTCTCATCTTCACCAGGCTGGAATTCACTTCCATACGTAAATCTTTACTGCATTTTATATGAATAAATATCTTTTATAATCAGAAAAGGATAAAAGTTATTTAAATAAGTGCTGGTTTGGGTTTGCTTTTGGTCTCCAACTTTTTTCTTGGTTTATAATGTTAGCATTGTATTTAATATTTATTGAAAATACATAGTGTCTTTGAAATACAGATATTTAATGATAGCTACTCACCTGTTGGGGCCCTGGGGCACAGTGGTTAAGCATTTGCCTGCTGTCTTAGTCATCTAGTGCTGCTATAACAGAAATACCACAAGTGGATGGCTTTAACAAAGAGAAGTTTATTCTCTCACAGTCCAGTAGGCTACAAGTCCAAATTCACAGTGTCAGCTCCAAGGGAATATTTGTCTGTCAGCTCTGGAGGAAAGGCCATGTCATCAATCTTCCCTTGGTCTGGAAGCATCTCTGCGCAGGAACCTCAGATGCAAAGGACGTGCTCTGCTCCCAGCACTGCTTTCTTGGTGGTATGAGGTTCACATGTGTCTCTGCTCCCTTCTCTCTTTTATATCTCAAAAGAGATTGGCTTAAGACACTATCCATTCTTGTCTACCTTATCAGTATAACTGCAGCTAATCCATCTTATTACATCATAGTGATAGAGTTTACAACACATAAGGAAATCCCATCAGATTACAAAATGGTAGACAACCATACAATACTGGGAATCATGACCCAGCCAAGTTGACAGATATTTTTGGGGGACATAATTCAATTCATGACAGCTGCTAACCAAAAGGTCAGCAGTTCGAATCCACCAGCAGTTCCTTGGAAATCCTTTGGGAAGTTCTACTCTGTCCTATAGGGTTGCTATGAGTCAGAATTGACTCTACAGCAACCAGCACTCACCTGTTAAGAACAGCTGAAAGTTCTGTTATTCATTTAGAGAACAAAATGTGGTTGTAATAAAGATTTGAGCAAAACTGTATTTTAAAAAAATTAGGCTCTCCTCAATGAAATGTGAGTTAATTTAATGCAGTGTTTAAATAGAACGAAACAGACAAACTGGTTGGGCAGCAACTTATAAACTAAATTATCAGCTGATGGATGTATATAATATATATTAATCAAATTATTCTTGGGTCAGGTAAACAACTAATATGTCACAATATAAAAGTACTTACAGTTTACAAAATACTGTCATATAGCTTCAATGCCAATGTGAGTTACTACCTCAATAGATATCAGTTTTAGAATCCAAATTTCTCCAGAGTTTCTCTAGTCTTTGAACTAGCAAAGCAGTTCTTACCAAACTGACCCTTCAAAAGTCCCACCTGCCACTAAAAAATTAGCTGTACAAGAGTTCACAGCACTCACATGCTTTGCCATTTGCATTTCATGGAAAAGGGTGATGAGGGGAAGGGCATGTAGTGTGAAAGAAGGGGTCTAGAAGATATGAGGGCAAAGAACTGGTGGTAACTAAATCAAAATCTGTCACTCCCCTACCTCTGACCTTTTTTCTGCCCATCTTAACTGGGAACTTTAAAAAAAATATTGGCTGCTCCTTGCATTTTAGACCATTCCATGGATGGCCTAAAAGACTCTAGTTACCCATGGAACCTACTTCAAATGTCATTGTGATACTGAATGGTGATTATCTGCATTAGAACCAGAAAACATGTAAGTACATGAATAGAAAAATACCCTCACTCTCAGACTCCTTCAAGAACCCGGTCATAACTATTTAAAACACAGTGAGGAATCAAGCTCATATTTCCTATGCTGCAGTAAGGAGTAAACGCGTGGGAGAGTTTATAGCTATTTATTTCTTTCTAAGCGTCACCTTGATTGATGTCAGAATACTAACCCAGGTAAGCAAGTTTTAAAGCAAGAAAAAAATAATGGTTTTGCTATTGGCTATTTTACTCAACCATAGCAAAAAAGAGAGGGGAAAATTATTAGTATTGAAAAATGCTGAGGAGAAAACATATTTACCCATCTCTAAAGCTTGTTTCAAGGTTTTCTTTTTTAAAAACAGCATTATTGATCAGGCTGTACTACCTCTGCCTTTTGGCAACTCATTTAAAGGAAGACATTTCAGTTGCTGTGATATAAAGTAATGTTTACCACTGCAGTTTACATTTAACATATTGTAGTTATTTTAAAGGATATTTCATGTTGTCATGTTGAGATATTGGTTTTTTTTCAGTTTTGAACTAGTCAATTATAGAAGTCCCTCACTTAAGCTTTCCAGAACAGACCCCTCCCTTTTTTTGAGTCTGTTTAAAAAATAACATAAGAAGAATAAAATAATGAGCTCAAGATGATATGAGGAAACAAACATTACAGATGATTGGACTGGATCACAAGTGAAATGGAACTGTTCATTTCAACTTCTCAGCCAACTAAAAAAATTAATATGACTGCTTCTTTTGCTGACCTTTAAATTCCTAAAATACTCTGGGGGAATTCTAGGGAATCCAAATGTTATTACAAAAGTGAAAATAATGATAAAAAGAATTAGTAAAAGGTTTACCAAAGAATATAGTACAATATCTTGTTTCTATTCTTGAAACGAGGAAAGGTTTACGGTTCATTTTACTTTTATTTTGCTTGCTATTGGTATGTATCTCATTTGTTTGGAAATTATATGTACTCTATGCATGTGTTGTCAGGAATGAGATTTCTCTTGATGGAAAATGAAAGCATAAGGTTAGAAGAGTCTCCATGAGGAAATCACAATTACCTCTTTGTTTCCAGATAGGATTCGTTTTTTATATTTTCTAAAATTTAGGCTCAAATGTTTCCAGAAATAGATATTTTACCTTAGCAACAAACTCCCTTGCAATCAGAGCTGCATAGGGTAAGAACACAGGCTTTATAGTCAAAGAGATCTGAGTGACTGGAAGAAAAAAATATTCAAAGAGGAGAGAAAAATGAAAAGAGTAGCAAGTGGTAAGGATTTAACTCAGAAGAGAGAGAAAGAGAGCCCGAGGAGCGAGAGCACATGAAAAGACATATATATATGTATTGTTATGGAAAGTAACTGAATTTAATTTTAACATTATTTTATATTCCACTTTTTCCCAAAAGGCTTTAATAGGGCTAGAATATTTAATATTAACAAATGCTTAAAAATTCTTAGGATAAAATAATCTATTAAAATCATTACTGACATTTCAAATAAAACTAGACTTAAATTTCATTCACATCTGAAAATGTTTTTTCAAAATCATTGTAAACTGCACCTTTATAAAATATCTATATACACTGCTTTAGAACCCAGTTGTGTATGGGTGAAGAAGTGGCTTACACATGATATTCTTGGAGAAGGGTAAGCCAAACTGTAATGCCTTATTAAAGTGATTCTCTTATATAGATTAGTTGCGATGCTACAAGGCAACTTTTCAATCTCACACATTAGAAGTTATCCATAAATCTAGTAATATAGAAATCATCCAGCAAATTTTTACTACATTTTCAAAATGATCTCTTGTAGAAATATGACAAGGAAACTGCATTCTAGAAAGACAAATTCTAGCAGCATATTTTACCCACACTGAGTAAATTTTTGCTTTTCCAGTAGAGAGGGAATGAAAAATCCTTTGGCTTACAATATCACCTGCAGTCATTCAACCTTGCAAAACCCCTTCCTGGATGAGATGTAGTACTTATTCAGCTTTTCAATGTAGTGCATTGAGCTAGGATGAAGAGTTCTACAGAAACTTCAATGACACACAAAAAGCATATTTCCTT
This sequence comes from Dugong dugon, assembly GCA_030035585.1. Classification (NCBI taxonomy): domain Eukaryota; kingdom Metazoa; phylum Chordata; class Mammalia; order Sirenia; family Dugongidae; genus Dugong; species Dugong dugon. Next base: position 51,130,503 of record CM057472.1, read on the forward strand.
ATCCTTGCAGCAATCATCCAGTGACATGTAGTGGTGTTATGTGTATGAACTTGAGAACCTAATTTCTAAAACTGGTGAAATGCTGGTTTTGTAGCCAGTGTGCTTAGTGCAAAATAACAGGCTGTCCTCACCTTTCAATAACTCTGATCCCATTCCATTTCAGTTGTACATAATGGATCTGGGATATGGCAAAGACTGTGTGTATGAGCACATAAGTGCTTGGAGGCCATCCATAACACATGCTTTTTTAAAAAAAAAAAAAAAAAGACTAGAAACCTAGTAGAAAATCATTTAGACTTGCTTCCCAATGACATAGTAGGGCAGCAAGGCAATACATAAAAAGCCTGCCGTCTCTTACTCTACTGTATCATATGAAAAGAAATTTGAGGTGCTGACAATTGCTTCTCAGTGCCAACCAACCACCTGAGAAAGAAATGTTCCTATTGACAACTGGAAATGCAGGGCTTGAGTCACAGAAGCTGTCTTTTCAAGGGTTCCAGCTGTCATCTTCATCACCTCAGTGAAGCATATTAATCTGTTCCATATTGTTTGACGAAGCTGTGAATAATTATCTTCTCATCTCTACAATGTTTTTATAGGAATCATTTATGAGGTGGCACTGTTTAGTAGGGAACAACAGCTAAACTTTCTAACTAGGGGAAAGAGAAGTACATCTGGTGCATCCTTTCCGTCAGTGACATTTTTTCAGACAGTGCTTTCCTGAATTTGGATAATCTCCAAACACGGAAGTTCACATACAAGTGCTTATGCAGTAAACAACTTGTACAACCAAACTTGCCAGTCATAACGACTCACATAGGTTGTTGGGTTGTGTTTTTTTTTTTTTTTTTTTTTGACAAGAGGAGTCATTTTTTTCAAAATCTAATACCACAATTTCAAAAAAGAAAGAATATATGAACACCCAAGTGTGGGAAGTACATAATCTTAGAATGAAGTACAGATTTTTAAATTAAATAATTTTAGCTTCATGAAAAGCTCATTGCATTATCCTTACACTGCATTCTCATTACATCGCAGACTGGTGAAAGATTGTGTCATAAACTAGCATCCATCCATAGATCAGAATTTGGAAAGCACTGTTTTAAGTATTACTTCGTAAAAAGCAAAAGAGTCTTTTAACATTTGGTGAAAATCAAGGTTTATAATTTCTGTAACATGTAGTTATGTCCCTGAAAGAGTGGCTTACCTGAGGCTGCCAAAATCAGTGACAGATTTTGACACAAGCTGTGAAAGAGGCATCTGTGTGACTAACGGCCTGGTGTGCACATTCACTTGGTGGCTGTGTGCCAATATTTTATCTGGATGGTTGGCTCCAGATCAGATGTTTCTACTTTGATTCCTGAATGGAACTCTAAAAACCAAGTTATGCCTATGGATTCCTTCTCCTTATTATCTATAGATTCCATCTCCTCCTCCCCCATCCTATTACCAAATGCTTCTCTGCTAATTCCCCAGACTCTTCCTGCAGTGAAGGACCGGGAGAAACAAAAAGTAGGTCACCGAAGGTGGAATGTTTGAGAACAAGACAGACAGTGACATAAAATCAGTGAGACATAAAAATATGACCTGGATTTCTATGAAATGTCATTTAAGCATGGATATAACTGTAGACCCAAAGAATTATGCTCTACAAATGAAGTGAGCTCTTCTCTTTATCCAGGATCCACTGCCCTTCCAGACTCAGCTGATCATCCCTTCTTTGAAAACTTTCTTTGCCTTTCTTCATCTTACACAGAACAAAGGGTAAATGAGATAAAGTAAAATAAAGTGAGGCCAGGCATAAAATTAGGTCTCAAAATACGTGTTGTGAGCTCTTGTATGTTTTCCAGAAATGAGTTACAACTTTAGTTCTATATCTGCAAGGAAATAACACAAATCAGAGGCACAACCAGTTATAATTCAGTGTTTATGTGCTTATAAGCAAAACAGTTGCAAAGAAGAATACACCCATGGCTGGTACTGACATGAGAGAGACATTTCTCCTATGGGTCCTCATAAAGAGAAAGCTGTGGAATTTAGTGAATGATCATTAACAACAGCTTCATAGGAAACACAGTGGATTTCAAATATCCGTTCCTTCTAACATCACTCAGTATAAGCTATGGCAAAATGCCATTCCACAATTTAGTAAAAGCATTTCCAGAGCAGTATTCCAGAATTTCTGCTTGTCTGGCTAACATCGGGTAAATTTAAGAGTAGCTATGTGAACAGACAGACTGTATGTCCTTCAGACAATCCTTTATAAATATTGTTTCTCGCAGCTGAGCTTCTGATAAGTGTTGAATGGCAGTGAGTTGAAGATTATATTCCTTGACAAGTATATGGAGTGCAGCTATTCTATTTTTCCGGTTAAGTGCAAAGCCATATGTTTTAACAGCTCCTCAACCCAGAGATCAGACAGACATTTTCTTATGAAAGTTTGAACAAATGCTTGAAGATAAAGCTACTCCCTTTGCACATGGAGATAAACAAGATAGTACTTACGGACAGGGCCAAGATACTTTCCAAAAAGTTATTTAGGGTACTCTCATGCTCACAAATAAAAGGATACTCAAAATGCCAAAGATGAATGCCATATGATAAGACCATAATAATTTTGGGCTAGACTAATTTTAACCTTTTAACACTGTACCTACTTGCAAGAATCCAATTTTGTTCCACCCTGCTACCATCATCTACCTCCAAGAATATTTCATTCCAGTCTGTTCCCAAAAGTAGAGTCTACTGAAGACCAAGGCTACATTTTGCCCGTTCCACTAATGTGTGGAACATTTATTTTAAGAAGAAATTTAAAGACCAGAAATAAGTCTGACTTTTTTTTTTTCCCCTATCTTACACATTTTCCCTTGCCATCGGGTCGATTCTGACTCATAGCGACCCTATAGGACAGAGTAGAACTGCCCCATAGGGTTTCCGAGGAGTGCCTGGTGGCGTAGCGTTAAGAGTCATGGCTGCTAACCAAAAGGCTGGCAGTTTGAATCCACCAGGCAGTTCTTGGAAACCCTATGGGGCAGTTCTACTCTGTCTTGCAGGGTCGCTATGAGTTGGAATCAACTCAACGGCAACGGGTTTGGTCAACCAGTTATACGCTTTTGCTTGTAAGACACGAGAGAGTAGAGAAAGGGTTGGATATCACTTTCTTGGGAGATATTGCAGCCATTTCTCTCTCCTTTCTTCCCTTCTGACTCATTCTCCCATAGCCCTGAGGAGGAAGGTTTGAGATAGTGCTGGTTATCAGAGCTGCAGCCTCCATAAAAATCCTGATATAGGCAGATTAAGTTTGCTCTTCTGTCACCTTAAGGAGAAAGTTATTTTGCTCTTCCTACTGCCACTAAAAGGGGCAAAAGGAGCCACCCACTGATGCAGCCTAAGTCAATAGTCATCTGTCTATACATTTGGAACAAAAGCCTTTGCTACAAGTTGGTCCTGTAAGTACTTATCTCCCACAGCAGCCTTGAAGGGACACTGGTCAAGGGCAATATACATAGATATATATGGCAAAATATAATCATAATGGCATATGACGGCTGTCAATAGTGGAATAACAATGCCTGCACTTATCTGTCCTTGGAGAAATGCAAGCTTGCAACTAATGCATCAAGATAGAAATTAGCAAATATTTTAAATAAATCATCTGAAAGATTATGGTTCCAAAATTTGGAGTAAAAAATTACACTTTATAAAAATGGGATAATGGAATAAAGACTAAATCTCACCAGATGGGCTCTACTCCGAGAACTGACAAAGTTACTCTAACTGGCAAGACCACTAGGAGTGGGTCCATGCATAGCCCAGAGTCTAGACAGAAAAACTTCCACTGAGGGTGTATTTAGCTTGAATTTTTAATAACTTATACAACATGAAGAAGTAGTGTAATGATCCAATGGAAAAGGAACCTGGGATAATAAAGTGTGGAGCAATTTAATTTGTTTGGAAAAGTTAGGAGGGGAGTTCTCTAATTTTTACAAATAAATAAATTTTAACATCTCCCCCAGTAAACTCACAAACTGAGTAATTGTTTTCTAGAATTTGTTTCGAACACCAGTTCTAACAGCTAAACTCAGGTCTTATCAAATGAATTTTTTATACCCAAGAATTAGAAGAAAGGAAGAAATTATAGTTAAGGAGAGAAAGAATATGTATACAAATAGAAAACATTCCTAAGAAGATACACAAGAAAATGGTATCATTAAGGGAAAGTAGGGAACTACAGGCTAATAATATTTAATTTTAAACCCATTGAAACCATTGCCGCCAAGCTGATTCCAACTCATAGTATCCTATAAGACAGAGTAGAACTGCCCCCTAAGATTTCCAAGGAGCAGCTGGTGGATTTTAACTGCTGATCTTTTGGTTAGCAGCCAAACGCTTAACCACTGCACCACCAGGGTCCCATTTAATTTTAGTGATGTGTAATTTTTTAGCTATACCATATTTTAACATGCATATCTATAACCTCTATTTTTTCAGATTTTACCACGATATTTAAATTTTTTATTATGAAAAAAATTTCTGCTGCCCTCTTCAAACTTTAATTTCACATATCACCACACTAATCAACCCAGGGTTTAGTGGAGGTTTTTATTTGATATTATTCTTGTTTTTGTTTCTTATTTTCATTTGCTACACAGTCTTTATCAATCTAGAGATTGAAAGCCAAATCCCAAATTTCCTAGGAGAGAGTATGGAAAAAATTAATTTATCCTTATTGATAATCTGTCATTGAAAGGGAATAAATAAAATAAATAAATAAATAAAAATCTTCCCTTTCAACCTTCAAGGTTGTTTTACAAAGTCTTCCCTGCCCTCCAACTTTCCAGGGCTTTGGGACCATTAGCTAAAGTCTTCAGTAAAGATATTTTTTACGTTTCACTGGAGGTGCAGTATATACAGTCTGGTGGAGCATGTTAATTGGAACATGTACAGGAGGGGAGGGTCTTAACAGCCACCATTGCAGACCATGGGCTAAGCTGAAGCAGTGGGATAGCACCCTACTTAAATTGGTGATCGAAATCGTACTTTGTGGGATGGAAAAAGATGTTTATACATGAATTACACCATCACAGCTGAACGTTTGTTTGTTTGTTTTTAAGTGGCAGGGTCAAAATACTGTAGTTTGCTGATTTTTGATTAGCATTCCTATGATGTAGATCTAATCATTTCTGAACTTGCTTGGAATAATTGATCTGACAAATGAGTCCACGCACCAGGCACTATGTTATGGGGGAGTTGTCCTCTATGTTATAAGGAAACCCAAAATTTGCATAAATATATAAATTAATATTTACTTATACTGGTGTGTATACATTTACAATAACTTATTTTGTCTATTTTGATTTGTCATCATAATTTATCAAACGTCCATTCTACCCCTCTCTTTCTCTTTCTACTCTCTAGAATGCATCATTTATCTTTTCTTCATCCATCTCATTGTCTAGTTACTAAAAAACTGTGATCTATGGGTAAAATTTAAATGCATAGAAAAATAGATGTTAATACTCAACTCACAAGCCTAAAATAATCTGTAATCACTTCAATTATCCATAATAAATCAGTTACCATTAGTTACCTCATGCAAGAGCTTAGGTTGGCTAGACTATGCATCTTACAGAATACCTGAATCTCTGGCTATAATTTCATTCACTTCTTTATAACTCAAACAATTTTGGAATGCAAGTACGAGTTATGTTACAGAGATAACATTACATCTGCTTATTTGAAAACTTCAGAAACAAGTTCAGATCAGAACTGCATAGATGTTCCTTCCCAGAAAAGACTACCGTGCACCATTCCTTTCTTGGTCCTTGGCGTACTATTAACACAAGTTACTAAATTTTGGAGACCTTAGAAAAGGGGTTTTAAGAGCCTACCATGTACATGTAACTTTTTATTTGAAAGACTTGGCTGACCATAAGAAAAGGCATGTAGAAATAAGTTTTATTACAGAGCATATATCATGAAGTAGGGAGACACACTTCTATGTTCCAAATGAACCTTACTTAGCTGGTAGAGCGCAATGACTTGTTGTCATAAGAGCATAGCCATTTAATTAAAGCATGATGAAAAAACCACATTATCAGGCATACCAACTGCTAACTGGAACACTCACTCCTCAATGCCCTACCATCACCGAGAGGAGTCTTTGCTCACTGCAGAAGTCTTCCTGTCCATTATTCATTGCTATCCACTACAACTATTACAAAAACATCCATAAAAAGTAAAATGGGTTTACAATGGGGAAATTCTTCCAAAACATCTTGATAAATCAAATTTGGTCAAAGTTTACCCTATATATTACAAATTTAAATGACCAAAGTGCTAATAATATGTTTAATTTTTTTCTTCAAGGTTTCTGTCTTGAAGTAAAAAAATGAAGTATAAAAAAGCTTTTTTTCTACCATTATTAAAAATATCCTAAAATTTTATTTCAATTAAATATCCGTAAATAATTAGCTAGAAATCAGATTTCTATAAATCCATAAAGGAGCATAGTGGTGGAAAAATTCACCTCTGCATAAAATTTGCTTTTCCAGATGTTCTCAATGAAAAATTTTAACTTTTTTTTTCCACTGTGCTTTAAGCAAAAACTTGTAATTCAAGTTAGTTTCTCATTCAAAATTAATACACCGATTGTTATGTGACCCTAGTTGCTCTCCCCATATTGTGACAGCACACTCCTCCCTCCCACCCCAGATTTCCCATGTCCATTCAACCACCTCCTGACCTTCTGTGCCTTCTCATCTCACCTCCGGACAGGAGCTGCCCATTTAGTCTCATGTATCTACTGGAGCTAAGAAGCATGCTCTTCATGAGTGTCATTTTATGTCCCATAGTCCAGTCTAATCATTGTCTGCAGAGTTGGCCTTGGGAACGGTTTTAGTTTTGGGCTAATGGAGAGTCTGAAGGCCATGTCTTCCGTGGTCCCTTCAGTCTCAGTCAAACCATTAAGTCTGGTCTTTTTAGTAGAATTTGAGTTCTGCACCCAGCTGTTCTCCTGCTCCATCAGGGATTCTCTGTTGTGTTCCTTGTCAGGGCAGGTCATAGGTGGTAGCCAGGCACCATCTAGTTCTTCTGGTCTCAGGCTGACGAAGTCTCTGGTTTATGTGGCCTTTTCTGTCTCTTGAATTAATATTTTCCTTGTGTCTTTGGTGTTCTTCATTCTCCTTTGCTCCAGGTGGGTTGGGACAAACTGATGCATCTTAGATGGTGACTCACTAGCTTTTAAGACTGCAGACACCAAAGTAGGATGCAGAACATTTTCTTAATAAACTTTGTTACCAATTGACCTAGATGTCTCCTGAAACCATGGTCCCAGACCCCTTCTCCTGCTACTCTGTCCCTTGAAGTGTTTAGTTGTATACCAGAAACTTCTTAGTTTTTGGTTTAGTATGGTTGTGCTGACTTCCCTTGTAGAATGTGTTGTCCTTCCCTTCAACTAAGATAATTCTTGCTACTATCTAGTTAGTGAATACCCCTTTCTGTCCCTCCCCATCCTCGTAACCTTCAAAGAATGTTTTCTTCTGTGTTTAAACCTTTTCTTGAGTTCTTATAATAGTGGTCTTATACAATATTTGTCCTTTTGTGACTGACTAAATTTACTCAGCATAATGCCTGCCAGATTCCTCCATGTTATGTTTCACAGATTCACTGTTGTTCTTTATCATTGCATAGAATTCCATTGTGTGAATATACCATAATTTGTTTATCCATTCATCCATTGATGGGCACCTAGGTTGTTTTCATGTTTTTGCTATTGGGAACAGTGTCACAATGAACATGGGTGTGCATATATCTATTTGTGTGACAGCTCTTATTTCTCTAGGATATATTCCAAGGAGTGGGATAGCTGGATCATATGGTACTTCTATTTCTAGCTTTTTAAGGAAGTGCCAAATTGATCTCCAAAGTGGTTGTACCATTTTACATTTCCACCAACAGTGTATAAGTGTTCCAGTCTCTCCACAACCTCTCCCCAACATTTATTATTATGTGTTTTTTTGATTAATGGTAGCCTTGCTGGGGTGAGATGGCATCTCATTGCAGTTTTGATTTGCATTTCTCTAATGGCTAATGATCGTGAGCATTTCCTCGTGTGTCTGTTAGCCATCTGAATGTCTTCTTTGGCGAAGTGCCTGTTCATATCCTTTGGCCATGTTTTAATTGAATTACTTGTCTTTTTGTTGTTGAAGTTTCGCAGTGTCTTGTAGATTTTAGATATGAGACGCTGATCCGATCTGTAGTAGTCAAAAATGTTTTCCCAGTCCGTAGACTACCTTTTTACTCTTTTGAGGAAGTCTTTTGATGAGCATAAGTGTTTGATTTTTAGGAGCTCCCAGTTAACTAGCTTCTCTCCTGGTGTTTGTACATTGTTACTTATGGTTTGTAATCTGTTTATGCCATGTATTAGGGCTCCTAGCATTGTCCTTTTTTCTTCCATGATCTTTACCATTTTTGATTTTATATTTAGGTCTTTGATAGATTTTGAGTTAGTTTTTGTGCATGGTGTGAGGTATGGGTCTTCTTTCAGTTTTCTGCAGATAGATACCCAGTTGTACCAGCACCATTTGTTAAAGAGGCTGTCTTTTCCCCAGTTAACGGACATTGGGCCTTTGTCAAATATCAGCTGCTCATAGGTGGATGAATTTATGTCTGGATTCTCAATTCTGTTCCTTTGGTCTATGTATCTGTTGTTGTATCAGTACCAGCCTATTTTTACTACCATGGTGGTATAATAGGTTCTAAAATCAGGTAGTGGTAGGCCTCCCTCTTTGTTCTTCTTCTTAAGTAATGTTTTAGTTATCTGGGGCCTCTTCCCTTTCCGTATGAAGTGGGTGATTTGTTTCTCCATCTCATTAAAAAATGCCGGTGGAATTTGGATCGGGATTGCATTGTATCTGTACGCCATTTTGGGTAGAACTGACATTTTCTCAATGGTGAGTCTTCTTATCCATGAGCAAGGTATGTTCTCCCACTTATGCAGGTCTGTTTTAGTTTCCTGCAGTAGTGTCTTGTAGTTTTCATTGTATAGGTCTTTTATGTCTCTGATTAGATTTATTCCTAAGTATTTTATCTTCTCGGGGGCTATTGTAAATAGTATAGATTTGGTGATTTCCTCTTCAAAGTTGTCTCTGTTAGTGTAGAGGAATCCAAATGATTTTTGTTTATCTTGTATCCTGATACTTTGCTGAAATCTTCTATTAGTTCCAGTAGTTTTCTTGTGGATTTTACAGGGTTTTCTGTGTATAAGATCATATTACCTACAAATAGAGATACTTTTACTTATTCCTTACAATTTGGGTGCACTTTATTTCTTTTTCTAGCCTAATTGCTCTGGATAGGACCTCCAGCACAACGTTGAATAAGAGTGTTGATAAAGGGCATCCTTGTCTGGTTCCCGTTCTCAAGGGGAATTCTTTCAACTCTCTCCATTTAGGATGATGTTGGCCTTTAGCTTTGTATAAATGAATTTAATTATGTTGAGAAATTTCCCTTCTATTCCTATTTAGCTGAGAGTTTTTATCACGAATGGGTGTTGGACTTTGTCAAATGCCTTTTCTGCTTCGAATGATAAGATCATGTGGTTCTTGTCTTCTGTTTTATTTATGTGATGGACTATATTGATTGTTTTTCTAATGTTGAGCCTTCCCTGCATAGCTGGTGTAAATCCCACTCGGTCATGGTGAATTATTTTTTTTGATATGTTGTTGAATTCTATTGGTTATAATTTTGTTGAGGATTTTTGCTTCTATATTCATGAAGGATATTGCTCTGTTATTTTCTTTTCTTGTGGTATCTTTACCTGCTTTTGGTATCAGGGTTATGCTGGCTTCATAGAATGAGTTTGGGAGTAGTCCATCCTTTTCTATCCTCTGAAATACCTTTAGTAGTAATGGTGTTAACTCTTCTCTGAAAGTTTGGTAGAAATTTCCAGTGAAACTGTCAAGAATAGGACTTCCAGGCAACATGGCACTATAGACAGAAGCACCACGCTGTCCCTCCACAGCAAAGATCCAAAAAACTAAGTCAAACAGAGACAAACATCAATCCTCAAACATTAAGCATCAAATGAAGAGATAAAGAACTCAGCCAAGCACCGAATGGAATAAGAAACTGACAGAGAACAGAGAGCGAAGAGAGATACATGCAGAGGTCCCCTATCAGCTGATGCAGCACGGATCCACCATCTTGGACTCCTATCAGAGATTGGTGAACAGGGGTATGGGAAACCAGCTTCATGGAGATTCCAGCAGGAGACAGAACAACTGGTAACCAGTGATACATGCTCTCCTACCTCCCACCTTTCTTCACCGCCACTCAGATTCCTCTGCTTCTTGCAGTCACAGTCTCTTGTCCGGGAAGCGCTGGCTTCACCTTGGTGCTACTGGGTTTCCACCCATCCACACTGGCCGGCTCCATAAGTACCATTTCTTTGCTGCTGGTGCTGCTTTATTCCACTTCTTTTGATTTCTTCCATATCTCTCACCACCTCCCATTCCTTTCTCTCAAATACCTGGCTCCATGCACCATCTTTGCTCCTTCCTGAAATGCTGTGAAGTGGCTCTCAGCTGCAGAACTTCTTCCTGGCCCCTGCTGCCACGCTGGAGGGATCCCCGGGGCTTTTGTTTGTTTGTTTGTTTGAATTTTTCTATTTTGATTGGTTTGTTTGCATGTTTTCTTTTTCTTTTCCTGGCTTGGGAACCCCTTCTAGCTGGGAAGTACAGCGTGGCTTGGAAGCTACTCCCTCTGACTTCGCAGAAGCACAGTGGAATCTCTGGAGGCGTTTCTTTTTTTTTTTTTGTTTTATTTTCTCTCTTTTTCCCTTTACATCTTTCTTTATTTCTTAGTTTCTCATCTCTCTATACTTAACTTCTCTTCCTGTCTCCTGAATACCTGGCACTGTGTGACACCTCCACCCCTTCTAGCCAGCCTGTACTTCACCACCTGGGAGCAACTTCCCCAGTCCTTGCAGCTGCACAGGTGGGATCCCTGGGGGCTTTGCTCCCCCCCCCCAATTTTTATTTCTTCATTTTTTTCTTTTACCCTTTTTGTTTTTTGTTTTTTTTTTTTTTTCCTGTTGGTTTTTCTACATTTGCCAGTCTGTCATCTCTCCACTCCAGTGGCAAGCTCCCTTAGCACTATTTTTGTTTGTTTGTTAGTTTGTATGTTTTTGGCTCCTGTTCCTCTCTCCTCCCTCTCCTTTTCACAATACCCGTCTTAGATCTGCACATCACAATCTCCCACCTCCTTCCTGCCTACCTGCATCATGCACTGAACATCACACCCCCAAGCAGCACAGGCACAGCCTACCGGAACCTGCCCTGCACTGATTCCTGGCCCACCTCACTGGCCCTAGTACGTGCCCCAAACAGCCCATCCCAGGAACTCCCCTTCATCTGGAACTGCCTGCTGTACCATTAACTGAGCGAATTACCCTGCCAATTGGAGAAGCAGGCGAAAAGTATCGTGCCCACAGATGAGCAAACAACAAAGAACACACAGCTCGCCTGCTCATACATAACCAAATAAAACAAAAAATCAGGATGAAACAAACAAATCTACAATCAATAAACGAGGAAAATAACTACCAAATGTCCTGAAGACAACAGACGATATCAAAACATTCAAAAACAGACAGGATGGTTCCAGTAGGTGTCCAAAATAAAACACCAGATGACATGCCAGTAGCAGAAAAGGCACTAGAACTACCTGATAGGGAATTCAGATCTCTAATACTCAGATCTATCTAAGAGTTGAAGCAAAAAAGCAGACAAAAATAAGGAAAAAATAGGCAAATTCATGGAAAATACAGACAAAAAAATGGAAGAATTCAGGAAAATAATATAGGAACAAAATGCCAAAATAAATTCACAACTTGAAATCATACAAAAACAACAATTAGAAATACAGAAGATAAACAACAAGATTTCAGAAAAGGACAGTGTCATAGGAGGGATGAGGAGCAGGTTTGAAATGATGAAAGACAGGATCAGTGAAATTTAACACAAATACTTGGATACAACATCGAGGAAAAATCAGAAAAAAGAATGAAGAAAAATGAAGAGACCCTGAGAATTATGTGGGATAAAATCCAAAGCAAAAATTTGCAAGTGATCAGAGTTTCAGAACAGGGGGAGAAAATAGAAAACACAGAGAGGATCACTGAAGAACTGTGACAGAAAACATCCCCAGTATCATGAAAGATCAAAAGCTGACCATCCAAGAAGCTCAATGACCCCATATAGGATATACCCCAAAAGAAAATCACCAAGGCATATCTTAATCACATTCACCAAAACCAAAGAAAAAGAATCCTGAGAGCAGCTCGAGAAAAACAAAAAGTAACATATAGAGGAGAAACAATAAGTCTAAGCTAAGATTATTAAGCTGAAACCATGCAGGCAAGAAGGCACTGGGATGACATTTATAAAGCCTTGAATGAAAAAAGTTTCCAGCCAAGAATAATATATCCTGCAAAACTCTCATTCAAATATGATGGTGAAATTAGGACATTTCCAGATAAACAGAAGTTAAGAGACTATGTAAATACTAAATCAAACTTAAAAGAATTATTAAAGGGAGTCCTTCGATCTGAGGACAAACAACATCAGACCATGGGCTGAATCAAGGAAACAGGATTGTACCAGCAAGATATCAACCTAGGAAATGAACTCACAAGGACTATCCAAAACAAAAAGAATTACAACAGGGAACCAGAGAGGTTAATCTGTAAATGACAACAACATCAGAAAAATAAAAGAAGGAACAAACGGTATAGGTATAGAATATTCTAATGGAAAGAAAGGAAGACAAGGTGATACCAAGTAATAATAGACTGGTTCAAACCAAGGAAGATAAGGGTAAATTTCAAGGTAACCACAAAGAAAGTTAACAAACCTACTCATCAAAATATAAAAGAAAAACATAAAGTCTCAGTAAAAACAAAAGAAATCCACAAACAAAAGGAATTCAGCACAGAAGAGTAAGAAGAACAAAGAAAATGTTAGCACCACAAAAAAAAAAAAAAAAAAAAAAACTACAAAATGACAGGAATAAACTCACACTTATCAATAAATACACTGAATGTAAATGGCCTAAATGTACCCATAAAGAGCTGGAGAGTGACAGAATGGATCAAAAAAAAAAAAAAAAAGACAAGATCCATCAATATATTGTCTACAAGAGACACACCTTAGAAACAAAGACGAAAATTTATTAAAAATCAAATGATGGGGGACTTCCGGCAACATGGCACTGTAGGCAGAAGCACCACGCCATCCCTCCACAGCAAAGATCCAAAAAACTAAGCCAAACAGAGAAAACAGCAATCCTGAAACCCTAAAACATCAAATGAAGAGATAAAGAACTCAGCCAAGCACCAAAAGGAGTGAGAAACTGACAGAGAACGGAGAGCAAAGAGAGATTCATGCAGAGGTCCACTATCAGCTAACGGAGCATGGATCCACTATCTTGGACTTGTATCAGAGACTAGCAAATAGGGGGTATGAGAAAGCAGCTTCACGGAGCTTCCAGCAGGGGGCAGAACAACCAGTAACTGACGATATACACTTTCCCACCCCCCACACTTCTTCACCCCCAGTCGGCCTCCTCTGCCTCCCATGGCCAGTCTCTTCTCCGGGAAGCACGAGCTGCTTGGATTCCATCTGCCCACACTGACCAACTCCCTCAGTGCCATTTGTTGGCTGATGGTGTTGCTTTTGTCTGCTTCTTTTGATTTCTTCCTTATCTCTCACCACCTTCCCCGCCTTTTGCTCAAATACCTGGCTCCGTGTGCCATCTTTGCTTCTTCCTAAGGGGCTGTGGAGCTCCGTTCACATGTGGAACTGCTTTCCAGTCTGTCCTGCCATGCTGGAGGGATCCCAGGGCTTTTTTGTTGGTTTGCTTTGAATTGTTTGCTTGTTTTCTCTTTATTTTCTAGAGTTGGGAGCCTATTCTGGCTGGGCAGTGCTACGCAGCTTGGGACCTACCCCCTCAGCTTGCGCAGCCGGGCAGAGGGATCCCTGAGAGCATTTTTTTTTTCGTGTTTTTTTTTTTCCTCTTTTTTAGGGGGCATTTCTTCTGTGTTTGTTTTTTTTTTTTTTTCATTTGTTTTGTTTTCTTTTCCCTCTTTTTCGCTTTTTGTCTTTCTTCATTACTCAGTTTCTCCTCTCTCTATACCTTCCTTCTCTTCCTATCCCTGAATACCTGGAGCTGAATAACTCTACACCTTCTAGCCAGGCTGTACTTCAACACCTGGGAACAACTTCCCCAAACCGCGTAGCTGCACCAGTGGGATCCCTGGGAGATTTGCTGTTCTTTTTGCTTTCTAATTTTTATTCACTCATTCTTTTCTTTTCTTTTTTTTTCTTCTTCTTTCCCTTTTTGTTTTTCTCCATTTCATAGTCTCTCATCTGTCCACTCCAACGGCAAGCTCCCCTAACACCTTTTTTTGTTTGTTTGTATGTTTTTGGCTCCTATTCCTCTCTCCTCTCTCCCATAACTATCTGTCTTAGTCATCTAGTGCTGCTCCAACAGAAATACCACAAGTGGATGGCTTTACAAAGAGAAATTTATTCTCTCACAGTCCAGTAGGCTACAAGTCCAAAATCAGGGCATCAGCTCCAGGGGAACGCTTTCTCCATTGGCTCTGGAGGAAAGTCCATGACATCAGTCTTCCTTTGGTCTAGGAGCTCCTCTGCACAGGAACCTCAGGTCCAAAGGATGCGCTCTGCTCCCAGCACTGCTTTCTTGGTGGTATGAGGTTCCCATGTGTCTCTGCTCACTTTTCTCTTCTATATCTCAAAAGAGATTGCATTAAGACACTGATCTTGTCAACCTCATCAGTATAACCTCATCACAGTGATAAAATTTACAACACTTGAGGAGATCATATATAATCTCATCATAGTGGTAGAGTTCACAACACATAGGACATCACATCAGATAATACAATCATACAATACTAGGAATCATGACCCAGCTAGTTGCTACACACATTTTTGGGGGGACACAATTCAATCCATGACACCATATTAGCTCCACATATCACAATCTGCCCCCTTCCTTCTTGCCTACCTTCACTGTGTACTTAACATCACACCACCAAACAACACAGGCACGGCCTACTGGAACCTGCCCTGCACTGATTACCGACCTGCCCTGGTGGCTATAGTAAGTGCCACCAACAACCCATCCCAGCAACTCCTATTCAGCTAGACCTGCCCTGCTGTGCCATATCTGAGTGACTGACCCTGCCAACTGGAGAAGGAGGTGAAAAGTATCATGCCCACAGACGATCAAACAACAAAGAACACACAGCCTGCCTGCTCAGACATAGCCAAAATAAAATTTAAAAAAAAGGATGAAACAAATAAATCTACAATCAATAAAAGAGAAAAATAACTACTGAATGCCCCCAAAGACAGCAGGCAATATCAAAACATTTACAAAAACAGGTCAGGATGGTTCCAGTAGGCATCCAAAATAAAATACCAGATGACTTTCCAGTAGAAGAAAATGCACTAGAGCTACCTGATAGGGAATTCAAATCTCTGATGTTGAGAATATACAAGAGTTGAAGCAAAATGCACAGAAAAATGAGGAAAAAATAGAGAAATTCATAGAAAAGGAAGACAAATTCATGGAAAATACATACAAAAAAATGGAAGAATTCAGGAAAATAATGCAGGAAAAAATGTCAAAATAAATTCACAACTAGAAATTATACAAAAACAACAATTAGAAATCCAAAAGATAAACAAGATTTCAGAAATGGACAGTGTCATAGAAGGGCTGAGGATGAAATTTGAAATGGTGGAAGACAGTATCAGTGGAATTGAAGACAAACACTTGGATACAACTGTTTGAGGAAAACTTAGAAAAAAGAGCAAACAAAAATGAAGAGAGCCTGATAATTATGTGGGATACAATCAAAAGGAAAAATTTGGGAGTGATCGGAGTTCCAGAACAGGGGGAGAAAACAGAAAACACAAAGAGGATCATTGAAGAACTGCTGATAGAAACTTCCCCAATATCATGAAAGATGAAAAGCTGGCCATCCAAGAAGGTCAATGAAAGTGATAGAGGATAGACCCCAAAAGAAAATCACCAACGCATATCATAATCACACTCACCAAAACCAAAGACAAACAAAGAATCCTGAGAGCAACTCTTGAAAAACAAGAAGTCACATACAGAGGAGAAACAATGAGACTAAGCTCAGATTATTCAGCAGAAACCATGCAGGCAAGAAGGCACTGTGATGACATATATGAAACCTTGAAAGAAAAAAATTGCCAGCAAAGAATAATATATCCTGCAAAACTCTAATTCAAATATGATGGCGAAATTAAGATATTTCCAGATAAACAGAAATTAAGGAAATATATAAAAACCAAACCAAACATACAACAAATATTAAAGGGAGTCTTTCAATCTGAGAATAAACAACTTCAGCTCACAGGCTGAATCTAGGTCGAAGGATTGTAGCAGCCAGATGCCAATCTAGGAAATGAACTCTCAAGGAATATCCAAAACCAAAAGTAATGCAAAGGAAATCAGAGCAGTTAATCTGTAAATGACAACAACATCAGAACAATAAAAGAGTGGATAAACGGTGTAGGTATAGAACCTTCTAATGGAGAGGAATGCAAGGCGATACCAAGTAATAACAGACTGCTTCGAACTTAGAAAGACAAGGGTAAATTTCACAGTAACCACAAAGAAACTTAACAAACATACTCATAAAAATAATGAGGAAAGACATAAAGTCTCAGTAAAAACAAAACCGACAAAAAGAAATGAAAAAAAAAATCCACAAACAAAAGGAATTCAGCACAAGAGGGTAAGAAGAACAAAAAAAAAAGTCAGCACCACAAAAAAAATGCACTACAAATAACAGCAATAAACTCACATCTGTCAATAATTACACTGAATGTAAATGAACCCTATGCACCCATAAAGAGACGGAGAGTGACAGAATGGATCAAAAAAACAGGATCCATCAATACGCTGTCTACAAGAGACACATCTTAGAAACAAAGACTTGAATTTATTATACGTCAAAGGTTGGAAAAAAATATATCAAGCTAACAACTACCAAAAAAGAGCAGGAGTGGCAGTCTCAGATAAAATAGACTTTAAAACAAAATCCACCATAAAAGAAAAAGAAGGACACTATATAATGATTAACGGGATGATTCATCATGGAGACGTAACCAAAATAAACATCTACGCACCCAATGATAGGGATCCAAAATACATAAAACAAACAGTAACAGCACTGAAAAGAGAAATTGACAGTTCCACAATAAGAGTAGGAGACTTCAACACACCACTCTTGGTAAAGGACAGAACAACTAAAAAGAAACTCAGCAAAGATACAGAAGACCTAAAGGGCACAATCAGCCAACTTGACCTCATAGACATATATAAAACACTACACACAACAGCTGCAAATTACACATTCTTTTCCAATGCACATGGAACGTTCTCCAGAATAGACCACATCTTAGGCCACAGAGCAATCCTCAAAAAGGTCCAAAACTTTGAGATAATACAAGGTATCTTCTCTGACCACAATACCAGCAAGCTAGAAATTAACAACAGGAAGAGCAAGGAAATAAAATCAGTTGCATGGAAACTGAATAACACCCTCCTTACAAAACACTGGGTAACAGAAGAAATAAGAAATGGCATCAAAAAATTCCTAGAATCAAACGAGAATGAAAACACATCATACCAAAACCTTTGGGACACAGCAAAGGCAGTCCTCAGAGGACAATTTATAGCAATAGATGCACACATCAAAAAAAGAAAAAAGAGACAAAATCAAAACATTAGCTACACAAACAAATAGAAAGAAAACAGCAAAAAAAAAAAAAAAAAGCCCACGGCGACCAGAAGAAAGGAAATAACAAAGATCAAAGCAGAAATAAATGAAATAGAGATTGGAAAAACAATAGAAAGAACTGACCGAACCAAAAGTTGATTCTTTGAAAGGATCAACAAAATCGAGAAACACTGGCAAGACTGACAGAAGAAAACAGGACAGGATGCAAATAACCCAATAAGAAAGAAATGGGGGACATTACAACAGGTTCAACAGAAATGAAAAACTATTCTCCAACAAATCTGAAAAACTAGAGGAAATGGATAAATTTCTAGAAACACACTACCTACCTAAACTACCACAAAGTGATGTTGAAAATCTGAACAGACCCATAACAAGAGAAGAGATTAAAAAGGTAATTTAAAAAACTCCCAACAAAAATAGCCCTGGCACAGATGGCTTCACTTGAGAATTCTACCAAACATTCAGAAAAGAGCTTATACCCAGTACTACTCAAACCATTTCAGAACATAGAAAAAAAAGCAACACTTCTGAATTCATTCTATGAAGACAGAATTACCCTGATACCAAAACCAGGCAAAGATGCCACAAAAAAAGAACATTACACATCAATATCTCTCACGAATATAGATGCGAGAATTCTCAACAAAATTCTAGATAATGGAATTCAGGATCATATGAAAAAAATAATACTCCATGACCAAGTAGGATTCAAACCAGGTATGCAAGGTGAGAAAATCAATCAACATAATCCACCACATAAAGAAAAAAAAGAAAAGAATCATATGATCATCTCAACTGACGCATTTGACAAAGTCCAACACCCATTCCTGATAAAAACTCTCAATAAAATAGATATAGAAGGGAAATTTCTCAACATAATAAAGGGCATCTATGCAAAACCAACAGCCAACATCATTCTTAATGGAGAGAGGCTGAAACCATTCCCCTTGAGAACAGGAACAAGACAAGGATGCCCTTTATCACCACTCTGTTTAACATTGTGCTGGAACTCCTAGCTAGAGCATAAGGCAAGAAAAAGAAATAAAGGTCATCTAAACTGGTAACGAAAAAGTTAAACTGTCCCTGTTTGCGGATGATATGGTACTATACATGGAAAACCCTAAAGACTCCATGAGAAATCTACTGGAACTAATAGAAAGTTTCAGCAGAGTAGCAGGATACAAGATAAACATACAAAAATCTGTTGGATTCCTATAAATCAATAAAGAGAACAATGAAAAGGAAATCAGGAAAATACCATTTTTAATAGCCCCTAAAAAAAAAATACTTAGGAATAAATCTGACCAGGGATGTAAAAGACCTATACAAAGAAAACTATAAAACACTACTGTAAGAAACCCAAAGAGATCTACATAAATGGAAAAACATACCATGCTCATGGATAGGTAGATTCAACATAGTGAAAATGACAATTCTACCCAAAGCAATTTACAAATACAATGCAATCCCGATCCAAATACCAACAACATTCTTTAAAGAAATGGAAAAACTTTATATGGAAAGGGAAGAAGCCCCAGATAAGTAAAGCACTATTGAAGAAGAAGAATAAAGTTGGATGACTCTCACTACCTGACCTCAGAACCTACTATACAGCTACGGTAGTCAAAACAGCCTGGTACTGGTACAATGACAGATAGATTGACCAATGGAACAGAATTGAGAACCTAGATGTAAATACATCCACCTACACTCACCTGATCTTTGATAAGGGCCCAAAGTCCATCAAATGGGGGAACTGGTAATCTTTTTAACAAATGATGCTGGAAAAACTGGATGTCCATCTGCAAAAAAAATGAAACAGGACCCATACCTCACACCATATACAAAAACTAATTCAAAATGGATCAAAGACCTAAATATAAAACCAAAAACTATAAAGTTCATAGAAGAAAAAATAGGATCAATGCTAGAGGCCCTAATACATGGTATTAACAGGATACTAACCATAACCAACAACACACAAACTCCAGAAGATAAGCTAGATAACTGGGATCTTCTAAAAATTAAACACTTATGCTCATCAAAATACTTCACCAAAAGAGTAAAAAGACAACCTATTGACCGGGAAAAAATTTTTGGACGTTACAAGTCAGGCAAAGGTCTCATCTCTAAAATCTACAAGAAAATCCAACACGTCTACAACAAAAAGACAAATAATCCTATTTAAAAATGGGGAAAGGAAATGAACAGACACTTTACCAAAGAAGACATTCATGTGGCCAACAGAAACATGAGGAAATGCCCACGATCACTGACCATTAGAGAAATACAAATTAAAACCACAATCAGATACCATCTCACCCTGGCATTACTGGCATGAATCAAAAACACTGGAAATAACAACTTTTGGAGAGGCTGTGGGGATATTGGAACTTTTATGCACTGCTCGCGGGAATGCAACATGATACAACAATTTTGGAAAATGATATGGCGCTTCCTTAGAAAGATAGAAACAGAAATACCATTCAATCCAGCAATCCCACTCCTAGGAATATATCCTAGAGAAATAAGACCTGTCACGTGAATAGACATACGCACACCCATGTTCATTGCAGCATTGTTCACAATAGCAAAAAGATGAAAACAACCTAGATGCTCATCAACAGATGAATGGATAAACAAACTATGGTACATACACACAATGGTGTATTATGCAATGATAAAGAACAATGATGAATCTGTGAATTATCTCAACATGGATCAAACTGGAGGACATTATGCTCAGCGTAATAAGTCAATCACAAAAATAGAAATATTTTATGAGACCTCTACTGTAAAAAACTCATGAAAAAGTTTACAAATAAAAAGAAACAATCTTTGTTGATTTCGAGGGATGGGAGGGGTATGTGGGTGGGAAATACTAAACAGAAAATAGATAAGTGGTAACTTTGTGAAGGGTAAGACAGTACACAGTACTGGAGAAGCCTGCAAACTTGTATAAGGAAAGGTCATGGAAGCTCCATAGACACATCCAAACTCCCTGAGGGACTGAATTTCTGGTTGTAGGGCTATGGGGACCATGGTCTCAGGGCACATCTAGCTTAACTGGCATAACACACTTTATAAAGAAAATGTTCTACATTCTACTTTTCGTGAGTAGTGTCAATGAGCAGCCATCTAAGATACTCCACTGGTCTCACCCCTTTGGCAAAATAAAATAAAATACTTAGGAGCAAGGGAGAATGAAGAAAACAAGATACAAGGGAAAATTAGTCCAAAGGACTAATGGACCACAACTACCACGGCCTCCACCAGACTGAGTCCAGTACAACTAGATGGTGCCCAGCTACCACTACTGACTGCTCTGACAGGGATCACTACAGAGGATCCCGAACAGAGCTGGAGAAAAACGTAGAACAAAATTCTAACTTACAAAAAAGACTAGACTTACTGGGCTGACAGAGACTGGAGAAACCCCCAGACACCCTTTAATTTCAGTAATGAAGTCATTCCCGAGGTTCACCGTTCAGCCAAAGATTAGACAGCCCCATAAAACAAAACGAGACTAATGGGGCACAACAGTCCAGGGACAAGGACTAGAAGGCAGGAGAGGACAAGAAATCTGGTAATAGGGAACCCAAGGTTGAGAAGAGACAGTGTTGACATGTCTTGGGGTTGTTAACCATTGTCATAAAACAATATGTGTACTGTTTAACAAAAAACTATTTGTTCTGTTAAACTTCATCTAATGTACAATAAAAAAAAAAAGAAACTGTCAGGGACAGGGCTTTTTTTTTTTGTTGGGAGTTTTTAATTTACCTTTTCAATCTCTTTTGTTATAGGTTTATTTAGTTGTTCTATCTCTGTAGTGAGTTTCTAGAAATTTGTCCGTTTCGTCTAGGTTTTCAAATTTGTTAGTGTACAGTTGTTCATAGTGTTCTGTTATGACTCTTTTAATTTTAGTTGGGTCTGTTGTGATATCACTGATCTCATTTCTTATACGGCTTATTTGCTTCCTCTCCGGCTTTTCTTTTGTCAGTTTGGCAATGGTTTATCAATTTTCTTGATCTTTTCAAAGAAGCAGCTTTTGGTCTTGTTAACTCTTTCAATTGTTTTTCTATTCTCTATTTCATTTAATTCTGCTCTAATTCTTATTATTTTCTTTCTTCTGGTACCTGAGGGCTTCTTTTGCTGCTCTCTTTCTACTTGTGCGAGTT
Organism: Dugong dugon; assembly: GCA_030035585.1. Classification (NCBI taxonomy): domain Eukaryota; kingdom Metazoa; phylum Chordata; class Mammalia; order Sirenia; family Dugongidae; genus Dugong; species Dugong dugon. Next base: position 51,152,553 of record CM057472.1, read on the forward strand.
GTAGCGTTAATGTTTTGATTTTGGCCTTTTCTTCTTTCTGGATGTGTGCATTTATTACTATAAACCAACCTCTGAGCACTGCTTTTCCTGTGTCACAAAGGTTCTGGTAGGATGTGTTTTCATTCTCATTTGATTCTATGAATTTCTTTATTCCATCCTTAATTTATTCTATAACCCAGTAGTTTTTGAGCAAGGTGTTGTTCAGTTTCCATGTGTTTGATTTTTTTTCCCTTGTTTTTTTCTGTTATTGATTTTTACTTTTATGGCTTTATGGTCAGAAAAGATGCTTTGTAATATTTCAATGCTTTGGATTCTATTAAGGCTTGCTTTGTGGACTAATACATGGTCTGTTCCGGAGACTGTTCCACGTGGGTTGGAAAAGAAAGTGTACTTGGCTCTGTTGGGTGGAGTACTCTGTATAGGTCTATGAGATCAAGTTGGTTGACTGTGGCATTTAGATCTTCCGTGTCTTTATTGAGCCTCTTTCTGGATGTTCTGTCCTTCACCAAAAGTGGTGTTTTGATGTCTCCTACTATTATTGTGGAGCTGTCTATCTCTCTTTTCAATGCTGTTAAGAGTTTGTTTTATGTATTTTGGAGCCCTGTCATCGGGTGTGTAAATATTTATTATGGTTATGTCCTCCTGGTATACTGACCCTTTAATCATTATAGTGTCCTTCCTTATCCTTTGTGGTGGATTTTACTTTAAGTCTATTTTGTCAGATTAATATTGCCAATCCTGCTCTGTTTTGAGTGTTGTTTGCTTGACATGTTTTTTTCCCATCCTATGAGTTTTAGTTTGTTTGTGTCTTTAAGGTGTGTGGCTTGTAGGCAGCATATAGACAGATGGTATTTTTTTGTTTTTTTTTTTTAATCCATTCTGCCACTCTCTCTTTATTCATGCATTTATTCCATTTACATTCAGCATAATTATTGATAGGTATGAGTTTAGTGCTGTCATTTTGATGTCTTTTTTTGTGTGTGTGTTGTTGACAGTTTCTTTGTCCCACTTAATCTTCTGTGATGAGTTGTTTTTCTTTGTGTATTTTCTTTTCATCTTTTTCATTGTTGTTGATTTTGTATTTGGTGAGCCTTTATGTTTTTCTTGTTTTTTATTTTTATGTGCATGATTGTTTTCTTTGTCGTTACCTTAATATTTATCCCTATTTTTCTAAGTTTAAACCACTCTTTTTTTTCTTTATATCACCTTGACTTCCTCTTCATAGGAAAGATCTGTGGATACATTTTTTTAGGCCCTCTCTTTTGTTTTAATGTTATCATCTTTTACATATTGCGTCTCTGTTTCTCCCTATTTTCAGTGTTCTAGCTTTGATTTATTTTTGTGACTTCCCAATCTGGGTTGATATCTGGTTGCTCTGTTGTATGTTCTAGTCTTGGGTTGTTATCTGATGTTACTGATTTTGTAGTCAGAGGACTTTCTTTAGTATTTCTAGTAATTTTGGTTTGGTTTTTGCAAATTCCCTAAACTTCTGTTTGTCTGAAAATGCTGTAATTTTACCATTATATTTGAGAGACAGTTTTGATGGGTATATACTTCTTGGCTTGCAATTTTTTTTCTTCAAGGCTTTATATATGTCATCCCATTACCTTCTTGCCTGCATGGTTTCTGCTGAGTAGTCTGAGCTTAGTCTTATTGACTCTCCTTTGTAGATGACTTTTTGTTTATCCCTAGCCCCTCTTAAAATTCTCTCTTTATCTTTGGTTTTGGCAAGTTTGATTACAATATGTCTTGGTGACCTTCTTTTGGGATCTACCTTATGTGGGGTTTGATGAGCATCTTGGATAGATATTTTCTCATCTTTCATGATATCAGGGAAGTTTTCTGCCAACAAATCTTAACAATTCTCTCTGTATTTTCTGTTATCCCCCCCGCCCTTTTCTGGTACTCCAATCACTTCTAGGTTATTCCTCTTGATAGAGTTCCACATAAGTCTTAAGTTTTCTTCATTTTTTTAAATCCTTTTATCTGATTTTTCCTCAAATAAGTTGGTGTCAAGTGTTTTATCTTCATTCTCACTTATTCTGACTTTCATTGTCTCATTTCTGCTGCTATGTCTTTCTATTGTGTTGTCTAATTCTGAAATTTTATTATTAATTTTCTGGATTTCTGTTTGATGTCTCTCTACGGATTTCTGCAGCCTGTTAAATTTGTCATTATGCTCTTTTCTAATCTTCTTAAGTTCCTCTGTTGCTTTGTCTGTGTCTTCCTTGGTTTGTTCAGCATTTTGTATGATCTCCTTCCTAATATCTTCAAGAGTTTTGTATATTAATCTTTTGTATTCTACCTCCAGTAATTCCAAGAAGTTCTCTTCCTCCGGAAAATTTCTTGATTCTTTGTTTTGGAAGCTTGCTGGGTTAGACACATGTACTTATCTTTCACTGACTGAGCACTGCTTTTCACTGGTTCTGGATGCCCTAGTAGACACTAGGCCATTTGGTCTCTCCTGATGTGGAAAACACCTCCCGGGCACCACTGCTTACCTCACTGTGCATGCCAGCCAATCCGGCATGAAGGGTGCCAGCTCCCACCGGGTCAAGTCTGTAAACTCCTCATTGCTTCTAAACCATATCTCCCTCCCCTTGCCACTCAGTCCAGTTCCTCAGCTTTGCCTTTGATGTTCAGGACTCCTGGATTTTCATATATAATTGATTCACTTGTTTTTTCTGGTCTTTGTTGTAAGAGGGACCACAGGAAGCGTCTGAATGCACTGCCATCTTGGCCTCGCACAAGAATTTTAACTTTTATGTAACTAGGTAGCATGTCAAAAAAAGGTCTAAACAGATACTAGTTACAGGGATTCATAAACATAGACTAATTACAGGAATTACTCCTGGAGATGGAGCAGTATGGTTTGGGAATGGAAGAAGTAGGAAGGTTACCACAAAGCCTAGAGGACTTTTGCTTGATCATTATCTCCTAGAATTTTTTTTTACAAGATATATTCTTGTGTTACTGGGATAATTGTAAGCAAATTACATGAATGGGGAAATGTTAAATGAGCAGATATAGATAGATATAAGAAGGAAAGAGAAAGAAAGGTAGAGAGGGAGACAAAGAACAAACATATACTGTTGGATAAAGACCCAGAAAGAAAGAATCAAGCAGAATTCTTTTTAACTAGAATTAAATGTTAATGTTACATCAAATTTTGATAATAACTACAATACCATTATACTTTTGTCCATGTAGATAAACAGAATATGAAAGACAGTCTTGTCTAAATATAGTCATTTTCTTCAAATAACCTCTCTGGACAGGTGTTCAACTACATTTTATTTTCTCTCCAAGTTCCTTGATTACCTCCTCTGCTTTAATATCTCTCCTAATCCAAGGGATCTTTTTTCAATCTCATTCTTTATTATCATTAATGAGTAATTACTCTACAGCCATCTGGACCACCCTTTACTATTTAGCTCACATTTGCTTACAGTTAAGTGTCTCCTCCAACATTAATGAATATAAAAGGAACAGACCACTAGGACAATGTGCCTCTTGTAACTGGTGTTCCCTGCAGGGAATGAGGAACTAGTTTCTAGAAATCAGGTTTGGTTAGATAATGCTCCAGATTTCAAAGGTCTATCTTAATGTGGACATGTTTTATCTCCCAGAAGGCCTATTTAAAAGCCTTATAGTTGTCTTTTAACTGAGGCCTAAATTCAATATGCCTATTGGAGTTAGACCAGCAACCTCTATTTTAAAGACCAAAGATCTTCTCCTTTGTTTACACACATTAAATCCTGCATCTAAATCTTATTTCTAAACTCTTTATTGGTCAGATTCAGAGGTATTAACTTTAAAGGAAACACTTTCTCGCTCATTTGGAAAACATTTTGAAGGTTATTCTAATTGAAAGAACTGTATCCATAATGAAAGAGGGGTTTTTTTTTTTTTCCTCATATTTTCCTTAGGGATAGATTCAAATGTTCTATAGGTTTATTCAGGACACATTGAATCCAGAATATTCATCAATGAGCTATCCTCTGCTGAAATCATACAACTCCATATAATTTGAATGAATACTCTAGTAATAAAACATTTAACATTTACTAAGTACTTAATATATGCCAGGCACTGAGCCGTGGCACAGAGATTCTACAAAGCCAGTTACAACTACAAGAACATTTCCAAATGGATTTTAGGTAAAGTCAGCTGGGGAAGGGAGTTTCCTGAAACTTGCTAGGTTAGAAGAGACTATGAATGGTAGGGCTTGCCTTACCACTCACCCATGGCAGCCCTTCTGGCTGATGTAAATGTTCCATTAGCTAGCTTTCTTCTTTTGTCTCCTTTATATTAATCCCTTTTAACCTAGAAAGATTATATTAAGTTTCTGAAAGACTTCAAAAATAAACAAAACAGTATCATGTTTCTCGCCTACTTTTAATTTTTTAACTTTAATATATTTTGTATTTCCTTAAGAATTGCATTAAATCCTTTTAGGGCCAAAAACAAGTTGCTACCAAGTCAACTCCAACTCATGGTGACTCCATGTATGACAAGTTGGAGGTGTGCTCCATAGGGTTCTCAATGGTTGATTTTTTGGAAATAGATCGCCAGGTCTTTCTTCTGAGGCACCTTTGGGTAAACTCGAACCTCCAACCTTTCACTTAGCAGCCAAGTACATTAACCATTTGCACCACCCAGGGACTTCTTTAAGGCCAAAAAAGGTAGAAGTGTATTAATTAAATATTGTTGATTTGCAATCTCTTGATAAACTTCCATTATCTAAGTTTTTCACTTTTCTCTTTGCAGTTGTTATACCTAAAAGTTTTGGGCACTCGTTGTATAGCATTAGATAAAATAAAATAGAATTAACAGCATTTAAAAAAATGAAATTTAGCAGTCTACTAGCGGATCAGTTCAGTAGGAGCCCTGATGATGCAGTGATTAAGCACTTGGCTGCTAACCAAAAGGTCGGTGGTTAGAACCCATCAGCTGCTCCATAGGAGAAAGATTTGGCAGTCTGTTTAGTAAAGATTTACAGCCTTGAAAACCCAATAAGGTAGTTCTACTCTGTCCTATAGGGTTGCTGTGAGTCCAAATCTACTCAATGGTAATGGGATTAATAGTGGATCAAGGTACCTGGGTTGCACAAATGGTTTGCACCCAACTGATAACCTAAAAGTTGACAGTTTGAACCCATCCAACGGCACCATGGAAGAAAGGACTGGCAATATACTTCCTTAAAGATCACAGCCATGAAAACCTATGGAGCATTTCTACTCTGTAACACATAGGGTCACCATGAGTTGAAATCAACTCAACTTCAAGGGGATTTTGGTTTAACTAATGGATCAAGATGCAGAACCCTGAAAGTACATCTCCAAATCAGCTTCAATTTCTTCCTAGACATCAAAACTCTTTTTAAAAATTTTAGCGTTCAACTACAACGACCGTAGTTTAGCAGTTTAAAATTTTTCCCTTCCTAGATGCTGTAGATCTACATAGGAACCCTCTTTCAGAAAACATTTTCAGTGGAATTGAGCAGACGCTAAATTTCAAACGTGTAGAAACGGCATGAGGGCAGTGGTGTCTGACCTCTTCTAATTTCACAAGGGAGAGAGAGAATCATTATCATCATCAATAGCCCAAGGCTGATTCCTAAGAGGTGGGGTCAGACATACCTCCTCTCTCCAAAATTTTTCCAAATTCGAATACCAATTGTCCCTCCCACCCTCTCTACCCAAAGGCACCTCACTCTACCAGGAAGACTCCTACCCAAAGGTGCTCAGCTCTCTCACTCCTGGGTCGGTGGCACACCCAGTGTAGCTGCCTTGCTCTGGGGACAGAAAGCCCACTGCACCATCTCGTGTCAATCTCCTGGTTCTGCTGCTGCCAGTTCTCTGCAGTGCTTGCTGCTGCTTCTCACCAGCTTGTGCCACCTCCGGTGTTACAGCTCTCTGTTTCCTGGGTCTAGGAGGTTCTCAGTGCAGGGATCCTGGGTCCAAAGGACATGCTCCACTACTAGCTCTTCTTCTTGGTGGTAGTTCCCTCCCTCCACCCAGCCATTTCCTTGTCTCTCCTTATATCTCTTATAAGATAAAAGGTATGTCTCAAGTAACGGCATGACTTGAATAAGGGCGGTAAGTGTGGTGACTGGGTTAACGGTGGTGACTTGATTTACACTCGCTAGTAGGGTGGTAACTCAAGAAACATCCCACCCTAATCCTGCCTCATAAACATAACGGACAAGTCACTCCCAAATAGAACCATAACCACAGGCATAGAGGCTAGGATTCACAACACATCACAAAATTGAGGATAGTTACATCAGGTCACAAACTAGCAGATGATTACAACATTACATAACTGCCAAACCACTGAAAATCATGGCCCAGCCAAACTGGCACATAACCTTAACCATCACAGTTTCCATACACCTTTTTTGCATAGTCCCACCTAATCATTATGTGGGACCCACAAAGACTGTGGCTAAAGGGCTATATTAAGTAATTCACTACACTAGAGGCCAGCCCTTGGCTCTTTTAGCCATTGGTCATTTCATACTTGAAGGATTAACTTCCCCCTCCCAATCATTATAACAGTACAAAACAGTTATTAATGATCAGTCCTTCAGTACGGCAAAAACGTCTTCAGGGTGAGGTTAGTCAGGTACCAGCCACTCAGGTGTGCTGCAGGAATCCATCTGATCTGATCAGGTTCTCTAAAAGTCATCTTGGCTTCACCCTTTCTGGCCTCTGATAAAATTTAACTGAGAGAAGATTATTCCCCTACTCTGAGCCTCATGAGGTTATCAGCATAGCAAAACCTTTAACGGACTTTATGTTCAGCAACTGTACTCCAGTCCAGCAGATCCTCCCTTTTAGTCCACTCTTTCATAGTTACTGCTTCTACAATTACCCTGTTAATGTACAGTACCAATCAACAATCACAACTGAATCATACAATCCTATCAACATCTTCCCCCACCATCTCTTTCCCAGATCCATTAGGAAGAAAGAAATCTATTCAGTGGGGATCCTTCCTTTTCCCTCTCATGTAATGTAAGCACACTCATATAAGTGTGTAAGCCAGCCACTTCATGCCTTTATTTCCCTCTGTATTAGATAGACAATGTTTAAATTGCCCATCTCTATCAAACCAGTACTCTGAGATAAGCATGTTCCTTTATCTGAAGAATCTTCTGTACTAGTTGAAACTCTGAGCATTGGCATCCGTAAGCAAAGTCCAGTCCACAGCAAGCCATCAAATTGCAGTTATCAATACCAGCTTACGGTGTCAAACATCTTTCTCTTCATTCTGTTGGGGTCTAGTCAGCTCATCTGTAGCGCCTTTGGTGTAGGTCAATGGGTACTAGCCATAGGATCAGGAGTCCACGCACCTCCCTGCACTTCAGACCAGCCAGCCCTTTCTCTCTGTCTTATCCCCAGCCCCCGTAGGCAAGGTCAAAGGGCACCACCATTAGGCTCAGGAGTCTACACAACTCCCTGCACTTCGGAACAGCCAGCCCTCTCTCTCTCTCTCTCTTATCCCTAGCCTCTGTGGGCTAGGTCAACATGTGCCAAAGGAACATATCCAAAGTCAGCCCATCTCTTCATCACTGTACCTCCCCTACTTCCACTCATCAAGTGAACCCAGGTCACCACAAGTGAGCATACTAGGCTGGGTTATCTCACCAGGTCACTTCAACTTCCAGTCCTAGAAGGGAGTTCTTCTACGAGGCACTGAATTTTCCTCCCTCAATGCACTGAAAGGTAAACCACTAACTTGAAATTCAAAAAGCAAAATAGCCATTATTTTTTTTTTCAGGTCCTTCCTTAATGAAAATCTCCTGTTCTCTCAGCAGTTCCGTGTAGGCCTGCATGTCTTTTCAAATGTAAATTTCCTGTGTGGGGCTGAGGTTTTTGACCTAAGCCCCCAATACTATATACAAAGTGCTACTACATTCAAAGAAACAGCCTGTGTTCCTCTTTTAGCATATACAATCAAGTATTGGCTGAAGGCAGAGTTACACACTCTCTGTTATCTATAATACTCAGGGTTAATTTCCATCATACATGTAGGTCTGTTTTACAATACTAAAAAACTCAAACCAAACCCTTTGCTGTCAAGTTGATTTCAACTCATAGCGACCCTATAGGATAGAGTAGAACTGCCCCACAGGGTTTCCAAGGAGCAGCTGGTGGATTCAAACTGCTGACATTTTAGTTAGCAGCCAAGCTCTTAACCAATGTGCCATCAGGGCTCCTTTACAAACCTAGGTAGGAGAAAAATTCGCTATCCATAGTACATTCAAATAAACACGTAACCTGTTTTAAAACATTACAGTTTCATCTTCTCCACACTTTGACTATCTTCCCATTCTTATGCATATAGCCTTGGGCCTCTGGCTGGGTAGAACAAGAAGACCCAGGCCCCCTATCAATCATCTTGTTTAACCAGCCTGGCTTTTGCCCCAGGCTACTCCAGGAGTGGCTTTTCTTCTCTTAGCTGCCACATAACATCTCTTACTTTCCTTTCAGGCATTACAGATAACAACCAGTAAAAAGCATAAGTGTCACTTCCGCCACCTTTCATTCTTTCTCTTACAAAGTCTTGAGCTTCTATAGTTCTGGAGCCATTGCAACAAACCCCACTTCTGACACCAAATGTAGAAATGGCTTGGGGGCAGAAGCATCTGACCTCTTCTAACTTCATGAGGGGGACAGAAAATCATTATCAGCATCAAGGGCTCAAGGCTGGAGGTCAGACATATCTCCTTCCTTCAACCTTTTTACCAATTCTGACACCAGCCTTCCCTTCCGTGGTACTCTCTACTTCTCTGTTGGGGTTGATAATTCATTGCAATGGCCATACAGAACTCACAGAAAATATTCATGAATATGGGGTTTATTAGAGAAGTAGCAGGCTACAATTCAGGATCAGAAATTACTCAGCCATGCCCGCAGGCAGCCCTCTCTCTCCAGCCCTTTGTCCCTCAGTTTCTCAGCCTGGCCTCTGCCCTGCTTAAGCAAGTGTCATAAATCTCTTTAGCTCCACCAATAAGAGCCCAGGGTCACCCCACCCCACCGTTAAGCCTCGGCCCGCAGACACTCAGCTCTCTTGCTCCATGGGTGGGCATGCCCATTGTAGCCACCTTGCTCCATGGGCTAGGAAGCCCACCACACCATCTCATGATGGTCCCCTGGTTCTGCTGCTGCCAGTTCTCTGACACACTTCCCACCACTTCTCACCATCTTGCACCATCTCCGATGTTACAGCTCTCTGTCTTCTAGGTCTAGGAGGTTCTCAGTGCAGGGATCCTGGGTCCAAAGGATATGCTCCACTCCTAGCTCTTCTTCTTGGTGGTAGTGGGTCTCTCCTCCTCCCCCACTTGCTTCTCTCTCATTGTATCTCTTGTAAGATAAAATGTATGTCTCAAGCAAAGTTATGACTTGAATAAAGGTGGTAACAGTGGTGACTGGGGTAATGGTGGTGACTTGATTTACACCTGCTAGTAAGGCAGTGACTCAAGATACATCCCACCCTGGTCCTGCCTTATTAACATAACGGACAATTCACTCCCAAAGAAGACCATAACCACAGGTATAGATGCTAGGATTTGCAACACATCACAAAATGGAGGATAATTACATCAGATCACAAACTAGCAGATGACTACATCATTACATAACTGCCAAATTACATCATTACTTAACTATCAAACCACTGAAAATCATGGCCCAGCCAAGCTGGCACGTAACCTTAACCATCACAAGCTCCATACACCTTAATTGCATATTCCCACCCAATCATTGCATGGGAGTCACAAAGACTATAGCTAGAAGGGCCATATTAAGTAATTCACTGCACCACAGCATGAATCTCTACTATTCCACTGGCGTAGTTTTCAAACAAATGGAAGATTCCATAGTCGGAAAAGAAAACCATTTTTCAAATCTATTAAAGACAAAATCGTTAATGTCAGTCATGATCAAGAAAATCCAATTTAAGATTTGTCTAAGAGGAATTATCTCCTTTTCTTCAGAAAAAAGACATACCCCATGATGTAATTTGTGACTCATGGCAATGGTTGAAGCAGGAGTGCACGTGGGGATAATATATGTGCATGCTTCTACACAATGCAGGAACACCCCTTAATAGAAAAAGGTTACAAGGTTATCTAGAGATTGTTAAAAAAAAAAAAAAACATTGCCACTGAATCAATTCTGACTCATAGCAACCCTGTAGGACAGAGTAGCACTGCCCCAGAGGGTTTCCAAGGCTGTAATCTTTACAGAAGCAGATTGCCACATCTTTTTTCCATGGAGAGGCTAGTGGGTTCGAACTTCTGACCTTTCAGTTAGTAGCTGAGTGCTTAACCACTACACCACCAGGGCTCCTAAGGGACTGTTAGGTCCATTTTTAGTGGAGTAACTCTTCAGCTGTCCACACTAGGAAATTACAGCCTTGAAGTTAATTATGGCTTTGGAAGCATTACCTGAGAAATTAATTTTATGCTGTGCAAACAGTTAGGTAGATAAACCAGGGAGAAAATGCCACTGATATAGACAAGTAGTTCCTCTAGAGTCCAATGAGACCATCTGTGCCTTTTCCTGAAATTTTTCCTTTGGTTACATTTGAGCTACATCATCCACTAGTGGCAAATGTTCTTATTTCAAAAAGGAACACCAGGGAAGAAGAAAATAAAGTATTTTTTCCTTGTGACTGTCCTTATTAGTGTGTATGTTCAAATGCATCAAACTAATGAAGCAGTGTCATTATGTGGAACAGCTGTATTGAGTATTCTGGAAGAATAAAAAAAAAAGCTATTAGTTAAACACAAGTAGTCATAAAGTAATAATGAAGACAGTCAAGCAATATGTTGACTTCACTAATAACTACTGCATGTGGTGTAAAGGGTGGAATTTTGACACATTCATTTTTTTCTCCCAGAGCAAAAACTACTAAAAGCTATATTCCAACACAGCACACAATGTGAAAACTGCACATTACAAAGTGTGATCCTAACACATTTGAATTCTCTATTTAATTAAGAAACAGGAAAAAAAGCACAGTAACTTCTAATATCAATATGATGCTCAATTCATTTATTTAATCTTAAGGTTAAAATAAATGATATTACCATTTTGCACATTTAACTGAAAACTAATAAAATTTGGAGATAATATAACCCAAATCTTTAAACTTTATTCTCAGAATATGACAGTAGAAAAATTAAACTCAGTTAAACATGCTGTCATGGATTGAATTGTGTCCCCCCAAAATATGGGTCAACTTGGTTAGGCCATGATTCCCAATATTGTACAGTTGTCTTCCATTTTTTGATTTGATGTAATTTTCCTGTGTGCTGTGAAACCTAATCTCTGCCTGTGGTTAATGAGGCAAGATTAGGTTATGTTAAAGAGGATTAGGGTGGGATGCAACACCCTTACTCAGGTCAAAGCCCTGATATGACGTAAGGGGAGTTTCCTTGGGGTGTGGCTTGCCTCACCTTTTACCTTACAAGAGATAAAAGGAGAGAAAAGCCAGCAGAGAGATGGGGACCTCATGCCACCAAGAAAGAAGTGTGGGAGCAGAGCATGTCCTTTGGACCCAGGGTCCCTATGCTGAGAAGCTCCTAGAACAGGGGACGATTGATGACAAGGACCTTCCCCCAGAACTGACCTAGAGAGAAAGCCTTCCCCTGGAGCTGGCACCCTGAATTTGGACTTCTAGCCTCCTAAACTATGAGAGAATATACTTCTGTTTGTTAAAGTCATTCACTTGTGGTATTTCTGTTATAGCAGCACTACACAACTAAGACACATGCCATAAAAAAAAACCAAAACCCACACTGTTAAGTCAAATCCAACTCATAGGAATCCTATAGGACAGGGTAGAACTGCCCCATAGTGTTTCTAAGACTGTAAATCTTTACAGAAGCAGACTATCACTTCCTTCTCCTGCAGGGTGGCTGGTGGGTTTGAACTGCCAACTTTTTAGTTAGCAGCTGAGTGCTTTAACCACTACATTACCAGGGCTCCTAAACATGCATGAGTATTCTAAAATTAAACAGAAATGACAATTACATAATTAGAAAAGGAAAACAAGAAATATTTAAATCCTTCTTGGCATTGTTCCTTAATGTATTCCATTACTAGCTCAATTTTTTCAATTACAATAACCCTACAATCCCCTCTGGTTCCTGTAACCACAGTGTAACCAGTATAGCTATAGCTAAATAAGATCTCAAAACCAAAACTCTCTAAACCTACCACACAGTAGGAATAAGAAGGATTTCTTCTCATTCTACAGACTTGAAATTTCACAGAATTTCTCCCGCAATCACAGAGCATGCTGGAATCCTCTTTCAACTGACCTTTCTTGATATTGATGGAGTAAGTTGAGTGATATTTCTCCAGAAACTAAATCTATAACTAAAACCAAAAAAAAGCACCAAGCCCACTGCCGTCAAGTCAGCTCTGACTATAGCAACCCTATAGCTACTCCCTGAATATTTAAGGAACCAAAATAATCCATTTTTCCATATGCAATAGAATGTACTGCTACCAATCAATCCTTTATACATATGCTAAGCTTCAGCTTCATCACAATGTCTCTTCCGTGTTCTCTTAATATTTACTCATTGTCATGGATCAAATTATGTACCCCCCCAAAAATGTGTGTATCAGTTTGGCTGGGCCATGATTCCCTGTATTGTGTGATTTTCCCATATGTTGTAAATCCTGCCTCCATGATGTAAATGAGGGAGGACAGGTGGCAGTTGTGTTAGTAAGGCAGGACTCAATCTATGAGATTGGACTGTCCTGAGGCAGTCTCTTGAGATATAAAAGAGAGAAGTGAGCAGAGAGACAGGGGGGTCTCATACCACCAAGAAAGCAGCATCAGGAGCAGAGCACATTGTTTGGACCTGGTGTCCCTGTGGGAGAAGCTCCTAGTCTGAGACACATTGATGAGAAGGCTAACAGTGAGTGAAAGCCCTCCCCTGGAGCTGACACCCTGAATTTGGACTTTTAGCCTACTTTCTGTGAGGAAATAAATTTCTCTTTGTTAAAACCATCCACTTGTGGTATTTCTGCTATAGCATCACCAGATGACCAAGACACTCATGAATAAAACTCAAACACACTGCCGTTGAGTCAATTTTGACTCATAGTGACCCTATAAGACAGAGTAGAACTGCCCCATAGGGTTTCCAAGGAGTGGCTGGTAGATTTGAAATGCCGACATTTTGGTTCACAGCCCAGCACTTAACGACTGTACCACAAAACTGTGAAGTAGGTAGCTTATTTATATATAATACTTCGTCCCAAATTCCTCTTTCTTGCCTCACTTTCTCCTTCCACTACAACCCTAGCCTCCTCCAAACCTTATATTCTTCCCTGAATGTAAGAGTCCCATTACCTCAACTTGATATCAGTTTAATTCATTCAATATTTATTGAGCACTTACCACATGCCTGGCACTAGACACTGGAGTGAGTATGCTTTTCCCTTCCCGTCTCTCATCCATAAAAATAAACTTCTGTTCTGTGTTCCATTCCCTCAAGGTCCTATTCCTATTATTTTGATAGTTATTCATGCTCAGATGTTAATATGCTACCTTTCAAGTTAAATACTGTACTTAAAATTGATCTGCTGAGTTTTAAGCAACCCAGTAATTAAGTTGAAATCTCCTGTCACTGGGATTTTCGGGGCCACAAAGTGTTTCTTAGCATGGGTGCTAAGAAACTTAACAGAATGGGTCAATGCAAGAGATGCTAGGACTGAAATTTGGCAGGCCTACAGAAATGAGGTAGACACTATGAAGACTGACTAACCTTCAGGTAAGTAAAAGAAAAAAAAAAAGAAACATTCCAGAAGGTTTCAGGAGAATACAGTAGCCTGCAATTGACACTCTTTTTTTCCAAATTCCTTTGTGGGTTCTTGTTTTTTCCCAGACCAAGCTCAGTACTTTCTCCCCTTCTCTTCTTTATTTTTGCTTATTCTCTTGGTAATTTCTTTCAGACTCATAACTTTAAATATCATCTATATAGCAATGACTTCTAATTCATACCTCTAAGCCAGATCTATCTCTTGAACTCAAGACTTGTATAATCAATATCTCACTCTTTAGTTCCACTTGGATATTATATCATTCATGGTCCTGACAAGAAACAGAGGGCAGACTAAAATTAGGATACTTTGAAGAAGGTTTATTTATAAAGTGACTATTTGCAAAGGTCTAGGCGGGGTGTAAGGGAATCACAGAAGATAGTGCAGTGACTCTGGATTAGTAGCAGCAGAGCTATTAAGACCTACAGGCCCAAAAGATAAGGAGAAAGAGTTACTAGAACCTGGAAGAACAGAACTGTGTAGATGGGGCCACCAAGAGGATGGTGTGACATTCAGTGAAGTAACACAAAGAACTTGAGGGAAACCTGGGAGGAAGCCAGGAGAATAGATTCATGATTTCACTCTCCTTCCTCCCTCCAGTCTTTGAGCTTCCCATTGGTTGAGCACAACAGGAAGCCAAAGGGTCAAAGGGAGTCCATCAATGAAATAATTATAGATTAGCCTCCTGGGGCAGAAAGCAAAGTAGTTAAGAGTAGAAAGGATCTTGGGGAACAAAGGTAAGCTATTCTACATTGATGTGTAATAAGCATCTCAAAATTAATATTTCCAAAATTAAGCATTTTCCCCAAAAAGCTGCTCCATCTTCAGCTTATCCTTCTCACAGGATGGTCACACCATACTTCCAGTTGCTTAGGCCAAAATCCTTGGGGTCATTCTTCACTCCTCTATTTCTCACACACTTACATTCGCTCTGTCAGGAACCTGTGGTCTCTACATTCAAAATATATCCAGAATCCTACCACACCCCAGCACCTTTGCAAAATCATTACTTTTTGACTTAATTTTTGCAACAACAAAAGCAATATTGTACAAATATTTTTGTGGTCAACTTTTACGAAGCACCTCTGAATCCATCTATGTATGTATGTGAATGTGGTCCCTAGTTTTAGGACTTAGATTAAAAATTACATGTAATTCTGTTTTTTGCATGATATTCCTGTCCCTATCTGTTACCTATCTTTTTTTAAATTTTTTTAGTTAGTACAGGTGAAAGATTGGGAACTGCCCTCAACATATACTGCAAATTTCATACAAACTTGAAAAGGTCCAGGAAAATTACACATCTGATCTAGCAAGTCTGCAATGATAAACAAGCAATCTGAGGCAGCTTACTAAAAATAAAAGTAAATAATCCTTTTTTGTAAACCATGCTAAGCTTTGCCTATTTAAGTCAGTTTTGACAAAGAAAATCTGACTATAACAGTAAAAATATGTGGATGTATTTTGAAACTGCTCCAGCCCCAGAAAATACCAAGATAATTAGCAAGTTTACAAACTGGGCTGTACTACCTTTTCTGAAATGTAAACTTAACAAAAATCTTCCACGTTTTACAGTTTATCTATTTTTGGAAAGCAAGTTGCTCTAGGTCTCTCAAATTTAAGTAAAATAATCAATAACTTTTTTCAGAAAAAACAGCTATCAGACCAAATGCTCATTAAATTGGGTATTTAAAGGCAAAATTATATTAAACAAAAAAAAAAAAGAAGATCCATAGTCTACATATGTTGGCATGTCACATCAAATGTGGCCTTAATAGCTTTCAGTATCCAGTAAGATTATTAAGTTTTTAAACTTAGACTGAAACTGAAACTGAGGTCAAGAAAGGAAATGGCCTTTAGAAGTTAGCTACCAGCATCAGTCCGTCTGAAATTTAAAATAGAAAATGAAGATACCACCTCCTAGGAAAGTGCAGGATTATGTCAGCTGACATCTTCACCAAGACACATCAAACTCCTTTCATATTCATGTGTTCATCAGCAATGTTCTGACAGCTCCTTTATTCTTCTCCGTTATCTGTTTTCTATCCTCAACGTATCTAATTTATTTAAAGAAATACTGAAAATGTAATAAAATGTAGGTTGAACCTCGAATTTTATTACTATAATCTTTGGGCTGATTTTCTATCAGATTATTTCTCCTCCCCTAAGCACTGTAGAAACCCAGTCAAATAATCAGCAGTTTATTTCATTAATGTTACATATGTTCTTATTATTATAAAAATATTAATAATAGTAGTAGCTAAATTTATCGACTGCCTATATCTCTTGGCCATAGTACAAATCAATTTAAATACATTAACTCATTTAATTGTTGTCATGGATTGACTTGTGTCCCCCCAAAATATGTGTCAACTTGGTTAGGCCATGATTCCCAGTATTGTGTGGTTGTCCTCCAATTTTTTTATTGTAATTTTCCTATGTGTTATAAATCCTAATCTCTGCCTGTGGTTAATGAGGCAAGATTGGATTATGTTAAGGAGGATTAGGGTGGGATGTAACACCTTTGCTCAGGTCACATCCCTGATCCAATGTAAGGGGAGTTTCCCTGTGGTGTGGCCTGCACCATCCTTTATCTTACAAGAGATAAAAGGAGAGGGAGGCAAGCAGGGGTTAGGGAACCTCATACCACCAAGAAAGCAGCACCAGGAGCAGAGCACATCCTTTGGACCCGGGATCACTGTGCTTGAGAAGCTCCTAGACCAGGGGAAGACTGATAACAAGGATCTTCCTGCAGAGCTAACAGAGAGAGCCTTCCTCTGGAGCTGGCACCCTGAATTTGGACTTTTAGCCTCCTAGACTGTGAGAGAATAAATTTCTCTTTGTTAAAGCCATCCACTTGTGGTATTTCTATTATAGCAGACCTAGATGACTAAGGCAATAGTCATAACAACCCAGTGAGGTAGATGTTAATTCCCCCACTTATTTAAAAAAGCCTTTAAAGTGGAGTTAACTATCAATACGCTGCTTGAGAAAAGTGCTTGTTTATCTTCATGAGGGCATGGTTAGAATGATGATTTATTAATGATGAGGATTTCCATTATTCCTCCTTCTACAAAGAAACTATTTGCCCAAGGGGTATACACTCTTTCTAAATGAGTGACAGAATGGTAAAACATCCACATTTTAACAGGTGAGTCACTACTAACAGAGGCTCTGAAAGAAAACAGTTCAGAAGATTGTGGTGTTCTAAGTCTCCTCAGGGAGCAATACCTCCACTTGGAAATCTAATTTCAGTTTCCGTTACTAAGGAAGAGGAGCAAAACATGACAGTACAGGTTGTGGCAGAAAACGAAGGAGAAACAGGGTTGTGAATTCTTAATTAATGGGACGCTCCGGGATGCTGGGGCAAGCTTTAAAAAGCCGCTGTGGAAGGCTGCATTTAGAATAGATACAGAAGCCACTCACTGCTATCACTCACTTCAGGGAGGTAAAAACACAGTTTCCAAAGTTCTTGTCAGTGGTGAGAAGTGAAATTATTTCCTCTGGAAACCCTGAATCTATGTCTTTGAAATCATTTTCATACTATTAAATGATGTGGTTAATGGTATGGTTCAGTGGTCCTGGAACTCAGTTTCAGAGACTAATTCAAAACGTGTGCTCAAGAAATGAAACAGAAAGAAACAATCCTAACTAAAGACCTAATGATTTCAGCTAATATTAAATTCCCAGAGGAATCAAGGAGCTTTAGGTGAATGTAACATAAAGCTTCCTTTCTCCTAAATCATTGGATTTAATAATTTTGTGATGATCTCTTAAGTATGTGTCAACAGGTATATATTGAAAATTTACAAAGTGTCAGGCACTAGGCTAGGCACAAGAGCTACTAGGAAGAAAGGCACATCCCTGGCATTTGGTTGGAATGAGTACCAAAACTTCCTCTGGTGAGCCACAGAAACCAGAAAGCATTTAAAAGTAGTGATTTAAGGCAGTAACCAGCACTTGCAATCAATAGTGTTATAACTCCCCCAGGAATGCGCATGAAATATAAATGTTTATAAGGATAGGAAATTTGAATTTTTAAAAATGTACACCAAGAGTGGCATCTGGGGCCTTAAAAGCTTGCAAGTGGCCATCTAAGATGCATCAATTGGTCCCAGTCACCTGGAGTAAAGGAGAATGAAGAACACCAAAGACACAAGGAAACTATTAGCCCAAGAGACAGAAAGGGCACATAAAACACAGACTTCATCAGCCTGGGACCAGAAGAACTAGATGGTGCCCAGCTATCACCAATGACCGTCCTAACAGGGAACACAACAGACAGTCCCAGATGAAGCAGGAGAAAGGTGGGGTGCAGAATTCAAATTCTAGTAAGAAGACCAGGCTTAATGGTCTGCCTGAGACTGGAGGAACCCCAGAAAGCATTGCCCCTGGATTCTCTATCAGCCCAGAACTAAAACAATTTCCCAGGCCAACTCTTCAGACAGGGATTCGACTGGACTGTGGGACATAAAGTGATACTCGTGAGGAGTGTGCCTCTTAGCTCAAGTAGATACAAGAGACTAAATGGGCAGCTTCTGTTGGAGGTGAGATAGGAAGGCAAAGAGGGTTAGGAGCTGGTTGAATGGATGTGGGGAATCAGGGGTGGAAAGAAGAAGTGTGCTGTCACAGTATGGGGAGAAATTAGAGTCACATAACAATGTATGCATAAATATTTGTATGGAAAAAAATTTTAAAAAGTTATTACAATAAAAATCAGCAAATATCTAGAAAAAAATATATACACCAAGCTGTATTTTGCAAATAATATTGTTTAACGATGCATGAAAATTAATTGGAGACTGTTTACAATCACAGTTGCCTTCAGTTTTGATAGCTTGCTACAGGAATTAGCCTTGGTCAGTATAACTCTAATATACTAGCAAATATTTACTAAGTAATCGCATCGATTGGAATCATGATAGGGGTTAGAGAAACAAAGTGGAAAGACATATCACCTACCAAGGAGCTCAGAGTCCAATGGGAAAGACAGGTAAGTAAACTCATGATTACAGTATACCATGATAACTGCCACAATAGATATACCCACAAGCCACTGTGGGAGCCAAAGCAGGGGACTCTACCACCAGGGGGCAAGTAACTAAGAGACAGTTCTAGCTCAGTATTAAAAATGCCAAACCAATAATCAGAACTGTCCACCAGAAGAACAGGTGATCTTGGGATAGAAGGATCCTTCAAGGCTCAAGAAACATGAAGGAAGAGGCCAGAAGTCAACAACATTGTAGAAAAACACTAAAGAGACAAAACTGTATAATCAGGGCTGTTTCTAACTCTGGACTCCAGGTTTCTATTTTCCTCTGCTATAGTTATATGGCTTTATAAAAAGTGGACTCTGGTGGCCCCTCTTTGAAGATTCTTAGGCACAGATTTACCCACAAAGGGGGTTATGGAGCTCCTCCTCCTGGAAAGATCTCTGCTAGGGCAGCTGGGCTCCCCATCATCAGACACCTAGGCAGCTTCATCACAGTTGTATCTCTTTTGTAGTACGACTGTTCTAAAGATCAGAATTGTTATCATCCCCATAAACTTTACATTATTTTCCAGCCATATTTAATTTTTGAGGTACCTAGCACTTGGTCTTCATGCTCCAGTAGTCTCTGCCATGTGGCATAGTCTTAAAATAGCTTTTTTCCTCATGTTCATTCTGCCATGGATTTTCTTTAATCACAACCCAAAGCCCTCATCCTTCAGGAAGTTTTCCAAGTGACCACATTTGTTCATGGCCTCCACCACACACTGATCACACATATGTGAAAGCCTGAAAACATGGATAGAAGGATACTTCTCTCCCAAAACCAAAAGTAGAAGAGGAATTTTTTTCCTAGACCTGTTCATTTCTAATGATAATAAAACAGCATTTATTGAGTGGTCCCTCTAGTCTAACATTCTGCTGTGGGCTTTATAGGGATAACCTCATTTGACCTGCACAATAATCTTATGTGTCAAACACTATCAATATTATCACTTGACAAAGTTAACAGTGAGGTGAGGTGAGTACCTTGCCCAAGATTGTTCATTTCATAAGCAACAGAGCTGGGGTTTGAACCAAATCAATACAGGTTCAGAGGTTGTACAGTTTAAGAGAACTATGTACTTAACAACTGCTCTACTCTTCCTCTCCAATGTATGACAGTTCTTACTGTTATGACTCATGTGGGTACATAAGGTAAGGGATCTGCTAAGTAGCTCTGTTTATAGGGAACAAACTACAGAAGATAGGGTGGGGGGAGTTCATCGCTAGATTAGCAATGATAATCCCATAGATTAGGTACTAGATATAGTCCAGGCACGGACCTATTTGAAAGAGGGATTAAAAACTACCCTTAAAACTCAACAATAAGAAAACCTACAACCCAGTTACAAAATGGGCAAAAGATGTGAACAGACACCTCACCAAAAAAGATATACAGATACAAATAAGCATATGAAAAGATGCTCAATATCATATGTCATTAGAGAACTGCAAATTAAAACAATGAAATACCACTATACACCATTTGGATCCAAGCGCTGATATCACCAAATGCTGACAAAGATGTGGAGCAACAGGAACTCTTATTCATTTCTGCTGGGGATGCAATATAGTATAGCTATTTTGTAAAACAGTTTAACAAAGCTAAACATAGGCTTACTACATATGTGATTTAGCAATCACACACCTAGATATTTAATGTGTTAAAAATGTATGTCCATATAAAAATCTGCACACAAATGTTTATAGTAGCTTTATTCATAATTGCCAAAAATTGGAAGTAAGCTAGATGTCCTTCAATAGGTGAATGAATAAACAGAATTTTGGTGCATCTATACAAGAGTATTATTCATCAATTTAAAAAATGAGCTATCACACTCTGAAAAGATATGAAGGAATCTTGAATGCATAGTGCTAAGTGAATGAAGCCAGTATGAAAAGTTACATACTATATAATTCCAATTATATGACAGTCTCAAAAAGGCAAAACTATATAAACCAGTTGCCATGGAGTCAATTCCAACTCATCAGGAACTCGTGTGTCAGAGTAGAACTGTGCTCTCTTTATGGGGTTTTCAATGGTTGATTTTTCAGAAGTAGATAGACAGAGCTTTTTCAGAGATAGTGAAAAAAGATCAGTGGTTGCCAGGGGTTGAGGGGGAGGAGGAAAAAGATGAATAAGTGGAGCACAAGGTGTTTTTTAAAGCAGTGATACTATTCTGTATGATATTGTAATGACAGGCACATGACATTTTGCATTTGTCAAAATCTGTAGGACTGTACAACACAAAGAGTGAACCCTAATTTAAACTATGGAGTTTAGTTTATCCAATATTGATAATAAAGTATCAGTATCGGTTCATCAGTTATAACAAATATACCACACAAATGTAAGTTATTAATAAAGGAGAAACCGTGTGCAGAGGGGAAGGAGGCATATGAGAGCTCTCTACTCTTTGTGCAAGTTCTCTATGAACCTAAAACTGCCCTTAAAAAAAGTCTAGTTAAAAAAAAAATAGATCCACTCTATGCTACAAACTTCAGAAAACTAAGCAAAAGACCTGTAATCCAAGAAAGACTGATACAAAGTAGTATCTAAATACATAAAATATGTGAACCCTTTCTGATGTGGAGATATGGCAAGGGAGAGAGAGCGAAGATCACCGTATGTGAAGGATTACTGCCTTTCAAAACTACACAAAGTGCCTCCATAGCAGTATATCTCGCCTGCATCATTATTATGAGCTACTTAAACATTATAGCCCCAGTGGTATTTTACTCTGATGTTATTATCCATTCATCTGTTTTTCTCTCCAGATTTTATAACTACTAAAAAAAAAATCCCCATTTGACTAAATTGTAAGAAATTAGAGGAAAGAGTTCATTTTTTGTTCATTTGTTTTTGTATCTTTCAAAATTTCTGGAACAGTATTTTGGCTATGATAAGCATTTAAAAAATACATGTTGAAATTATTTCTATTAAAAATTTAGATGCCTTTCCTGTAAAAAAATACTTTCCCCAAAATCTTTTGAAAGAAATTAAACAGGAAATGGAAAAATTTATCTGAATCAGACTTACTAAAATGGCATATAGCAAAGAAGTGAACGTATTAGTAATTCTGAAAAGATCAAGGTGAAGGAAGTTTTAACATTTAGAGAAGAAATAGTCACTGGGAAGTAGAAAATGAATCAGAGAATGCAAAATTCCTTTCAGAAGGATGCAAAGGAGACAGAGCTTTAAAAATGCAAAGTTGCAGTGGAAACAAGATGACTTTTGGTAAAGCTTTTGAGCCTAACTCCTGGCACAAACTCAAACTGGAGCCTGGCTTTCAGGAGACGATTTCTCTTGGCATCTACGCTGCTGTATTCTCACACTCCTTAGAGCCACCTGTTGTATCATGCACCTGCCTGCTCTCAGGGGATTTACTACAATCAAGAGTTTGCAAGTATTTTCTAGCTGCCTTAGTTTAGCCTCCTCTTGTCAAAATAGGTTTAAAAGAGAGAAGGAGAGAAAACTGGATACAATTGTCTGCTTTAGTTCCCCATGACTTTTAACAAATTTTATGAAATTTCTGGTCCCCTCCGCTCCCGACAATGATTCCTTTCTCACTTTCCTCCTACAGATTCAAAGGTAGCTAGTATAACTACCATTATGCAGCGTTAGCAATCCATTCTCTGAAAAGAAAAATTGCAGTAGCCAGATAAGTTGGCGATACTGTTGAGCTTTTGTTCCATCTTCACATGACGTAACACTCATCTTCAACAGTGTACTTTGCAAAATGAACTTTTTATCATGCCACAGCAAGCATAAACTACCAATTGAGGGAGCCAGGCCTTTTCTGGAAAAAAGAGACTTTTCCTTTGCTTTGAATATTATGTAGGATTTGGGAAACAATTACAAGCATAAATACGAGTAAAGTGTGACTTCTTCATATCCTTACAAGCAAATATATAGACCTATTCTCTCTCTTTTTTAAATCATTACTAGCATTGGTTAAGAGCATATCTCTGTTTGGCAAGCTATAAAGCAGCGATGTCATTCATGATTACCTTTTAAGTGTTATTTTTTACGATTAAAACATTGTGATGTCAATGTTTATAAAAAAAAAAAAAAGAGGTTTGAAACTATTTCAATGTTCATCCTGAAAAAGCATTCCTTCTAGTTTACGAGTCCCTGGGTGGTGCAAATGGTCACTATGCTTGGCTGCTCACTGAAAGGTTGGAGGTTAGAGTCTACCCAGACATGCCTCAGAAGAAAGGCCTGGTGGTTTACTTCCAAAAACCCATCCATTCAAAATCCTGTGAAACACAGTTTTACTCTGACACACATGCGTTGCTATGAATCATAATCAACTAGATGGCTACTGGATTTTCTAGGTTACAAATGGTCAAAATGAGACAGATCAACATACGGCCCACAAGTAGCCGCAGAATTCCAAAAAGTCAGTTTGGTTGATTTAGAGCAAGAGTTGGCAAACTTTTTCTGTTAAGAGACAGAAAGTAAATATTTTAGTCTGTGGGCTACATGGTCTGTGTTGCCACTCCTCAACTCTGCTGTTGTAGTATGAAAGCAGCCACAGATGATACATAAACAAATGGCATAAGCACATTCCAATAAAGCTTTAGTCACAAAAATAGGCAGCAGGCCAGGTTTGGTCCATGGGCCATTGTTTGCCACCAATGGCTTAGAGGCAAAAAGACAGCTGGCAGAAATAGGACGTAAGGGTCACCTTACATGGCAAGAGAAAGGATGCTTCCCGGCCCAAGTGAAAATAATAAAGGGAAAAAAGCATAGGGTTTTGAGCTGTAGCTAATATTTATGTGATATATCTGGTATATTTCTTAGATTTTACTTGATGTTATCCATATAGGCAATGGTTAAATGGTTTTTTTTAAGGTGAAAATTTTATCTATGAAGAAACATTACCACAACAAAAAGTCATTGTGGTCGGTGCTTATACATCATAATGTACAAATGTGTATAGCAGCTTTATTCATAATAAACTAAAACTAGAAGCAACCCAAATGACCATCAACAGATGAGCAGATAAGCAAATTGTGGTACATACATACAATAGAATATCACTTCATAAATAAAAAATAAAAACGT
The DNA here is from genome assembly GCA_030035585.1 of Dugong dugon. NCBI lineage: Eukaryota > Metazoa > Chordata > Mammalia > Sirenia > Dugongidae > Dugong > Dugong dugon. Next base: position 51,176,512 of record CM057472.1, read on the forward strand.
ACAAGCTACTGATATATGCAAAAATATTAAATGCAAAGAAACAAGACAGAACTTTTTGGAGCGATGGAAATGTTCCATATTTTTATTGGGATGGTGGTTATGCAGAGATATAAAAGTATAAAATTCATCTAACTGCACACTTTGCTGTATGTAAATTATACTAATACATTTGATTTTAAAAGAAAAAAGAGAGGACCATTATAACAGGAGTCCGTCCAATTACTAACTATATCCAACCTCAGAAAAGTTTTAATCCTCTCATTTAGCATTATGTAAAGATTTCAGCCTAGAAAAACCTATGGGGCAGTTCCACTCTGTCACATAGGGTCACTTTGAGTCGAATTCAACTCAATGGCACCTAACAACAACAAAAAAGCAGCCCCAATAATCATCGCCAATTCTGCTTATCATCTCCCCCGTGCTACTTGCTAGTTGTCTGCAACTATTATGGTTTCTGAGTCAGAACTGACTCGACAACAATGGATTTATCATGGTTACACTTCACACCTTCAAAGAAACTAAACTGCAGGACAGATGGGAACGACTGGAACAACTCCCCATAAAGAGAACAATGAAAAAGCGATATCTATGCTACAAGCCACCCCTGAGCTCTTCACTGTGGGACCCCCTAACTCAGAACAGGATCCAAGAAGGTAATATAATGTGCGAACAGACTCAAAATAAGATGACAGAGTGATAGGGGCCTATAACAAGGAAATTTGTCAAATAATTTTAAAATCATTAACATTGTCCTGTCCAAAAATATCAAGCATTTTCTATATGCTAATAAGAAATTTAACATAAATACATTTTAAAGACTGACTTTCAGGAACGCTCAGTCCACAGAAATGCATAAAGTAGCCGACAAGATTCCCATTAGATTACATTAACTATGGATTTATAAGTTATTAATAAAGCCCTCAATGGAAAAATTAAAAGATTTTATGAAAGTGGTAGGAAAAGGGAATTAAGTGAGAGTAGGAAAAACAAAGTTGGAGGCAGTCCGATTTGTGGTCTGCACCAAGGCAATGAGTCAATCCAGTTCGTGGTCTGCACCAAGGCAAAGAGGAGAATAGGAGTAAATTAAAATGTAGGACGAAAATGAAAACAAAGAAAGAACATTTCTGTCCTGATTTTGTACTTGTCTTAATGATTTGGACATTTCATCTCTGCTATATCATGCCTCTCTTATTTCACTTCAGGAAGTACACACACACACACACACATGTACACACACACACATGCACACACACATCATCTTTCCAAGCATAGCATGAGTTTGCAATTCAATTTCCCGGTGATCTCTGATTCCCTGCTGCTGACAATGGTTACATCACAAAATCCTGTTTCATCCACAATAGGAGGGCTTAAGATGCATCACTTTGTTTTCAGAAACTGCAGCACATTTGTAGGAGCAACTAACCCAGAAAATTAAGTAGAAGTTCAAGGTTATATAAAGAACAGGTGGATGCCATGGAGGCAAACACAGATCCATTAATAACCGAGAACAAAACGCCACAGGTGAAACAGAAACCCTTGTTAAGCACCCCAGGTCAAAACCCAGTTTCTTTTTAAATATCAGAAAGTCACGTTTGTGTTTGTTTCCATGCAATCCTTTTTTTGTATATAGATCTTATTTAGTTTGCACTGTGGATCTTTCAGGAATTCATTTATTCCACACAATTATGGAGCCATTTAGTTGTACATCCAGATTTTATAGACACTGTACTAGACACAGGTAACACAGAAATGTGTAGGAAACAGTCTCTGCCACTGAGAAGCCAGAAATAACCACAAGCATCCCTGACTAGCTAGAGCAAAAAGTCTATGCTCTAACCATCTCCCCCAGACAGCTTAAGAAAACTGAAATATTCCAGTTTACAAGATTCAGGAGCTGCCGAGGGATCCTTTTACACCTTAGACTGGAGATAGAGAGCAGAGCTCATTGGTATGAATTAGGGAATAATTGAGGTACCTTGTCAAACCCTAGTAAGACATTTGTAGGACCTTAAGGATGAAAGCCAAATCTTACTGAGATGAAAAAAAAGAGTTTTAGGTAGTTTCAGCCACTTGTTTGCACAATCTGTGCTGCTGGCATTTTTACAGAACAGAGCAGAAGTTGAGTACCAAGTTAAGGAAAGCGGTGGGAGTTTTTAAGGAGAAACACAGTGGTGGGTTCCTGGGTGAGTCAGTGAGCGAACCAAGGTTAAGAGTCAAAAAAAAAAAAAAAACAACCCAAACCCATTGCCATCGAGTCGATTCCAACTCATAGCAACCCTATAGGATGGAGTAGAACTGACCCCATAGAGTCTCCAAGGAGTGCCTGGTGGGTTCGAACTGCCTACTCTTAGGTTAGCAGTCGCAGCACTTAACCACTACACCACCAAGGTTTCCAAAGTAAGAGTAACTACTACTTATTAAACGTTTATGACTCTGTGTTTGCTGAACATGGATTATCTCATTAACTCATCATAAAAAATTATATGAAGAATGCACTATTAATTATTAATTGGCAAAGAAACCAAGCTCCCCATAGTGTTTGTATTTGGATTCAGCCCTGGTGGTGCAATGGTTAAGCACTGGGTTGCTAACCAAAAGGTTGGTGGTTGGAACCTACCCAGAAGCTGCATAGGAAAAGACCTGGAGATCTGCTTCCATAAAGATTACAGCCTAGAAAACCCTCTGGGGCAGTTCTAGTCTGTCACATGGGATCATCATGAGTCAGAATCAACTAGATGGCACCTAACAACAAGTACTATTATTTTGGGGGTTTTGATTTTGCTTTTTGCTTGCAGGTCCTGGGGAAACTCAGGCTGAAGTATCACTGTTTAAGGAACCCACACTACTTACACAACAAAACAAACTGGTGAGTTTGTTTACAATTCAAAGGAAGAAATGACATTGCCTTCCCCAAATTTACTCTATAAATTAAATGAACAATACAATGCTTCTAGGTGCTTACCCCTGAAGATTAACTCTCAGAGAAACTAAACAGGAGTTTTTAAACATACTAAGCTTCTTCATTTGTTCTGACAAAATCGTTTTGATTCTCCTAGAATCCAGATTTCTCGGTTCATGGAACTGGGGTGACCCACCCATGCCATCTGTCCTTAGGTATCCTTTCAAATCTTGAGACTTTAAGGAACTGTTTTCCTAAAGTCATCTTCAAGTCAAACAATAGCCTAGTAGGTAGCTTAGTAGGGATTGTTTTGCCTTAGGCATTAGGCTCTTTTACAGAGTTATCTAGGTGCAGCGGGTTTCTAGGAGCAGGAACCCCAGGGTCTGACTGCAAAATGTATGGCATGTCCTTAGTGACTCTGTTTCTCCAATGCCTGGAACCCTGAACATGTTCTGATGCTATCTCCTGAGAAATTAACATGACAATGACCTATATAACCCAGGTTGATGCTGCTCGATTTGAAGAATCATATCTACTCACAATAAATATATTCTGTTACACTAATTTCTGGTGTTTCTCTAAGCATTTAAGTTTTTGACACTTCTCAGTATTATGTCAAGAGACGGAGTCTATATAGGTTTAAACTTAAATTGGGCCTTTTCCTCATCTTTGTTGACTGGGCACCTATGATCATAGAATGTAAATATCCTCATCTCACCCACACATTCGTTACATTTCCAAAATTCTTTCCTTCTAAACTTTATCCAGAAGGACGCAACAGAAGGAAATACTGCCTGGTCCTGAGACATACTCATGATCGTTGTTGTGCTTGAGCCCATCGTTGCAGCCACTGTGTTAATCCGTCTCATTGAGGGTCTTCTTCTTTTTCGCTGACCCTCTAGTTTACCAACCATGATGTCCTTCTCCAGGGACTGGTCCCTCCTGATAATATGTCGAAAGTACATGAGACGGAGTCTTGCCATCCTTACCTCTAAAGAGCATTCTGTCTGTACTTCTTCCGAGACAGATTTGTTCATTCTTTTGGTAGTCCGTGGTATATTCAGTATTCTTTGCCAACATCATAATTCAAAGGCATCAATTCTTCTACCGTCTTCCTTATTCATTGTCCAGCTTTCACATGCATAGGAGGTGACTGAAACCACCATGGCTTGGGTCAGGCTCACCTTAGTCCTTAAAGTCATGTCTTTGCTCTTTCACACTTTAAGAGGTCTTTTGCAGCAGATTTGCCCAATACAATACCTCCTTTGATTTCTTGACTGCTGCATCCATGTGACTTAATTGTGGATCCAAGTAAAATGAAATCCTTGACAACGTCAATCTTTTCTCAATTTATCATGATGGTATGTATTAGTCCAGTTGTGAGGATTTTTGTTTTCTTTATGTTGAGGTGTAAATCCATACTGAAGGCTGTAGTCCTTGATCTTCATCAGTGCTTCAAGTCCTCTTCAAATCCTCTTCACAGATTTGTAGTAAGGATAAAATAATATACATAAAGTGCTTACCTAAAAGTATATTTTTATTTTGCAAGCACTCAGTAAGAGTTACTCTCAGCATCAAGTGAAATGGGGTTGAGAAGGAAGATGCATCCACCCTCCACTGTCTGCTTTTATCATCGAGACTGGCAAGTTGGAGACACTGTAAATGGACACACTAAAGTTCACAATAAAGTAGTTAAAGACAAATTGGTTTCAAAAACATATGGGAAGAGTCCAGCAAGATGGCACTCTAGGCAGAAGCACCACGCCATCCCTCCACAGCAAAGATCCGAAAAACTAAGCCAAACAGAGAATCAACAATCCTGAAACCCTAGAACATCAAATGAAGAGATAAAGAACTCAGCCAAGCACCAAAAGGAGTGAGAAACTGACAGAGAACGGAGAGCAAAGAGAGATTCATGCAGAGGTCCACTATCAGCTAATGGAGCATGGATCCACTATCTTGGACTCCTATCAGAGACCAGCAAATAGGGGTATGAGAGAGCAGCCTCACGGAGTGTCCAGTGGGAGACAAAACAGCCGGTAATTTGTGGTGTGCGCTTTCCCACCCCCACCCCTCTTTGCCCCGGCTCGGGACCCTCTGCTTCCCATGGCCGCGGTCTCTTGGCTGGGGGGCGGGGGCTGCTTGGATTCCGAGCCCCCGGGTGGGCAGGTCTCTGGGTGCCGTTTGTTGGCTGCTGGTGTTGCTTTTTTTTTTTTTTTCTCTGCTTCTTTTGATTTCTCACTTGCCTCTCGCCGCCTCCCCCTCCTTTTGCTCGGGTGCCTGGCTCCAAGCACCATCTTTGCTTCTTCCTGCAGGGCTGGGGGGCTCCATTCGGGTGTGCAGCTGCTTCACTGTCTGGGCTGCCGCACTGGTGGGATCCTGGGGCTTTTGTTCGTTTGTTCCTCTGCCTCCCGCGGCCACGGTCTCTTGACCGGGGGTCGCCAGCTGCTTGGATTCCGTGCACCTGGGCAGGCGGCTCTCTGGGTGCCATTTGTTGGCTGCTGGTGTTGCTTTTTTTTTTTCTGCTCCTTTTGGTTTCTCGCTTGCCTCTCGCCACCTCCCCCTCCTTTCACTCGGGTGCCTGGCTCCATGCACCATCTTTGCTCCTTCCTGAGGGGACCCAGAGCACCAGCAATTTGTGATATACGCTTTCCCACTCTCCACACTTCTTCACTCACACTCGCCCTCCTCTGTTTTCCACGGACACAATCTCTTGTCCAGAAACACCAGCCTGCACTGGCTGGCTCTCTGAGTGCCATTTGTTGGCTGCTGGTGTTGCTTTTTTTTTTTTCTTTCTGCTTCTTTGGATTTCTTGCGTGCCTCTCGCCACCTCCCCCTCCTTTCACTCGAGTGCCTGGCTCTCTGCGCCATCTTTGTTTTTTCCTGAGGGGCTGCGGAGCTCCATTTGAGTGTGGAGCTGCTTCCCGGTCTGGGCTACTGCGCTGGAGGGATCCTGGGGCTTTTGTTCGTCTGTTCATTTTGAATTGTTTGTCTCTTTTCTTTTCCTTTTCTTGAGTTGGGAGGCCTTTCTGGCCAGGTGGAGCTGCGTGCCAGGGAGACTCCCCATCGGCTTCTATAGACGTGCAGAGGGATCCCTGAACACATTTCTTTTCTCGTTGGCTTTTTTTTTTCCCCCCCTATTTTTCTGGGGGGCCTTTCTTGTTCCTTTTTTTTTTTTTTTTTTTTTGATATGTTTTGTTTTCTTTTCCCTCTTTTTCCCTTTTGTCTTTCTTCATTGCTCAATTTCTCATCTCTCTATCTCTTCCTTCTCTTTCTGATCCCTGAACACCAGGCGTTGTATGCCTCTGCACCTTCTGGCTAGGCTGTGCTGTGAAACCTGAGAGCGACTTCCCCAGACCTCATAGCTGCATCGGTGGGATCCCTGGGAACTTTCCGGTTCTTTAACCTTTCTGATTTTTATTTGTTCATTCTTTTCTTTCTCTTCCCCCTTCTGTATTTCTCCATTACATAGTCTCTCATCTCTCCATTCCAACGGCAAGCTCCCCTAGTATTCTTTTCTGTTGATATGTTTTTTGGATCCTGTTCCTCTCTCCTCTCTCCCATATCCAGCTTAGCTTCACACATAACCATCTCCCCATGCACTTGACATCACACCACCAAGCTGTGCAGGCATGGCCTATTGGAACCTGCCCAGCACTGATTACCAACTGCCCTGGTGGCTGCGGTGAGTGCCACAAACAACCCGTCCCAGTGGCTCCTCTTCAGCTAGACCTGCCCTGCTGTACCACATATGAGTGACTGAAGTGGCCAGTTGGAGAAGGAGGTGAAAAGTATTGAGCGCACACACGAGCAAACAACAAGTGGCATGCAGTCTGCCTGCTCAGACATACTCAAATTTTTTTTTAAAAAAAGGGACGAAACAAATAAATCTACAATCAATAAACGAGAGAAATATCTACGGAATGCCCTGAAAACAGCAAACAATATCAAAACATTTACAAAAACAGGACAGGATGGCTCCAATAGGCTTCCAAATTAAAACACCAGATAACTCTCCTGTGGAAGAAAATGCACTAGAAGTACCTGATAGGGAATTCAAATCTCTAATACTCGGAATTTTCCAAGAACTGAGGCAAAAAGCTGACAAACATGAGGAAAATATAGACAAATTTATGGAAAGTACAGACAAAAAATTGGAAGAATTCAGGATGATGCGGGAACAAAATGCCAAAATAAATTCACAACTAGAAATTATACAAAAACAACAATTAGAAATCCAAACGATAAACAACAAGATTTCAGAAATGGATGATGTCATAGAAGGGCTGAGAAGCAGCTTTCAAATCGTGGAAGACAGGATCAGTGGAACTGAAGACAAACACTTAGATACAACTCTGCTTCAGGAAAACTCAGAAAAAAGGACAAAGAAAAATGAAGACAGCCTGAGCGTTATGTGGGACACAAATAAAAGCAAAAATTTATGAGTGATTGGCATTCCAGAACAGGGGTAGAAAACAGAAAACACAGAGAGGATCATTGAGGAACTGCTGACAGAAAACTTTCCCAATATAATGAAAGATGAAAAGCTGGCCATCCAAAAAGCTCAACAAACCCCATAGAGAAGAGACCCCAAAAGAAAATCACCAAGGCATATCATATTCACGCTTGCCAAAACCAAAGACAAACAAAGAATCCTGAGAGCAGCTCGTGAAAAACAAGAAGTCACATACAGAGGAGAAACAATAAGACTAAGCTCAGATTATTTGGCAGAAACCATACAGGCAAGAAGGCAGTGGGATGACGTATATAAAATCTTACAAGAAAAAAATTGCCAGCCAAGAATAATATATCCTGCAAAACTCTCATTCAAATTTGATGGTGAAATTAGGTCATTTCCAGATAAACAGAAACTAAGGGAATATGTAAAATTCAAACCAAACTTGCAAGAATTATTAAAGGGAGTTCTTCGATCTGAGGACAAACAGCTTCAGCCCTCAGGCAGGACCTAGGACGCTGGATCGTACGAGCCAGATACCAATCTAGGAAATGAACTCTCGAGGACTATCCAAAACCAAAAGAAATACAACAGGGAATCAGAACAGTCAATCGATAGATGACAACAACATCAAAACAATGAAAGAGGGAATAAACGGCATAGGTATAGAATCTTTTAATGGAGAGTAAGGCAAGGCGATACCAAGTAAGGGTAGACTGCTTCAAACTTAGAAAGATAAGGGTAAAATTCATGGTAACCACAAAGAAAGTTAACAAACCAACTCATAAAAATAAAGAAGAAAAGCATAAAGTCTCAGCAAAAACAAAAAATACAAAAATAAATGAACACAAAATCCACAAACAAAAGTAACTCAGCACACAAGAGTAAGAAGAACAAAGAAAACTCAGCACCACAAAAAAAAGCACTACAAAATGACAGCAACAAACTCACATCTATCAGTAATTACACTGAATGTAAAAGGACTCAATGCACCCATAAAGAGATGGACAGTGGAAGAATGGATAAGAAAACAGGATCCATCAATATGCTGTCTACAAGAGACACACCTTAGAAACAAAGATGTGAATTTATTAAAAATCAAAGGATGGAAAAAAATATATCAAGCTAACAAATACCAAAAAAGAGCAGGAGTGGCAATTCTAATCTCAGATAAAATAGACTTTAAAACAAAGTCTACCATAAAAGACAAAGAAGGACACTAAATAATGATTAAGGGGACAATCCATCATTAAGACATAACCATAATAAACATTTACGCACCCAATGACAGGGCTCCAAAATACATAAGACAAACTCTAACAACACTGAAAAGAGAAATTGACAGTTCCACAATAAGAGTAGGAGACTTCAACACACCACTCTCAGTAAAGGACAGAACAACTAAGAAGAAACTCAGCAAAGATACAGAAGACCTAAAGGGCATAATCAGCCAACTGGACCTCATAGACATATATAGAACAATCCATCCAACCGCTGCAAAGTACACATTCTTTTCCAATGCACATGGAACGTTCTCCAGAATAGACCACATCTTAGACCACAGAGCAATCCTCAACAAGATCCAAAATGCTGAGAGAATTCACAGTATCTTCTCTGACCACAATGCCATCAAGGTAGAAATTAACACTAGAAAGAGCAAGGAAAAAAATCAACTACATAGAAACTGAATAATACCCTGCTTCCACATCAGTGGGTAATACAAGAAATCAGAGATGGAATCAAAAAAATTCCTAGAATCAAATGAGAATGAAAACACATCATACCCAAACAATTGGGACACAGCAAAGGCAGTCCTCAGAGGACAATTTATAGCAATAGATGCACATATCAAAAAAGAAGAAAGGGACAAAACCAAAACATTAAGTACAGAACTCAAACAAATAGAAAGACAACAGCAAAAAAAGCCTACGACCACCAGAAGAAAGGAAACAGTAAAGATCAGAGCAGAAATAAATGAAAAAGAGAACAGAAAAACAATAGAAAGAATCAACAAAACCAAAAGTTGGTTTTTTGAAAGAATCAACAAAATCGACAAACCACTGGCCAGAATGACAAAAGAAAAACAGGAGAGGACACAAATCATCCAAATAAGAAATGAAATGGGGGACATTACAACAGACCCAACTGAAATAAAAAGGATTATAACAGAATATTAAGAAAAACTATACTCCAACAAATTTGAAAACCTAGAGGAAATGGATAAATTTCTAGAAACACACTGCCTACCCAAACTACAACAAAGTGATGTTGAAAATCTGAACAGACCCATAACAAGAGAAGAGATTGAAAAGGTAATAAAAAAAACTCCCAACCAAAAAAAGCCCTGGCCCAGATGGCTTCACTGGAGAATTCTACAAAACATTTACAGAAGAACTTGTAACAGTTCTACTCAAGCTATTTCAGAGCATAGAAGAGGAAGCAACACTTCTAAATTCATTCTATGAAGCCAGCATAATGCCGATACCAAAACCAGGCAAAGACATCACAAAAAATGAAAATTACAGACCAATATCTCTCATGAATATAGATGCAAAGATTCTCAACAAAATTCTAGCCAATAGAATTCAGCATCATATCAAAAAAATAATACACCATGACCAATTAGGATTCACACCAGGTATGCAAGGATGGTTTAACATTAGAAAATCAATCAACGTAATCCACCACATAAATAAAAGGAAAGAAAAGAATCACATTATCATCTCAATTGACGCAGAAAAGGCATTTGACAAAGTCCAACACCCATTCCTGATAAAAGCTCTCAATAAAATAGGTATAGAAGGCAAATTTCTCAACATAATAAAGGGTATCTATGCAAAACCAACAGCCAACATCATTCTAATGGAGAGAGGCTGAAAACATTCCCCTTGAAAACAGGAACAAGACAAGGATGCCCTTTATCACCACTCCTATTTAACACTGTGCTGGAAGTTCTAGCTAGATCAATAAGGCAAGAAAAAGAAAGAAAGGGCATCCAAATTGGTAATGAAGAAGTTAAACTGTCCCTGTTTGCAGATGATATGATACTATACATAGAAAACCCTAAAGACTCCACGAGAAATCTACTGGAACTAATAGAAAGATTCAGCAGAGTAGCAGGATACAAGATAAACATTCAAAAATCAGTTGGATTCCTATACACCAGTAAGGAGAACGATGAAAAGGAAATCAATACCATTTTCAATAGCCCTTAAAAAGATAAAGTACTTAGGAATAAATATGACCAGGGATGTAAAAGACCTATACAAAGAAAACTATAAAACACTACTGCATGACACCCAAAGGGATCTACATAAATGGAAAAACATACCATGCTCATGGATAGGCAGACTCAACATTGTGAAAATGGCAATTCTACCTAAAGCAATTTACAAATACAATGCAATCCCCATCCAAATACCAGCAACATTCTTCAAAGAGATGGAAAAACTAATCATTAACTTTATATGGAAAGGGAAGAAGCCCCGAATAAGTAAAGCACTACTGAAAAAGAAGAATAAAGTTGGAAGACTCACACTACCTGACTTGAGAACCTACTATACAGCTACAGTAGTCAAAACAGCCTGGTACTGGTACAACAACAGATACATTGACCAATGGAACAGAATTGAGAACCCAGATGTAAATCCATCCACCTGCGGTCGCCTGACCTTCGACAAGGGCCCAGAGTCCATCAAATGGGGAAAAGACAGTCTTTTTAACAAATGGTGCTGGAAAAACTGGATAGCCATTTGCAAAAAAATGAAACAGGACCCATACCTCACACCGTATACAAAAACTACTTCAAAATGGATCAAAGACCTGAATATAAAGTCTAAAACTATAAAGTTCATAGAAGAAAAAATGGGACCAACACTTCAGGCCTTAAAACATGGCATTAACAGGATACAAACCATAAACAGCAACACAAAAAACCCAACAGATAAACTAGGTAACTGGGATCTTCTAAAAATCAAACACCTATGTTCCTCAAAAGACTTCACCAAAAGAGTAAAAAGAGAACCTACAGACTGGGGAAAAATTTTTGGACAGTACATGTCAGACAAAGGTCTAATCTCCATAATCTACAAGAAAATCCAACACCTCTACAACAAAAAGACAAATAATCCTATCAAAAAATGGGCAAAGAAATGTACAGACACTTCACCAAAGAAGACATTCAAATGGCCAACAGACACATGAGGAAATGCTTGCAATCACTAACCATTAGAGAAATGCAAATTAAAACCACAATGAGATACCATCTCACCCCGGCATTACTGGCACGAATCAAAAACACTGGAAATGACAAATGTTGGAGGGGCTGCGGGGAGATGGGAACTCTTATGCACTGCTGGTGGGAATGCAAAATGATACAACCATTTTGGAAAATGATATGGCGCTTCCTCAGAAAGCTAGAAATAGACATACCATTCGATCCAGCAATCCTACTCCTAGGAATATATCCTAGAGAAATAAGAGTCGTCACTCGAATAGACATATGCACACCTATGTTCATGGCAGCATTGTTCACAATAGCAAAACGATGGAAACAACCTCGATGCCCATCAACAGATGAATGGATAAACAAACTATGGTACATACACACAATGGAGTACTATGCAACGAGTAAGAACAACAGTGAATCGGTGAAGCATCTCATAACATGGATGAAACTGGAGGACATTATGCTGAGTTAAATAAGTCAATCACAAAAAGACAAATATTGTATGAGACCTCTATTGTGAAAACCCATGAAACAGTTCACATGCAAAATGTAACAAACTTTGTTAGTTACCAGGGATGGGCGGGGAGGGGGGGGAGTACTAAATAGGCAATAGATAAGTGGTATCTTGGGTGAAAGGTGAGACAGTACACAATACAGGGGAAACTAACACAACCTGTACAAGGAAAGGTCATGGAAGCCCGATAGACACATCCATACTCCCCGAGGGACTGAGTTGCTGGGTGGAGGGCTCTGGGGACCATGGTCTCGGGGAACATCTAGCTCAATTGGCATGACACTTCTTATAAAGACAATGCTCTACATTCTACCTTGGTGAGTAGTGTCTGGGGTCTTAAAAGCCTGTGAGCGGCCATCTAAGATACTCCACTGGTCTCATCCCTTCGGGAGCAAGGGAGAATGAAGAGAACAGGATACAAGGAAAAGATTAGTCCAAAGGACTAATTGTCCACAGCTACCAAGGCCTCCACCAGACTGAGTCCAGTACAGCTAGATGGTGCCCGGCTACCACTGCTGACTGCTCTGACCAGGATCACAACGGATGTTTCTGGACAGAGCTGGAGAAGGATGTAGAGCATAATTCTAACTCACCAAAAAAAAAAAAAAAAAGGACCAGATTTACTGGCCTAAAGGAGACTGGAGACACCTTGAGAGTATGGCCCCCACACATCCTTTTAGCTCAGTGGTGAAGTTACCTCCGAGGTTCACTGTTCAGCCTGGGAGTGGACAGCACCGTAAAACCAAATGAGACTAACGAGGTACAGGAGTCCAGTGACAAGGGCCAGAAGGCAGAATGGGACAAGGAAGCTGATGATAGGAAACACAAGGTTGAGTAAGTATATTGTTGATGTGTTGTGAGATTATTAACCATTGTCATAGGGCAACATGTGTAGTAACTGTTAAATGAGATACTGTTTTGTTCTATAAGCCTTCATCTTAAGTGAGAATAACAGCACAATTGGAAGAGCGTAGTCAATGTCACTGAACTGTGTATGTAGAAATTTTTGAAACGGTGTATCTTTGGCTATGTGTATTTTCACAAAAAAAAAAAAAAAAGAAAAGATTGAGAATTTAGAGGGTTAAAATGTTGTGGGGTTGTTAGCCAATGTCATAAAACAACATGTGTACTACTGTTTCATGAGAAACTATTTGTTCTGTAAGCCTTCACCTGAAGTACAATAAAATAAAATTAAAAAAAAAAAACACAGGGGATGGTTTTATACATGAGATGAGTCCAGAAAGATTACTTCCCACACTGGACATCTTTCTCAAAGTCTGGCAGATCTGACAGGTAATCCACCTATCTTGAAGGAAGAGCCCAGCCAGTTTCTGACAGAATATGTTGCTGATAAGGATTAGGGTCAGACAGGCTGTGGCTCAACAGGCACACAGGTGCTAATACTGGACATACCAAATACTTGTATAAGAGGCAGCAAGACTTTCAACATGGACTGACTTCTGTGAGGCTACTGAGAGCCAGCAGTCTTATTCAGGATTTGCTTAATTCCTTGCACATTTTTTATTTTGGCTACTTTCTAACTTTCCTAGGGCTTTCATAACTAAATGCCACAATGTGGATGGCTTTACAGAATAGAAATTTATGTCCTTACAGTTCTGAAGGATAAAAGTCCAAATTCAGGGCATCAGCAGGGCTATGCTTTCTATCTGTTGGCTCCAGAAGAAGATCCTTCCTTGTTCTTTCAGTTTCTGGTAGCCTTGGGCTCTTCTTGGAGTTCCTTTGCTTGTAGATAGATCCTCACATGCTGTCTTTCCCCTTGTGTGATTCTGTTTCAATGTCAGTTCTCCTCTTTTACAAGATACCAGTCAGAAGGGATTAGGACTCACCCTACTGTGGTATGACCTCATTAACTTAACTGATAACAAAAGAAAAATCCTATTTCCAAACATGGTCACATTCACAGGTACAGGGGTTAGGACTTCAAAGTATCTTTTGGGAAGACAGAATTCAATCTGTAAGAATCACCCACCATTTATCTGCCCTTCTTCAGTTTACAGTACCCTGAATTTCTTTACAGAATCACCCCTAACTGGCTCTCAATCTATCTGGTTCCAATGATGATCCAACTTCAAAAAGATATCATGGAACTCACACCTGGCTAGTCCTTTTGTTCAAGGTAAGCATGTAACTCAAGTTGTTCCAATCACACTGAATGCCAGGATTGAATCAGAATTCCCAGACCAAAAAAAAAAAAAGAAAGTTGCTCTCATTTCTACTAGATCTTAACCTAAGAAGGTATAAGCCTAGACTGGCTGGGTAACACTTTTTTTCCTTTGGAAACTAGGGATGAAACCAACAGGAAAAGAGGTGAAAAGTAAAGAGGGAGATGAAGTCCTAATAACATTGTTGAGCCCCTGATAGAGCCACACCTGAAATGAGACTATCTCATGGATTTTCAAGTTATCTAAGTCAATAGATTACCCTACTTTTTAAGCCAGTTATGGTTGGTTTTCTGTCATGTGCAACAGAAAGAACCATAACTGACACACTTAGGAACTGAGAGGAACTACTATCTATATACTAGGTATACTAGTTAAAGGCATCAGTTTTGAAGCTGGCAAACATTGGAACAGTCAAATCTGACAAACTCATACCATGCTCAACGGTGCTCTTCAATGTCTTTGATTGATTCTCTGTAAATTCTCACTCATGTTCAAGATTAGCCCACAACTCATTATCTGACAGTTTTCTTTTTCTAATATACTTTCCCAATGTCCTAAAAGAAATTATTCCCAATTGAAGGAATAAATTATCTTCAGTTTTATACATATGGATCACAAACCTCCTTTTACTTTTTAAAAGTGTCTATAAAATTACAGCTCAAAATTGTAATGTTATGACATGGCTTAAGCAAAAAAACAAATAAATAAATAACAAAAGCAAAATATGTAACCAATCTAGAGTACTAATCAGGTTGAAAATTGAAAAAATTGGTGACTAAAAGTCAAGTACTGAAAGATCTTATGACTTTTCTTTAGGTTCCAATATATCTTGTTAAACTAACTAATGTTTATCTAAAACTAAATACAGTTTTAGGTATGTTGTTTATACTAACTTGCAGAATCTATAACAGATGATGTAGTAGTCTGGGTCCAATGAGGAGATAGAAACCACAGTAGATTAAACAGGGAAAAGTCAATATAAAGAAATATTAACTATGATTTTAAAAAGTAACTATAGGGCATAAGGAAACTTTATATGGCACCCTAGAGCTGAGGGAAAGTACCCAAGGAGGACAAACTTGGAAGGAGTTCAGAGCTCTTTGGAGAAGGTATGGTTCAGTCACTGGATATCACAGAAGTTCACCAGTCTGGAGTTGCTGGCAAGCAATAGGCACCCTCTGGAGTGTAGGTGGGAGAAATGATCAGGCACTGGTGATGTGGGTGTCCAATAGGAGTCCAGGTGCTGGCATGGGCAAGGGGCATTCAGAGCGAGTGGGTGGGCCATGCTTGATATGTGGTTCACCAGATCACAGGTGCTGTGTGTGCAGGCCACTCAGGGACTTACAGAAGGAGTTCAGATGGTAGTAGAGACAAGAGGCCTTTAGAGCATGTGGGGTGTGCAGTACCTCTGGTTTCCATGTCAAGAAGGCTGTGGAAAGGTGATTTCCAGGCTGAGGGTGTAAGGTCATTGAAGGACCATGTTCTTGGCCTATAACTGGGGCAGCAGCCACCCAATGTCCTCACACCCACACTTCCAACCACTAGTCTGCATGGGAACCCCTGAAGAGCCTCTTCTTCCTGCAATGTCGCTGCAATATCCTCTACTGAGAGAGCTTAAAATCATACTCACTTTAAAGGAGAAATACTTGCAGGAATTTCATTGTTTATCACAGAGCACATGCTGAAGAGTGCATGCAGAGCTGAGAGGCAGTAAATTGATAACTGACAGTCAAATGTTGAGAGTCAACCCTTTTCTACTGTAAGCATCCTTCTTTATTGTTCTCACCCTGTTCATTACCCTTTTTTACAGTCTTTCAAAAAATAACAATATTTATTAAGTACCTACTACTCACCAGGAAAAGATGAAAAAATACAATCCATGTCCTCAAGGGGCCACGGGGGATGCAAACAGGGAACAGACAACTTAAATGCAATGTGATAAGTAATGTAACAGTGTATTCACCAAAATTAAGAACCGATTGCTTATTTCTGCCTGTGAAGACCAAGAAAGGCTCAGTCAGGGAAATTAACTTCACTATGTCGTAGCACAGCATTGTTGTAAGGTTTATAGCAAGTAACTTATTGCTAAAAACCATCAAAGTATTGAGATTTGCATGTTCTACTTTTTTTCTTTATAAATTTGAGTGGAATCAAGTTATTCCGTATAACAACATCATTTTCATTTCCTTGAACATTGATAGACTTTCTTGAGAAGGAGAAAATTTCTTAAAGTACCATGGCAGCAACTACACACAGCCCAAGTCTATATGATTTATGCTGCTACCCACAACCTTCATGTGCCCATAGGAATGGATTTTATTCCCAAGAATATTGCATTCGATAGGGAATAAAGGACTTTTGGAGCCTTTGGCTGACCTCAGACTTTCACAATCCTAAAATTTCTAATTCAATGCAATTTAAAAGAATCAAAATGTAGCCTTTTCCAGAGATAGGAGGCAACCTCAAATTTAACAAAACCCAAAAGTGAGAAATTATACTTCTCGGTCTAGAATTTATGCAACAGATACCAGCTGGAGAATATCCATTTGTAAGTTAGTATATTAGCTTTTGTTGAAGCCACAGGATTGCTTACAGAGGAATGATAAGAAGAGGGGGAAAAAAATTGTTTTAGTTTGGGTTTCCTAGAAGCAGAGTCTGAGATGGGAATTCTTGTTCACATGATTTAATGAAGAAGTGTTTCAGGAGAAGGGGAGTAAGGGGAGCAGGGTAGGGCAGGGAGGAAAAGATAAGCAAGGACGTGGTCTTAGATGAAGCCTAGCTTCAACCTAATCTATGGGGAGCTCTGGAGCAGAAAGGTACCGCAGAGTTGGCCCCACTTTGAGGCAACAGAGTCAGCCTTTTAGAACTCCTCCCCCATCAGAGAGTCATTAGATGCAGGCTGCTTTGGGAAGGGAGCAGGGCATGACTTCCAGGAGAGGTGGCTCTTTGTTGAGAGAAGGGGTCAACTGTGAGCCATTAGTAGCTAACATTCACCGCATATGGGGTACAGGTGCACTGGCTAGTAGAGGGGACCTGGGTGAGGCACCAACTATGTCTACCACAAAGACCAGGAAATGAAATCTGGACAGTCCAAATAGAGAAAGAATATCTTTGAGGGAGACCAAAGAGACATCTAAAACAGTTTAAAATAATCAAAAGAGAATGGTATTAGGAGCAACCATAGTAAGTGTGTCTACAATACCAAAAATAGGCAAAGTGGATCAGTTAAAAACAACTCTCTGTTGTTAACATACTGTCAGGTCTCTAAATAGAATACGTATATGTTTTTAAGTTTACACATATTTGGCATTTTTTTTCCTAAAATGATTGGTTTAAAATAAAGTGTAAACAAAGTCTACCCTGGGCACAAGGACAGCCACTAACATCTTGTCCTTATCAGAAAGCATGGCCCAATAATTAGGCAATCCCCTTTCAGACAAATCACAAGGCAGGGAACATGGCATTGACTTCTAGGTCTACTGGCTCCCATAACAGCTGTTACTGAAAGAGGTTGGGGAGATTTAAAAAAAAAAGTGTTCTTACACTTACAAATGAGACTCTAATCTATACTATAACAAAGTAAAATAGAAACTTGTATGTTGTTGTTAGGTGCCCTCAAATAGGTTCTGACTCATAGCAACCCCACAGTGACCCCATGTACAACAGATACAACCGATGTGATTTTTCTTAGGTGGTTTTTGTTGTTATTAGGTGTCATTGAGTTGGTTCCAACGCATAGTGACCCTATGTACAACAGAACGAAACACTTCCCAGTCCTGCGTCATCCTCACAATTGTTGCTATGTTTAAGCCCACTGTTGCAGACACTGTGTTAACCCATTTTATTGAGGGTCTTCCTCTTTTTCACTGACCCTCTACTTTTCCAAGCATGATGTCCTTTTCCAGGGACTGGTCCCTCCTTTTAAAATGTCCAAAGCAAGTGAAACGAAGTCTTGCCATCCTCGCTTCTAAGGATTATTCTGACTGTACTTCTTCCAAGACAGATTTGTTCATTCTTCTGGAAGTCCATGGTATATTGAATATTCTTCACCAACACCGTAATTTAGAGGCATCAATTCTTCTTTGGTCTTCCTTATTCATTGTCCAGCTTTCACATGCATATGAGGTGATTGAAACTACCATGGCTCAGGTCAGGAGCACCTTATTCCTAAAGGTGACATGTTTGCTTTTTAATACATCAAAGGGATCTTTTGCTGCAGATTTGCCTGATGCAATACTTCATTTGATTTCTTGACTGCTGCTTCCATGGAGTTGACTGTGGATCCAAGTAAAATAAATAAAATCTTTGTATATGTGATTTGTGATTATTCCACCTAAAAATCATGGTGAATGGAGAAAATATTGAAGTTGTCAGGGATTTCATTTTACTTGGAGGCACAGTCAACACCCACAGAAGCAGGAGTCAAGAAATCAGATGATGCACTGCATTGGGCAAGCCTGGTGCAAAAGACCTCTTTAAAGTGTTAAAAAGCAAAAATGTCACCTTGAGGACTAAGGTGAGCCTGACCCGAGCCATGGTATTTTCAATCACCTCATATGCATGTGAAAGCTGGACAATGAATAAGGAAGACCAAAGAAGAATTAATGCCTCTAAATTACGGTGTTGGTGAAGAATATTCAATATACCATGGACTGCCAGAAGAACGATCTGTCTTGGAGGAAGTACAGCCAGAATGCTTCTTAGAGGTAAGGATGGCAAGACTTCATTTCATGTACTTTGGACATATTATCAGGAGGGATCAGTCCCTGAGAAGGACATCATGCTTGGTAACATAGAGGGTCAGTGAAAAAGAGGAACACCCTCAACGAGATGGATTAACACAGTGGCTGCAACAATGAACTCAAGCAGACTCATGCGGTATAATCAGAGCACACCTTTATGCTTTCATCTTCCACCGCCTTTTAAACATATTCACTGGGGCTAGTTTGTCTTCCACCTTTCGCTGAAAACTCAGTCAGGCCCTGTGATTTCCCTGGCATTTGTTGCTGAGTGCACTGCCCTAAGCTAAGTGCACCTCTACTCTCTTGGTCCAGCAGATATTCACAGCTGACTTTCACTAATAGGGTAAATTTTTGAGTTCAGAGATAAGTGAACGCTTGCGTGCAGTTCCTTGACTCCAGCAAATCCACTCTATTCTAGCAGTTCTTTACTCCCTCCTCAGCCTCTTCTAACCTGGCAGTCATTTTTAGCTTCTCTTTAGTGCCTTCTAGAAAGCCCAGCTAGGTTGCATTAGGAAAAACCCCAATCCAGTATAATGCTTCTTCAGCCTTTGCTTCCACAAACTCCAGGAGTCCAGTCTGAGCCCAACGTCCGCTTTGGTTCATTTGCCAGCACATAGCCAAATCAAACTTTCCTAGTAATCTCCTTGAATCCCTCCTCTCTTGACTTAAAACAAAGTGGGGCATGCCCCATGGGGAAAGGAAATATCACCCAGTATTTTTAAATTCATTTTAATCTTCCTACAGGGTTACCTGTTTCATAACTGACTAACTCTTGTATCTAATATATTGGTGTCTCAGTTAAAACTTTCAATTTAATACCCTTTTACATTTAAAAGCCAATGAGAAATATGCCCTGCATCTGATACAAAAGCTCTAGGGAGTTGCATTAGTGAGAACATCCAACTTTAATAAACTAATGCAGGGGAGAGAATGGGAGAAGTGAGGAATGAGCCTTTGTTACAGGGAACAGTCATGTCGTGTTTCTAAGCAGATCCCTGAAGTTCTATCAGTCACACCCATGTGGGAGGAAAACTTCTGGAATACGTGAGTAACCTGCCTCACAGCCTTGTATAGGAAATTAGGGGGGCATAGGTAGTTAACAAGGAGCTCTGGTGGTGCAGTGGTTAAGCACTTGGCTGCTAACTGAAAGGTTAGCAGTTCGAATCCACTAGGCGCTCCATGGGAGAAAGATGTGGTAGTCTGCTTCTGTAAAGATTTACAGCCTTGGGAACACCATGGGGTAGTTTTACTCTGTCCTATAGGGCCACTATAGTCGGCATCCACTCGACGACAATGGGTTTGGTTTTGGGTTTAGATAGTTAACCTACTAACTAGAAGTTCAGCTTCCTTCTAATTCTTTGTTCATTACCCTCTATGTTATTGTTAGGTGCAATCAAGTCGGTTCCAACTCATAGCGACAATATGTATGACAGAACAAAACACTGCCCGGTCCTCACAATCCTTGCTATGTTGGAGCCACTGTGTCAATCCATCTCATTGAGGGTCTTCCTCTTTTTCAATAACCCTCTACTTACTCCCTATAAAAGGCCCCATTTCTTTTCTTTTTTCTTTTTGCAAGAATTACTTGTATTGAGTATTCAATTTGATTAGCTATTAAGGTAGGTTACAGAAGACTGGCTCAGAGGTCACCTAAAACAACTTTTTTTAGCCTCATTAAACTTAATACTTAAGGAGAATCGCTTTCTCACTTGAAGTATTCAGGTAACCATTTTAATTCTCTGTTTCCCTCTACTAGTATGGAACTATCCTGAACCAACTAGCAAGAAAGAAATCTGCGATGAAAATACATCCAATCTTAATAAGATCTGGATAATTACCTTACAGGACTGAGCCCATATACTTCCCCTAAATTAACTAATTTTTGCATTCAACCACAGTTCATAAGGCTTCTTTATAATTCTCATTTCCTTGTTTTTAAAACTCTACCAATGTACCCAAAGCTGTACAGTTTACAAACCAAGAGGCTGAGCTAATGTTCTATGTTCTTTCTTTTGTGGAAAAGATTATCATAAGGACCTATAAAAATATGAATTTTTTCTTCCAAAGTAATAATCTTGTAATATTACACCAAAAAGCTAAAATATCACATTCATACATGTTAAGTTGTGCCATCCCCATATGTACTTGAAAAGTTTTTACTTTCACCTGAAAGTTATGAAAACCAATAGAATCATTTTGCATAAAATAATTCAGTCCTCAGTAGTCTTTCTTTAACCAATTGTCATATTAAGGGAATCAAAGAGAGGAAAAAATCTAATTATTCAATCTAATAAAAGAGAAGATCATAGGGCTCATCAAAAATGCCCTTTTCATTTATTAGCAGACTTACAGACAAATTGGTTGGGTCATCCCTTCACCACCTGGTGAGACCTTGAACTTTTAAAATGTGATGAATTCCAACCACTTTAAAGATTTAGATGAGAAAGCAACCTAGCTTTCAGGCAAATATAAACATCCACTCCCCAAAAGTAATTAATTAATTAATGTTCTACTATACTCAAAAGTCAGTAAGCAATCAAACTTGTCTCCAATGTATTTACAGAAGGATAATTTCATTGAGGTAGAAGTAACCAACTCTACTTTTCTTCACTGTTATCAAAAGTGTAACATAAATGTGTAGAACTTTTGTAAAAGATTTTTTTTAAATCATCTTTGTGTAATGGAAAAAGTAACGAAAGCAGAGCTCAAGTTTCAAGAAGGAAAATTTTGTAGGGAAAAGGCTAGGCAAGGTGATGAGAGACACCTATGCAGGCTAGAAAAATAAAAGGATAGGAAAGACAGGAAAATAATTCTTAAATTTTTATTGGCGTTCTTATGAGGGTTACAGCTGAAAGAAGAAAATTAAACATTCAGCATTTCAATTTTTTTTTTTAATATCAGTAAGAGGAATGTAGAAAATGGTAACACATTCACCTTAACTTGTTAGCCTTCTGAGAACAGTCCTCAGAAGTCCTCTCCCAATACCATCCAGTTTCATTTTTCTGGCCTCAACGCGCACCTCAATATTCCAAAAAGACTATATATCTAAAAAGCAGAAAAATTTATCACCTTTAAGCTTCTGTATCTTTACTCTAGAGTAGTACTTCTCAAACATTAGCGTGCATAAAACTATCATAGAAAATAGACTCTAAAAATAGTCTAGCACATAGATCATCACCATAACCATCACCAAGATTCTTAATCAATAGATCTACATTTTCACAAATGTATATCTTGTTAAAAGTTGGAACCACTGTGGAGAAAAGCTGATGTAACTTTTGGGGCTCCCATTCAAGTTATCGAGAAGCTGTTATTATTATGAAGATTATAATCAAGTTTAACTTGTGACATCTTGAAGGAATTGATATAAGATCCAAAATAAATACACAAAAAGATCCAATGGGAAGAAATGCAGGGCAAGTGGGAGTGGGAAAAGGAGATGAGGAGGTTAGAAGAGGAGATGGAAATGAAATAGCTTCATTTTGTTAAAGTAGCTAAGGTTAAGTCTGCATAATACAAAAACAATTTTAATTTAACTAAATTGATTGGTTGTTAAGTAACCTGTAGACACTGTCTTTGGCTACTTTAGAACCAGGACATAGTCGTTTAGGTTCTATCTCCTTTTCATTCTCCCTCTATCTTTATCTCTCTCCCCCATAATCAATTTACCTCTCCTCCTCCACTTTCTTCTCCTTTTGTGATTCTTTCACTTTTTCGAGTCACTTCCTCTCAGTCACTTTATCACTTTATTATTTTATTATATCTTGTTCCTTTGCCCACCCTAAGTGCAGGTAGTCAACATTATGGTTCTTATTAAAAGGTCATCTGCCAAAATTGTCTTCCCTCCTCCCTCTGGCCCCATCCCTGAAATTCTAGAGCTTCTTTCTTTTAGGTTAAGTATTACCTTATACACCAACTTCTCTTTTAAAATTCATGTATTTCTGGAAAGAGTAATAGATCAAGTCACAAACAGCTGGAGACGCTTTCTTCTCTGACAGTCAGGAACCAGCAGGCCTGAATGCCTTTGGGTTTCCAGAGAAAGAGGGAAGATACATTGGCCTACTTTAAAATTTGGGAGACATCTCACAGTATGTACACAAATCACATTTCTTCCACCTTCAATTAACTGTCTTGGACACATTTTTGATCACTAGGAAGAGCAAATTTTAACATAAGAACATTTTCTTAGAATTTGTAAACGCAGAAGAGCTGAGGAAATAAACTGAACAGCAATCCATCTGTGAACTTCCTCCCTACTCCCGTATTTCAAAATTTCAATGAGAATTAAACAATCTCCTAAAAATATAGTCTTAAATATATATATATATGCATATATATATAGAGAGAGAGACAGAGACAGAGAATCATATGCCCCCATATCTCTATCTCCTTATTTGCCTAAAAGATGCTCTGCAACCTGCCTTAATAGCCCAATCTAGCATTGCATTAGACAATAATTATTGTTGGTAAATCTTTCTGTGTATCAAATAAAAATTCCTCATGCTGTGTTTTAATTTTTTTCCTTTATTTTGTCCATAGTAAAGATGAATAGCTAGTCATGATCTCCTATTCAACACTGTTCCATAATCTGTACTTAAAGACAAAGGTTATATCTGTCTTTGTTTGCTCTTTTATAATTTATGCAACACTTCAGCAGAGGTCCTACTAAGGATTTTTATTACTTCTCTTTCCTCCCAACTACCCTAAACCAGAAGCATTATTAAAGTTAATTTTTATATACTGATTATATTTTCAAGGATATTTCTTCAGCACTTTAAAAATATGTTTAATACTTGTCACTTAAAAACCAGCATTTTTCAATATAACTGGAAATAGAAAATGATTAAAGTTTAAATTCATTAGGCACTCAATAAATGTTTATTGAATTTAGCTGAAGTGTCATGAATTTTTCTATTTTTAATCTTCATTATGATTTATTTTCTATTTTTACTTATTATGAGAAAATATTTCCATATTCCCATAGAGTAGTTAGGTTTAATTTTTTCTTCCCTTGGATAATTCTTTATTCCCTGTTATTATGTGTAATATTTCAAACTAAAGTGTTCTTACTGCAAGGCTCCTGTCTTCATGTATCTTTTTCTTGCACCCAATAAATGTATTAAATTCCTTCTCCTCTTAATAGTAATTTTCTCTCCACCTCCCAGACTTACAGGAACATTGTGAAGATTGATGTGGCCATGAATAAAACACTTGAAACTCCTTGTTGTTGTTAAAAAATAAAAATAAAAAAGACTGTATAATGAAAAATAGTAGTATTGTATTACTTTTTTTTAGACATCCTATGATAATTCCTTAAAGAATCCTTTTCTCCCTTAGTCCTTGTAGTAAAATTATGAGTAAACAGGAACTTGGTAGAATATGAATTCCTTTTACAAAGAGCTCATTCATTTCTATTCATTACAGAAGATAGGTTCACTATTGTCCATTCAAATAACAAGTAAATGGGGCATGACTGGACCAACTAATTTCAAATTCAGATATAGTAGTTTAATAGTATATCTCAGCAGTTGGCTTTTTTTATAACTAGCTCATCAGCCAACATAGGAAATGCCATCACTTTAAAAGCAAGGGCTAAGAATTGAGAGGTTTTCAAGTCATTTACTCTTCTCCATGTTGATTCTCTCCATAGTCTTATCAATCAGTTCCAATCATTATTTCTCTGTCATTTTGCATGTGTGCTATAATAAACCTGGTATCAGGAAACTTGGGTCCAAATCCCTGTCTCATAAAAAAAAAAAAAAAAGTTGATGTTGAGTAGATTCCAACTCATAGTGACCCTATAGGACAGAGTAGAACTGCCCCGTAGTATTTCCAAAGCCACAATCTTTATGGAAGCAGACTGCCACATCTTTCTCCTGCAAAGCATCTAGTGGATTCAGGGTTTCAACTGCCAGCCTTGTGGTTAGCAGCCAAGTGCTTAACCACCGCACCACCAGGTCTCCTTAATCCCTCTCCACCACTTAGCAGTTGAGCAACCTTGAGCAAGTGTTTCTCAATTTAAATTGCCTTGTATGGAATATGAAAAAAATATTTCCACTCGCTAACTCATAAGGTTTCTGAAAGGATGAAATCAGAAAATGTATCTGAAGGCACTATGTAAATTTTAAGGTGCTTTATATGTGTAATATATTATGATGCAGGCTACCTAGCTGTATTTCCACTTTAACCCACAATTTTGTACTTTAATCACATCATAACCCTCACATAAGAAATAAGTGGAGAAAAAGTCATCGACAAACTGAATAGTATGCCATTTACCCAGCCCTGATCTACATGTAGATTTAAAAACACTGTGATTTTACAAGGGGCTTAAAACACCTGTCAATATTTTGCATATTCCTTCCAACGCATTAACCAATAGTCCTGTCTCTGCTGACCCCTCACCTTGGCAAACCCTTATCCTTCCACCTGGAATGCCCTTCTTCTATTCATGAAACCCTTAAAAAAAAAAAAATTTCCATTGAGTCTGACTCATACTGACTGTATAAGACAGAGTAGAAGTTCCCCCACAGGGTTACCAAGGAGCAGCTGGTGGATTCAAACTGCCGACTTTGTGGTTAGCAGCCATAGCTCTTAACCACCATGCCATAATGACTACTTAACTGTGCTCATGCAGAACCTGTACATAAACCAAGAAGCAGTCATTAGAACAGAAAAAGGGATACTGCATGGCTTAAAATCAGGAAAAGTGTATGTCAGGGTTGTATCCTTTCACTGCACCACCAGGGCTCCACTGAAACCCTACTACTTCTTAAAAGCCCTGTTTAAAAATCACCTCTTGAGCGGTTCCAGCAAAATGGTGCTCTAGGCAGAAGCACTATGCCGACCCTCTACAGCAAAGATCCGAAAAACTAAGCCAAACAGAGAATACAACAATCCTGAAACCCTGAAACATCAAATGAAGAGATAAAGAACTCAGCCAAACACCAACTGGAATGAGAAAACTGACAGAGAACAGAGAGCGAGGAGAGATTCATGCAGAGGTCCCCTACCAGCCAACGCAGTGCGGATCTGCCATCTCGGACTCCTATCGGAGACCAGCAAACAGGGGGTACGAGAAAGCAGCCTCATGGAACTTCCAGGGGGTGACAAAACAACCGGTAATTGGCGATATATGCTTTCCCACCACCCACCCTTCTTCACCCCGACTAGCCTCCTCTGCTTCCTGCAGCCCAGTCTCTTGACTGGGAAACAGCGGCTGCTTGGATTCCACACACCCGAACGGGTGGCTCTCTGAGTGCCATCTGTTGGCTGCTGGTGTTGCTTTTTTTCCGCTTCTTTTTATTTCTTCCTTGCCTCTCCCCACCTCCCCCTTCTTTCGCTTGAGTACCTTGCTCCATACGCCATCTTTGCTTCTTCCTGAGGTGCTGCAGAGCTCCGGTAATTTGTGATATATGCTTTCCCACTCTCTACCCTTCTTCACCCACACTCTCAGCCCCCTCTGCTTCCCACAGACACAGTCTCTTGTCCAGAAACACCAGCCCACACTAGCTGGCTCTCTGAGTGCCATTTGTTGGCTGCTAGTGTTGCTTTTTTTTTTTTCTGCTTCTTTTGATTTCTTACTTGCCTCTTGCCACCTCCCCCTCCCTTCCCTCAAGTACCTGCCTCCGTGCACCATCTTTGCTTCTTCCTGAGACGCTGCAGTGCTCTGTCCGAGTGTGGAGCTGCTTCCCAGTTTGGGCTGCCACGCTGGTGGGATACCAGAGCTTTTGTTTGTTTGTTTGTTTTGAATTGTTTCTTTGTTTTCTTTTCCTTTTCTTGAGTTGGGAGCCACTTCTGGCCAGGCTGACCCGTGTCACAGGGAGACTCCGCTTTGGCTTCCACAGACCTACAGAGGGATCCCTGAAGGCATTTCTTTTTACGTTGGTTTTTTTTTTTTCTTTTCTTTTCTGTTTCTTTGGGGGCCTCCCTTTTTATTTTTTTTTATTTGTTTTGTTTTCTTTTTCCTCTTTTTCCCTTTTTATCTTTCTTCATTGCTCAATTTCTCGTCTCTCTATATCTTCCCTCTCTTTCTGTTCCCTGAATACCTGGCGTTGTATACCTCTACTCCTTCTAGCCAGGATGTACTGCAATACCAGAGAGCAACTTCCCCAGACCTCATAGCTGCACTGGTGGGATCCCTGGGAACTTTGTGGTTCTTTAACCTTTCTGATTCTTATTTATTCATTCTTTTCTTCCTCCTCCCCCTTCTGTTTTTCTCCATTTCATAGTCTCTCATCTCTACACTCCAATGGTAAGCTCCCCTAACATTCTTTTTTGTTTCTTTGTATGTTTTTGGCTCCTGTTCCTCTCTCCTCTCTCCCATATCCATCTTAGTTCCAGACATAACAATCTCCCTGCTGCATCCTGCCTACCTACACTGTGCGCTTGATATCACACCACCAAGCAGCAAAGGCACAGCATACTGGAACCTGCCCTGCACTGATTACTGACCCGCTCTGGTGGCTGTAGTAAGTGCCACAAACAACCCATCCCAGTAACTCCTCTTCAGCTAGACCTGCCCTGCTGTACCATATCAGAGTGACTGACCCTGCGAGTTAAAGAAGGAGGCAAAAAGTACTGTGCCCACAGATGAGCAAACAACAAAGAACACACAGTCTGCCTACTCAGACATAGCCAAATTGTTTGTAAAAAAAGGGATGAAACAAACAAATCTACAATCAATAAACAAGAAAAATAATTACTGAATGCCCCGAAGACAGCATAAAATAACAAAACATTTACAAAAACAGGACAGGATGCTTCCAGTAGGCATCCAAAATAAAACACCAGATGACTCTCCAGTGGAAGAAAAGGCACTAGAACTACCTGATAGGGAAATCAAATCTCTAATACTCAGAATTCTCCAAGAACTGAGACAAAAAGCTGACAAACATGAGGAAAAAATAGACAAATTCATGAAAAATACAAACAAAAAATTGGAAGAATTCAGAAGGATGATGCAGGAACAAAATGCCAAAATAAATTCAAAACTAGAAATTATACAAAAACAACAATTAGAAATCCAAAACATAAACAACAAGATTTCAGAAATGCATGATGTCATAGTAGGGCTGAGAGGCAGATTTGAAATGGTGGAAGACAGGCTCAGTGGAATTGAAGACAAACACTTGGATACAACTCTGTTTCAGGAAAACTCAGAAAAAAGAACAAAGAAAAAGGAGGACAGCCTGAGAGTTATGTGGGACACAATTAAAAGCAAAAATTTTCGAGTGATTAGCATTCCAGAACAGGGGGAGAAAACAGAAAACACAGAGAGGATCATTGAGGAACTGCTGACAGAAAACTTCCCCAATATCATGAAAGATGAAAAGCTGGCCATCCAAGAAGCTCAACGAACCACAAATAGAAGAGACCCCAAAAGAAAATCACCAAAGCATATCATATTCACACTCACCAAAACCAAAGACAAACAAAGAATCCTGAGAGCAGCTCGTGAAAAACAAGAAGTCACATACAGAGGAGAAACAATAAGACTAAGCTCAGATTATTCAGCAGAAACCATGCAGGCAAGAAGGCAATGGGGTGACCTATAAAAAATCTTGAAAGAAAAAAATTGCCAGCCAAGAATAATATATCCTGCAAAACTCTCGTTCAGACTTGATAGTGAAATTAGGTCATTTCCAGATAAACAGAAATTAAGGGAATATGTAAAAGTCAAACCAAACTTACAAGAATTATTAAAGCGAGTTCTTCAATCTGAGGACAAACTGCTTCAGCTCACAGGCAGAACCTAGGATGCAGGATCGTACCAGCCGGATACCAATCTAAGAAATGAACTCTTGAGGACTATCCAAAACCAAAAGAAATACAACAGGAAATCAAAGCAGTTAATCAGTAAATGACAACAACATCAAAACAATAAAAGAGGGAATAAACAGCATAGGAATAGAACCTTCTACTGCAGAGGAAGGCAAGGCGATACCAAGTAATGGTAGACTGCTTCAAACTTAGAAAGATAAGGGTAAAATTTATGGTAAACACAAAGAAACTTAACAAACATACTCATTAAAAAAAAAGAGGAAAAACATAAAGTCTCAGCAAAAACAAAACCTACAAAAGCAAAACAAATGAAAAAAAATGCACAAACAAAAGTAACTCAGCACACAAGAGTAAGAAGAACAAAGAAAACGTCAGCACCACAAAAAAAAGCAGTACAAAATGACAACAACAAATCCACATCTATCAATAATTACACTGAATGTAAATGGACTCAGTGCACCCATAAAGAGATGGAGAGTGATAGAATGGATAAGAAAACAGGATACAACAATATGCTGTCTACACGAGAAACACCTTAGAAACAAAGATGTGAATTTATTAAAAGTCAAAGGTTGGAAAAAAATAAATCAAGCTAATAACTACCAAAAAAGAGCAGGAGTGGCAATTCTAATCTCAGATAAAATAGACTTTAAAATGAAATCCACCATAAAAGACAAAGAAGGACACTATATAATGATTAAGGGGATGATCCATCATGAAGACATAACCATAATAAACATTTACACACCCAATGACAGGGCTCCAAAATACATACAACAAACTCTAACAACACTGAAAATAGAAATCAACAGTTCCACAATAATAGTAGGAGACTTCAACACACCACTCTCAGTAAAGGACAGAACAACTAAGAAGAAACTCAACAAAGATACAGAAGACCTAAAGGGCACAATCAGCCAACTGGACCTCATAGAAATATATAGAACACTCCATCCAACCGCTGCAAAGTACACATTCTTTTCCAATGCACATGGAACGTTCTCCAGAATAGACCACATCTTAGGCCACAGAGCAATCCTCAACAAGATCCAAAATGTTGAGATAACTCACAGTATCTTCTCTGACCACAATGCCATCAAGGTAGAAATTAACACTAGAAAGAGCAAGGAAAAAAAATCAACTACATGGAAACTGAATAATACTCTGCTTACACATCAATGGGTAATACAAGAAATCAGAGATGGAATCAAAAAATTCCTAGAATCAAATGAAAATGAAAACACATATACCAAAACCTTAGGGACACAGCAAAGGCAGTCCTCAGAGGACAATTTATAGCAATAGATGCACATATCAAAAAAGAAGAAAGGGACAAAACCAAAGCATTAACTACAGAACTCAAGCAAATAGAAAGACAACAGCAAAAAAAGCCCACAACCACCTGAAAAAGGAAATAGTAAAGATCAGAGGAGAAATAAATGAAATAGACAACAGAAAAACAATAGAAAGAATCAGCAAAACCAAAAGTTGGTTCTTTGAAAGAATCAACAAAATCGACAAATCACTGGCCAGACTGACAAAAGAAAAACAGGAGAGGACACAAATAACCCAAATAAGAAATGAAATGGGGGACATTACAACAGACCCAAATGAAACAAAAAGGATTATAACAGAATATTATGAAAAATTATACTCCAACAAATTTGAAAACCTAGAGAAAATGGATAAATTTCTAGAAACACACGGCCTACCCAAACTACAACAAAGTGATGTTGAAAATCTGAACAGACCCATAATAAGAGAAGAGATTGAAAAGGTAATAAAAAAAACTCCCAACCAAAAAAAGCCCTAGCCCAGATGGCTTCACTGGAGAATTCTACAAAACATTTACAGAAGAGCTTTTACCAGTACTACTCAAGCTGTTTCAGAGCATAGAAGAGGAAGCAATACTTCCAAATTCATTCTATGAAGCCAGTATAACGCTGATACCAAAACCAGGCAAAGACATCACAAAAAAAGAAAATTACAGACCAATATCTCTCATGAATATAGATGCAAAGATTCTCAACAAAATTCTAGCCAATAGAATTCAGCATCACATCAAAAAAATAATACACCACGAGCAAGTGGGATTCATACCAGGTACGCAAAGATGGTTTAACATTAGAAAATCAATCAACGTAATCCAGCACATAAATAAAAGGAAAGAAAAGAATCACATGATCATCTCAATAGATGCAGCAAAGGCATTGGACAAAGTCCAACACCCATTCCTGATAAAAGCTCTCAATAAAATAGGTATAGAAGGGAAATTTCTCAACATAATAAAGGGCATCTATGCAAAACCAACGGCCAACATCATTCTAATGGAGAGAGGCTGAAAACATTCCCCTTGAGAACAGGAACAAGACAAGGATGCCCTTTATCACCGCTCCTATTTAACATTGTGCTGGAAGTTCTAGCTAGAGCAATAAGGCAAGAAACAGAAATAAAGTGCATCCAAATTGGTAATGAAGAAGTTAAACTGTCCCTGTTTGCAGATTATATGATAATATACCTAGAAAACCCTAAAGACTCCACGAGAAATCTACTGGAACTAATAGAAAGATTCAGCAGAGTAGTAGGATACAAGATAAACATTCAAAAATCAGTTGGATTCCTATACACCAGTAAGGAGAACGATGAAAAGGAAATCAATACCATTTTCAATAGCCCCTAAAAAGATAATATATTTAGGAATAAATCTGACCAGGGATAAAAAGACCTCTACAAAGAAAACTACAAAACACTACTGCAAGAAAGCCAAAGGGATCTATATAAATGGAAAAACATACCATGCTCATGGATAGGCAGACTCAACATTGTGTAAATGGAAATTTTACCGAAAGCAATTTACAAATACAACGCAATCCCGATCGAAATACCAACAACATTCTTCAAAGAGATGGAAAAACTAATCATTCACTTTATATGGAAAGGGAAGAAGCCCCGAATAAGTAAAGCACTACTGAAGAAGAATAAAGTTGGAGGACTCACACTACCTGACTTCAGAACCTACTACACAGCTACAGTAGTCAAAACAGCCTGGTACTGGTACAACGACAGATATATTGACCAACGGAACAGAATTGAGAACCCAGATGTAAATCCATCCACCTACGGTAAGCCGATTTTCGACAAGGGCCCAAAGTCCATCAAATGGGGAAAAGACAGTCTTTTTAACAAATGGTGCTGGAAAAACTGGATAGCCATTTGCAAAAAAATGAAAGAGGTCCCATACCTCACACCATATACAAAAACTACTTCAAAATGGATCAAAGACCTGAATATAAAGCCTAAAACTATAAAGTTCATAGAAGAAAAAATAGGACCAACACTACAGGCCTTAATACATGGCATTAACAAGTTACAAACCATAACCATCAACGCACAAAACCCAACAGATAAGCTAGATAACTGGGATCTTCTAAAAATCAAACACCTATGCTCTTCAAAAACTTCACCAAAAGAGTCAAAAGAGAACCTATAGACTGGGAAAAAAATTTTGGACAGTACAAGTCAGACAAAGGTCTAATCTCCATATCTACAAGAAAATCCAACACCTCTACAACAAAAAGACAAATAATCCTATTAAAAAATGGGCAAAGGAAATGAGCAGACCAAAGAAGACATTCAAATGGCCAACAGACACATGAGGAAATGCTCGCGATCACTAGCCATTAGAGAAAGGCAAATTAAAACCACAATGAGATACCATCTCCACCCCGGCATTACTGGCACGAATCAAAAACACTGGAAATGACAAATGTTGGAGGGGCTGCGGGGAGATGGGAACTCTTATGCACTGCCAGTGGGAATGCAAAATGATACAACCATTTTGGAAAATGATATGGCGCTTCCTCAGAAAGCTAGAAATAGACATACCATTCGATCCAGAAATTCCACTCCTAGGAATAGATCCTAGAGAAAGTAAGAGTCGTCACTCGAATAGACATATGTACACCTATGTTCATGGCAGCATTGTTCACAATAGCAAAACAATGGAAACAGCCTAGATGCCCATCAACAGATGAATGGATAAACAAACTATGGTACATACACACAATGGAGTACTATGCAACGAGAAAGAACAACAATGAATCTGTGAAGCATCTCATAACATAGATGAAACTGGAGGACATTATGCTGAGTGAAATAAGTCAATCACAAAAGGACAAATATTGTATGAGACCTCTATTGTAAAATCCCATGAAAAAGTTAACACACAAAATCTAACAATCTTTGTTGGTTAACAGGGATGGGAGGGGTGGGGGGAGGAATATTAAATAGACAACAGACAAGCGGTATCTTGGGTGAAGGGTGATACAGTACACAATACAGGAGAAACTAGCACAACTTGTACAAGGAAAAGTCATGGAAGCCCCATAGACACATCCAAACTCCCTGAGGGACTGAACTGCTGGGCGGAGGGCTCTGGGGAGCATGGTCTTGGGGAACATCTAGCTCAATTGGCATGACACAGCTTATAAAGACAATGTTCTACATTCTACCTTGGTAAGTAGCTTCCGGGGTCTTAAAAGCCTGTGAGCAGCCATCTAAGATACTCCACTGGTCTTACCCCTTCTGGAGCAAGGAAGAATGAAGAGAACAGGTTACAAGGAAAAGATTAGTCCAAAGGACTAATTGTCCACAGCTACCAAGGCCTCCACTGGACTGGTACAGTACAGCTAGATGGTGTCTGGCTACCACCACTGACTGCTCTGACCAGGATCACAACAGAGGGTTCTGGACAGAGCTGGAGAAGGATGTAGAGCATAATTCTAACTCACAAAAAAAAGACCAGATTTACTGGCCTAAAGGAGACTGGAGAAATCCCAAGAGTATGGCCCCCAGACACCCTTTTAGCTCAGTGGTGAAGTTACCTCTGAGTTTCACTGTTCAGCCTCGGAGTGGACAGCCCCGTAAAACCAAATGAAACTAATGAGGTACAGGAGTCCAGTGACAAGGGCCAGGAAGCAGAAGGGGACAAGGAAGCTGGTGATAGGGAACCCTAGTTTGAGTAAGAATATTGTTGATGTGAGATTGTTAACCATTGTCATAGGGCAATATTTATAGTAACTGTTAAATGTGAAACTATTTTGTTCTGTAAGCCTTCATCTGAAGTGAGAATAACAGCACGATTGGAAGAGCGTAGTCAATGTCACTGAACTGTGCATGTAGAAATTTTTGAAATGGTGTATCTTGGGCTATGTGTATGTTCACCAAAAAAACAGGTTGCAAAGTTAGAGGGTTGATATGTTGTGGGGTTGTTAACCAATGTCATAAAACATGTGTACTGCTGTTTCATGAGAAACTATTTGTTCTGTAAGCCTTCAGCTGAAGTACAATAAAAAAAAAAAAATCACCTCTTCCAGTATGTTTTTTTTTTTATTTCTTTTTGTTCTTGTAGCACCTTTCTTTGTATTACATGTACTTCAATCTCCCCAAGATGACGACCATGTTGAGTTAAAGGAAATATCTCTTTTTCATCCTTCACTGTATCTTAGTGCCAAACAGAGGAATTTGAACATGAAATTTACTGAACCAATCTCTGTTATGCTTACTCATCTGTCTCACACAAAGTTATAGAATTAGACTTTTATTTGTTTTCACCACACTTGACAGACAAAAATCTGTAAGGATTTAATTTTCCACAGCCTATTGAATCAAATTTGAATGCCTCAATCCTTAACCCAAAACCCTACGTTGTTTTTCCAATGCTTATCTCTCTTAACACATACAACTTACCCAAGTGTTGCTCCTTATTATTACTCTCTTGGAGAATATTTTAAATTATCTGCTCTATTTTCCCATATCTTTTGCATCTCGAAGAATATCCTTCTTTATCAACCATTTCAAGACCTAGCTTAAAAGTTAGCTCTTCCAAGAGATCTCATCTGAACCATATAGTTCTTTTATAAACCCTAAGCTCTGAGACAGCAGTACAGTATCCTTAGGAAATGAAGGAGAATGTATTACTCTATACTAAAATATTCTAGGATATATGGCCTAAAAGCAAAATTGCCTTAAGGCAATTTATCAGAATCCTTCAGGGTTTGTTTCTACAGCATAAAACTAACAAGCACATAGATTTATTTTTTTAACATTATATATATACAAACATTTTTCATCCTTACATTTTTGTGTGCATGAATAATATTTCTTGAGAGAAGAGTTTTACACTATGTCAGAGTTTACACTATGAAGACAAAGTGTGCAAGCAACTTCTGCTTATTTATCATAATGTCTTTGTGGAGAGAGTTTTCTGTATTAAATTACCATAAAGTAAATAAAAATTGCTCATTGAAAGACTACCACACAACAATCCCCGACAAAGAACTCATCATCAAATGAATTATAGATATGACTAACAATAATTTAAAGACATAGTAAGAAATAGTTCTCTAATAACTCAAAATACAATTTTAATTTTTACCATATAATTGGTGTTCTATAAAAATTATTTAAAAGACAAGACAGAACATTAATTATCAAGGATTCTGAATGGACAGAGAAAATATTTTTTAAAATTAATTATATTATTCTGGGTATGGAGCCCTGGTGGTGTACTGGTTAAGAGCTTGACTGCTAACCAGAAGGTCGGCAGTTCGAATCCACCTCGAAATCCTATGAGGCAGTTCTACTCTGTCCTGTAGGGTCACTATGAGTTGGAATCAACTCAGCAGCAATGGGTTTGGTTTATTCTGAGTATAATAAGTATTTAACAGATAGTTTTCCAAAACTTTGTGGTGCATCCGCCCCATCCTAGGATGATGGCTAAGCATTGATTCTGGCAAAACACTCCCCCCCCTGCTGAGTTGTCAAAGGCCCTTATCTGGGCTCTATTCTGAGACCTACAATCTGTGGATGCTGACCATTAAAAGCAGAGCTCAAAAGCCAAATATTGCTGATAAATAGGAAAGAACACAGGCTTTAGAATAAGTTTGAGACTCGTAGCACCACAAGAAGGCAGATGAAAAAAAAGACAGCCTGAGCTAAAAGTGAAAATGTTCCTTATAAAACATAGTATCTAAGAAATGCAGCAACAAGTTACTGCCATCCAAGCAGGCAGTTGGCAAGATGAAGTAGAGTATCTTCCACAATCGTGTGGATGCAGTTGAGTTTGAAACTTCACCATACGTTAGTTATATAAATTGGCAAGTTTTGAAATTCTATATATTTGTTCTGCATTTGTAAAATAAGCATGATAGTCTAATACATAGACTAGTTGTAATGATTAAACAGCTTACCACATGTAAAGCACTACATTCAACATGTAGTAAATGCTCTAGATACATTACACCTTATTGGATCTCCTGAGAGATAAAGTCATTGTTTTGACTTTGAAAGCTATTAATTCTCCATGGGTGTGCAAAATACTAACCAGGTCTGTGAAACTAAATATCCAAGTCACAAAAATACATTATTTTACAAATAGAAGGTGCATATTCCTAATGATCCATTCATTAAAAGAAATTCATATCCTTTTCTCCTGAAAAGTCAGCTCTGTAAAATTTACTATTCCACCAGGTTTGGCTGAGATGTTAAACAAAGTCCCTCACAAAACTTCTCCATGGAATGGAATTTTCATTGGAAAATTCTATCACCAAGTGGGAACTTTACAAAGCATTGTTTCCATTGGATAGAACTTTCTGAAATCAAGTCAAATCAAATCATTTCTCAATTTTTCATCACATCACAGTTTAAAATCTTTTAAAAAAGAATCATCATCTCACAGTAAGAAAGCTTCTGAATTAGATGTTGCCACAGGAATTTCAGTATTTTTCATCACATACTTCTTCTGTAGAAAGATTTGAAGAGACCTGGGAGAACATCACATAAAAAAAGAGGCATTCTGAAATGATTAGGTCCTCAGCTAGACTTTTTGCACTGCTAGAAATAAATAATCATCAATAGCCATATCCAGGGCTGTTTCTAAGCAATATTGTGAAATGAAGTTCACCCTTAACATTATCCCCTCCATTTTTGATATCTTCCATTCTTGGTGCTTCCCCAGCCGCCCTTTCTAACCTAGATACTACTTCTGCTCTCACATGCCCACAAAGCTTGTTTTTATAATTATAATTACCTCTCCTATATAACATAATCTCATGACTTAGTGATTCCAGTAATGGATGTAAACTGATATGCTACCATCTTAGAGCACCTGCTACCAGGTACACATATGTCCCTGAAGTTTCTGGAGACTAGTCCTCACCCCCATAGTTTTCTAATGTACTAGAAAGAGTAATGGAGAAAAGTACAGAATACTGAAAAAGACATTTCAGAGTAGTCAAATCTCTTGGCAACCACCAATGGCCCACATTTGCAAAACAAATCCTTGGAAAAGTACCAAGGCTACTTTTTTTTTCTTTTTATACTTCAGGTGAAAGCTTACAGAACAAATAGTTTCTCATGAAACAGTAGTACACATGTTGTTTTATGACATTGGTTAAGAACCCCACAACATATTAACCCTCTAAATTCTCAATCTTTTTTTTTTTTTTTGGTGAAAATACACATAGCCAAAGATACACCGTTTCAAAAATTTCTACATACACAGTTCAGTGACATTGACTATGCTCTTCCAATTGTGCTGTTATTCTCACTTAAGATGAAGGCTTACAGAACAAAATAGTTTCTCATTTAACAGTTACTACACATGTTGCCCTATGACAATGGTTAACAATCTCACAACACATCAACAATATCCTTACTCAATCTTGTGTTCCCTATCACCAGCTTCCTTGTCCCCTTCTGCCTTCTGGCCCTTGTCACTGGACTCCTGTACCTCGTTAGTCTCATTTGGTTTTACGGGGTTGTAGACTCCCAGGGTGAACAGTGAACCTCGGAGGTAACTTCACCACTGAGCTAAAAGGGTGTCTGGGGGCCAGGCTCTAAAGCTGTCTCCAGTCTCCTTTAGGCCAGTAAATCTGGTCTTTTTTTTTTTTTTTGTGAGTTAGAATTATATTCTACATCCTTCTCCAGCTCTGTCCAGAACCCTCTGTTGTGATCCTGGTCAGAGCAGTCAGTGGTGGTAGCCGGACACCATCTAGCAGTACTGTATCAGTCTGGTGGAGGCCTTGGTAGCTGTGGACAGTTAGTCCTTTGGACTAATCTTTTCCTTGTATCCTGTTCTCTTCATTCTCCCTTGCTCCCGAAGGGATGAGACCAGTGAAGTATCTTAGATGGATGTTCATAGGCTTTAAAGACCCCAGACACTACTCACCAAGGTAGAATGTAGAGCATTGTGTTTATAAGCTGTCTCATGCCAATTGAGCTAGATGTTTCCCGAGACCATGGTCCCCACAGCCCTCCGACCAGCAACTCAGTCGCTCAGGGAGTTTGGATGTGTCTATGGATCTTCCATGACCTTTCCATGTACAGGTTGTGCTAGTTTCTCCTGTATTGTGTACTGTATCACCCTTCACCCAAGATACCACTTATCTATTGTCTATTTAGTATTTCCCCCCTACCCCCACACCTCCCATCCCTGGTAACCAACAAAGATTGTTACATTTGCCATGTGAACTTTTTCATGGGTTTTTACAATAGAGGTCTTGTACAATATTTGTCCTTTTGTGATTGACTTATTTCACTCAGCATAATGTCCTCCAGTTTCATCCATGTTATGAGATGCTTCACAGATACATTGTTGTTCTTTCTCGTTGCATAGTACTCCATTGTGTATATGTACCATAGTTTATCCATTCATCTGTTGATGGGCATCGAGGTTGTTTCCATCGTTTTGCTATTGTGAACAATGCTGCCATGAACATAGGTGTGCATATGTCTATTCGAGTGATGACTCTTATTTCTCTAGGATATATTCCTAGGAGTGGGATTGGTGGATCGAATGGTATGTCTATTTCTAGCTTTCTGAGGAAGCGCCATATCATTTTCGAAAATGGTTGTATCATTTTGCATTCTCACCAGCAGTGCATAAGAGTTCCCATCTCCCCGCAGCCCCTCCAACATTTGTCATTTCCAGTGTTTTTGATTCGTGCCAGTAATGCCGGGGTGGAGATGGTATCTCATTGTGGTTTTAATTTGCATTTCTCTAATGGCTAGTGATTGCGAGCATTTTCTCATGTGTCTGTTGGCCATTTCAATGTCTTCTTTGGTGAAGTGTCTGTTCATTTCCTTTGCCCATTTTTTAATAGGAGTATTTGTCTGTTTGTTGTAGAAGTGTTGGATTCTCTTGTAGATTATGGAGATTAGACCTTTGTCTGACTTGTACTGTCCAAAATTTTTTTCCCAGTCCGTAGGTTCTCTTTTGACTCTTTTGGTGAAGTCTTTTGAAGAGCATAGGTGTTTGATTTTTAGAAGATCCCAGTTATCTAGCTTATCTGTTGCATTTTGCGCTTTGATGGTTATGGTTTGTATCCTGTTAATGCCATGTATTAAGGCCTGAACTGTTGGTCCTATTTTTTCTTCCATGAACTTTGTACTTTTAGGCTTTATATTCAGGTCTTTGATCGATTTTGAAGTAGTTTTTGTATACGGTGTGAGGTATGGGTCCTGTTTCATTTTTTTGCAAATGGCTATCCAGTTTTTCCAGCACCATTTGTTAAAAAGACTGTCTTTTCCCCATTTGGTGGACTTTGGGCCCTTGTTGAAGATCAGGTGACCATAGGTGGATGGATTTACATCTGGGTTCTCAATTCTGTTCCATTGGTCAATGTATCTGTCGTTGTACCAGTACCAGGATGTTTTGACTACTGTAGCTCTATAGTAGGTTCTGAGGTCAGGTAGTGTGAGTCTTCCAACTTTATTCTTCTTCTTCAGTAGTGCTTTACTTATTCGGGGCTTCTTCCCTTTCCATATAAAGTTAATGATTAGTTTTTCCATCTCTTTGAAGAATGTTGTTAGTATTCGGATCCGGATTGCGTTGTATTTGTAAATTGCTTTCTGTAAAATTTCCATTTACACAATGTTGAGTCTGCTTATCCATGAGCATGGTATGTTTTTCCATTTATTTAGATCCCTTTGGGTTTCATGCAGTAGTGTTTTATAGTTTTCTTTGTATAGGTCTTTTACATCCCTGGTCAGATTTATTCCTAAGTATTTTATCTTTTTAGTGGCTATTATAAATGGTATTGTTTTCCTGATCTCCTTTTTGTCATTCTCTTTATTGGTGTACAGGAATCCAACTGATTTTTGAATGTTTATCTTGCATCCTGCTACTCTGTTGAATCTTTCTATTAGTTGCAGTAGATTTCTTGTGGAGTCTTTAGGGTTTTCTATGTATAGTATCAGATCATCTGCAAACAGGGAGAGTTTAACTTCTTCATTACCAATTTGGATGCCCTTTATTTCTTTTTCTTGCTTTATTGCTCTAGCTAGAACTTCCAGAACAATGTTAAATAGGTGTGGTGATAAAGGGCATCCTTGTCGTGTTCCTGTATTCAAGGGGAATGTTTTCAGACTGTCTCCATTAAGAATGATGTTGGCCGTTGGTTTGCATAGATGCCCTTTATTATGTTGAGAAATTTCCCTTCTATACTTATTTTATTGAGAGCTTTTATCAGGAATGGGTGTTGGACTTTGTGTAATGCCTTTTCTGCGTCAGTTGAGATGATCATGTGATTCTTTTCCTCCCTTTTATTTATGTGGTGGATTACACTGATTGATTTTCTAATGTTAAACCATCCTTGCATACCTAGTATGAATCCTACGTGGTCATGGTGTATTGTTTTTTTGATATGATGCTGAATTCTATTGGCTCGAATTTTGTTGAGAATTTTTGCATCTATATTCATGAGAGATATTAGTCTGTAATTTTCTTTTTTTGTGACGTCTTTGCCTGCTTTTGGTATCAGCGTTATGCTGGCTTCATAGAATGAATTTGGAAGTGTTGCTTCTTCTTCTATGCTCTGAAATATCTTGAATAGAACTGGTACAAGCTCTTCTCTAAATGTTTTGTAGAATTCTCCAGTGAAGCCATCTGGGCTAGGGCTTTTTTTGGTTGGGAGTTTTTTTATTACTTTTTCAATCTCTTCTCTTGTTATGGGTCTGTTCAGATTTTCAACATCACTTTGTTGTAGTTTGGGTAGGCCGTGTGTTTCTAGAAATATATCCATTTCCTCTAGGTTTTCAAATTTGTTGGAGTATAGTTTTTCATAATATTCTGTTATAATCCTTTTTATTTCAGTTGGGTCTGTTGTAATGTCCCCCATTTCATTTCTTATTTGGGTGATATGTGTCCTCTCCTGTTTTTCTTTTGTCAGTCTGGCCAGTGATTTGTCGATTTTGTTGATTCTTTCAAAGAACCAACTTTTGATTTTGTTGATTCTTTCTATTGTTTTTCTGTTCTCTATTTCATTTATTTCTGTTCTGATCTTTACTATTTCCTTTCTTCTGGTGGTTGTGGGCTTTTTTTGCTGTTGTCTTTCTATTTGTTTGAGTTCTGTAGTTAATGTTTTGGTTTTGTCCCTTTCTTCTTTTTTGATATGTGCATCTATTGCTATAAATTGTCATCTGAGGACTGCCTTTGCTGTGTCCCTAAGGTTTTGGTATATGTGTTTTCATTTTCATTTGATTCTAGGAATTTTTTGATTCCATCTCTGATTTCTTGTATTACCCATTGATGTGTAAGCAGAGTATTATTCAGTTTCCATGTAGTTGATTTTTTTTCCTTGCTCTTTCTAGTGTTAATTTCTACCTTGATGGCATTGTGGTCAGAGAAGATACTGTGAGTTATCTCAACATTTTGGATCTTGTTGAGGATTGCTCTGTGGCCTAAGATGTGGTCTATTCTGGAGAACGTTCCATGTGCATTGGAAAAGAATGTGTACTTTGCAGCGGTTGGATGGAGTGTTCTATATATTTCTATGAGGTCCAGTTGGCTGATTGTGCCCTTTAGGTCTTCTGTATCTTTGCTGAGTTTCTTCTTAGTTGTTCTGTCCTTTACTGAGAGTGGTGTGTTGAAGTCTCCTACTATTATTGTGGAACTGTCAATTTCTCTTTTCAGTGCTGTTAGAGTTTGTTTTATGTATTTTGGAGCCCTGTCATTGGGTGTGTAAATGTTTATTATGGTTATGTCTTCATGATGGATCGTCCCCTTAATCATTATATAGTGTCCTTCTTTGTCTTTTATGGTAGATTTTGTTTTAAAGTCTATTTTATCTGAGATTAGAATTGCCACTCCTGCTCTTTTTTGGGAGTTGTTAGCTTGATATATTTTTTTCCAACCTTTGACTTTTAATAAATTCACATCTTTGTTTCTAATGTGTGTCTCTTATAGACAGCATATTGATGGATCCGGTTTTCTTACCCATTCTGCCACTTTCTGTCTCTTTATGGGTGCATTGAGTCCATTTACATTCAGTGTAATTATTGATAGGTGTGAGTTTGTTGCTGTCATTTTGTAGTGCTTTTTTTTGTGGTGCTGAAGTTTTCTTTGCTCTTCTTACTCTCTTGTGCTGAGTTACTTTTGTTTGTAGATTTTGTTTTCATTTCTTTTGTTTTTGTAGGTTTGGTTTTTGCTGAGACTTAATGTTTTTCGTCTTTATTTTTATTAGTTGGTTTGTTAACTTTCTTTGTGGTTACCATGAATTTTACCCTTATCTTTCTAAGTTTGAAGCAGTCGACCCTTACTTGGTATCGCCTTGCCTTCCTCTCCATTAGAAGGTTCTATATTTATGCCGTTTATTCCCTCTTTCATTGTTTTGATGTTGTTGTCATCCATCGATTGACTGCTCTGATTCCCTGTTGTATTTCTTTTGGTTTTGGATAGTCCTCGAGAGTTCATTTCCTAGATTGGTATCTGGCAGGTACAATCCTGCATCCTATGTTCTTCCTGTGAGCTGAAGCTGTTTTTCCTCAGATCGAAGAACTCCTTTTAATAATTCTTGTAAGTTTGGTTTGACTTTTACATATTCCCTTAATTTCTGTTTATCTGGAAATGACCTAATTTCACCATCAAGTCTGAACAAGAGTTTTGCAGGATATGTTATTCTTGGTTGGCAATTTTTTTCCTTCAAGATTTTATATATGTCTTCCCATTGTCTTCTTGCCTGCATGGTTTCTGCCAAATAATCTGAGCTCAGTGTTATTGTTTTCCTCTGTATGTGACTTATTGTTTTTCACGAGCTGCTCTCAGGATTCTTTGTTTGTCTTTGGTTTTGGTGAGTGTGAATATGATATGCTTTGGTGATTTTCTTTTGGGGTCTCTTCTATATGTGGTTTGTTGAGCTTCTTGGATGGCTAGCTTTTCATCTTTCATGATATTGGGGAAGTTTTCTGTCAGCAATTCCTCAATGATCCTCTCTGTGTTTTCTGTTTTCTCCCGCTGTTCTGGAATGCCAATCACTCGAAAATTTTTGCTTTTAATTGTGTCCCACATAACTCTCAGGCTCTCTTCATGTTTCTTTGTTCTTTTTTCTGAGTTTTCCTGAAACAGAGTTGTATCCAAGTGT
This sequence comes from Dugong dugon, assembly GCA_030035585.1. Taxonomy (NCBI): domain Eukaryota; kingdom Metazoa; phylum Chordata; class Mammalia; order Sirenia; family Dugongidae; genus Dugong; species Dugong dugon. The sequence continues at coordinate 51,219,737 of CM057472.1, forward strand.
TTGTCTTCAGTTCCACTAATCCTGTCTTCCATGGTTTCAAATCTGCTTCTCAGCCCTTCTATTACATCATCGATTTCTGAAATCTTGTTGTTTATCTTTTGGATTTCTAATTGTTGTTTTTGTATAATTTCTAGTTGTGAATTTATTTTGGCATTTTGTTCCTGCATCATCTTCCTGAATTCTTCCAATTTTTTGTCCATATTTTCCATGAATTTGTCTATTTTTTCCTCATGTTTGTCAGCTTTTTGCCTCAGTTCTTGGAAAATTCCGAGTATTAGAGATTTGAATTCCCTATCAGGTACTTCTAGTGCATTTTCTTCCACAGGAGAGTCATCTGGTGTTTTAATTTGGATGCCTACTGGGACCATCCTGTTCTGTTTTTGTAAATGTTTTGATATTGTTTGCTGTTTTCGGGGCATTCAGTAGATATTTCTCTCGTTTATTGATTGTAGATTTGTTTGTTTCATCCCTTTTTAAAAAAAAAAAAATTTGAGCATGTCTGAGCCAGCGGACTGAGTGCTCTTTGTTCTTTCCTCATCTGTGCGTTCAATACTTTTCGCCTCCTTCTCCAACTGGCAGGTTCAGTCACTCAGATATGGTACAGCTGGGCAGGTCTAGCTGAAGAGAAGCCACTGGGACGGTTTGTTTGTGGCACTCCCTACAGCCACCAGGGCAGGTCGGTAATCAGTGCTGGGCAGGTTCCAGTAGGCTGTGCCTGCACTGCTTGGTGGTGTGATGTCAAGCGCACAGTGCAGGTAGGCAGGATGCAGTGGGAGGTGGTTATGTGTGGAGCTAAGCAACTGTTTTGTCTCCCACTGAACACTCTGTGAGGCTGCTTTCTCGTACCCCCGCTTGCTGGTCTCCGATAGGAGTCCAAGATGGTGGATCCGCGCTGCGTTAGCTGGTAGGGGACCTCTGCATGAATCTCTCCTCACTCTCCTTTCTCTTTCAGTATTCTCACTCCTTTAGTGCTCGGCTGAGTTCTTTATCTCTTCATTTGATGTTCTAGGGTTTCAGGATTGTTGATTCTCTGTTTGGCTTAGTTTTTCGGATCTTTGCTGTGGAGGGATGGCGTGGTGCTTCTGCCTAGAGCGCCATCTTGCCAGAACCTCCCAAGGCTACTTTTAAAAGATTACTTTTACCATGAAGAATTTACTTTGATCAGCTCCCACTCTGATTTAACTCAGGAGTTAGAAGTTAGCCATAATTTTGCCATTCCTCTCAAATTCCCCTCCTTCACTCTGAGTGCATGATCTTATCTCCTGGTTAACATGAAAGTCCTTCTGAGTGCAGTGCATTACTATTATATGGCCCTTCTAGCCATGGTCATGTAACTTTCAGGAAATGATTGGGTGGAACTATGCAATAAACTACTTGTGGCCCACCAGGGGGATTGGACAACCTGCTAATGCAAATAAGGCATATGGAACACTTGTATGAGTGGGACTATGCAAATAAGGTACATGGAACCCTCATAGGGAATTAGTCAGTTTTGCCATCCCACTAGGCTTAAAGGGAGCCAATCTCAGAGGTTGGAGGGAAACCTCACTACCATCAATAAGAAGAGCCAGGAGCAGAGTGCATCCTTTGGACCTGGGATCCCTGCACTGAGAACCTTCTAGACCCAGGAGACAGAGACAGCTATAACACTGGAGACAGTGTAAGATGGCAAGAAGTGGCAGCTAGCATGGCAAAGAAGTGGTGGCAGCAGAACAAGGAGATTGGCATGCAAGATGGCTCAGTAGACTTCCTGGCCCATGGAGCAAGGTGGCTACAGTGGTCATGCTGACCCACAGAGGCAGGAGGCTTTCTGGAGTGGGGTACCTCTGGGTACTTGCTGGCAGAGCTAAAGAAGGAGCTGTAACACTTGCCTGAGCAGAGAAGAGGCCATGCCTGAGCAGGGGATGAGGCCAAGAGTGAGAGATGAGGCTGTGAGAGGACAGGACCAAGCAGGGCCCAGTGGCTGAGGCCTACCTTTGGGCACCACCAAAGAAGAAGCTGTCCTGATGGAAGAACTGTATCCTGAGTTGTTCCTGTTACTTCCAAGTTTATCCTGATCCTGAATTATAACCTATTACTTCTCTAAACAAAACCATAATCGTTTGAGTACAGTCTGTGAGTTCAGTGTGGCCATTGCAGTGAATTATTGAACCAAGCAGAGAATGCCATGGGAGGGACAGTTGGTGTCAAAATGGGTAAAAAGACTTAAGAGTATGTCTGATCTCTACCTCATAGAAATCAGCTTTGGGCTGTTGCTGATCTTATTCTCATCTCTCTCCCTGAAGTTAGACTAGGTCTGACTTTTTACACCCTCAATAGTTCCCTAAAAGCTGGCTAATCTATCACGTCTTCTTTATCCCTGTTGTCAATGCTTGACTTTTGTCCTCATCATTTCTAAATTGTATTATTTTAGTAGATACCTAATGGGTATCTCTACATCCCAACTCCACTAACTGAAATGCACCCCCTGCACTGCTATCAGAGAATTCTTTCTAAAATGCATATCTGATCATTGTTAGCTTCCTACTCCAAATCATTCAACAGACATCTACTGACTTCATGATAAAATTAAAATCCTTAGAATAGCAAATAAGGCCCTTTATGAACCTCTGCCTTCCTCTTCAGTAGCAGCCTCTTTCAACACTCTAACTCTCAAAATCTATGCCTCAGCAAAATTGAACTATTATTTGTAGATTCAAGATTATGACATGATCTCTATCTCCTCCTATCTTTTCTCTCATGGTGCTCTTTCTGCCTAGAAAGCATCTCACCGATCACTACCACCTCCTCATTTGCCTAGCATACTCCTGTTTGTCCAAGGCTCACCTCCTCATAAAATCTTCCGTTCTGGCCCCAGGTTGGACTGGGTAAACTATCCGGTATGAGCCCAAGGAAACCTGCACTGACCTCTATCATAATTACCATCACATTGTATGGTAATAGCACATTTATTCCTCTTCTTCCACTTCAGTAATAACTCTTTGAAGGTAGGGACCAATCTTTTATCCCTGTGTTGCCAGTACAGGGAAAGTAAGTCCACGTAGCCAAATGAAGTTTTCTCTAAGGAAGCCCAGTACAGTTTTAGAACTATGAGAATCAAATTAAATATGTAAACCTTTAGTCATAGGCGCCAATGCATGATGAAACTGCATAACTTGATGACGAAGAGAAATTATCATACATTTTAGTGTCAACTCCCACCCAGAAACTCAGGTAAACGTAACCTATTGGACAACCTAGTATTTCTCACATGCAAATATTCAATTTCATATTGTAAGATTAAAGTAAAAGAAGGAGGGGGGAAAAATAAACATAGACAAGCATATGATCTGCAATAGACATACTATGTTACCTAAATCTTATACATCACTTTACAGTCTCCAGAAACCCAACAGTGTCCCACAGGTTTTCAGTGTCTCAAGGGAAAAGTTTTCTCAAGATCTCCAGTCAATCATGGGCCCTAAAAGAATGGACCTCTTGCCCCATGTTCCACTCTGAGATAAGTCCCAGGGAAACTTCTGATTATGCCATGTGGATCACCCTATTTCTTCCTCTGGTCAATGCCCTCTCTGTTGTGTAGAAAGCATATAGCTCTTTCTGGATACCCTTAGTCTCAACAGGAGTGACCTCTATGTTCTAGACCTAATCTGAACACCAATAATGCCCAACCCTCTGCCGGCTACCTCCTAACTTAAGTTCTTAACTATTCTTGGACGCTTGCTACTTAAAGAGAGTCCTCAGGTTCATATCTGATTCACTAAGGCAGTGGTTCTGAAACGTGAGTGCATATGGGAATTACCTGGAGGCACTTGTTAAAAACAAAAATTTCTGAGCTCCATCTCTGGTGATTTTGTATTTTTAATAAATGCTCCATATAATTCCAAGGGACCTGATCATTTGACCAGAACTTATAAACCACTGCTAAGAGAAGGACTCTATCCTGACTACCACTCCATTTTTATCACAGACATTGTTGGTTAAATATTACTTTATTTCTTCATTTCTTCCTTACTAATAAGAGAGAAAAACCTCAGGAAAATTGTGATTTTGGTTACAAAGGACAAGTTCTCCAGTAGTGAAACTACAATTAATACCTCTTCAGGAGGCCAAACACGTTTTTCCCTGAAATGTCCCCATTTTGAACAACTGCAGGACAGTGAACAATATATCAAAGGCAATTAACTAAAAAGATTGAGTGAAAACTCCTTACTGTTCTTTTGTGGTGATTAGATACATTTTAAAACATTTTGAAAAATGCAAATATTTATGCAATGTAAGGTATAATTATTACTATCTTGATTTCTTAATGTCTACTGTAACTTTTTTGCCCACAGCAATGTTCAATGAGCCCTGCTTATCTATGAAAGCTATTTTCTGAAAAGGATATGAAAAATGATTCTTGTGGAATTAGATGTTTCAAACCAGTTCACATGTTACCAGGTAGGTCTTCAATAGTATTGTTTATGATCTTTGATATTTATGGGCCACTGTAATATGAAGGGTTTTTTTCCCCCTAACTTAATCTAGAAGAGCTATCTTCCAATTAATAAACTTTTTTGTGAGTGTCTGAAAAATATCCAAGTCACTCAACAGCTACTAGAACTGATGGGCTGGAATAATTTTAATAATGTTAACTACTATACTGCATAAGGAGATAATAATTATAGTTTATGTGACAGGTAAGGGAGAAGGACAATGGTCTTGGAAAATGGAATAGATTTTGGTCTGGCAGGTTATGTTGCAAAATTAATAGGCAAATTCTATCACAAATAAGAGAACTGATTTTTTTTTTAAAGAGTCAGACGGTTCTCTAGGTGCCAGTAGTCTTCTAGATGTAGAAGGAATGCTCCTTAATACTGATATAAACTAGGATAATCCACCTAATACTACTGAGCCCAAGAGTCACTGAAGGTACAAAAACATAGCCCTGACAGTCAAGTAGTTAGCAAGACTGTGCTGTTTTGTGAAGGTGGCCATCACGACATAATTTTTAATCAGTCTCTGAGGAGGCAAAAGTAGTCTGTTATGATGACCAAGAAAACCATAAACCACAATTATGTAGGCCTGAGCATTGCTAAAACAAATCTTGTGGTTTGCCACATGGACTTTCATTTTAGACACAAAAACAACATGCTTCTTAATTTCCTTTATCATGCCAAGCAACCAGAAGCCCTTCTCAGCATTACGAAGTCCCCACAGATCATTGACAATATTCTCCAGAGATTGCTAAGCCATTTCCTGGATCCTGAGAGCACTGCCTTCCACGTCCTTATGATGCTTTGGAATAATAAGAAACCATTGGACCTAGGGAGCTAGGCTCAAAGTCTGGCTTATCAGTTACAAGCTGTGTGATTCAGATCAATTTACTTAGGGTAATTTTTAAAATTAAGTTAAGTTTTAAAATTTAAATTAAAAATTATGATAATTATAGTTATGTGAGGGGTGGAGAGGAAGGAGGTACATTGGTCTTAGGAAATAAAAGATTTGGGTCTGAAAAATTATATCTTATATCATAACGAACACATTCTTCCACTATTTAAATAGGAAGACTTTAAGTTTAAATTTAAGGTTTTTTTTTTAAAGTAAAACAGTAGTAATAATGCAACATATTAGGGAAAACTGTCGTGCTTGTCACTTCTGATACTCTTATCTTAGCTATTGATGTGAGAATTTAAAGAAATAAAATATGTGAGACCATCGATCTGAAGCACAGTGGACTCTCAATAATTTACACACTTATATGTCACACTTAGGCTTTATTAAGTAGGTTTTTACTTCACAAATGATATTTGGATCACTTAAGTTCATATAAATGACAATTCCTGGCAGAGATTAGCATTTATGATAAAACTCTCAAAAAATAAAATGAAATAAAATAAGCAAATCACTGAAGCCTTCTCAAACATTACTGTTTTGCCAATCATATATATTTTGTTAAACTGTAAGTTACTTAATTTAGATATATATATATGTGTGTGTGTGTGTGTGTGTATATATATATATATATATATATATATCTCCCAAAGAACTTAATGCTTGTTTGGCTGAAGATAATTTTTCTAATTTTATCTGAAAACCATGCCTGTAGGACCTATTCAAATATTCAGTTTTTGGGGGAGGGGGTTGTTTTTTGTAATAATCAGAAAGGATCAGGCTATCATCAAGGTTTGTCTTTCTATAAAATCATGACAAATTGGCTTAAAGTGCTATATCTAGACCAGAGTCCTGTGACCTCCAAAGAGTGCAAACAGATTCAACAAACAACATTCTAACCACCTCCTTTCTGTATTTGGATAGCATTTACATCCCACCAAGATCAAGCTTTGGAGTCTGTATCATGTCACGGAGCAGCTGGAGAGGCCACAGGAAAAAGGATCAGGTGATTACTACAGCTCTTTTAATTTCCAGCAAAAAGATTTTAAAAGGTCAATTAAATTACAATCAGTGCTCTATCCTGTCTCTATAGCACTCGTATATTTGGCAATGTCTACAGACATTTTTTGGTTGTCAAAACCCGACGGCGGTAGGGTGGGGTGTGTGCTAATGGCATCTAGCAGGTAGAGGCCAGGGATGCTGCTAAACATCCTACAATGCACAGGATAGCTCCTCAAAACAAAGAATTATCTGGAAGCAATATCATTTTAAATGGAGAAAGGATTGAAGTTGTCAAGGATTTCATTTTACTTGGAACCACAATCAACATCCATGGAAGCAGCAATCAAGAAATCAAATGACACGATGCATCAAGCAAATCTGCTGCAAAAGACCTCTTTCAAGTGTTGAAAAGCAAAGACACCACTTTTAGGACTACGGTGTGTCTGACCCGAGCCCTGGTGTTTTCAATTGCCTCGTATGCAAGTGAAAGCTGGACAATGAATAAGGAAGACCAAAGAAGAACTAATGACTTTGAATGATGGTGTTGACAAAGAATATTGAATATACCATGGACCGCCTGAAGAATGAACAAATCTGTCTTGGAAGAAGTAGAGCCAGAATGTTCATTAGAAGCAACGATGGTGAGACTTTGTCTCATATACTTTGGACATGTCATCAGGAGGGAACAGTTTCTTGAGAAGGACATTACGCTTGGGGAAGTAGAGGGTCAGGGAAAAAGAGGAAGACCCTCAATAAGATGGATTAACACAGTGGCTGCAACAATGGGCTCCAGCATAACAATGATTGTGAGGATGGTGCAGGACTGGGCAGTGTTTGTTCTGTTGTACTTAGTGTCTCTATGAGTTGGAACATATAGGACAACACTTAACAACAACAAATATCAATAGTGCTAAGGATGAGAAACCCTGTTCTGGAGAAAATTTACAGTTTCAATCAAACTGAATTTCTCCCCAAGATCAGTACAGCAGAACTTCATCATGATTATTTGTGAAGAACTGTACAATAAAAAAAAAAAGAAACATTAAAAAAAAAACCACAACAGGCATTTTTTTAAAATGTACAAAATTACTAACACTACCAAGTTTTCATTCATATTTTCATGGTGGAAGAACAGCATTTGTCTATTAAAAAAAAAAAAAAAAAAGGAATAGATGTCACTATTCTCATATTTAATGGGGCAACCATACCTACAGGCCCAAATCAGACATCTTCCCTTATTTGAAGTAAAATCCTGAGGTATTCAAGTTTCATAGGAATTACACATCAGAATCCCTTGGAGAACTGGAAAATGTAGATTTCTCAATCCCCTCTTTCAGAGATTCCTAATCAATAAGCACCAGTGGAGACCTAAGAATCTCTTTGGATAACCAGCTCTCTGGGTGATTTTAATGTGAAGCCAACCTTGGGAAAAACAAACCTAGAGAATCATCTGGAGTACTTGTTAAAAATACAGATTATCAGGCTTACCCTAGAGCCACTAAATCAGAATTTCCAGGGGAGGGGCCTAAGAAGATGTATTTTTAACAAGAGTCCCTAGACGACTCTTATCATCAGCAATACTTGGGAAACATTGGTCAGGAGGATATGTAAAAAAATTAGAATCTGTGATCATGGCTTGTAGAGAAAGTAGCATCCTTTTGTGAGAAGTACACAGTGAAAGAAGAAAATTGTTTAGTTTAAACCTGAATCCTGCCTGTCAGCCCTCAGAGGAGCTGGTTGTCCCAGTTTTTTGGATGCAAAATATTTAAAGTCTGATAGGACACCGTAGGAAGAAGCATTTGTTCTCTCTCTGAGCCCTGGTGGCACAGTGGTTAAGCATTCGGCTGTTAACCAAAAGGTCAGCAGTTCAAATCCACCAGCCACTCCTTGGAAACACTATGGGGCAGTTCTACTTTGTCCTATATGGTAACTATGAGTCAGAATCAATTAGATGACAGGGGTTTTGTTTTGTTTTGTTGTTTTGTTTTTGTGACAGGATGACCTCTCTGGTTCTGCTGTAAATGCCCTTTAGAGAAAGAAGAGTCTGCCGTAACTTTCCCTTTCCATGGTATTGTGAAGAGAGTTTTCTCACAGTCACTGCTTTGGATTCTATGCCCAGATTTATGAACATTAACATAATGGTCAGTAATGACAATGAAGAAAGGTGATGGCAAGCTTGTGAGCCCATGACAAGCTCAGCCTTCTGCTAGGGTTGAGGCCCTACAAAATTAGAATTCCCAGGTGACTATTATGCATGTGCCTTGCAGTGCACTCATGCTCATATTTCTGACTCAAGAACTTCAGGGACAGCTCAGCTCTGATGAGGATCTAGTGTCAGGCTGGCCACCATCTGATTAAAGTCCCACAAGTGAGTTGTATTTCATAAGCAATGGGCAGGCCAAGTGTTGGGCAGTCACAAAAAATAATCATCCAGAGGCCAGCTATTACAGAAAGCTATAAGGAAAGCCTGCAGAAGGGAATAGTACTCATTGAAACCAACTGCTGCTGTTGCTCCAGTTGGTGGTCAACTGCAGAATCAGACAATCTCAGCTTGTAAAGGATCTAAGCAATCATCTAATTCGATCACCGGAGGCTCAAATCTCCTTTACACCATCCAACTCAAAAAAAACAACAAAAAAAACAAACCCATTGCCTTCGAGTTGATTTTGACTCATAGCGATCCTATAGGACAGCAAAGAACTGCCCCATAGGGTTTCCAAGGAGCGGCTGGTGGATTCAAACTGCCAACCTTTTGGTTAGCAGCCAAACTCTTAACCACTGCGCCACCAGGGCTCCTCATCTAACTCAGTGGTGCCCAAATCCAGCTATGCAACAGATTATCCTGGAGAATTTTGTATTGTTTTAAATACACATACTTAGTCCTCACCTTAGATTTACTGCACTAAAATCTCCAGGAGTGATAAAATTTCTAGATTAAGCTGGTACTTCCTGCCTTTGGGCAGCTTTTAAAAATGCCTCATTATACTGTAATAAAATGTTTCCCCATAACTTCCAATCACTGATTCTAATTCAGTCACCTAAGGCCTGTCCTTCAGGTTTTCTTTCATCTCAACTAAATATCTCCAATCTCTCAACTGTTCAACATGTGACATAACATTGAGTCAAGTCCCTAACATATGCTTGGTCTCCCATGAATATTTTCTAATTACAGTATCATGGCCCCAAAGAAACACGGCATTCTAGTGCAGGGTGAAGCAGGACAGGCACCTTCCTCAACATTCTAGATCCTCTGCTTCCTAGTAATTTAGCCTAACTGTTCCATCTGCATGGTTAAGCACTCTGCTGCTAACCGAAACTGAGCTGTTCAAACCTACCAGCCGCTCTGTGAAAGAATGATGTGACAATTCGCTTCTGTAAAGATTACAGCCTTGGAAACCCTATGGGGCAGTTCTACTCTGTCCTATAGGGTCACTATGATTCGGAATGGATTCGCCAGCAGTGGGTTTTTGGTTGGGTTCCATTTGCACATCACATTGACCTTATCTGAAAACAGAAAAAAAAACCTGTTGCTGTCGAGTAGATTCCAACTCATAGCAAGACAAAGTAGAACTAACCCACAGGATTTCTAAGGAGTGGCTGGTGGATTTGAATTACCAGTCTTTTGATTAGCAGCCAAGCTCTTAACCACTGCGCCACCAGGGCTCTGATCATACCTTAGCTATGTCTAAATGCCTCTTTGGAATCATTTTACACTTCCCTGGTCAGATTCCTCTTTCATTCTTCCACCAGACTAGTCAAAACCTTTATTTAACATTCTATTTTAACTCCCAATTCCATCCTCCTTACTCTGAGTTGAGGGCACCATGCTCATCATTCATGGAGAAAATACAGGCAATTGTGTCACTAACCCACCAAATTAACAACTAAGCACATCACTAATTCTAAAATTACCATTCAGAACCACACATATCAGAGACTTTACTGAGTATCAAGTTTTCACCAAGTATCAAATTTTATTAATAATTCCAAGTACACAAGCAGTCAAGAGGTACAGTCTGAGCAGGGAGAAGTCTGTAACATCCTGTGTGGCTTCCCAGGTTCTCCCTTCCACATTGGACAAGAGCAGTTTGGCCCTGAAGAATAGATGAGGTCTCTAAGTGAAGTTTGCATATCACCTCATACAGTGGAAAAAGTTTAGTTATGAAACATCGTCACTGGGTATCCCAGAGAGTTGTAGAACTTATGTGAGATTCTTCATGAGCATATAAAAACAAAAAACATTGCTGCTGAGTCGATTCCAACTCATAGCAAGCCCATAGGGTTTCCAAAGCTGTAAATCTCTAGGGAAGCAGAATGCCACATCTTTCTGCTATAAAGAGCACAGTCTCAGAAACCCTGTAGGGCAGTCCTACTCTGTCACATGGGGTCGCTATGAATCGAAAATCAACTCAACAGCACCTAACAACCACAACAATAAAGAAGGCAGAATCCATGAAACAGATGCTGGTCAATGACTAGATGTGGAGGGAAGTGGGCACTAGATTCAAGAGAGGTCTCATGGAAAACATACTGGCTGAACTACAGCTTGAAGGATAAAGAGTTGGAGATAGTTAATAGTGAAATAGAGCATTCCAAATGATAAAAATGAGACTTCTAGTCCAGACAAGGTGGCATAGATGCATTTCTCCCTATTCCTCCCCTTTAAGTACAAGTATAAACCCTAAAAATAACTCAAAAGGCAACCAAAGTAGAATTCTGAAAGGTAGAAAGTAGAAGGCAGACTGCTTAAGAACCTCAGAAATGGAGGAACAACCAGGGTAGCAGGAAGTCTTTCAGCCCCTTCCCCGAAGCACACACAACCATCAAAAGTGACCAGGCCTACTCTTTCCCATCTACTAACCCAGCAACAGAAGGTGCTCCAGGTAGACTCCTGCGTACCCTAGACAACACACAGCAAACTGGGAGCCGCCAGCAAGGGAGATAATGAGGAGCCCCACTGATAATAAGCAACCAAGAGAAACTCTCCCCTTTTTCACAGGCCTGAGAACCCCCTTCTCCTCTCATCCCCACCCCCTCCCCACCTTGAGACATTGGGCCACCAAGCAATACTTACAAGGGGGATTCCGCCGCAGTAAGCACCTAGTCTAGGAAGCCTCTTTGTCCCCACTGGCCTGAGACTTCCCTCCTCCACTAGAAGCACCAGGCAGCCTGGCCCAATGAAGTTCCTTTCGCCCCCTCAGGAACCAGTGTGAGTCTCAGGGTAAGTCAAGCTGGCTAAAATAGCACCATAAAAGGCTGTGAAAATTAAATTTTTATTGGAACCACAGCCCACAAAAGTAGGCCAGGACTTGTTTGCTAAACCTAAGTAGGGTGACTGCCTGCTAAAATATGAAATATCAGTAGGACTCAGAGTCTCTCACATAATAGTCAAAATGTCCAGGATACGAATGACTAAAACACAATGAACAAAGAAGAGGCATTGACGTATAACAATCATCATCAGGTACGGCAAGAACTTAAATACAAAAATCATGAAAAGCTAATGCCATCATTTGTTGTTCACTGAGCACCAGGGTACTGTTCTAAGTACTTAATGTGGATTAACTCTTTTGTTACTCAAAGAACACTATCTTCTAGGTACTCGTCTTCTTATACCCATTTTTTGAGACAGATAAACTGAGGAACAGGGCAGTTAATCAACCTGAACTAATCACACAGTTCATTAAACGGTGAAGTCAGGATTTTCAAACCAGCAGTCATGCTGTTAACTTCACTTCGTTCACCATCCTATTCTTAATGAGGTTAATATAAAATACATGGGAGTAGACTGTAAAGGGCCATGACTATAATTTTACAGAATCTCGATTTTATTCTGTAGGCAAATGAGTGTAAGAGATCTCTTTTAAAAAATAACTCTGGCAATAATAAGAAAGGTTATTTAGATGAAGAAAAAAACTAAAATAGGAAAAGCAGATAATGGCTACAGTAAGCAAAGCGAAGGATAATAAGGATGTAAACTAGATGAGTGACATTTTACTGAGGACAGGCTATCACCAGAGATAAAATGATTTTATCAAGAGGACATGATAATGCTAAACATTTATGTAGCTTCTATGAGAGCTTCAAGACATATGAAGAAAAACTAACAGCTTCAAGGAGAAAGAGACAAAGCCATAATTATAGTCAGGATTTCAACTTATCTCTCTTAATAATGTACAGAACAAGTAGATATAAAATCAGTAATGATACAGAAGACCTGAACAACATTATCAACCAAATGTTGATTCTAAAATTAACATTTATACGACTCTCAAACCAAAAAGAGCAGAATATACATTCTTTTCAAAGAGCACAGAACATTTACCAAGATAGACCATATGCCAGGCCATAAAACAAGTTTCAACAAATTTTAAAAAGTTCAAATCATACAAGGTATATTTCCTGAAAAAAAAAAAATTGAATGAGAAATCAATAACAAAAAAAAAAAAAAACTGGCAAATCCACAAGTATATGGAAACTAAATAATACACTGATAAATAATCCATGATTCAAAAAATAAAGAAAAAGGAAAATTATAAAGCATTTTAACTGAATGAAAATGAAAACACAACATATTAAAATTTGTGGGACATAGCTAAAAAAAATGCTTAGAAGGTCTATAGGTCTATATTAAAAAATAAAGACTCAAATCAATGACTTCAGCTTTCATTTTACGAAATTAGAAAAAGAAGAGCAAATAGCTAAGTACATGTGGGAAGAAGAAAAGAAATAATAAAGAGCAGAAATCAATAAAATATAAAATAAACTATAACAAAAATAGGGAAATCAGTGAAACCAAAAGCCAGTTTTTTCAGATCAATAAAACTGGTAAAGCTCAAGCTAGATTGATCTGGAATAAAAACAGGGTGAGAGAGAAGACACAAGTTATCAATATCATAATTAGAGAGAGAACATTGTTACAGATCCCACAGACATAAAAAGATTCAAAGAAATATTATCAACTACTTATGTCAATTAATTCTACAACTCAGATGAAATGAACAAATTTCTTGAAAGCCACAAACTACCAAACCTCACTCAAGAAGAAACAAGTAACATGAATAGCACTATGTCTACTAAAGAAATAGAATTTTTAGTTAAAAACTTTCCCACAAATAAAACTTCAGGCCCAAGTGGCTTCACTGGTGAATTCTACAAAGCATTTAAGGAAGAACTAATATCAATTCTGTACAAAGTCTTCTGGAAAAATAAAGAGGGGGAAACATTTTCCAGTGCATTCTATGAGGCCAGCATGACACCGATATCAAAATCAAAGACATTACAAGAAAGAAAACTATAGATTTATATCTCTCATGAACACAGGCAAGAGAAAAGAAACTGTTAGGAAAGTTAAAAGGTAAGCCTTTGGGAAAAATATTTGTAAAACATACATCTGACAAAGGACTTGTATCTAGACCATTTAAAGAACTCTTAAAACAATTCAACAATATGAAGACAAACAACCAAATAAAAAAAAAATGGGCCAAAGATTCGAAGGAAACCTCCAAAGAAGATATGCAGATGGCAAATAAGTGCATGAAGAGATGTCCAACAACATTAGCATTAGGGAAACACACATTAAAATCACAAGGAGCTATTAATATATTCCTACTAGAGTGGCTAAAATTAGAAAGACTGGCCATACCAAGCGCTGAGGAGGATGTGAAGCAACTTCAACTCTTACATACCGCTGGTACAGTGTACAAGCATTGCTATAAAAAGGTACAAATCAATTTGGATAACAGTTTGGCATTGTTTTAAAAATTTAAACATACATCTACCACAAAACCTAGATATTCTATTCCTAGTTATTTCTGCAAAACAAATCAAAGCATATGCCCACACAAAGACTTGTACATGAATGTTAAAAGCAGCTTTATTTGTAATATCCAAAAACGAGAAACAACCGAAGTGCCCATTAACAAATGATTTGATAAACAAATTGTGCAAAGTCCACACAAAGGAATACAATGCAGCAATTAAAAATAAGAACAAAATATTGATACACACAACTTGAATGAATCACAAATCATTATGCTGAGTCAAAGAAACCAAAAAAAAAAAAAAAAAAGGACACTCTAGGATTCCATTTACATAAAAGTCAAGAAAAATGCAAAATAATCTATTGTGTCAGAAAAGAGATCATTGATTGTCTGGAGACAGAGGGTAAGGCTGAAAGGTAAGAGGAGAAAGAGGGAATCCAGTGGTCACAAAGGGAAATTATGGGAGTGATGACATGTTCATTATCTTGATTGTGGTAATGGTTTCACATGGGTGTATACATATGTAAAAACCTATTAAATTGTACAATTTAAATATATGTAATTTATTATTTGTAGGCTATGCCTCAATAAAGCTCTTTTTAAAATATCTCATATTTTGTAAAAATTTTCATTGTTGGCAGTCTGGTGTCATTCTTGCATTTGATATATATCCATCTGTATGTGTTTCTACTCTCCCTGAATTTTTCCCAATATCTGATTTTAAAAATCAAATTACCCTATTTTCTAGTTATCCAAAAGATTTTTGTTACTTGTCTCTTTAGCTCAAGTTTCCCTACCCTGAATTTTCACAGCTACTCACTCCTGCTGTGATTTACATTTCCAGCTTTTCTTAGTTATGACCCCAAGATCTCCCAAATAAACTTTTTACTATTTGTATACACTTAGAGCAGGCCACAAACCCTACCTCAGCTCCAACTATCATCCAACTTTTAAGTGTTGAAATGTCTCTCATGTTGCAGGTTGATAAATTCCGTGTTTATTTAACACAGTCTTCTGGTGAATGCAGTTCTGAATCCTCCTATAACTTCTGATTTTACAAAGAAAGCAAGTCACAAGAGAAAATCTAAAATAGAAAAAAAAACTTAAAATTTAGAAAAACACGTTGAGCTGGATTTTAAGTGGCTCAGAAAACCTAAAATGGAATTCCAAAAAAGCAACCTCCATTCTATGTAAACTAGAATAATGTTTCTCAGCCTTAAATCTGTCACGTACCTGAACAAGTGTGCTTTAAAAAAGTTATTACAAAACTCTCAAAAAGTAACTTAAAAAATATTTGCACTTGGTCTCAGAGCTAATAAAGAATGTGACAAAAATCAAATAATTACAGGGCATTAAAACTTAACAAAGGTTTAGAATCATTTAACTAGAATTTTTACGTAATGGAGAAATATGCTGACTAAATCAAGATTTTTTTCTAAGAGAATAATCTCAACATTTCAGCACATTGCAGCTGATTTGTACCTAGACAATATATTGTCCCAAAAGTTTCCATAGCCATGTTGTTGTTGTTAGGTGCCATCGAGTTGATTCTGACTCACAGCAACCCCATGTGACATAGTAGAACTGCCCCGTCGGGTTTTCTAGGCTGTAATCTTTATGGAAGCACATTGCCAGGTCTTTCTCCTGCAGAGCTGCTGTGTGTGTTCTAACTGACAACCTTTCAGTTAGCAGCTGAGTGCTCAACCGTTGCAGCTGCTTTCATAACCATAGAAACTTTTAATAACAGATAGATCTAAATATTCATAATTACTCTTTAACAACTTCAGGAGCTTACATTAAAGCGCTTTAACTTCATTCTAAGTTTTTCTTCATCACAAGTTCAGAGTGCACAAAACATAAACCGAACTTCCAAAGGACATATAGTATCATTTCAGGTGAATTAAAACTAAATAGAAATGTGCCCTCCAGAATATGTAAGTAAAATATCTAAGTCTATTTTTTTGTATTTCTACCTGTTTTTTTCAATAGTTCATTATGGCCATCTTGATTTCATTACAAGAGAAATAAATTTCCCTGTCCACCCATTGAAATGTAAAATATACAACAGAATAGGAAAGAAAAGTTGGGCTGAAATCAGGAAATAAATACTTGCCTCAGAAGGAATCAGATGGAAAGAGAATAAAAGATACAATAAATTACAATAAGAAGAAAGAAAACTGCATAACTTTAAATGTGCAACTAAAACTCAAGAAAGTGAATGAGAGAACTGTAGAATATATAGCCTTTTCCCATAGAAGCTACATGTACTTCTAGAAATGATAGAAATAAGAAAATATGGCTGCAGAGTATACTCCACTCTTGTCAAGAAGGGTTCCATGTAGAAAGGATATTTTAAGTTATGATTTCAATCATAAACATATTTCATTTCAATATAGGTATTTTACATACTACAAATTTTAATGATAATAACAGAAGAAATTTTGAACTGTTACAGTTTTTATTCATTTTCCAATCTGCATGCCAAGTCTTGGTGTTTTCTTTCATTTCCCTATTCACAAAGCTACTTCCAATGCCTACCGTTCCTAAAGTATGTGTATCCAGAACCCACTAGCATCTGGTTGCTAGCTTAGTTAAGATTTGCCTATGGCTACAGAGGAGGTCCTTATTTTATTTCTATATGGATGATACCCTCTATTTCAATCGTAGAATTTTTCTGTTTCCTATCAGGCATATCTTCAGGAACAGGGTTCAGTCTTGAAGATTCAGAGTCTACAGCAGAAGCCTCTTCATCTTTAGAAATCCCTTCCAGAACAAGTGACTCTAACTTTACCACCGGAACATCTGCTGCCTGGGGAAGTGATAATTCGGTAGGCACTTTCTCTACAAAAGTCTCTTTGGCAGGGGTTTTTACAGGTGGTAGAGGATGAAGTTCAGCAGTGGTCCCTTCTAAGAGGAATTCAATAGGGTCCTCAGCTAGTAGAGGCTGTTTGTCATCAATAACCTTTCCTGAAGTAACTTCTTCAGTTAGTAGAGGCTGAAGTTCAGCAGGAATTTCTTCTGTGGGGGGCTCCACCCCTCGTAGGGGTTGAACTTCAGCAGGGACCTCTTTTTCAGATGTCTCCTCAGCTAGTGGAGACTGAACTTCAGAAGGAACCTCTTCTGCAGGGGCCTCATCAGCTGGTATATGCCAAACTTTATCAGGGGCCTCTTCTTCTGAGGCCTTCTCAGCTAATGGAGGCATAACTTCAGCAGGGGCCTCTTTTGCAGGGGTCTCCTTAGCTGCTAGAGGTTGAAATTCCACAGGGGTCTCTTCTGCAGGGGCCTCCACAGCTAACAGAGACATAACTTCAGTGGGGGCCTCTTTTTCAGGGGTCTCCTCAGCTGCTAGAGGTTGAAGTTCCACAGAGGTCTCTTCTGCAGGGGACTCCTCAGCTAATGGAGGCATAAATTTAGCAGGGGTCTCTTTTTCAGGGGTCTCCTCAGTTGGTAGAGGTTGAAGGTCAACAAGGGCCTCTTCTTCAGGGGCTTTCTCAACTAGTGAGGAACGAACTTCATTAGGGACATCTTCTGCAAGTATCTCCTCAGCTAGTGGAGGCTGAACTTCATCAGAGGCCTCTTCTACGGAATACTCTTCAGCTGGTGGTGGCTGAGATCCAGCAAGGGCTTCCTCACCTGATGGAGGCTGAAATTCAGCAGGGGTTTCTTCTTCAAATACCTCTTCAGTTGGTAGAGGCTGAACTTCATCATGGGCCTCTTCTAAAGGGGTCTCCTCAGCTGGTGTAGACTGAAGTTCAGCAGGAACCTCTTCTGCAGGGGCCTCTTCTACAGGAGCCTCCTCAGCTGGTGGAGACTGAACGTCAACAGTAACCTCTTCTTCAGGGGTCTGATCAGCTGTTGGAGGCTGATGTTCAGCAGGAGCCTCTTCTACAGGAGCTTCTTCAGCTAGAAAAGACTGTACTTCAACTGGGGCTTCTTCAGTTGGAGTAAGCTCTATTTTTGCAGGGGTCTCTTCTGCAGGAGTCTCTTCAGGTGATGGAGGCTGAACTACAGCAGGAGACTCTTCTGCAGGGGCCTCCTCAGCTGGTGGAGAATGAACTTCAGCAGGAGATTCTTCTGCAGGGGCCTCCTCAACTGGTGGAGATAGAACTTCAGCAGCGGCCTCTTCAGCTGGTGGAGACTGAACTTCAGCAGGAGACTCTTCTGCAGGGGCCTCCTCAGCTGGTGGAGAATGAACTTCAGCAGGAGATTCTTCTGCAGGGCGCTCCTCAACTGGTGGAGATTGAACTTCAGCAGGGTCCTCTTCAGCTGGTGGAGACTGAACTTCAGCAGGAGACTCTTCTGCAGGGGCTTCCTCAGCTGGTGGAGAATGAACTTCAGCAGGGGCCTCTTCTTCAGGGGCCTTCTCAGCTGGCGGAGACTGAACTTCAGCAGGGGCCTCTTCAGGTGCTATAGGCTGAAGCTCAGCAGGAGTTTCTTCTGAAGAATCCTCTTCAGCTGGTGGAGAATGAGCTTCAGCAGGTGTCTCTTCTACAGTGACCTCTTCAGTTGGTGGAAGTTGTTCTTCATCAGGGGCCTCCTCACCTACTGAAGGCTGAAGTTCAACAAGGGTCTCTTCAACAGGGGTAGGCTCTACTTTAGCAGCAGCCTCTTCTTCAGAAGCCTCTTCAGCTTGTGGAGACTGTACTTCTATAGGCGTCTCTTCAGCAAGGGTAGTCTCTTCTTTAGCAGTAGTCTCTTCAGCAGGTGGAAGCTGTACTTCAACAGGAGTCTCTTCAGCTGGGGTAGACTCTACTTTAGCAGGGGCCTTGTCTGCAGGAGTTTTCTCACCTGGTGGAGACTGAAGTTCAGCTGGGGCCTCTTCAGCTGGTGGATGCTGAAGTTCAACAGAGGCCTCTTTAGCACAGATGGGCTCTACTTTAGCAGCAGCCTCTTCTGCAGTAGCCTCTTCAGCCAGTAGAGGCTGTACTTCCACTGTGGCTTCATCAGCTGATGGAGGCTGAAATTCAGCAAAAGCCTCTTTTACAGGAGCCTCCTCAGATGGTAGAGGCTGTACTTCAACAGGGATGTCTTCAGTAGCTAGAGGCTGTATTTCAACATGAGCCTCTTCAGTTGGTGGTAGTTGGATTTCAGCAAAGGTTTCTTCTGCAGCAAGAGGCTGTACTTCAGCCAGGACTTTTTCTGTTGAGGGAGGCTTTATTTCGACAGATGCCCCTTCTTTAACAAGAGGACCCTGTCCTACAACAGTTGCGGTTGCCTTTCTCCTAGGTTCATTTTCTGAAATGAGTACTGGAGTACCTTTTTGAGTTGACTGACTAAATGAAGCTTTGCTGATACTTTTCTGCCTCATTTCTTCTTTGCTGCTTGTTGCTGGCTGAAATTCAGTACGTTCACTGACAAAAATCTTCCCTGACGATTTACGTTTCTGGGCACCTTCCTTTGCTTCTGTAAAAGAACTATCAGGCTTGCAAATTACCACTATTTCTGATTCACTAAAGTACGTCTGCTGTTCCTTGTCCACCATTTCTATGTGAGTAATGTTTATCATGGTCCAGTCTCCAGTACAACTGGTCTGCTGAGATCTGTCTATTTTGAGTTGAACTGAGTGTCTGCTTGGTGGAATTTCTACTTCATGAACTCTCTCTGGCAATTCAGGGGATGTTTCTCCGACATTAGTTGACTTTACTTCAGGCACCACAGTTTTACCAACTGACTTGATTTCTTTTTTTTTCTCTTCTCTGGTGCTATCTGTCTGAAGAGATTTATCAGTCATTTCCTGTCCACGTTTTCTCTTTGTCCAAGTTTGCTGAAGTTGAGAAGATACTTGAAGGGACTCATATTCTTTGGCAGAGTAGTTGACATGGCTTCCAGGAATATTACCAATGCTATGGGTAGCTTTGGGGCCAGATGACTGAGGTATGGCCGTGTGTTTTCTTTTCTCTGTCACTTCAGTCTGCTGGGATTTGTCTACCATTGGTTGGCTGGGTCGTCTTCTCTTTCGAATTTCTTGCCTCCCTGCTGAGATGGACTGATCAGCTTCATCACTTTCTTCCATGTCTAAAAATGGTGAATTTCAACTTTGTTAATCTTCAAGTAATTAATCATCAAGAATTATGAAAGTACCAGGTGGTTAAGCCTTTACCTTCCTTCATTAATTGTTGTCTGTTGAGCTCCCACAGAACAAAATGAAATTTATAAATTATTGCATTCTGTACTACACTCTTGTTGGATCCCACCTTACTCTATAAGCATCTTTCTTGTTTAGTCTCTGTGATCACTGAATATCACTTCTAGAAGTTTTCCACAGGGGTCTATGACATCACTGCCACTTCTCCCTACAAGGTTCCATCTATGGTGTTCCCAGTACTTACTACCTTGGTGTCTTAGTCATCTAGTGCTGCTATAACAGAAATACAAGTGGATGGCTTTAACAAAGAGAAATTTATTCTCTCACAGTCTAGGCTAGAAGTCTGAATTCAGGGTGCCAGCTCCAGAGGAAGACTTTCTCTCTATGTCAACTCTGGAGGAAGGTCCTTGTCATCAATCTTCCCCTGGTCAAGGAGCTTCTCAGTGCAGGCACCCTGAGTCCAAAGGATACGCTATTCTCCTGGCTCTTGTTTCTTGGGAGTATGAGGTCCCCATGTCTTTCTGTTTGCTTCTCTCTTTTATGTCTCAAAATAGATTGGCTTAAGACACAGTCTAATCTTGGAGATTGAGTCTTGCCTCATTAACATAACTGCTGATAATCCTAGCTCATTAACATCACAGAGATAGGATTTACAATACACAAGAAAATCATTCAGATGACAGAATGGGGGACAATTACACTATACTGGGAATCATGGCCTAGTCAAGTTGACAGATATTTTTGGGGGACACAATTGAATACATGACACTTGGTGTACACTCGTAGGCAAAGGCTGGAAGTGAGAGATCTACGTTTTGAAATAAATCATGGTGAAACAAGCATTTGTCTACCAGAGGAACATCACGTAAACTCCAGTAATGCCACTTTCTAATTGTTAAAGTTGATACTTTTGAACTTTGAATTCTATTATCATCTTAGTATCAAAGATAGTTATATGCAGGACTTAGAATGCTGTAGCCTGTTTTCAATTGTTGGAAAAACAACTGAAAACATATGTGTGGAAGTCTATTAATGTATGTTTGTATGATTTGAAAAGAAGTTAATATAGTTTGAAAAACTTGATCCTGGGTGTGTTTTCCATGTAAATTTCTTTCCTATGTCCTTAGCTTTCAGTGATTACAACAGGTGATTTTCCAAATATAGACAAAAATAGGTAGCATGTTTTCCTTCTCAAACAAATTAAGATACTTTTATTTTCAACTATTTCAGAAAATAGTTATACTCAAAATTTAGACTCAATAATGTTGAATCTAAAGATATACCAAGAAAAATAAATGAATCTTTTAAGGGAGGTATTATATATGCTGCTGAATAACCACAGGAGTATGAATTCCTCAATGAAGATAAAACTTTAAAGTATTGAAAAAGAGAAACCCCAGTTAAGCAAATTATAAATGGCATTATATTATATTAGACTTGGAATACAGAGACAACTTTAACTCATACATCATACGTAATTTTACTAGAAGGATGGATATTGGTCAAAAGATACACAGGAACTCTTTCCTTGAGCCTAAGAAAAGCTGACGTAGATAGCTACCTTCGAGTCAGCTCACATCAAGGCGACCTTATGTACAACTGAACGAAAGATTGCCCAGTCCTGTGTCAAGCTCATGATTACCAGCATGTTCCAGTCCATCACTGCAGCAAACGTGTCAATCTATCTCACCAAAGATTTCCCTCATCCTCAGTGGACCTCTACTACACAAAACATGATGCCTTCCTCCAGAAATTGATCCTTCCTGATGACATGGTCAAAGCAAGGGAGTCAGACTATTGTGATCCATTAAGGTTTTCACTGGCTAATTTTCAGAAGTCGATCACCAGGTGTTTCTTCCTAATCTTAGTCTAGAAGCTCTGCTCCATGGATGACACTGTTGGTATTTGAAATACCAGTGTCATAACTTCCAGCACAATAGCAACACATAAACCACCACAGCATGACAAAATGATAGACAGGTGGTGGTAAAAGTTAGAGGAAAGAAAAAGACTTTTAAAAATGTAGTCATAAGAGACAGGGTAATATAAATATGCTAAGCAGTTATTTAGGAGCCCTGGTGGTATAATATTTGAGTGCTTGGCTGATAACCAAAAGGTTGGTGGTTCCAACTCACCTGGCCACTCTGCAGGAGAAAGACTTGGCAATCTGCTCCTGTAAAGATGACAGCCTAGAAACCCTCTGGGGCAGTTCTACTCTGTCACATGGGGTTGCCATGAGTCAAAATCGACTCAACAGCACCTAACAACAACAAGGAGTCATTATGATTTTATTTGTTCGGGAATATTTTAAAATTTCTTTATGCTGTATTGCCCCTAGAAAACATAAAAGTGTCATTGAATAATTCCCCTTGCTTCACATACGCTGGTCATAATTGTATCTTGATCATCTTAGCCAAACAAATGAGTACTTTCCATATTCTTTGACCCAGCTCCTAGAACAGCCCGTCTCTTGGCAGTACAGGCAACCCCCAGTTAGGAACGAATGTCCAACTTAAGAACAACTTCACCTTGCCCTTTAACGCTATGTAAATTTGCCCTCACTTTGAAACAATTGAACCAACCCACAACAAATTCTTTATCACAATCACCCTCACCTGCTGCATGTACAGCTTCTAAATCATTGAAAAGACTTCAAGCCTTTTCTTGCAGTAAAGTAATGTAAAATAAGAACCATATGCATCTGTTCCCAATTACCTACAATTCTGACTTAAAGGCAGACTCAGGAACAGGCCTAGTTTGTAACCCGGGGACTGCCTGAACCAGTGAATATTTTTTGAGTGTAATGGAAGGAAACGTGATTAGAAACCATGCTACTTGTCCTTCATCTCAACTTGCTCTGCTTTAATTTTTCTCTTCGGCTCCACTATTTAATGAAGTTAAATGAAGTTAATGAAGTAAAGCAATAGTCATTTTACAGAAGAATTGACAGAGGTTTTAATCAGACCTGCTGTAGTTTGTAAAACTGGTTGTGTATAAACCTCTTTGTGGTCTGATGAAACTCTCAATTGTATCTGTCAAATACTGCATATGTGTTTTGTAATTTGTAATTAAGTTTGTGATTTTTCATGTAAAATCTTCAAAATCTATTTTGGGTCAATTTATAACATGAAATAAATGTCAAAACCAGCATTGCATTAATTGGGTTAATATAACATTGCATTTGTTGGATCAATTTTGCTCTCAAATAAGATTTTATTCATACATAAACTGAATTTTAGCTTCTCAATTTCCAATCCATACATATTTGTTTCCCCCTCCAACATATAATTAAGAACTTGCTCTTTCTTGATCACACACCAAACTGTCCTAGTAAACTCTTTTGCCACTAATATTAACTTATGCGTTGAAGAAAATTGGCATGCATAAATTAATTAATTAAAATTTAAAATTTCATTTGTGATCCCAAATAGAATTATGAGGGATTTCATGCAGCTGTTTCTCATTCTGTTTCTTAAGACCCACTGATATCCCTTTTGCCCTGCTGATCTGCCTGACCCACTCATCATTAATCGATCTATCTTGTCAACTTAGGGCTTCACATTTTACCCTTTGTTCAGGAAAACTCACATGATCCAGCTGTCACCCTCACTTGGTTCACTTCCTTTCAGAGGTGCGTGTTTCTGATTCGTGCCTGGCATTCTGTATTTTCAGCTCTTCTCGATCTCTGAGGCTGGTTTCTTTATTTCCAACTAAGGTGTGGCATTTAGTTTCCATGCCATATTTGACTTCTTTCTATAACCCGAAAACAAGGATGGATTTTCTGAGTGGGCCCAAGGCTTCCACCTAATGATACGTATTTAATTCTGCCAAAAACAAATTTTTCTGAGTAGTACTTAATTTCGTTTATAATTTAAAGACTTTGAAAGCTATGCTTTAGAGTTGGCAGGGAGGCTTCAAATCAATATAGACTAGATATTGATGATATGAGGATCACGTTCACACTTTACATCTAAACTGTGGTCCACTTTGCCTTATTCTTAATTGAATAGATCAAATAAGATAAAAGCTGAAAAACGCCTGTTGGATATAACAATCAAGAGATTGTTAGTAATTTTAGTAAGAGCAATTTCAGTGGAAGAGGGGGGATAGAAGCCATAAATACTTAAAATCCCTATGCATTAAAAATAAACAAAATTAGAATACAATGAGAAAGTAGGAAAAATAAGTGCACTGTATAACATTGACAGAGAGCTGTCCTTAATACCAAAAAAAAAAAAAAAAGCCAATTATAAATGCCTTGTTCTGGCAACTCTTGTTTAATCAGAGGCTATTGAACTATTTTTGACCCAGTCTATCCTATTGAGTGCTTATCATAAAAGATACACTGCATATAGTGCAGGCTTTAGGGGTTTTCTTAGTGTGTTTTGTTTTGTTTTTCTTTTTCTTTTTTGCATTATTTCATTAGAGGAAACACCTAACACCTAGAGAATGTAAACAACTAAAAGATTGGGTAGGGGGATATTGTTTGTTTCTGTAGCAGCTTTTACTACCCTCCACTTTACTTTTATAAAAAGATGCCAAATGATAGTAAACTAATATTTCCAGGATTAATTCAATAAAGCAAGTTCCAGAGTATATCAGTGGGTTAGTACATATTCAGCATATTTCCAAAATACTATATAATGAAAACATATGCTCACTCTGATTATTCAAAAATATTCAGAAAGATTGTTAACTTTGCCTTCATAATCTTCTGAATTTTCAAATTTTAAATTATATATTATGTTGGATTTCTTGCATTTACCCCTCTAGATCTTCTCTTCACTCTTTTCTACCTACATTGTTCACCAAGATCTGACCCAAATGGACTGCAAAAATGGGTGACCTTGCTCTTCGGCTTTGGCTGGATTCAACAAATGAAGTGCACTTGCCAGGAGATCTGATGAAGGAGGGAGAGTAAGGTTCCCCTAGTTCCTTCCCTGATGAACTGATGTGAGCCAGCTAAGCCCCTGATCCAAAGGTCCCGGATCCTATCAGAGGGTCCTTTGCACATAGTTCTCTCCACATAGTGCAGGCACATGAGGGCACTCACTGTTAAACACCTTTCGCCTGTCCCTTTCATTCTAGAGATAGTCATGTTACTAGGCCCAGGGTAATGTACTATACTTTGTGATTTTCTCACACTCTGCCAAGACTTTCACATTTAGTCCCCTTATTAAACTCTCCTTAAATTACTCAATTAGTGTATTTTCCTGCTAAGCCAAGGAATGATTCAGTATCGTGCAGATTTAGGAATCTGAGGATGTTATTATATCATAAACTTCGAAATCATTATATGAAATGTGGTTTAAATTATAACTCCCAGATAATAAGAATGTACAGTTACCAAAACACTCCTTCCTCTAAATAATTTAGATAAATGGTACTCTTTATTTCAGATTATACCTGAGTTTAGCTAGAAAAATAAAGAAGTTGATAGAACAGCTTATGCCAATTCTTCTTAATCCATCCCCATGGGAAAATCAAATTAAGTATTTTCATGTTAAAGCAAGCTCTGAATAAATAGGCTACATTATAGGAGTTGGAGACAGTAGGTTGAATGGCAACTATCAATCATCTCTCTTATTGCCCATTCTAGTCTTACTATAATGATCCAGGATGTACGTAAGTGAGCAGTGGAAAAGAGAGTAGTAATTCCTTTTGAGTCATAGCACAGCTGCTATTGGGCCCCCAGAGTTAGTCTCTTTCACAAAGGATATAAGTAATGTGAAAAAGTATGACATGCACCCCAGTAGTCCTAGTCTGTGACCAGAGCTCTATTTTTGTACAGAGTAATTTTTTTCACCAGAAGTAGATTCTGCTGCTTCTTCTCTATCCCCAAAAGTTACTATATTAGAATGAAGACCTACTTCACATATCTACTCGACTGCTTTATCTCACTTACAGAAATAAAATTCTCAAACACAAAGAACTGAAACATTTTTGTGGGTAGCAATTATTGATCAATATAACATCTGAACTTTACTTTTCTTACCAAAGAACTTGAAACTTCTATACAGACTTAATATTTATTCTCTTTTCCTCTTCTCCTGAGAAAATTAACTACAAAATTAACAAAACCTCACATGAAGATTGAAAACCCAAAATATATAAAACCACATGAAAAAATGGGTATATAATAAAATATTAAATTATTACTCTTCCAGAGCTTCTCTAAACCTAAAAAAAAAAACCTCCAGATCTAGAGAACATAGTAGTCAAATCCTATTAATTAAAAAAAAAACTTCACACCTGCATGGGTAAATTAGTTAAGTTAGGGCTTCTTTTCATTTTCTCCTTAGACAAATCAATATGATCCTACTCAAAGAATTAATTGTTCCATGTATAATAATTTGAATGAACCCTTTCAATGAAAATTTCTATTCTATCACTGCTTTTCAAAACTTTATTTAATGTTTATAGTTAAAATACAGCATCATTTTAAAAAGCCTATAAGCTCTACTTTGAATATTTCTAATTTTATAAAAGCAGAAATGCTCAAGGAATAAAAAAATACATATTGAATTTGCAAATTTGGCAATCTGAAAGGGTATTAAAAATTCTTTATTAAAAAAAGACCAAAGTTTTTAAATATGCCAAGAAAAAAATGATTAGAAAAATTCTATGAGGACAAATTATGAACTTTCTGACAAAGAACTTTAAAAGGATATAAGTATCCAGTCTGACTTTAGAGCATGGATGGCTGTAGATCATTTTCAATAATATACCCACCAGAAGTTTCTATAAAAAGAGTATCAGAGTTAAATTCTACTCGTGAAAAATTTGCTGCCCTGTTCAATAAAACTACCTGCTTCCTTCTCTGCCCTCCAAAAGTTTTCACTTGAAGAAAAGGTAAAAGAGTCCCAGCTGGAACTTCAGTTTTGTCAATAGGATGATAGGATCTAAGGAGTAGCTGTGTTTTACCCAAATTACAGGTGATCCCCAAACTCAGTACTTCTTCACTATTTGCCCACAGGGATACCACTTCTCAACTAACTTGCAGCACTTGCTTGCTTCAAATAGCCTTATGGTGTCAAGTAGATCAACCAATCCCCCCATGTAAACTCATTGGGGTTGAATCGATTCCAACTCATATGACACCATAGGACAGAGTAAAATGGTCCCGTAGGGTTTCCAAAGAGCAGCTGGTGGAATCGAACTGCTGACCTTTGGTTAGCAGACACAGCTCTTAACCACTGCACCACCAGGGCTCCAATCCTCCTTCGTACTGTCCCTGAAGATGCATGGCCTAACATGCATGTAACAAAGGTAGCATTAGAGCAGTTAGGAAAAAATATATGTCTATGAAATGAAGACATTTGAAATTATCCTTTGTTCAAGGGATTGAATGTACAAAGAACTAAAGTTCTAACTCAGCTGAACAACATAACTCTTTATACTGGACATGTTCAGCTCTTGCTGAAAGGTCAAAGCTCTCCGTGGACAATAGAGGCTATTGCACACACAAATGGAGCATAGCACATGACTTTGGAGATTCATTCTAAAAGTATGACTTGTCAGCTCTAGTATTACAAGGCATTAAAAGCTAAGCACTGGTCTCTGATGATAACATTGTTCCTAACTACTTGGCACCAGGAGTCACCCTGGAAACCATGGATGGCAATAAAAGGCAGGCTGAGGAAATAGGATCCCCATTCTCCCAAGTATTGATGTGACATTACGCTATATTGTATTCAGTGCATGGCTAGACCTCTTTAACTAAGCATGAAGCCCACAAGGCTCGACAGAAATATTTGCTGATGCATTTGGAAAACACCCTCATGTCAACTCTAAATATTAGTTCAATCATACAAACAAGTAACTATACCACCCCTCTTCTGTTTTATCTTCTGTTATTTTAAAGGAGCAATGTAAAACAATTCTTTCCAATGGTAGCTTCAGAGTGAATGCCAAATCAGTTAACAGGATCAGACCAAAATAGGCTCAACCTGCAGCAGAGATTTCAATTAGGCATTAATTGAAATCAAGTATATTGATACTAACTAAACACTGACATTTCATCAAACAAGACAGAATATAAATTTACAAAAAAAGGAATTGGATCCAGATTGTATAAATCAGAGAGTGTACACAGACCTGTATAATGGGTTAGTTCTACACATACACTTATGTGATTATAAACATAAAGGCCTTCCCCTATCTCTGATGCTTAAAGTTTCTTTAATAACAGGGAAATCTATTCTATAATGTAATAAAATCCAACATGCATATATACTTTAGAGAAGAAAAATATTGATATAATTTTACAATAAGCTTATAAATGACATTTTGGTGTTTTTCCTTTTTTTCAGAGCAGTATTTGATAGTGGAGAGGAGGAAAACATGTAAGCCCTAAACATTTTTAAAAAGGACAATAAGTGACACAAGGTGAAAGGGGATTGAGGATGATGAAAACAAACTTTGTCTATTTCACAATTTTGTCCATGTTCTATCTCATCATAGAAAAATATTCGAAAACACACTAATACACTAAGACCTATAGGCCTTAAATCTTCTCAATGTTTATACATATTACTGAAAATATGGTAATAAAATATGAGTTTCCAACATGTAACAGCAGAAAAAAAATAGGTATTAGAGAAAAAGTCATTGCCAGACCAATTTAGGTTGTTTTTAGAGAATAATTGTCTGGTTTAAGCCAATAAGATTTTCTTAAGAAGAGTGACCTGCAGAACTAACAATACTGCCAATTTCTCTGAATGATCATGAAATAAATGCTTAACTTTTACAGTCAGCTAGGCACATATCAGTGATGTCATAACACCCAGTTGAACTTTAAAGGCCAGCACAGTCAGTGATTGGCAATAGGAAGGTTCACAAAACAGGGGCTCTCCCACATGAGATAACTCAGATAAAGCTGGATGAGGGAGAGAGGGCAAGCTTAGCCACATGAAAGTCAGTAGTTGACCAGCACTCTCCTACTCTCCTCCTCCAACAGAGAACAGATTTATCCATACACTACTCACTGTTTGCCTGAATTCCTCCAGATTGCTAATGTTCTTTTTTCAATTATCTAAAGAAGTATTTTAAGAACTTTGGACAGTAATGAAAAATAATATCTCCGTTAATGACCTACTATGTGCCAGACACTGTGCTAAGTACTTCATATGCATTATTTATTTAATAAATATTTGAGTGTGATAGGCAGAACAATGTCCTCCCCCCACTCCCCTCCACCACACTACCCCCACCCCCACCCCATGACACACACACGCAAAGATTTCTATGTCCTAATCCCTGGAACCTGTAAATAGGTTATATCACAGAGGGGAATTAAATTTGCAGATGTAACTAAGGATGCTGATCAGCTGACCTTGAGATGGGTGGATTATCCTGGATTATCTGGGTGGGCCTAATGTAATCACAAAGGTCCTTATACATGGAAAAGAGAGGCAGAAGAGTAGTAGATTTGAAGATGCTAAACTGCAGGCTTTGAAGATGGAGGAAGGAGCCATGAGCCAAGAAATGCAGTCAGCCTCTAGAAGCTAAAAAAAGCAAGAAAACTATTTTTCCCTTAGAGCTTCCAGAAGCAATGCAGCCCTTCTGCCACTTTGAGTTTAACCTATTGAGATCCATTTCAGACTTCTGACATCCAGAGGCTAATAAATTTATGTAGTTTTAAAGCCACTAAATTGGTGGTAAAGGGTCCTGGTGGTACAACAGCTAAGCACTTGGCTGCTACCAAAAAGGATGGTGGTTCAAACCCATCCAGTGGCTCCACGGGAGAAAGACCTAGCTCTCATACAGATTACAGCCTAAAAAACCCTGCTTTGTCACATGGGGTCACTATGAGTTAAAAATCAACTTGTTGGCATACAACTCCAACAAGTTCGTGGTAATTTGCTACAGCAGCAATAGGAAACTAGTGCATTGAATGTTCCCGTTCTTTTATTTAATCCTCACAAAATTCTATGAATGAAGTATTGTGATTGCTATTTAACTGATGAGGGAACTGAGTCTTAAAGAGTTTAAATAACTTGCTCATATTTACCCAGCCAGTGGGTGCCCGAACCAGGATCCAAAACTATTCTGATTCCAAAGTCTACCCATGTAGTTACTACACTGTAATTCTTCTCTCATGGGTTGATATTACCATAAGCTCAATCTTCCAATACTCTGCCATGCATTTCTTCTGAAAAAAGCTTCCATCACTATGATCTTATTCTGGATCTTCACATGAAGCAGCTAGTGAAGACTGTGACCCTTCTAACCCAAAATGGATGAGAAAATGGCATAAAACAGAAGGACAGTGACTAAAACCAAGAGCAAGACTAGAAGTTTGTACACACGTATTTGTGAGTAATGATGCAAGGAGGCATCCTGACAGCTGCCTATGACAAGCAAATTGGTTGCTACAGCACATCAGACACCATGAGTGACAACAGAGCTTTCAGTAATGGTTCCCGCCAGTACAGCACACTGATGCCATTTGTCAATGTTGACACATTCAACCAAATTATCATTCCCACTTCCGGTGACTCACTGGGCAGAGTCAATTTGACATATGAACTGACCCACAGAGGTCCCTCTACTTAATAATATTAAGGTACACTGTACTTTCACACTATTAATCATTTAAAGTATGATTTTTCCTTCTGATTTTTTATTGGTTTTCATGAAAATATCCATTGTTTAACACCTGGTATTCAGTATGAGTCAACTCAGATGTTCCCACTCTAAGTCTCAAGGTTTCATTCCTTCCCAATCTTTCATATAAGAAACTTGACAAGATTGATAGTTCAGCTTATGTTGTAATTCTGCAACCTGCACAATTAGATGCTGTGACTAATTTTCAGTGAGCTATAAGAAATAAGGGATACTTTTAAGGAGCTCTCTGGTTCTCTGGCAGTGAGTTGGGCTGAGAAGTTAAAAACCTAAGTTTGCATTTCATCTGTGAGTGTTCTAGTGCATTCAAAAGAAGCCACTCTAGGCAACATTTGTAGTAACTATTAAATGGGAGGCTGTTTTGTCCTGTAAGCCTTCATCTTGGGCGAGAATGGCAGCACAATTGGAAGAGCATAGTCAATATCACTTAAATGTGTAAGTAAAAAGTTTTGAAATGGAGTTAAAAAAAAAAAAAAAAACACCAAATGAGAATAATGAGGTACAGTAGTCCAGTGACAAGGGCCAGAAGACAGAAGGGGACAAGGAAGTCCCCTGGTGATAGGGAACACAAGGTGGAGTAAGGATATTCTTGATGTGTTGTGAGATTGTTAACCATTGTCATAGGGCAACATGTGTAGTAACTGTTAAATGAGAAACTATTTTGTTCTGTAAGCCTTCATCTTAAGTGAGAATAACAGCACAGTTGGAAGAGCGTAGTCAATGTCACTGAACTGTGTGTGTAGAAATTTTTGAAATGGTGTATCTTTGGCTATCTGTATTTTCATCAAAAAAAAAAAAAAAGAAGCCACTCTACCCCCACAGTGCTTATAGTCATCATTACTACCATAACAGCAGCTAACATTTGGACCCCCAAGGCACTTGATTCTCAGGTACTTTAACACAATCAACAAGAGATGAAAGTTTGATTACTCCTGATTCCACTGCATGCCATGGCTAAACTAGCAACCTGCTACCCATCTGCACAAAACTCCGCACTGCATTCAAGTACACAACCAAACCAATCCCCAGCTACCATCTTTCAAGGCCTATTTCCTAAAACTACTCCTATTACCAATTCTGTGTTGGTCAAGGAACAGTCAGGAGACAGAAACCATACCAATTATTGAAAAAGACTCTAAGAAAAAAATTAACCATGTATTGGAAAACTACAAAGGCAAAAAGGAATACTCAGGTATCATAGATGTAGTAATCACAAGGAGTGCGATCATCTCCCAACAACTGAGGGAACAAATAGAAGAGGTTGAAATTACTAAAACTTAGAACTCAGATCTCTGAGGAGGGGGCACTGCTCAGCTGGTGCTGGTGTCTGTGAAGGAGTGTGATGAGGCTGCCTCTGCAAGTGTTGGGAAGACAGTAATCAGATATCAACTGCAGCTATGGGGAAGGACCTGCTAGGGCCAACATGAAGAAGCTTTGCTGAAGAGATGCTGATAGGAGCAGGCAGCAGACAGGAAAGAGTGGGTCTCTTCTTCCCTCTCCAGCCTTGCAGAGTCTCTCTAGTGCTCCCTACTGGTGGAGACTAAAAGGGGACCAACCAACTGGCAAAGCAGAAAGGTAAGGTGGTTTGCGGTGCCCCAACTCCAACCGAGAGGCAGCTGGTAAACAGCCAGCACACAGGGAAATATTTATACATTAATTCATTTACCGTATTTTTTGAATGCTTACTATATGCCAGGCACTTGAAGGTACTGAACAAAAGAACAAAGTCCTTGCTTTCATGGAACTGAAATTTTGGGAGGAAGAGACAGATAATAAACAAATTGACAAATAAATATTTAATATTTCAAGTGGTAAAGAGTGATTTGAAGAAAAATAATCAGTAAAGAAACAGGGGTAGAGGCAGTATACATTGCACTTAGGTACATGGATATTAGAGACAAACACCAGAGTTTAAATTTTAGCTTTTGCTTCTTAGGTAAATTACTTAATCTCTCTGTACTTCAGTTGTTTTATGTGTCAAATGGGAATAATGATGACTCTGGTTATTATAGAGAAGATTAAATAAGTGGATATCTATCAAGTGCTTAGAACAATATACAAGGATAAGCCCTCCTCCAAAAAAAAAAAAAAAACACCAAACTTGTTGTCATTGAGTCAATTCTGACTCATAGCAACCCTATAGGACAGAGTAGAACAGCCCATAGGGTTTCCAAGGAGCTGCTGGTGGATTTGAACTGCTATAACCACTGTGTCACTAGCAAGTGCTATATTAAAGAGTGGTAGAGTTTAATAGCAAAGCCTTCAAAGAGCCTGGGTTGGAGGGAGGGGGTTAAGGTAAAGGAAAAAGATAATGGTGTGTAATCAGCAATGAAGAACATTGATTGGTATGACTGATAATAGAAAGAAAAAACAGCCACCACTTGAGAGGTCTGTGAGGGAAGCCAAGTCTTCAAAGGAGATCTAGTCTAGGTTAAGTTATATTAAAAATATGAAAGTCACATTCAGAAAAGAGGGTGAGGATACTGTGCTGCAGATGGTAACAGAAGCAATTTAGAGAAAGAGGATACAGAGATGTGAAAGAGGTGTTTTACCACATACTACCTCACTTTTACCAAAAGTAAAACGCTGTGACTATAACGATAATCGTTTCTTGGTGGTAGGAACACCAAAATATTTATTATGAACAATACTATATATTTCTGTAACACTTTCCAGTTTAAAAAATATTTTCACATCCACTCTCTTATTTGTTCCTCATAATAAAACTGTGAAATTGGTAGACAATATGCATTCACAATGAGGGTGAAAACACAGGCAACCCTTGTATTAGTCCAGTAATTCCCAGATACTTCACAAATTCTAGGAGAGTGAATATACCTAAAGAAAGCTAAAATAAGGCCTTGGGGAAAATATGTTGTAGATACTTGGATGTTTTCACATCTTATCTGTGAGACTGCAGATGGGTTCTGAGTTGATGGTTCATCTAAATAAAAAGGCTCTTTGGCAGAGTAGTATTCTAGTTAAACTACAAATTACCCCAGCAGACGGCATGTATCACTGATGGCCCAATCGCAATGAGGCCACTTCATGGATGTCCTTGAATGGATGTCATTGAAGCCACAAAGTGACACAGGCTCTTAGTGTCAGCTTCAAGTTCAGAGAATTTCTAAGTTAGGTGCAGAACACTTTCACATGAGAGGGCCTGTCCACCACCCTCCTACCCAGCTGTCACTCCCAGCAGAGCTTCAAGGGACTCCTGCGGAATTCCAACAGGTGCTTCACAAAGACTGCTTAGAATTCCAAAATGCCACAATAATAACTGAAAATTGCTTTTCAGGATAACAGAATCAGAATTTGTTTCCTAGAGTGACACAGGATCTTAAAGAACTCATCATCTAGTCCCTCTCTTTATTGGTTTGAATACTGAAGCAGAGTGAAGTAAAGTGACTTACTCAAGGGCAAGCTTCACCGATAGGGGTAAGATTAAATTCTGATTTCCTAGATACTGGTCCAACATTCTCTTTCAGCTTTTGTTTTGATCACCTCCTCTTTACCTTATTGGTAAATCCTCCCAGGATTATGGAACAAACACACAACACCCAATGCTGAACAGAAGAGATCAACAGCAGTTTACTAGTCACATATACTCACAGCCCAAGGGAGAAGGATACTATGCCTTGAAGGTCCACATAGGGGTTGCACTCAGGAACAGAGTGAACAACAGAAGCTGTGGGAAGCAGACTTTATAGTAACAAGATGGTGAGGTGACCCCCTGGTTCCCACAGGAGGATGTGATTGGCTTGTTTGAATAATTCTGCAAAATGACAGGGAATTGAAGCCCACTACTCAGAAATAAGCAGGCACTGTGCCTGGTCCACATGACAAGGTGGGTTGTTTGGCTAGGGGTATCTATGGAAGTAGAATGGTGGAGGGGAGTTTGTAGTAAGGCCACTCGAGGCTCTCCTGGTTTCAGATGTCCAGGCAGCACATAACGTTGAATCTTAATTCCAGGCCTTATACCACAGATCTATGTGCCACCTACATTTAAGATTACTGGGAGAATTGTGCAAGAAAGAGAAACTACCTGGAATCAAGACTGACAGAGGAACAGAAATGGTGTTGCGGAGGGCATCCTTTACTGGGCGCCTATAACTAAGCCTACAGAAGGGACAAAAGTGGCTCATCAGTGTATTTAATCACTGTATAAAATATACTCATTTTCCACCTATTTCTCAAATGCTATGACTTAAAATAATTTAATTCCCACAGCTTCTATTCTACCTATAATCTATACATTCAAACTAATTTGTAAACAACTTAAAGACAGTGACTTCTTCTTCCAAGTCTTTGCATTCCCCGGAACCCAGCACAAATCGGGGCAACAATAGTTGTTTAATAACTGCTCCCTATGTAGCTGATTGTAATGGTTGCCAGAACATTCACCCTTTGAATATGCAAATTATTTTTAAATTTTCTTCCTGGTTTAGCAAAGCAACATTTACAGCTTTTCTAAACAAGTCTTCTGACATCTTGATTTTCCTACTCAATTTCATCTCTAAAGTGTGTATGTGCTGCTTCATTTAGAAAACATTTCTGTTTTATCCAGTCAGTCATTTTTCAGGAAAATTCACAAGTCAAAGTTATGATTTAGATGAATATAAAATAATACATTTGAAGTTATGAAGCTTTGTTTCATGAAAGACTTAAGCAAACAAAGGTTATTATACATAAAACGTCACATAAAGCAATTTAGCAGACTTGAAAAGCAAGAAAGGGGAGGAAAAATGTGCAAAGAGCTACATACAAATGGAACACTTCTGGTTTCTATGGTAACCAACATAAATGAATACCTTTTTGGAAAATGAACTAGCAAAGCCAGTGAGATGTAAATTTATGAACACAAAAACCAAAGACCCAATCCAACCCTATGGTATGGAAAGAAGTCTACAGTTTTCCCCTAAATAGAATTGCAAATTAAAAAAAAAAACTCTACTGCTAACAGGTCTTCTCAGAGGGTATTTTTGAAATATTCTGCCTTTTGGGATTATTCTCTTTACCGTATAAAAATTTATCAATAATTAGAAATGGCTTTCTTATTGTTCACTGAATCAGTGATTATAATTCTAGTGGGGAAGCCAATAAGAGCCATGATTTCTCCAAAAATCCCTTCCTCCCAACAGCGTGTGGTAAGTCAACTCCAGGCACCTTGAGACCCAATAAGATGGCTTATTCAAAATTAATTTGAATATTTATAATGGAACAACATTTTAAAAAAGCAGACATATTTATATCATTTAGTTGTCTATCCTAGCAAGAAACAAATATCCATTGTTATAAAGGCTTTATACTAAGTATACATTTTCAGTTTTATAGTTGGAGAAGAGTTATGTGAAGTTATATTCAGGAACGTGCAAAAAACAGTGCCTAGGTGTCCTGCTGCTTTTCTGACTAGCGTATGTTTACCCTACTCAGTATGGTCAAAAGTTGTATAACAGATAGCCATTTAAACATTTATCATTTTACTTCTGAGGTGAGTAATGGCTAAAATAAAACATTTATGTGAAGACAAATCTTCTTGTGACCATATAATAGTTACAGTGATAAAAAGAGCTAAACAACTATTCCAATATTTCATGTAAAATTGTCATGAATAGGAGAAAATTGCACAAAGTATATTGGGAAATAATGTCATTGAAAGGTCTAGAAATCAATCTGTCAATGCCTTTGAGTATATTGGGTTTGAATTTCAGCATGCCAATTCTTTTACTCCTTGTGTCTATTCCATTGCTTTAAAAGGAACTGTATCTAAATGCCGAGTCTCTGTATATTGCCCCAGCTTGATGAAGCTGCTGCTTCCAGTAGCCTCAGATTATATAAAAAGTTGTTCCTACGTCATTCACAGGTTCTCAGTTTTTTATCCATGTCAGTTAGTCCATGACTTTTATTATGTCATCAGAGCATCTAAATATATAATTGTCTAACATTCATCTTATTCCAAAATGATGTTAGTCTATGTGCAGTCTAGTAAGATCAAAGACTAAATAATAGATCTTGCCAAAAGATCATTTTTATCTTCTGTTATTTATTCAAAAACATTATAGGAAGTGCTAGAAACACAAAGATGAGTAAGATGTCCCTGCTATCCAGGATCTTATCTGGTAATGAAACAAATAGCAGTGCTATCAAAATGCTGTGGTTACATAAGAATTCAGTAATAATTCAAAAGATAAATTTAAATCCAAACAACTTTTCAAAATTTATCTTTTAATGCTTCCTGCTTTGTTTTTAAAGATTTCTAGATCTGAAATTCCTATTTTCTAAAAGCAGTATGTGTGGGAAATGATCACAGATGCTCTGAAAGTGTAACATGAGCTACGTTTACAACAATTGCAAACACATGTGGGACAACGCTCCTGAAATTTCTTTCCAAGAAGTATTTTCCTGACTTCCTGGGCCTTTGTCTAGTGTCTAGAAAACTTTATAAAAAGTTGTGATTAAATTTCATACAACTCAAAAATTTAGATATAAAAAATAAAATTATTGATAATCACTAATGTAAGTAAGATATAGAAAGTTAATCCTTTCATTCAATAAGCACAGCATAAAATATACTGGTAAGAAAATGTTCTTGACTTACATGATCATCTAAAATTTTAGTGTTTCCAAGATGCCATTACTTGCTTTGCTGAATTATGGAATAGTACAGATGTTTCTGAGAGGCATCTGAAGCATCTTCACACTGAGCACCTAAAACATCCACCTGCATTAAGCCCTGCTTGCTCTATACAACATCGACTCCCAGACCAAAAAGACTAATTCCATTTCTCCAGTCTGCCTTCTAGGTAAACCAATAGACTAAAATTATCTCCCAGCTACCTATAGTGAAGACACTCTGCCTAAAGTATCGTGAAATGCTTAAAGTGCTTTTTCAATAGCCACTATGTTTGAACTGGAACCCTTGTGGCATAGTGGTTAAGTGCTATGGCTGCTAACCAAAAGGTCGGCAGTTCAAATCCACCAGGCGCTCCTTGGAAACTCTATGGGGCAGTTCTACTCTGTCCTATACAGTTGCTATGAGTCAGAATCGACTCAATGGCAATGGGTTTTATGCTTGAACCACACAGGCAAAATACACAACAAAAAAATATTAGTTGTATTTTTTCTTCTTAAACATATAGGACACATTGTTAAAAAGTAACAAATATCATTTTAATGTTGGCTAACTTCCTCAATTCCAAGACTACACATTACTGATCATGTTAGTCCAGGCGGGTATGGACAGTATTAAAAGCCTTGGTAGATGTCATGGTTTGAATTATGACCCCCAAAAAATGTGTGTATCAGTTTGGCTGGGCCATGATTCCCAGAACTGTGTGGCTGGCCTCCATTTTGTGATTGGAATTTTATGTTAGAGGATTAGAGTGGGATTGTAACACCACCTTTACCCAGGTCACATCCCTGATCCAATGTAAAGGGAGTTTCCCTAGGGTGTGGCCTGCACCACCTTTTACCCTACAAGAGATAAAAGGAAAGGGAAGGAAGCAGAGAATTGGGAACCTGATATCACCTAGAAAACAGTGCCAGGAGCAGAGCACATCCTTTGGACCTGAGGTTCCTGCACAGAGAAGCTCCCTGACCAAGGCAAGATTGATGACATGGACCTTCCTCCAGAGCTGACAGAGAAAGCCTTGCCCTGGAGCTGATGCCCTGAATTTGGACTTGTAGCTTAGTGGACTGTGAGAGAATAAATTTCTCTTTGTTAAAGCCATCCACTTGTGGTATTTCTGTTATAGCAGCACTAGATGACTAAGACAGTAGACATTTAGTTTAGTTTGGAGATCACGTCCACTTTAGCACTATATGATCTGTCAGTTTCCCTAAAAAGTTAATAGAGTCCTTTCCTTTTTGTTAATCAGTATATCCTTGTGCACGAGCCTTAAATGGAGAATTTGGAGATAACTTTTGTCTTAGTCATCTAGTGCTGCTACAACAGAAATACCACAAGTGGATGGCTTTAACAAATAAATTTATTTCTTTTTTGGCTAAAAGTCCAAATTCAGAGCATCAGCTCTAGCAGAAGTCCTTCTCTCTCTGTTGGCCTTCTTCTCATCAGTGTTCCCCTGGACTAGGAGCTTCTCCATGCAGGCACCCCAGGTCCAAAGGACGCGCTCTGCTCCTGGCATTGCTTTCTTGGTGGTACGAGATCCCCAACTCTCTGTTTGCTTCCTTTTCCTTTTATCTCTTGAGAGATAAAAGGTGGTGCAGGCCACACCTCAGGGAAACTCCATTTACATTGGATCACGGCTGTGACCTGGCTAAGGGTGGTGTTACAATCCCACCCTAATCCTCTAATGTACAGTTACAATCACAAAATAGAGGACAACCATACAACACTCGGAATCATGGCCTAGCCAAACTGATACACACATTTTTGGGGGGACACAATTCAATCCATGACAACTTTCAACTCCACTATATTTATCTACATATTTACAGTTTCTGATGCTCTTCATTTCTCTCTGTAGATCCATATTTCCATTTGGTATATCACTCCTTTGTAGATGAAAAACTAATTCAATCTTCACTGAAACCTATGTCATATAATATGTTGTTTTCACCTTTGTGTTTAGTGCTTTCTATAGGGTTGCTATGAGTTGGAATTGACTCAACAGCAACAGGTTTGGTTTGGGGTTTTTATGCTTTATCAAAGATGTTATAAAAATAAGTATAACCACATAAAAAAATAAATTTTGTCTGAGGCAACAAGAGACAATAGACAACACATCTCAATATGCTAGAACATTTGCGTGATTTACAAAGAGGTTTACAACTCTTTAACCCCTCATTCCTTTGAAGGTATAAAAGGATTTAGAGTTGGAAGATACAGAAGAGGGGATTTCTCTAAAGAGAACTAAAACTGTGTTGTAAATCCACCCTCTCCAAAAGAGAAATGGGCTTCCAGCTCAGGGAAAGGGGTTCAGTGAGTTAACTAAAATTACCTAATATGTTGCAAATGGAGGACCTAGTGGTCTAGTATCTACTCATACCTGTGAGATCTACACCATGATTTACTCTGGCTAGCTGTTCTGATGGCAGATCAAGGAAGGAGTTCATGAGTTGCACTTGACTTGCACTCCCAGAGAATGCACGACTGTTTCCCTTCAATTACAAGGGAAAGAGAGACTAGCCTTCAGTCATGTAAGGCCAAGTGGCAACACTAGAGTGGTGCGGGGGTGCAGCCCACACCAGGTGACACTGTCAGAGGTGGTGACATCAAAATGACTGTGTATAAAAATATCCCTGTAGTTAGTTATAACAATCCACAACTTGTCTGTCAGTTTGTTGTACTGTGGTGGCTTGTGTGTTTCTGTGGTGTTGGAAGCTTTGCCACTGGTATTTCAAATACCAGCTGGGTCACCCACTGTGGGCAGATTTCAGTGGCGCTTCCACACAAAGACAGGCTGGGAAGAAGGACCAGGAGATCTACTTCTGAAAAAATTGGCCAGTGAACACCTTATGGATAGCAGAGGAACATTGTCTGATAGGGTGCCAGAAGGTGAACCCCTCAGGTTGGAATGCATTCAAAAAATGGCGAGGTAAGAGCTGCCTCCTCAAAATAGAGTCAAATTTATTGACATGGATATAGTAAAGCTTTCAAGACCTTCATTTGCTGATGTGGCACAATTTAAAATGAGAAGAAAGAGCTGCAACACTCCATTAGTAATCAGAAAGTTCAATACATGAAGTATGAATCTAGGAAAATCGGAAGTTGTCAAAAATGAAATGGAACACATAAACATCAATATCCTAGGCATCAGTTTGCTGAAATGGACTGGTATTGGCCATTTTGAACTGAACAATCATGTGGTCTACTATGCCAGGAATGACAAATTGAAGAGGAAGAGCAACACATTCACTGTCAAAAAGAACATTTCAAGATCTATCCTGAAGTACAACGCTGTCAGTGATAGGATAATATCCATACCCTACAAGGAAGATCGGTTAATACAACTGTTATTCAAATTTACGTACCAACCACTAATGCCAAAGATGAAGAAACTGAAGTTTTTCCCAACTTCTACAGTCTGAAACTGATCAAATATGCAATCAAGATGCACTGATAATTACTGGTGATTGGAATGTGTCTCAGTCATCTAGTACTGCTCTAACAGGAATACCATGAGTGGATGGTTTTAACAAAGAGAAATTTATTCTCTCACAGTCCAGTAGGCTGCAAGTCCAAATTCAGGGCATCAGCTCCAGGAGAAGGCTTTCTTTCTCTGTCAGCTCTGGAGGAAGGTCCTTGTGATGCATCAGTCTTCCTTTCGTCAGCACAGGAACCTCAGGTCCAAAGGACGCACTCTGCTCCCAGCACTGCTTTCTTGGTGGTATGAGGTTCTCCAACTTTCTGCTTGCTTCCATTTCCTTTTATCTCTTACAAGAGATAAAAGGTGGTGCAGGCCTCACCCCAGGGAAACTCCCTTTACACTGGATCAGGGATATGACCTGGCTAAGGGTGATGTTACAATCCCACCCTAATCTTCTTTTAACATAAAATTACAATCACAAAATAGAGGCCAATCACACAATTCTGGGAATCATGGCCCAGCCAAATTGATACACACATTTTTGGGGGGAAAGAATTCAAACCATGACAGAATGTGAAAGTTGGAAACAAACAAGAAGTACCAATAGTTGGAAAATACAGCCTAGGGGTTAGAAACGATGCTGGAGATGGCATAACAGAATTTTGCAAGACCAACGACTTATTCATTGCAAATACCTTTTTTCAGCAACATAAACAGCGACTATACACATGGATCTCGCCAGATGGAATACACAGGAATCAAATTGACTACATCTGTGGAAACAGACAATGGAGAAGTCAATATTATCAGTCAGAACAAGGCCAAGGGCCAACTGCAGAACAGACCATCAATTGCTCATATGCAAGTTCAAGGTAAAGCTGAAGAAAATTAAAACAAGTACATGAGATTCAAAGTACAACCTTGAGTATATCCCACCTGAATTTAGAGACCATCTCAAGAACAGATTTGACACACTGAACACTAATGACCAAAGATCAGACACGTTGTGGGATGACATAAAGGACATCATACATGAAGAAATCAAAAGGTCATTAAAAAGAAAGAAAAGACCAAAATGGATGACAGAAGGGACTCTGAAATTTACTCTTGAACATAGAGTAGCTAAAGTGAAAGGAAGAAATGATGAAGTAAAAGAGCTAAACAGAAGATTTCAAAGGGCAGCTCAAGAAGACAAAGTAAAGTATTAAAATGAAATGTACAAAGACCTGGAGTTATAAACCAAAAGGAAGAACATGCTCGGCATTTCTCAAGCTGAAAGAACTGAAGAAAAAATTCAAGCCTCGAGTTGCAACACTGAAAGATTCTGTGGGCAAAAAAATTTGATGATGCAGGAAGCATCAAAAGAAGATGGAAGGAATACACAGAGTCACTGTACCAAAAAGAATTGGTGGACATTTAACCATTTGAGGAGGTAGCATATGATCAAGAACCTATGGTACCGAAGGAAGAAGTCTGAGCTGCACTGAAGGCACTGGCAAAAAACAAGTCTCCAGGAACTGATGGAATACAAATTGAAATATTTCGAGAAACAGGTGCAACCCTCGAAGTGTTCATCTGGGTATGCCAAGAAATTTTGAAGACAGCTACCTGGACAACCTACTGGAAGAGGTTCATATTCATGCCCAGTTCAAAGTAAGGTGATTCAACAGAATGCAGAAATTATAGAACAATATCATTAATATCACATGCAAGTAAAATTTTTCTGAAGATCATTCAAAAGCAGCTGGAGCAGTATATGGACAAGGAACTGCCAGAAATTCAAGCTGGATTCAGAAGAGGATGTGGAATGAAGGATATCATGGCTAATGTGAGATGGATCTTGGCTGAAAGCAGAGAATACCAGAAAGATGTTTCTCTGTGTTTTATTGACTATTCAAAGGCATTTGACTCTGTGGATCGTAACAAATCATGGATAACATTTCAAAGAATGGGAATTCCAGAATACTTAATTGTGCTCGTACTGAACCTGTACGTAGACCAAGAAACAGTCGTTTGAACAGAATAACGGGATATTGCAAGGTTTAAAATCAGGAAAGGTGTGCATCAGGATTGTATCCTTTCACCATACTTATTCAGTCTATAGGTTGCGCAAATAATCCGAGAATCTGGACTATATGACAAAGACCATGGCATCAGGATTGGAGGAAGATTCACTAACAACCTGCGATAGCCAGATGACACAACCTTGCTTGTGGAAAGTTAAGAGGACTTGAAGCACTTACTGATGAAGCTCAAAGACTACAGCCTTCAGTATCGATTACACCTCAACATAAAGAAAACAAATATCCTCACAACTGCACCAATAAGCAACATCATGATAAATGGAGAAAAGATTGACGTCGTCAAGGATTTCCTTTTACCTGGATCCAAATCAATGCCCGTGGAGGTGGCAGTCAAGAAGTCAAATGACGCATTGCACTGGGCAAATCTGCTGCAAAAGACTTCTTTAAAGTGTTGAATAGCAAAGATGTCACCTTGAGGTCTAAGATGCGCCTGATCTAAGTCATGGTATTTTCATTCGCCTTATAGGCATGTGAAAGCTGGACAATGAATAAGGAAGACTAAAGAAGAATTGACGCATTTGAATTACAGTGTTGGTAAAGAATATTGAATATACCATGGACTGCCAGAAGAATGAACAAATTTGTCTCGCAAGAAGCACAGCCAGAATGCTCCTTAAAAGCAAGGATGTCAAAACTTCCTCACACATTCTTTGGACATGTTATTAGGAGGGACCAGTCCTTGGAGAAGAATATCATGCTTGGTAAAGTAGAGGGTCAGTGAGAACGAGGAAGACCCTCAACAATATGCATTGACACAATGGCTGCAGCAATGGGCTCAAACATAGCAACAATTGTGAGGATGCTGCAGGACCAGGCAGTGTTTTGTTCTGTTGTGCATGGGGTGGCTATGAGACATAACCAATTAGAAGCACCTAACAAAAACAACACAGTTATAATAACAAAGTAAATTTTTTATAAGACCAGCTTACATATATCAATGACCTACAAGGCTAAAACTGTATGCTAATTTACTTTTTGAACCTTCTAATGCTCTCTAGCCAGAGCTGTCGTTATTACCCTATTACAGTGATGCTTCAAATCACGTGGTTTTGTCTGCACATGCTACAAGCATGAGCTGTTATTCTTTTTGTTGCTAGTGTTTTTATAGTTGCTGATGTCAAATTTTCTGATGTTCTAGCTACAATATTGTGGTAATTATTATTTGTGAGCCTGCATCAATAACTTTTTAGAGAATGAATTGCTAATTAAAGGACTCAAAGGAGTGATATACAGGAATTATGATTTACAAGTAATATTAGTACAAAAAAATCACTAAGGATTCTGTACTGTCTGGTATGGCAGGGGTTCCATGAGAAGAGGGGATGGCACTATGAGTTACCACACTGGGTGACACCAACCCTAGTGATACCACTGCTAAAGGCCTATCCAAAAGAACCACTTGGAGGGGAAAATTAAATGTCAGCAGAAAGAAGCTAAAGGTATTTCTGGATTCCTTGGGGCTAAAGGGAAGCACATGGCTATCCAAAAATTGCATGTATTG
This sequence comes from Dugong dugon, assembly GCA_030035585.1. Lineage (NCBI taxonomy): Eukaryota > Metazoa > Chordata > Mammalia > Sirenia > Dugongidae > Dugong > Dugong dugon. The sequence continues at coordinate 51,264,220 of CM057472.1, forward strand.
TCTTTATTAAAGGAGCCCTCATTGCACAGTAGTTAAGTGTTCAGCTGCTAACCAAAAGGTTTGCAGCTCTAACCCACCAGCCACTCTGTGGGACAAAGATGTGGCAGTCTGTTTCCATAAATATTGCAGCCTTGGAAACCCTAGAAGGCAACTCTACTTTGTTCTATAGGGTCGCTACGAGTCAGGATCGATTCAATGGCAACAGGTTCAGGTCCTTATTAAAGAAATTTTCTTGGATGAGCGATCCCTAGTACCCACAAGAAATAGACTCAGTTTTAAACACCCTTTGAGCCATAAAAGAACACCAAAAGAAAAAGAAAAAACCGAACCTGTTGCCATCGAGTTGATTCCAGCACCAATCAAAAGAGAACCAGAGAAACTGCCTCCTCTTCTCTGACCTCATTCCTCCCTGGTAAGCCACAAACAGGTTTGTAAGATGAGGAAAAAGGAGTTAAAATGGTAATTGGGAGAAGACTCAACTTTAAAGCAAGTTTAGATATTTTATTATTACAGAGAACATAAAATTCTCATTATTAAATTGAGACTCTGTTTTGTGCTGTCTAGTGGCTATTGAAACTTTTATCACCTAAGAGAGACCAGAGAAGTCATGTAGTCTGCCCAGTTTACATCAAGGAGCCAGGGAAAAACTAACTCCATAGTTTAGATTTAAAGGGACAAGAAAACCAAAAAGCCAAACCAGTTGCCATCTAGTCAATTTTGACTCTTGGAGATCCCATGTGTTTTCAGAGTAGAACTGAGCTCCAAGAAGTAGATTGCCAGGCCTTTCTTCCAAGGCACCTCTGGGTGGATTCAAACCACCCACCTTTCAGTTACTAGCTGAGTTTTTAACCATATGGGCCACCCAGGGACTCCAGAATAACAAGAGGAATCAAAAATTAAGTGTCCTGGAGATTATATCCCCAAGATTGTTCTTGTTCAACATAAGTTGTACAAGAACCTATGAAAGATAAACAAAACCACAAAATCTGAATTTTAGATACATAAAACTAAATAAATCTACCATATAGAAACATACCAAAATGAATAAGTAAAGAATTATGATTATTTACAAGCTTATATAAATAAATAAAATAACTACTATTTTACCCAAGAGGGTAATTAAAATGAAAATAAGAGAAAACCCTATTATAGCTTTTCTTAAAGGTTCTTTATGGTGTCCTTTTATGTTGTCATTTAATTTTAGCAACTCTATTCCCTTCAGCGTAAACATTTTTTATTTCAGCAATATTTCATAATCTATCCAACATGTAAAAATCACATTAATGCAATGCCTGCCTAAATTTGATTTTCAAAAATTCTTGTGTTCATTACAGACAAGAAAAGGCACTCAAAAGAAATCAGGAAATATTACATTTTGTATTACAGCCATTTATGTGTGGAAATGGAGCATGAAATAAAATATTTAGTTCATTAGCTCAAACAGGAGAGCATTGTTCAAGCATGTTGTCCATTAATCATGGATAACCAGAGTTTAGCATGCACATGTATGACTGCTATCATGGCCAAATAATGTAGAATCTTCTTCATAAAAATCATATGCAACTTTTATGTGTGATTTATCACAGTACCCTTGGCAGGGCCCACTAGAAGAGCTTGGAATGGAGATTAATTAAACTTTTACATGTTTCTAGAAAACAGATTTCCTGTGTTCAAATATTTTCCTCCTTCCCCTTTTTCTCTTGTGTTTTCTCAGTTGAAATTTGATGAGGCATCGTGTAACCAGTTAAAGCTCTTATTTCCTCCTGAAACCATAGTACACCTCCTGTTCCTGATAAGATCTTGTAAGAAATTATTGATTTTCTGTCAAGAACCATCTCTTGATGAACACTGCTAAACATTCCTCAGTAATACTGAATGGGAGAAAATACAAAGGAAATCTTGCACAGGTTTTATTCAAATAATCATTGTCCATAGTATTGATATTCTAAAGGTAGACTGATTATACTTCAAAAGTGGAGATGTGGATTACTTTTCCCTTGAGGTTATCAATAACACAGTCTGTAAGAATAACTCTGCCATTTCCCAAATATACTTCTCAACTTTAATAGCAAAAGCTTAAATTTTAATAATATTGTTGTTGTTAGGTGCCATCCAGTCAGTTCCAACTCACAGCGACCTTATGAACAACAAAACAAAACACTGCCTGGTCCTGTGTCATCTTCACAATCATTGCTATGCTTGAGCCCTTTGTTGCAGCCACTGTGTCAATCCGTCTTGTTGAGGGACTCCCTCTCTTTCACAGATCCTCTATTTTACCAAGCATGATGTCCTTCTCCAGGGACTAGTCCCTCCTGATAACATGTCCAAAGTACCTGACACTAAGTTTCATCATTCTCACTTCCAAGGAGCATTCTGGCTGTCCTTCTTCCAAGACAGATTTGTTTGTTCTTCTGGTAGTCCATAGTATATTCAATATTCTTCACCAACACCATAATTCAAATGTGTCAGTTCTTCTTCAGTCCTCCTTATTCATTGCCCAGCTTTCGTATGCATATGAGGTGATTGAAAACACCATGGCTTAGATCAGGCCCACCTTAGTCCTCAAGGTGACATCTTTGCTTTTTAACACTTAAGAGAGGCCATTTGCAGCACATTTGCCCAATGCAATATACGTTGTCTGATTTCTTGACTGCTGCTTCCGTGGGCATTGATTGTGGATCCAAGTAAAATGAAATCCTTGAGAACTTCAATGCTTTCTCCATTTATCATGATGTTGCTTATTGGTGCAGTTGTGAGGATTTTTGTTTTCTTTATGTTGAAGTGTAATCCTTACTGAAGGCTGTGATCTTTGATCTTCATCGGTAAGTGCTTCAAGTCCTCTTAACTTCCCGCCAGCAAGGTTGTGTCATCTGCATATCACAGGTTATTAATAAGTCATCCTCCAATCCTGATGCCATGTTCTTATTCATATAGTCCAACTTCTAGGATTATTTTCTCAGCCTATACATTGAATAAGTGTGGTGAATGGATACAACCCTGATGCATGCACACTGTTCCTAATTTTAAACTACGCAGTATCCCCTTATTCTGTCCAAACGACTGCCTCTTGATCTATGTACAGGTTCTGCATGAGCACAATTAAGTGTTCTAGAATTTCTATTCTTTGCGGTGTTATCCATAATTTGTTATGATCCACAAAGTCAAATGCCTTTGCATAGTCAATAAAACACAGGTAAACTTCTTTCAGCCAAGATCCATCTGACATCAGCAACGGTATCCTGTCTACCACGGGCGACCTTGATGGTATTTGAAATACTGGTGGCATAGCTTCCAGCATCATAGCAATATGCAAGCCACCACAGTACAACAAATTGACAGACAAGTGGTGGTTAATAACATTAGCTAATATTTAATCAGCCCTTACTATGTGCTAGGCACTACTGACCTCATGTTACTACATGAACTATCTAATTTAAACCTCACAATAAATCTATGAGGTATATAATATTTGTTTAGCAAGAGAAAACTGAGACTTAAGGAGTTCAAATAAAACATCCAAGGATACAGCAAGAACCAAGGTTTGAAGCCAGACCCTGTGACTTCAGAGGCTGAGCTCTTAGCCACTGTCCTTTACAGGAAAACACCATTCAGCTTTAAATTATGTTTCAGCCTCAGAAAGAGTTCAACTGAGTGATGTTAGACTAGGATTTTATAGTTTATGACAATATAGGTTAGCAGTGGAGAAACAGACTAAGTTAATCTTTTTCCGACAAACTCCATTAAAGGAAATGATGCTACATGAACTTCAACGGAAATAGAATTTAGTGCCATTAAAACTTAGTGAGTGAGAATGAAGTGGGAGAAATGTTGTTTTAAAAATACCTAGGCGCAGTGCTGGAGCAGTGATTAAGAGCTCAGCTACTAACCGAAAGGTTGGCAGTTTGAACCCACTAGCCACTCCGCAAGAGAAAGATGTGGCAGTCTGCTTCTGTAAAGATTACAGCCTTGGAAACCCTATGGGGCAGTTCTACTCTGTCTTTCAGGGTCGCTATGAGTTGAAATTGACTCAATGGCAACAGGTTTAGGGATAGTAAAAACCTTCCAGTTTACTGACTTTTTGTTGACAGAATGTGCAGCCTCTGCTGCTGAGAATTTTAATGAAAGAAAATATATTAGCTGTTACTCATAGGTCAGTTAAACCCACATGAGGGACCACTTTTGTTACATATCAGAAATCCTTTTATTAGATACAATGCAATTCTTTTACTCTTTGTGCGGGTTAAACCTGGCAGTTGAAAACATTTCATGTTTTTGAAGGTCATGTGTCAGGTTGGAGCAATGGCTTAAGAGTTCAGCTACCCAAGAGAAGAACAGAAAGAGTTTTATTCCTACTTAGGCAGCCAACAACTATCAAAACTGGAAGCAGCATCACCAGGATGAAAATACAGCTGCTGTAGCATTGGCTGTGAAGAAAACGGGCCACCTGAGGGGGAAGCCTGAGGCAGAGAGACGAAAAGGCGGAGGGAGAACAGGAGAATGAAGACATTCAGTGTTCCTGGGCCATACTGCCATGCATACTAGCCAAGTTCATGGGTCCAAGGACTCCTCCAAAATCTGTCTGGGATCAGGGTTTCTCAAGTTCTGGGAAAACTGCTCTGAACCTGAGGAGGGTGTCCTGCCTCCACATTCCAGGACACAGGAGGACCTATGATACACATCCTGTACATAAGCAGGGCTAGGCAAAGACCACTATTTCTCCACTTCTTTTTTGGTAATGTAGCTTCCATGTTTTAGTTGGGAACATGATCTGCCAGATAGAAGCTACATTTCCCAGCCTCTATTGCAGATAGTTATGTCTGTGTTACGAAGTTCTTGCCAGTGGAATGTGAGCAAAAGGGATGTGTGCAACTTCTGGAATTTGCCCTTAAAACAGGTGAGTGACATCCAAACTCCCGGAGGGACTGAACTGCTGGGCGGAGGGCTGTGGGGACCATGGTCTAGGGGAACATCTAGCTCAATTGGCATAATGCAGTTTATAAAGGCATTGTTCTACATTTCTACCTTGGTGAGTAGCGTCTGGGGTCTTGAAAGCCTGTAAGCAGCCATCTAAGATACTCCACTGGTCTCACCACTTCGGGAGCAAGGGAGAATGAAGAGAACAGGAAACTAGGAAAAGATTAGTCCAAAGGACCAATGGACCACAGCTACCAAGGCCTCCACCAGACTGAGTCCAGTACAGCTAAATGGTGCCCGGCTACCACCACTGACTGCTCTGACCGGGATCACAACAGAGGATTCTGGACAGAGCTGGAGAAGGATGTAGAACAAAATTCTAACACAAAAAAAATGACCAGATTTACTGGCCTAAAGGAACTGGAGAAACCCTGAGAGTATGGCCCCGGACACCCTTTTAGCTCAGTGGTGAGGTCACTCCCAAGGTTCACCGTTCAGCTGGGGATTGGACAGCCCCACAAAACAAAACAGGACTAATGAGGCACAGCAGTCCAAGAACAAGGAGTAGAAGGCAGGAGGGGACAGGAAAGCTGGTGATAGGGAACCCAAGGTTGAGTAAGGACAGTGTTGACATGTAGTGGGTTTTCTTAACCATTGTCATAGGGCAATATGTGTACCAACTGTTTAATGAGAAACTATTTTGTTCTGTAAATCTTCATCTAAAGTGAGAATAGCAGCACAACTGGTAGAATGCAATTGATGTCACTGAATTGTACATGTAGAAATTTTTGAAATGGTATATCTTTGGCTATGTATATTTTCACCCAAAAAAACACAAAAGGGCCCTCCAAGGCCAACAAGGGAGCATGTTGACATGTCATGGGGTTGTTAACCAATGTCATAAAACAATATGTGTACTGACTGTTTAATGAGAAAATATTTGTTCTGTAAACCTTCACCTAAGGTACAATAAAAAAAATTTTTTTTTAAATAAAAGTAAAAAACAAGTTACGTGTGCTCTGCTCCTTGCTCTTTTTCTTTCCCCTTCCTCCAGGGTTGGAACATGAGCAGGGGACCAGCAGGCCAGCTTCAACCACGTGGACAAGTGGCTCTCAATGTACGGTTCCCAGAGCAGCAGCACTGGTATCTTCTGATAAATTGTTAGAAATGCAAATTCTCAGGCCTCACCCCAGACCTGGATCAGAAACTCTGGTGGCAAAGGCCAGCAATCATATCCTCCAGGTAGTCTGATGCACACTAAAGTTTGCAGCCGCTGGTCTAGGAAATAAAGGAGCAACAAGACAAAAAGAACCAAGGTCTGTGGACGATCTTAGGGAGCAGAGCCCTCTACCCACCGTGGATTGCCCATCCATTTATTTTTGGACATGAGAAACTGTATTTTGAGGTTTCTTTCCTTGAGCAGCTTAGCCTGTATGCTAATTAATACAGAGCCTAAATCAAGAACCTCTTAGGGCCCCAACTCCAGCCAAGAAATCAGAGACTTGAGTCTTGGCAATTCAGCTTTTATCTAGTCCTCAAATAGGGCTCCCTGTCACTCCAAATATTAACATAGCCTTAAGACAGATTTGGGGAATTCCTCATCACCTAGAGAATAACCCCAAGTATTGTTTTCACCCAACCCCAGCCTTGCTGCTTCTTAGTCCCTACATGAGTGAGATGGGAGAAAAGGTATGCTTAATGATTAATTCAGGGCTTCAAACCAGTTAGCTCTGTTTCAAACCCCTGCTGAGAATTTGTATTTCTAACCAGTTCCCAGGCAACGCTAATGCTTCTGGTTAGAGACCAATTCTGAGAACCACTAGTGGAGCAGTGGTTCTCAAAATTTATTATACATAAGAATCACCTGGAGATCTTGATAAAATGTAGATTCTGTTTCAGTATATCTGGGGTGGAAATGCAAATTCTCAGCAGAGTTTGAACTGGAATGAACCAGTTCGAAGCCTGGGATTAATTCCAAGGAAGTATCAGCCCCCATACCCAGGATAAACTTGCCTAGGTGAAGAGGATCAACACTGACTCTTATCCTGACTCTTCTCTTAATGCTTATAGGCCCATGAACACTCAAATCCTTGGCCTCCACTGACAGGTGGAACCTCAGCCAAGCTATACTCCCCATCTTTCAGATACCAAAGACCCTCAGTCAATCCCTCTTTGATGCAGCAGAGATGGTTCAGCTCCAAATATCTCAAGTAAATTGAATACCATCTGAAGACCAGTCTCTGTACCACCTGCAAGCCATGTGGGCGTTACACTAGGCTTTGTGTTCTCTTTGCTCCTCCATTCAACAAATATTTGTAGATATCAATGTTATCCCCTAACTACTTGAAATTGAAGAATGCATAATACATCAACCCTCCCTCCCCTCAAAAATGTCACAGCATGGTAAGGAAGGCAGCCAAGTTAAAAAACAAAAACACATACAGTTGAAATGATGACACTTGGGCTGAATCTGCAAGGAAGATCAGAGGCAAGTGACAAAGGTAGATAAAATCATTCCAGGGACAAAGACAGCATGTGTAAAATCCCAAACAGGACAAGAAGTTCAGGAGGCTACAAGTGGTTGGATGGCTGACAAATGGTTCACATGCAAGCATGGAAGCACATAGGACAGGACAAGTAAGAAGAAGTAGATCTTAAAGTGTGTTGTGTACTTCACCATAACATTTTAACTTTATCCTGAGAATTAAGGGGAACATTTAGGGTTTTAAATAGGAGACAGACATCATTATGCTTGAAATAGAACTAAAAACAGAATGGCAGCAATCGGATTCAGGGTTGAGGCAGGGAAACAATTTAGGAGGCTACTACGGTAACCCAGATGAGAAATGGCACACCTGAACAGAACACAGCAATGAAATGGGGACGAGCAATCAGATTTCAGGGATAATAAAAAGGCAGACTCTGTAAGACTTAGTTAATATGGCTCAAGCAAAAAGTGACAGCCAAGAGATCCTCAGCATATATGGCTAGGGAGATGGGGTGCTAGTCAGAGATGGAGAACACAGATGAGGAGCAGGTGTGAGAGACTGAATAGAAATCTTGGGTAGTTACTACACCAAGGCTGATGCATCTGGCAAAGGGAGAGAGCTATCTTTTTTCTTCTCTGCAAAGAGCACAAGAGCCACCAAAATGGAGAAAAGAGACCTGATTCATCCCTTCTACAGGTCAGAGGGCCTCAGGCATAAAATCAAAGAGCTGTCCATTATTGGAAAGAACAGAGGCACCAGGCACAGGCACCAGATCAAATGTGCAGTCACTCCCATGATATAGAACTCTGCTTCTACATCCGAAAACACCTGTCCATGTGGGGACTTCAGATCCAGGGCAGCAGGAGTAGAACCCAGTAAGAGTTCATAGGCAGGGCCTGCAACAGAACTCAAATATAAAGGCGGAAGCATAAAAATTTCATGCCATAGACCCTCCAGTGAGGAAAGAGCAGAAGAAATTGAGAACTAGTATGTAAGAGACAAGGAGCCCTGGTGGTGCAATGATTAAGCACTCAGCTGTTAATCGAACTGTTGACCGTTTGAACCCACTAGCAGCTCTATGGGAGAAAAGACGTGGCGGTATGCTTCCATAAAGATTACAGCCTAGGAAACCTTAGAGGGCAGTTCTACTTTGTCCTGTCAGGTTGCTATGAGTTGGAAATAATTGACTCTTCAGCACACAACAACAACATGTAAGAGACAACAATAGTCACTCAAGGTTTTCTCTCATTGCTGTTAGATCAGGATGCTCATCTCCACACTATTCACTGTTGTCTATAAGCTTCTGTATTTTCCTAGTGTTGTATAACAAACTTGTGTTACAAGTGCGATCACTTCCATTTGAATGAAAAACATGGCCAAACGCCACACGGGAATCATCTGTGGGTGGTGTTCATTGCCTGGAGATGGGTAGAAGAGCTGAGTTTAATGGACAGGTGGGCCTTCTGAATCAGTGCTTGGTTACCCATAGCAAAACAAAGTATTTTTAAAAATCTGTTTGGCGTCACCTATCAGTCTGAGTTCCAATGGGAGGTATAAAACACCCTCCGTGTGTCTGAAGGAGACATAATGGAAAAATATTACATAGGGTGCAGCACACAACAAAAAAGACACCGATGGAAAAACTTGCCTGCTCCACAAAATACAAGCACAGTTCCCAGCTTGGTGGGTGCAGAAAATTAGCATCAGGTTTTCTCCTGGGTCTTTGGGTATTATGGATTGAATTGTGTCCCCCCAAAAATGTGTGTCAACTTGGCTAGGCCAGGATTCCCAGTATTGTGTGATTGTCTACCATTTTGTCATCTGATATGATTTTCCTATGTGTTGTAAATCCTACCTCTTTGATGTTAATTAGGCAGGATGAGAGGCAGTTAATGAAGCACAACTCAATCTACAAAATTACATTGTGTCTTAAGTCAACCTCTTTTGAGATATAAAAGAGAAGCAAGCAGAGAGATATGGGGACCTCATACCACCAAGAAACAAGAGCCAGGAGAACAGGGTGTCCTCTGGACTGATGTTCCTGCGCTGAGAAGGACCAGGGAAGACTGATGACAAGGACCTTCCCCTGGAGCTCACAGAGAGAGAAAGGCTCCCCCTAGAGGTGGCACCCGTAGTTCAGACTTCTAGCCTCCTAGGCTGTGACAGAACAAATTTTTCTTTGTTAAAGCCATCCTTGTTTGGTATTTCTGTTATAGCAGCTCTAGATGACTAAGACACTGGGTTTTCCAGAGCCCTAAAATTATCCCACAAGAAGCAACAATGTATATTAACTAAGAACACTAATCCTGGAGCCAGCCATCCTGGGTTTGAATCCCAGTACTGCCACTCAGTTTGGGCAAATTCCATAAGATCTCTATGTAATTTCCTAATCTTTAAAATTTGGGAGATAATAGCATACCATCTTCATAGGCTTGTGGAATAAATAAGTTAAAATTGGCACAACAGAATATTACCATGCAAACAGTGAGTGTTATGTAAGTGTTAGTGCTACTGTACATCAGGAAAATGAACTAGGGACCTGTAAGGCCTAGTTTAAAAGCTGCAACATTGCCACCTAGAGTTCATCCTGAAGGCTTGCCAACTCAACATGCCATAGCAGGATCTAGCTAGCATCCTTTCATCTGGAATCAGCAATCGCAGTATAGCTATCCGAAGGCATGGAGCACAGTCTTCCACCAACTCAAATTAAAAATTTCCCCACAAAAATGTTACCTGTTTGGGGGCTCTGTTCTCTATATTTTGGCCAAGAACAGTCACTCTTACAACTTCCATCCCTGCTAGAAGACTACGTCCTCTACCTATTTTGGCCTGTTTAAAATTCTGAACTCTGGAACCGAAAACTCTTGGTCACCTCAAGTCTTGAAGGGTATAAAGTAAGGCACAGAGATGTGTGAGGTGTGGCAATAAACCAAAAATCAGACATGAAAACATGAAGGGCTCCTCTAGTACCTGCTGAATTCTGTAGGTCTCTGTCACAATATATGGTATCTGTGAGTTCCCTGCATTCCAAAGATCCAATTCCATCTCCATGGTCATGGACACTGTCTCCAAAATGGCTCATATTTTGGATCCCTCCGATAAACTGTTGCTGTCTGTGTGTCCACTGATTTCTACTCCCTTCCAGATGACTTTGTGGCTGGAGCTCTAATTTATTTTCTACTTTAGAAACATTCTCTTTTCTTCTCTCCCAGCAAAAGTACATTTAAAAATTACTATATTTTCCCAATTATTTAGAAATGCAGTAAAACACCCATCACATCATTGAACACTACCTCTGGTCCTATATCACAGGCTAAGTTTACCACATTTGACTTAATGAGACATCTCCTTAAACCCAAACCAAACCCATTGCCATCGAGTCAATTTTAATTCATAGCAACCCTATACTAAGACTTCCTGTCAAGATATTTTGGGGTTCTCATCTTCCTCACCTCCCTCAGCAACAAACACTTTGAGAAAACTTTTAAAAAAATTTATGCATTCAAATTATGGTGTTGGTGAAGAATATTGAATATACCGTGGACTGCCAGAAGAATGAACAAATCAGTCTTAGAAGAAATATAACTGGAATACTCCTTAGAAATGAAGATGGTGAGACTTCCACTCGCTTACTTGGGACCCATAATCAGGAAAGACCAATTGCGAGAAAAGGACATCATGTTTTAGTAGAGGGTCAACGAAAACAAGGAAAGCCCGCAATGAGATGAATTGACACAATAGCCACAATAATAGACTAAAATAAACCACCAATCATGAAGATTGATCAGGACAGGGCCGTGTTCTGTTCTGTTATACACAAGGTCACCATAAGTCGGAGACAACTCAGCAACAACAATAACAGGCCCCAATACAAAAATTCTATAAAATCTGGAGACCTATAAGATGTAAACTCTTCCACGTACCCCAAATCTTTTCTCTCTTCCATTCATCTTCCCTGCCAAACCTGATAACACGCTATAGTATGCCCACCTTACTGACTAGTGAATGATATAGAGTGTGAATCATACCACTCTGAATGCCTGCATCACTAGAGATGACTTCAGTATCTCACAGACTGGAAGGTAATTAGGTTCAAAGCATGCCCTCAAGTTAGTGAGGGTGTTCCCTAAAACCCTGACTGACTCCACACACTGGTGATAACCTGAGACAAGGAAACATTTCAGAGCTCCCAGATAATCGTCACTGGTCATCATACCTGGGACAGCACCTGCCAGTCCCAAAACTCAGCTTAGTCCACACTCAAAACTTTGGCTACAGTCTATCAATATATTTCATTCTACTAATTCCTCACCTATTGTTTTACACAGTAGGATTAAAACCTCCCAGCTTCTTTCAGGTAAGTGAAGATAACTTGTCTTTGTTCTTGTAGTTCCATCATTACCCTCTAGATAAGCCAGTACCACTGGCAACACTCTTCCTACAACTATTCTCTTCATTATCATCCCCAAACCAAAAAACTCTTGCTGTCAAGTCAACTCCCACTCAAGGCGACTCCGTGTGTGTCAGAGTAAAACTGGCTCCATAGGGTTTTCAATGCTAATTTTTCTTCACTCACTTCATCTCTTGCATTAACAGAACCCATTCTTTATTTTTTAAGGAAGTCAGAATAAATAACTAGTTCAAGAAATGCTCCAGGAATACAAGTATCATAAAAAGCAAAAATTATCTTCAAAGTTCTCCAGAAAGTATGGTAGCTTGATGAAGAGGCAGTGCAGTGTTGTGGTATAGAGCATGGACTGTGGAGCCACACTGCATGGATTCAGATTCCAGCTCTGGCACTTACTAGCTGTGTGACCTTAGTAAATTACCTAACTCCCCTCTGACTGTGTTTCTTCATCAATAACATGAGGATAATAATCGGACCTGCTTCACAGAATTATCAAGATTATGGCACTTAGTGTATCTAAAGCACTTAGAACAATTCCTGGAACACAGTGAGCATGGTATAAGTGTTAGCTTTTGTTGTTGTTTACAATCACTGTGTTATGCTGCCTCCTAAGTAAAGAATATGGGCTCTAGAAACAAACAGACCAGGGTTTGAATCCTGACTGCCTCCCGTTAACTGTGTGGTCTCAGATAAATTATATAATTATGATGATTTAATGACACTTACCTTATAAGATTTTTTATGAGGATTAAGTTTAAAAAAGTGTAGAGCCTTCAAAAACTATTACTAGTTTTAGGAGGTCTCCCAAGGTAGAAGGAAAAGGGGAACTAAAATAAACCAAAAGATGAAGGAGGAGGAGGAGAATTGAAGCCCATGTAATTTCTAACTTTGCAATTGCTTAAATTAGGAGGTTAAATCAAGAAAGAGAGCTAGGAATGGGGGAGCAAACCTGATAGCAATTAGTGAAGTTCAATGCCATCGTTTCCAGAATCTCAGCCTCTTTCCACACTGTCTCTAAATAAATCCAAGCTATTCTCCTGCCCTAAGATTCAAAATTGGCTGTTCATCAATGCATAAAAAAAATAAATATTGTGTATCCTAAACGACAATAGTAATACAAAACATCTGATTCATGAAATGAGATTTTAAAAGTTATTCAGTCATTTAAAATTTAAAAAAAAAATTATTGGTATACCATGGTGTAAAATTAAGTTAAAGATTGTCTAAATCACCTCTTTATTTTTACTGAGAATGTAAAGGAGAACAAGAGAGGTTTAATAATTTACCCAAGGTCATATGGCTAATAAATAGGAGGACAAACTTTAAGTTAACCCGTATTTCCGATTTCTAAGTCACTGGTTTTTCAACTATAAATGTTGCTTGCTTCTTTTCTCTTTCTCTTTTTCAATTTTGTAGCAGAAAGATGTTTCTCTTCTTTTATTGATTCATCTCTTTGGAATGTATGTGTCTCTTTATCCCTGGGAAGGTGAAATCAGCACATACACAGAGTGGACTTAAATGCAGGAACACAGAAAGTGGCCATGCTTCATTAAGAGCAAATGGAGTAAACCTACGTGTAGCACAGCGAGGACTTCGCCATAGCTATCTGATTTTCCATCTTACAGAATCTGTGTGTTCCTTGCTCACGTCTCATTAAAAGTTGCTGTTGGTTCACAGGGTAATTTTAAAAGTTCAGAAGATATGGGCTAAAGTTATTGCCCTACACACAAGAACTTAATTGCACTTGAGATTTGTTGACCTATTTACTTTCTTCAATACATTTTGTGCTATGGTAATGAGAACTTGAAATAGACCCTAGTCAGTAGGAAAGACAGCATAATCTGCTTTTCAATTAAATCATCCAGCTCAACAATTTCTTATTCACACCAACAATACCTCCAGATGGAGGGGAGGACCTATCATATCTGTAGCTGATACTTTATTTTCTTTTCCAGATTCTAAGCTCTTGCTGATTTTCCTCATTCCAAATTGCTGGAGGAAAATGTTCATTTTCCTATTTGAGAAACATAACTTCCTGGCAGGAGTAAAATTAAAAACCTTTGTAAGGTAGATTTCTTTCTAAAAGTTGTCTTTGAAACAAACAAGCTTAAATATTTCATTGTGACTGTTTTTCAGAACAACAAAGATGCCTAATATATAAATTGCTTTCTATCCATGCTATAAGCAAGGGCGGGGGGACTGTAAAGGCAGCATTTTGTTTTCAAAATTATACAGAAACCTCTTAGTTTAGTAGCATGCAATATTTTCTGTAATAACAATAATATGTATTTTTCATCGTTAGTATGGACCAAAGTGAGAATGCAATTCTCACAAATAGTCCCATCATTACAATGCTCGAATATTGTGGTACCTGCTAAACACCAGATGTGGGCACCACAGCACCATCACATCTTTATATTAGGGAATCCTCATATGGCCTTCATATCACAACTCAAAGATAAAAGTTAAACACTAGGGCTATAAATTTAAGGCCAATAAGAACCTCTGTACCTTCTTATTTACTAGAAACTTGAAAGGATGGGGAATGGAAAAAAGGAAAGAATTTGGACCAAGGAGGATCCAGGGAAACATCTATAGTGAAATACTCTTGAGAAGACTTAATCTAGGCTCAGGTTATCTCTAGGACTTGTTCTGGATCACACATAGGATTCCAAGGGACTCTGTAAAATCTCAAAGTATCACTTCAACTAAAGCTCCAAGACACTGTCCTTCCCATCCTCACATATAATTTTTAGGCCCATTTAAACAGACATACAAATGAAAAGGCAGAACAACATATAACTGCCAGTATAATTCACAAAAATAAATTTGCAAAGAATCACTTGATTTTTCATCCTATGTTTATCTCACAAATATCTCCCTCCCCATGCTTCCCAATATAATATCTAAGGTAAGGACTATATGTAAACAATATTATAAGTATATTCCATTCATAACAGGACCCCTAGTCAGTCTGAAGGTTCCTAGATTTCTCTAACCAATCCCAAGGCCATAACAACCTGCTACAAATATTCCAAATTCCCATGTATCTCCAATACGTCATTGTAGTCATGCACTACGAACTGCCCCAGATTAGCAATAGATGCCATGTGGGTGTCCCATACCTTTGGAACATCAGCATGGCCTGCCGTTTCATTATTGGCTATATTTTTAATGCAACAGAGTATTTTGCTCAAAACTTAAATTAGTATGTTCAATTATGTAGACATGAGCAAATTTAAATTCACAAGCCCCCATCTGATCAAAAGATACCCTTCACAAGAGCTCCTCAATAGCAGAGCACCCAGAGGACGTACCCCTCTCTTCATCCTCCATAATAGGCATGCAGGACATCAGACAAAATAGTCTTTTAGCTCTCAATGGTGTCAAAATCCTGATGCCTTCCAAGGCCTTCATCTCCTCATCTGAGACCAGTTATAAATATTAATTATGACTTCCATACGTAGAAAAATTTGGAGGTTATATTAGGTATCTATCGTTTTTCCCTGCTCCACGTCAAATCCCCCTTATTCACATAACAGCAATTAGGGAGATCTTATTCTCCTCATTCTCAGTCCATCTAGAGCAGGTAGACAGATTCCACCCCTTGCTCTGGGCTTGTGTGTGCTTCAGACTTGCCCATCACAGCATCACACCTACTAGCCAAAGTGATTTAAGAATAAGCACACACTCAAGCTAGGGCAATCATGGTCAAGGAAACTCAACCCCAATGATATTTTGTTAGAGTTTTAGATAAGAGAAACTTTTTGTCCTGAATGGAGGTGGGAAAGTAGTCAATCTGCCTGAGAATGTAGCCAACACAGAGGGGAAAAAAAGGTAAGAGGCGAAGACAGCCTAAATCGTGAGGACCTTATTTTAGCCCTCATATATAGCTCTGCCTGAAGCCTGACCTATGTCTGAAATTTTCAGTTAATTTCTTTTTCACTTTAAGCCAGATTATATGACATGCAAAGAAAACAGTCCTCACTATATAACCTTATTAAATGTTTCTAGTTTAATTCAAGTCATGCTTTTCTGGTGACTCATAACACAAGCTTTTCACTGGTCTTGGTACTTCTATTATGGTTAGGAGCCCTGGTGGCCCAGTGGTTAAGTGCTCAGCTGCTAACCGAAAGGTCAGGGGTTCAAACCCACCAGCCACTCCACTAGAGAAAGACATGGCTCTCTGCTCCATAAAGATTACAGCCTTGGAAACCCTGTGGGGCACTAGCACACAACAATAAGATGTTAACACTAGGGGAAGGGTGTGGTGGGTGTGAGGAGTGATACAGGTACTCTAGCCTCTTTCTCATCCTAACTGTCCATCTAAAAAATCCCACAATAACAACAAAAAATAACACAGGCTTTTCAAAGAAAACTCATTTGATTAATTACTTAGTTTCTTCCACATGGGTACTTGGTTGATGCCTATCCCTGTAAGTGTATGTTATCTTTATTCCTAAGGAGGAAAAAAATGGAGTAATAATATAAATATCAGTTAGATAATCAAATTTTCTCGCATCTTAAATTCAACCAAAAAGGTTGTTTTCATACACATCCGAAAATTGTCAAAATAGCATTAAAATTTTTAGATATCAAGCCAAAGAAAATCTTTTTGACAGTAATGAATCCAGGCTGAATTTCTACCAAAAAAGAAAAACAAAATAAAATCAAAAGCCTGCACATTAAACAACAACAGCTTTATTGGAAACATATAAGAAAGCCCTCTACAATTCGCTGTTTCGCTTTATCCTACGGTAAGTCCTACCTTGTTGGCATGTAAGGGGAGCAGGGTGTGCAGAAATGCTAGCCTCTCTATTCTAAAAAGGAAAATATTTGCGTGTACTCTAATAATTTTCTGTCAAGCTAAGAAAAAGGATCATTCTCATTCTTTATGTTCTCTCCAAAGTTGGCACAGAATGTGTAGCAAACGAAAAAAAAAAAAAAGTGTTTAGAAGAGCTCTTTTTCATGCACTGCAGATTCTAACCTTGTCTCCGAGAGCCAAGGTTGATGCATCCCATGCCAAATTAAATCTAAGATGTATGCAGTAATGAAAAGGGTAGCATTCCATGAAAAATTCCACTTTCCAGTTAAAGTAGCTAAGGTTTATTAAATATGCAAAAATTACAATGTCAGTGTAACTTTGCAAATTAGGGTTTCTTTTTAATGTTTAAGCGCTGCATTGTAAAGAATGAAGCAGCTGAAGACTTTCACAGCTTGTTACCTGTATCTTTTTCTCAAAGAACCTGCATTAATAAATAAGCCATACATTTCTCAAAGATAAGGGATTTTTGTTCATATTGCAGTGAGCAGTCTACTGAATATATTTGAACAAATTGTCTTTGTTCAATGACCCTGACTAATTCTTCTGCTAGTTGGATGAGTGTTACAAACCTTGGTATCCTATGATTCACAAACATCGTATTTTAGAGAGGGTATATCCTCTCCATGCAGTCGATCATGGAACACAAAGATGTTTTGTATTAGAGTAAGATGCATCGTATTTTTTTAAAAGGAGATTTGCAAAGGCTTAAGGAAGCTGAAGGCAATAGTATGAAAGATATGAAATAAGCATGTATTTGAATACAGTATGGATAACTGATTTTTTTTCTTTTTAAATAACTTTTACTTTTTTTGATGATAAAGGTAATTAAGTTTCAATGGAAAAAATGGGGAAATTACAAAAAAGTATAAAGAATAAAAATCATCTGCAATCCCGACATCCAAAAATACTATAATTCTAAACACTTAGAATTTACTTTTAAATATTAAATTCTGGGAGTGGAGGGAATCCTTCCAGGCTTTTTTTTTTTTTAATATGAAAGTAAATTTTTCAAAATCAGGATCATATTCTAAATACAGTTTTGTCTTTTTCATGTTTTACATAATATATACAGGCATACCTCATTGTATCACACTTTGCAGATATGTCATTTTTTTACAAATTAAAGGTTTGTGGCAACCCTGCATTAAACAAGTCTGTCAGCATCATTTTTCCAACAGCGTGTGCTCATTTCATGTCTTTGTGTCACATTTTGGTAATTCTCTCAATATTTCAAACTTTTTCATTATCGTTATGTCTGTCATGGTGATCTGTGATCCGTGATCTTTGATGTTACTATTGCAATTGTTTTGGGGCACCATGAACCACACCCACATAAGATGGCAAACTTAATCAATAAATGTTGTATGTGTTCTGACTACCCCGCCAACCAGCCATTCCCTCATCTCTCTCCCCCTCCTCAGGCCTCCCTATTCCCTGAGACAAAACAATATTGAAAGATTAGGCCAATTAATAATCCTGCAATGGCCTCTAAGTGTTCAAGTGACAGGAAGAGTCGCATATCTCTCACTTTAAATCAAAAGCTAGAAGCGATTAAGCTTAGTGAGGAAAGCATGTCGAAAGCCGAGACAGGCCAAAAGCTAGGCCTCTTGCACCAAACTGTTGGCCAAGCTGTGAATGCAAAGGAAAAGTTCTTGAAGGAAATTAAAAGTGCTGCTCCAGTGAACACACGAATGACAAGAAAGTGAAACAGCCTTATTGCTGATATGAAGAAAGTTTTAGTGGTCTGGATAGAAGAGCAAACCTGCCACAACATTCCCTTAAGCCAAAGCCTAATCCAGAGCAAGGCTCTAACTCTCTTCAATTCTGTGAAAGCTGAGAGAGGTGACAAAGCTGCAGAAGGAAAGTCTGAAGCTAGCAGAGGTTGGTTCATTAGTTTAAGGAAAGAAGCCATCTCCATAACGTAAAAGTGCAGAGTGAAGCAGCAAGTGCTAATGTAAAAGCCGCAGCAAGTTATTCAAAATATCTAGCTAGGATATTTGATGAAGGTGACTACACTAAACAACAGATTTTCAATGTAGACGAAATAGCCTTATATTGGAAGAAGATGCCATCTAGCACTTTCATAGCTAGAGAGGAGAAGTCAATGCCTGGCTTCAAAGCTTCAAAGGACAGGCTAACTCTCTTGTTAGGGGCTAATGTAGCTGGTGACTTTAAGCTGAAGCCATTTACCATTCCAAAAATCCTAGAGCCCTTAAGAACTATGCTAAATCTACTCTGCCTGTGCTCTATAAATGGAACAATAAAGACTGGATGACAGCACATTCGTTTACAACATGGTTTACTGAATATTTTAAGCTCATTGGTGAGACCTACTACTCAGCAAAAAAGATTCCTTTCAAAATATTACTGCTCATTGACAATGCACCTGGTCACACAAGAGTCTGATGGAGATGTACAAGGAGATTAACATAGCTTTCACGCCTGCTAACACAACATCCATTCTTCTGCCATGGATCAAGGAGTAATTTTGACTTTCAAGTCTTATTATTTAAGAAATACATTTTGTAAGACTATAGCTGCCGTAGCAATTCCTCTGATGGATCTGAACAGAGTAAATTAAAAACCTTCTGGAAAGAATTCACCGTTCTAGATGCCATTAAGAACATCTGTGATTCATGGGAGGAGGTCAAAATATGAATATTAACAGGAGTTTGGAAGAAGTTGATTCCAACCCTCATGGATGACTTTGAGGGGTTCAAGACTTCAGTGGAGGAAGTAACTGCAGACGTGGTGGTAGCAAGAGAACTAGAAATTAGAAGTGGAACCTGAAGAGATGGCTGAATTGCTGCAATCTCATGATAAAACTTTAACAGATGAGGAGTTACTTCTTATGGATGAGCAAAGGAAGTGGTTTCTTGAGATGGAATCTACTCCTGGTGAAGGTGCTGTGAATATTGTTGAAATGACAACAAAGGATTTATAACATTACATAAACTTAGTTGATAAAGAATTAGCAGGGTTTGAGACGATTTTGAAAGAAGTTCTACCGAGGGTAAAATGTTATAAACAGCATCCCATGCTACAGAGAAATCTTTCTTGAAGAGTCAATTGATGTGGCAAACTTCATTATTGTCCTATTTTAAGAAATTGCCACGGCCACCCCAACCTTCAGCAACCACCAACCTGATCAGTCAGCAGCCATCAACATCAAGGCAAGACCCTCCGTCAGCAAAAAGATTACAACTCACTAAAGTCTCGACTGATGATTACCATTTTTTAGCAATAAAGTATTTTTAATTAAGGTATGTACATTGTTTTTTATACATAATGCTATTGCACACTTAATAGACTACCAAAAACCAAAAAAAAAAACCAAACCTGTTGCCATTGAGTCAATTCCGACTCATAGCAACCCTATAGGACAGAGTAGAACTGCCCCATAGAGTTTCCAACGAGCACCTGGTGGATTCGAACTGCCGACTTTTGGTTAGCAGATGTAACTCTTAACCACTATGCCACCAGGGTTTCCTAATAGACTACAGTACAGTGTAAACATAATTTTTATATGCACTAAAAAAAAAACAAACTAACTAACTAACCTGTTGCCATCTAGCCAATTCTGACTGATAGCTACCCTAAAGGACGGAGTAGAACTGCCCCATAGGGTTTCCAAGGAGCAGCTGGTGGATTTGAACTGCCGATCTTTTTGTTAGTACCCTGAGTTCTTAACCACTGCACCACCAGGGATCCTTACGTGCTCTGGGAAACCAAAAAATTCACATGACTTGCTTTTTGCAGTGGTCTGAAACCGAACCCGCAATATCTCCGAGGTATGTCTGTATCATGAACATTTCCTCAGGTCATGAATTAAAAAATATGCTCACTAATAACTGTATACTAATTTACTGACTTCTTCATTTTAAAATATTTTTTATTGAGGATTTAATGTCTGTCACAATGATCTAATAGACAACCAATCATGTGATGGTGCAGGATCGGGCAGCATTTCATTTCGTTGGTCATGAGTTTGTTATGAGTTAACCGTAACAACAACAAATGTCTGTCAAGCACTGTGCTAACCCCTCTATATAAACAACTGTGAAAGGACAGACACTAAACCGTTAATTACATGCATAAATACTCTGATAGCTATTTTTGAAGGTAATATACAAGGTTCTACGAGAACAAACAATATAGGGACTCAGTCTAATCTGGAAGTAAGGAAAGGCTTCCCTGGAAAAGCATAATTTAAGGTGAATCCTGATAGATTAGTAGGCGTTAGCCAAGTAAAGAGAAGAAGGGAAAGAGCTCTGGAGTGTTTGAGGAACGGAAAGGTCAGAGTGATAGGAGAACAAGAAGCCAGTGGGGGAGTTCAGAGGGAGATTAGGCTGTCTGTGTAGTCAAGGGCAGAGCTCCCAGGGCCTGTTAGGGCATCTTGCAGATTGTGGGTTTAATCCTAAATGCAATGAGAAACCAAATGAAGGGATTTATATGGGGGAGTGATAGGATCAGCTTTGCATTTTAAAAAGACGTCTTTGGCAGCTAGGTTGATAATAAATTACAGGAGAGGAAAATGGAAGGTGAGAGACAAACCAGAGAGCAATTGTAATAATCCAGGCTAGTCATTGATTTGGACCAGGACAGTAAACTGGAAAGAGAGAGAAACAACATATTCAAAATACATTTTGGAAATAGAATCAACAGGACTTGGTGATAGATTCAATGAGGGAGGTAAGTAAGAGGTTGATGGATGGCAAGGATAACTCACAGGCTTTTTGCATGAGAAACTGATCACTTAAGGTGCCATTTACTAAGTTGGGGAGACTGGTGGAGGAACAAATCTGAAGGGAACCATCAAGAGTTCAGTTGGGAACACAGTGAATTGGAATACCCTGAAACACCAAAGTGAAGATGTCAGGTTGACAGGCTCACAGAGAAGTTCAGTCCTCAGAAAAGGACCCCAGTAAGAGATTAGATTTTAAGGTAGTTGGCAAATTGATGGTATCTAATGTCTTCAGAAATCAGTGAGATATTTTAGGAAAAGAGTAGCCAAAGAAGTGCAGTAGGAACTCAAATAGATGTCAAAAAGAGACAAAGTTTTAGGCAAAGAAATTTTAAAAAGAAATGTCCAGAGAGGTAAGAGAAAAACCAGTGTAGTGTGGTGTCAAGGAAACATAGTATTTCAAAAGCAGGATATTGTCCAGCGTGTCAACAGATGAGAGATAACATGATAATGACTGAAAATGATCGATTGGGTTTAAGAACATGGGAGTCCATAATGACCTCAGTGAGAGAAGTTTGGGTGAAGAAGCCAAATAAGAGAGGGATAAGAGAGAATAAGGAAGTGGTGGTGAAGACAGCATATGTAGACAACTTTCTTGAGAATTTTGGCTGTAATGGGCATTACATAAAAAAGTGAAATCATGAGAAGTGTGCTTTTTGGTTGCTTCTTTGTTTTAAAAATGAGAGACCCTAAAGTATATTTGAATGATGAAAATGACCCAGCACCTGGGAGAGGTTAAGATGGAGGAGAAACAAAAAATAAGCACTTGAGCACGGTCTTAGAGAAAATTGGAGAGAATAGGATTCAGAGCATACTGGAGGATTTCATCTTTCATAGGAGATGGAACCCTTTATCTACTATCTCAGAAAGAAAAAAGTAGGGATAGCCAGTGCAGATGTAAACAACAGATTTTGAGTTACTATTTAGCAGCTTCTACTTTTTCTATAAGGAGCCCTGGTGGCACAATGGTTAAGTGTTCAGCTGCTATCCCAAAGGTTGGTGGTCCAAACTCACCCAGTGTCTCCATGGGAGAAAGAAGTGGCAATCTGCTCCTGTAAAGATCACAGCCTAGAAACCTTGTGGGGAAGTTCTACTCTGTCACATGAGATTGCTATGAGAAGACATTGACGGGACAGCACCCAACAATAAAAACTAATTGTTCTATATACTGTGTCATCATCTAAAGCTCTGGGAGGCGGAAAGGAAAGTGAAAAATAAGAAGATAGAGCCTTGAGAATATTGGAGAAGGTATAACAGCATGAAATCATTTTTGTTGAGCACAAGAGACTGGAATTGGCAGTGCTGAGGGCTCAAATGAAATGAAAATGAACTTAAAAGATTTTGTCTAATAATTCTTAGTTACAGCCATACAGGCATGGGAAAGCTGGTCACTGTGTTTTTCCAGGGCTAGGGTTTTGCCTAGGAGTGAAGCAAGAAGAGAGAAGGAGCTACTAAGGAGTTTGCAAGAGAGTGATTGTAATGCAGAAAAACAGACTCTAAGCTGGATACAATGAGAAGCGGAAGAGAAGTTAGTCAATATCATAATTTAAGAAACCTACATGATTTAACATTTAAGTTACTTCAAAACTTTAACTATTATAATATACAGTTATAAACATTCTTGCAAATAATTCCTTAATCAAAATTTTGACCGTTTCCTTAGAACAGATTCGTAAATGGAGTTCCTGGGTCAAAAATAGTAAGCATTTTATGCATCTAAATACATAGATCCAAACTGCTTTCTAGTAAGAGTAAATATAACCAAAAAAAGTGTGTGTGATTTCCCATTATACTCACCAGCACTGGATATCAACACTTTTAATTTTTGCCTATTTTGATAGTTTAATAGAAGTAATTCTTAGAAAAGAATACTGAAAAAAAGAAATATTGAGATATGAAATCAAAATCACTTTGCAGAGAGTTATCTACAATCTGTATTTCCCTTTTATCGATTCATTGAAAAAAAGTGTTTTATTAACATCGATATTTTTGACTTCACAGAATAAAGCATAATAATAAAATGTATCGAGATTCCCAAATTGTACTTGTTGTCAAACATACCCTCTGAAACCGTCTTCATTTTTCCTTGTTTTTTTAAGAAAATTTATTTTTTCTTTAATAGGAGTGAGGAAAGGAGACCTGAAGCAACAGTGATTAAAGCGCTCGAGTGCTAACTGAAAACTTGGCTGTTCGAACCTCCAGCCACTCCCCAGGAGGAAGATGTGGCAGTCTGCTTCCATAAAGATTACAGCTTTGGAAACCCTATGGGGCAGTTCCATTCTGTCTTATAGGGTCGCTATGAGTTGAAATGAACTCCATGGTAAATAGGTTTGGTTTGGGTTTTCAGAGTGAGGATGGATGGTTGGTGAATCATGTCTGCCATCAAAGGTTCACATAACTCATGGGGGAAATAAACATTAATTTGGCTAAATCACTGATTTCCACTGTACTAAGGATTTTACTAGAAGCCTAGGAAATACATCAAAGGGAAATAAAGGAAAAGGATCCTGCCCTCAAGTGGTTTATAATCTACATGGAAAGACAACTTGATCAATGAAAATTTCTTAACAGCAATTGGTGAAGCAAAACCTATGTGAAAACAAGTGATCAAAGTTCAGTGAGAATAATCCCCATATAAATGTAAAGAGGAATAAGAAAAGTGTAAGGTGGGTACAGCCCCACCTGGATGTCATGTAGACAGCTGAGTTATCATGTTCCAAACTCAGCCCCTCTTCCCTGACCTCAAACCTTAGCGTCCCTGCTGTGTAGTCTTATCTCGAATTTTTTCATCCAGTTGCCTAAAACAAAACCTGAACAGGCTGACTCAAGCTCCCACATTCAACTATCGACCAAGTTCTATCGATTCCAGCTCTAAAATCTCTTGTATCCATAACTTCCTCTCTAACCCCACTGCCACTGCCTTAATTTGGGCACACATTATTTCTTATCCAGAGTACTGAATTACCATTCTCACTGGCACTCTTCTCCCAACTCAACCACTAGGGGAGAAGTGTAAATTACATGGAATTTTATTTCACAAGACAATATTAAATAGGAAGGGTCATGAACTTCAACCAGAAAATCAGGCATCATTCATATTTAATACCAATTGTTCATGTAAACACCTGACTTTTACTAGTAGAGTTTATAAAGCAATTGGAAGTTTTATATGGCTATATGATTGATGCAGTTGTATCATTTATTTACCTTTAATTACTTAACAAACATTTATTAAGTCTCTGTTGAGTACCTGTTTATGAAGGTCCCCAGGTAGTGCAAACGGTTTGTGCTCGACTGCTAATCTACAGGTTGGCAGTGTGAACCCTCCCAGCGGTATTGCAGAAGATAAGCCCGGTGATCTGCTTCCACTAACACCACAGCCAAGAAAGCCCTCTGAAGCAGTTCTATTCTGTAACACATGG
Organism: Dugong dugon; assembly: GCA_030035585.1. Lineage (NCBI taxonomy): Eukaryota > Metazoa > Chordata > Mammalia > Sirenia > Dugongidae > Dugong > Dugong dugon. Next base: position 51,289,023 of record CM057472.1, read on the forward strand.
GGTTGCCATGAGTCAGAATCACCTCCACAGCAACTAACAATAACAACCTTTTTATGTGGTATTCTTCTAAACACCACTGTTTTGATACATTATCATGCAGTCCAATGTATCATAAGTTCCTCTGTAAGTATAAATCATGGATAACATTTTTAAAAGAATCACTTGATTTTAAGGTTCTTGGTATGTTTTCTGACTTTTTAGCCATACTCTTTTCCACTTCATATAGATATCAGGGAATCTTTGGGTGGTACAGACAGTTAATGCAGTCAGCTGCTAACCAGCAGTGCCTCGGAAGAAAGGCCTGGTAATCTACTGCTGAAAAATCAGCCACTGAAAACCCTATTGGAGCACATTTCTACTCTGACACAGATGAGGTTCACCATGAGTCAGAATCAACTTGACAGTAACCAGTGTGTGTGTATGTGTATAGATATCAGAGAACACTAGAATAAAAAGAAAACTAGAGGAAGTTAAGCAATATGTTTAGGTTCTCCACTCCTAACATAAAACTTTACTTAAATAACTTTTGCCCTTTCATCTTCCCCACAGGTTATGTACAGATCATCCCCTATTCCACCTAAGTAGAAAAAAATGAATAAAGATGAATTTATCAATTAATTCATCAACTATATGTTTATAATTTGATATAAAGGTTTTAGTTAAAACATGGCCCCAAAATGGTATTTTTAAATTATCTAGAATCTTAATTATCTATCCCACACCTAACCTGTATTTCATGATTAACTGAAAGTTAAACATCTAATATTTGGCACTAGAGTGTATAAACATTGGCAACACACAGGTCTGAAACCTTCCATTTTAGTTAATGTGGACCATTATTCTAACACATAAAGGTTCATTTTTTCAGTCAGATGGTCTCACTAGGCTCCCTACTCCATTTGGAAAGAACAGGACAAGCAGTTCACTTTCAGAAAGATCTTTGCTTCTTTTGGTGTATATATTTTTTTTTAAAAAAAAGACCAGCTGAAAGCCTTTCAGAGGAGGAAAAATGGGGGTAGAAGGGTGAAGAACTATTCATTTGCCCTAGAGTAACAAAATCCAGAATATCCTAACTTAAGATCTCTCTCCTCCCCAGGTATTATATGCACATGCTTGTATTAGTGTTCAACATGTAATTTGATTAATTCTATGTGCCTAATTGTTCCACTTGCATAATGATTATACCCCTTTTGTAAAATATCTTTTAAATCCCTTCACACAATCTGAGTGATACATTTAGTAGAATTCATCATTAACTTGCTAAGTACTGAAATAATAAGAGAAAAATAGAGGAAGGGAGAAAAGAGATCAGAGCATTAAGAAAGGAAGATGGGAAGAAAAAGTAGACACGAAACACACAAGGGGAATAATTTGGCTATTGGATACTTTGGAAGCACTTCAGTATTGACTCATGGGAATAGTGGAATGCTCGACCACCAAAAGGAATACATAAGCCCTTTTTGGCTCCCTTTCATAACGGGTTGCTTACCTAGCTGCTCAGCAGACTCCATAGCTTAGTGGCTATAATTGTCAGCTGAGAACATCTGATTTAACTATTGCTCCTTAAAAATACCTAAGGAGACCATAGGTCTGTTTGTTTACCTGGGGACTTTAAATGGTCAACCAAACTGTAAGCTGGGAAAAACTAACAGCATATAATGGACAGAATTGCTTTTGGTTAAGTAGCAGGTAGTGTATGTAAGGAGCCCTGATGCCACAGTGGTTAAGAGCTCCGCTGCTAACCTAAAGGTCAGCAGTTTGAATCCCCCAGCTGTTCCTTGGAAACCCTATGGGGCAGGTCTACTCTGTCCTATAGGGTTGCTGTGAGTCAGAATCGACTTAATGGCAATGGGTTTGGTTTTTTAATTTTTTTATTTTTAGTCTATATAAATACACAACAAATTACAAATGGTATACACTTGTGGTTCTAATTTTGCTTCATTTAACAAACATTCATTCAATAGCTCTTGAACTCCCACTATGTGCCAAGTGTTACAGTTATTTGTCTCCAACTTGGTCCTGCCCTGCCTCTCCATTTTTCATTGTCCTTGTCTCCAAGCCATTCTGTTCACTTCTGAGTTGCACACCAGTAGTACTCTAACGTACTAACTGCAAGAAGAACTCCCTAAAAGTTCTCTCCTTGTAATAGAAAGGTAGCATGGTATACTGCACAGAACGTGGGTTTTAGACAGAAACAGACTTGATTTTAAATCTTGGATTTGATTCTAATAATAGTGTGCCCTCAACTTCTCCAGTTGTAAAATGAGAGTAAGATTGGACCCTCCTCACAGAATTTTTATAAGGATTAAATGTGATAATATATATTAAATACATAAAATGAAGTAGGTACTCAATCAACAGAAGTTATTTTTGAAACATAAATAATCTCTCACAAGGTCCTAGTACTTTATTTCTAGTTCTGATCTAACAGCCATTGTTCAAGTTCATGTTCCATGGGTGTTGCAGAAAGTGTGTATGTTCTGTGCATTCCCTTCATGTGTCAATCAGGGGCTTTAAGTGGGTGAAAAAAAATAATGTTTTTCAAGTTCAGTTCCTGGCTGTTTCCCAGTACCCTAATGATTTATCCTCTGTGTCTATTTCCTAACTCTCACTCAAGAGTTTCTATTTCCTTCTCTTTATTCACCATGCAAAAGTTGGACAATGAAAAAGGAAGACAAGATAAAAGTTGGTGTATTCAAATCGTGGTGTTGGCAAAAAATATTAATATACCACGGACTGCTAAAAGAACGAATAAATCAGTCTTAGAAGAAATACAACCAGATAGTTCCTTAGAAGAGAGGATAGAGAGACTTTGGCTCACTTATTTTGTATATATCATCAGGAAAGACCAATTGTTAGAAAGGACATCATGTTTGGTAGAGAAGAGGGTCAGCAAAAGCAAGGGAAACACTCAATGACATGAATGACATAATAATCACTACAATCATGTAGATGGCTCAGAACAAGGGAATGTTTCATTCTATTATACATAAGGTCACCATGAGTCAGAGCCGACTAAGTGGCAACTAACAAGAACAACAAATTCCCCATCTAACTCACCAGCCTTTCAAAAAGTGAAACTACCTGCCTCTAGTTATTAAGAGCTTGGCTGCTAACCAAAAGGTCGGCAGTTCAAATCCACCAGCTGCTCCCTGGAAACCCTATGGGGCAGTTCTACTCTGTCCTATAGGGTCGCCGTGAGTCAGAATTGACTCAACGGCAACAGGTTTGATTTAACTCACCTGCAGCTTAACTCTGTTATATCCACCATTCAAAAGATACACAACTCACAGACCTATTTTCAGATATACCCCTGCTCTCTTGAAGCTGAATCTTTGAAAAGTTCAAATGTTCTGTAAAGAAGCAATTCCCTAGATATATCTGTGTAGTGATTTCATTTGAGTAAAAAATGGAAAGTTACATAGCTCTTCATAAATGACATTTACTGTTAATTTAAAAATATACACAATACAGTGAATGATGTTTTGTAAGGGTGCGTACATATTTAAGGGCATACATAAAGCACACCAGAATGAGTGCCCACCGGGAAAAAGGAACTGGAAACATGAATCAAACCGAAAAGAAAATAAATAAATAAAACAAGGGAGTGGAATTGCCCAGATCAATTATGTTAAATTGTCATTAAAGTTATTTTAACTACTGGTGTTTAAGGAAAACAAAAACCTCAAGCAAATGTATTAGTCATTTTAGGACAAGCTCTGCTGCAATAGCAAACCCTGACAATGAAAACGTTACTTTTATTACTATTACAAAGCTGATATTATAGAATGTGATTTAAATCTGACTTAAATCTGCAAGCTTTTGGGCTCCATGATACTCATTCACAGAATTAGACTTACACAATAGCCAAGAAGCCCTGGTGGCACAGTGGTTCAGCTGCTAACCGAAAGAGCTGAGGTTCAAACCCACCAGCTGCTCCACGGGAGAAAGATTTGGCAGTCTCCTTCGGTAAAAATTACAGCCTTGGAAACCCTGTGGGGCAGTTCTACCCTGCCCTGTAAGGTCGCTCTGAGTCATAGCAACGAGTTTGGTTTGGTTTACACAATAGCCACCACAATGGATTCAAACATCCCAACAATCAGGAACATGGCACAGAACGTGGCAACACTTCATTCTGCTATGCATGAGGTAAGAAGCTCTGGTGGTGCCTTGGTTCAGCGCTTGGCTGCTAACCTAAAGGTCAGCAGTTCAAACCCCACAGCGGCTCCACAGAGAAAAGACCTATGATCTGCTTCCCTAAAGATTGCAGCCTAAAAAATCCTATGAGGCAGTTAGTTCTACTCTGTCCTACAGGGTTGTTATGAGTGAGAATTGACTTGAAGGCAACTAACAACAACAACTTGCATAAGGCCATCGGCAGTCGAAGCTAGCCAACTCTATGGTAACAACAACCACCCACTCATTGATAGCACTGGACTTCATCATACCTAAAACAATGCAGAGGAATAGGCCAGAATGTACACTTCTTTCCTAGGGGCAGCTAGCTCCCAAAGAGAAAGGGAATAGAAAAGGGGCTTCATATGCTCAATTTATCCTTCTGAATTTACCAATCAGGTTAAGTCATTTCTCTCCAAGAGTGAGTAATGGAGTGGAGAAAAAAAAGAGTCTTATGCTAATGAACTCCCTCCACATGGAAGGAAACATCAGTAGAGAAGTCTCGTATCCTACTGTCATGGTTTGAATTATGTCCCCCAAAAAATGTGTGTATCAATTCGGCTGGGCCATGATTCCCAGAATTGTGTGGTTGGCCTCCATTTGGTGATTGTAATCTTATTTAAAGAGGATTAGGGTGGGATTGTAACACCACCTTTACCCGGGTCACATCCCTGATCCAATGTAAAGGGAGTTTCCATGGGGCCATCTTTTATCTCTCAAGAGATAAAAGGAAAGGGAAGCAAGCAGAGAGTTGGGGACCTCATACCATCAAGAAAGCAGTGCTGGGAGCAGAGTGTGTCTTTTGGACAGGGGTCCCTGAGCCAAGAAGCTCCTAGTCAGGGGGAACGCTGATGAGAAGGCCGAGAGAGAGAAAGCCTTCCCCTGGAGCTGAAGCCCTGAGTTTGGACTTTTAGCCTACTTTGACTTTGAGGAAATAAACTTCTCTCCGTTAAAACCATCCACTTGTGGTATTTCTGTTATAGCAGCACTAGATGACTAAGACACCTACCCACAACACTGACTTAACTATAACAAAAATTTGAGTCTTTCGCCACATCCTTTCTGCCCGCATTAAAAATTATACCATCATGACCTTAAAGACAGCTAACTTTTTTTAAAACAAACCATACCCATTGCAATTTTAAAATACTATATAGCTTATTATCACTCTTTCAATCGGTACTATCTTTCCTTTATTAAAACTTAAAAACCAGTTGATGGTGCTGTCACTAGTCCTCTAGCTTACTAAATTCCTTAATTCGTCCCCATCAAAACAAAAGAAAAATCATTTAGGCTGTTATCAGTCTGTAACTGAATACTTACAATGCTGTCTTAGGCTGTACCAGATACAACACATTTCATAGAAAATGTTGAACAGCATCCTAAGTTCCTATGCACCTTTAGAATTATCTTTATTTCTATTCAGCTATCTTTTCAAAGAGAAAATAAAATCTATTCTGATAAGGTAGACTATATAAAGGAAGAACTAAAAGAAATATTTTCTTTAGATGTGTTTCGGGCCAGAAATGTAAGAGTAGAATTAAAATAATATGTTTCAAATAGTACACACTGTATACTTTTCTCACCATAATATAGAGTCACTATGAGTTAGAATCAACTCCACAGCAATGGGCTTGGTTTTTCGGTTTATGTAGTTTAGAGTCCTTAAATTCTCAAACACATCTTTTTTTAAATCTTCCTACATTGTATTATATATCTGAAAACATTTCCTGTCGTTAGCTCTTGCTCTCTTTAAGGAAGAAACTATGATAAATTTTGCATTATTTTCGTGTATTTCTGATGCTAAAGAAGCCAATGAATCTAGAGTATATCTGGGGTGTTAGGAATGCACAATTTATATTTAAAAGGGAAAATTCTGTTCCTTTACATTTATTTAGTGGGTATCACCATGGTAACTGAGCACTTTCACAAAGCCTAATTTATGACACAAAAATAAAAAAGAAAAAGAGCTTACATTGGCCATATTTTGCAGATTAACAGAGAAAACTTCTAGGTTGACACATATTTCGGGAGGGAAAAAAAAAAAAAAGATCCAGGAAACAATATGGACAAAAGCAATCCCTTTCTATATGTAAAGATTCTGGCATCTTAAACCTGTAAGAAAAACTGCCCCAGGAAAAAGGGAAAAAGTCTTCTCAGAGAAGAAGACAGAGAATAATAGAAACTCAGAACAAAAAGGACTACAGAAACAGTCTTGCCTAACCCTCTTGTTTTGCAAATGGTATCCCTGAAGCCTAATCAGGTTCAAGATCACAGTTTGTAACACAGCCAATCCTGGAATCCAGGCCAGCTGCCTGCTTGGTAGTCCTCTGCTCTTTCCATCCAATCACATCGCAGATATTGCTTTTCTACCACTTGTCATCCTTGGGACACAACTACTTCGTTGGAGAAGGTTTGATTCTTATCTGAACACAATTAAGTTAATTGCTTTAAAAGCTAGTTTAAAAAAGTTTAATGTGTCAATCAAATGTGATCAACCGATGCGTAAATGCTCATGCAAGGTTTGAATTTGACCTTTTTATAAGTTTGTTCATGGTAAATGTCAAGAACCATGAAGGATCTGAGATTTTACCCTAAATGCAAGTTAACAAGTTAGCCCACCACAGTTCCATGGATATTGGCAGAAGACACAAGACTCCTGAACACAATAGCAGTAGCTAGAGTACCAGCATTTGCACGGTATCCTCAAATCTCAATTCACAAGGGCAAGGTGAAGAGGGCTGGTCATGCAAACATACGCAGTGGATTAAGGAAGAAGAACCCCAAACTTAGAGAATCCACATTTTTTTTTTTTTTATATTTTATTGTACATCAGGTGAAGGCTTACAGAGCAAACAGTTTCTCATGTAACAGTAGTACACATGCTGTTTTATGACTTTGGTTAACAACCCCACAACATTGTAACCCTCTGAATTCTCAGTATTTATTTTCTTTTGGTGAAAATACACATAGTCAAAGATACACCATTTCAAAACTTTTTACGTACACACTTAAGTGACATTGACTATGCTCTTCCAATTGTGCTGCCATTCTCACCCAAGATGAAGGCTTACAGAACAAAATAGCCTCCCATTTAACAGTTACTACAAATGTTGCCCTATAACAATGGTTAACAATCTCACAACACATCAATAGTATCCTTACTCAACTTGTGTGCCTTATCATCAGCTTCCTACTCCCCCTCTGCCTTCTGACCCTTGTCACTGGACTCCTGTACCTCGTTAGTCTCATTTAGTTTTACTGGGCTGTCCACTCCCAGGCTGAACAGTGAACCTCGAAGGTAACTTCACCTCTGAGCTCAAAAGGGTGTCGGGGGGGCCACACTCTTGAGGTTTCTCCAGTCTCCTTTAGGCCAGTAAATCTGGTCTTTTTTTTTTGGGGGGGGGGGAGTTAGAATTATGCTCTACATCCTTCTCCAGCTCTGTCCAGAACCCTCTGTTGTGATCCTGGTCAGAGCAGTCAGTGGTGGTAGCCGGGCACCATCTTGCTGTAGTGGACTCAGTCCGGTGGAGGCCTTGGTAGCTGTGGACAATTAGTCCTTTGGACTAATCTTTTCCTTGTATCCTGTTCTCTTAATTCTCCCTTGCTCCCGAAGGGATGAGACAAGTGTAGTATCTTAGATGGCCACTCACAGGCTTTTAAGACCCCAGACACTACTCACCAAGGTAGAATGTAGAGCATTATCTTTATAATAGCCAATTGAGCTAGATGTTCCCCGAGACCATGGTCCCCAGAGCCCTCCGTCCAACAACTCAGTCCCTCGGGGAGTTTGGATGCGTCCATGGGGCCTCCATGACCTTTCCTTGTGCAGGTTGTGTTAGTTTCCCTTGTACTGTGTAGTGTCTCACCTCTCACCCAAGATACCACTTATCTATTCTCTATTTAGTATTTTCCCCCCCTCCCCTCCCATCCCTGGTAACCAACAAGGATTCTTACATTTTGCAAGTGAATTTTTTCATGGGTTTTTACAATAGAGGTCTCATACAATATTTGTCCTTTTGTGATTGACTTATTTCACTCAGCATAATGTCCTCCAGTTTCATCCACGTTATGAGATGGTTCACAGATTCATTGTTGTTCTTTCTCGTTGCATAGTACTCCACTGTGTGTATGTACCATAGTTTGTTTATCCATTCATCTGTTGATGGGCACCTACATTGTTTCCATCGTTTTGCTATTGTGAACAATGCTGCCATGAACATAGGTGTGCATATGTCTATTCCAGTGACGACTCTTATTTCTCTAGGATATATTCCTAGGAGTGGGATTGCTGGATCGAATGGTATGTCTATTTCTAGCTTTCTGAGGAAAGGCCATATCATTTTCCAAAATGGTTGTATCATTTTGCATTCCCACCAGCAGTGTATAAGAGTTCGCATCTCCCCGCAGCCCCTCCAACATTTGTTATTTCCAGTATTTTTGATTCGTGCCAGTAATGCTGGGGTGAGATGGTATCTCATTGTAGTTTTAATTTGCATTTCTCTAATGGCTAGTGATTGTGAGCATTTCCTCATGTGTCTGTTGGCCATTTCAATGTCTTCTTTGGGGAAGTGTCTGTTCATTTCCTTTGCCCATTTTTTGATAGGATTGTTTGTCTTTTTGTTGTAGAGGTGTTGGATTTTCTTGTAGATTATGGAGATTAGACCTTTGTCTGACTTGTACTGTCCAAAAATTTTTTCCCAGTCCGTAGGTTCTCTTTTTACTCTTTTGGTGAAGTCTTTTGAAGAGCATAGGTGTTTGATTTTTAGAAGATCCCAGTTATCTAGTTGATCTGTTGGGGTTTGTGTGTTGATGTTTATGGTTTGTATCCTGTTAATGCCATGTATTAAGGCCTGAAGTGTTGGTCCTATTTTTTCTTCTATGAACATTATAGTTTTAGGTTTTATATTCAGGTCTTTGATCCATTTTGAAGTAGTTTTTGTATATGGTGTGAGGTATGGGTCATGTTTCATTTTTCTGCAAATGGATATCCAGTTTTGCCAGCACCATTTGTTAAAAAGACTAACTTTTCCCCATCTGATGGACTTCAGGCCCTTGTCGAAAATCAGGTGACTGTAGGTGGATGTATTTACATCTGGGTTCTCAATTCTGTTCCACTGGTCAATGTCTCTGTTGTTGTACCAGTACCAGGCTATTTTGAGTACTGTAGCTGTATAGTAGGTTCTCAAGTCAGGTAGTGTGAGTCCTCCAACTTTATTCTTCTTCTTCAGTAGTGCTTTACTTATCTGGGGCTTCTTCCCTTTCCATATAAAGTTAAAAGTTAGTTTTTCCATCTCTTTGAAGAATGTTGTTGGGATTTGGATAGGGATTGCATTGTATTTGTAAACTGCTTTAGGTAGAATTGCCATTTTCACAATGTTGAGTCTGCCTATCCATGAGCATGGTATGTTTTTCCATTTATGTAGCTCCCTTTGGGTTTCATGCAGCAGTGTTTTGTAGTTTTCTTTGTATAGGTCTTTTACATTCCTGGTCAGATTTATTCCTAAGTATTTTATCTTTTTAGGGGGTATTGAAAATGGTATTGATTTCCTGATCTCCTTTTCATCATTCTCTTTACTGGTGTATAGGAATCCAACTGATTTTTGAATGTTTATCTTGTATCCTGCTACTCTGCTGAATCTTTCTATTAGTTCCAGTAGATTTCTCATGGAGTCTTTAGGGTTTTCTAGGTATAGTATCATATCATCTGCAAACAGGTAGAGTTTAACTTCTTCATTACCAATATGGATGCCCTTTATTTCTTTCTCTTGCCTTATTGCTGTAGCTAGAACTTCCAGCACAATTTTAAATAGGAGTGGTGATAAAGGGCATCCTTGTCTTGTTCCTGTTTTCAAGGGGAATGTTTTCAGCCTCTCTCCATTAAGAATGATGTTGGCTGTTGGTTTTGCATAGATGCCTTTTATTATGTTGAGAAATTTCCCTTCTATACCTATTTTATTGAGAGTTTTTATCAGGAATGGGTGTTGGACTTCGTCAAATGCCTTTTCTGCGTCAATTGAGATGATCATGTGATTCGTTTCTTTCCTTTTATTTATGTGGTGGATTACGTTGATTGATTTTCTAATGTTGAACCATCCTTGCATACCTGGTATGAATCCTACTTGGTCGTGGTGTATTATTTTTTTGATATGATACTGAATTCTATTGGCTAGAATTTTGTTCAGAATTTTTGCATCTATATTCATGAGCGATATTGGTCTGTAATTTTCTTTTCTTGTGACGTCTTTGCCTGGTTTTGGTATCAGCGTTATACTGGCTTCATAGAATGAATTTGGAAGTGTTGCTTCCTCTTCTATGCTCTGAAATAGCTTGAGTAGTACTGGTACAAGCTCTTCTGTAAATGTTTTGTAGAATTCTCCAGTGAAGCCATCTGGGCCAGGGCTTTTTTTGGTTGGGAGTTTTTTTATTACCTTTTCAATCTCTTCTCTTGTTATGGGTCTGTTCAGATTTTCAATATCACTTTGTTGTAGTTTGGGGAGGCCGTGTGTTTCTAGAAATGTATCCATTTCCTCTAGGTTTTCAAATTTGTTGGAATATAGTTTTTCATAATATTCTGTTATAATCCTTTTTATTTTGGTTGGGTCTGTTGTAATGTCCCCCATTTCATTTCTTATTTGGGTTATTTGCATCCTCTGCTGTTTTTCTTTTGTCAGTCTGGCCAGTGGTTTGTCGATTTTGTTGATTCTTTCAAAGAACCAACTTTTGGTTTTGTTGATTCTTTCTATTGTTTTTCTGTTGTCTATGTCATTTATTTCTGCTCTGATCTTTACTATCTCCTTTCTTCTGGTGGTTGTGGGCTTTTTTTGCTGTTGTCTTTCTATTTGTTTGAGTTCTGTAGTTAATGTTTTGATTTTGTCCCTTTCTTCTTTTTTGATATGTGCATCTATTGCTATAAATTGTCATCTGAGGACTGCCTTTGCTGTGTCCCAAAGGTTTTGGTATGATGTGTTTTCATTTTCATTTGATTCTAGGAATTTTTTAATTCCATCTCTGATTTCTTCTATTACCCACTGTTGTGTAAGCAGAGTATTATTCAGTTTCCATGTGTTTGATTTTTTTTCCTTGCTCTTTCTAGTGTTAATTTCTACCTTGATGGCATTGTGGTCAGAGAAGATACTGTGAATTATTTCAGTGTTTTGGATCTTGTTGAGGATTGCTCTGTGGCCTAAGATGTGGTCTATTCTGGAGAACATTCCATGTGCATTGGAAAAGAATGTGTACTTTTCAGCGGTTGGATGGATTGTTCTATATATGTCTATGAGGTCCAGTTGGCTGATTGTGTCCTTTAGGTCTTCTGTATCTTTGCTGAGTTTCTTTTTAGTTGTTCTGTCCTTTACTGAGAGTGGTGTGTTGAAGTCTCCTACTATTATTGTGGAACTGTCAATTTCTCTTTTCAGTGCTGTTAGAGTTTGTTTTATGTATTTTGGAGCCCTGTCATTGGGTGTGTAAATGTTTATTATGGTTATGTCTTCATGATGGATCGTCCCCTTAATCATTATATAGAGTCCTTCTTTGTCTTTTATGGTAGATTTTGTTTTAATGTCTATTTTATCTGAGATTAGAATTGCCACTCCTGCTCTTTTTTGGTAGTTGTTAGCTTGATATATTTTTTTCCAACCTTTGATTTTTAATAAATTCACATCTTTGTTTCTAAGGTGTGTCTCTTGTAGACAGCATATTGATGGATCCTGTTTTCTTATCCATTCTGCCACTCTCCGTCTCTTTATGGGTGCATTGAGTCCATTTACATTCAGTGTAATTATTGATAGATGTGAGTTTGTGGTTGTCATTTTGTAGTGCTTTTTTTTTGTGGTGCTGAGGTTTTCTTTGTTCTTCTTACTCTCTTGTGCTGAGTTACTTTTGTTTGTGGATTTTGTGTTCATTTCTTTTGTTTTTGTAGGTTTTGTTTTTGCTGAGACTTTATGTTTTTCGTCTTTATTTTTATGAGTTGGTTTGTTAACTTTTTTTGTGGTTACCATGAATTTTACCCTTATCTTTCTAAGTTTGAAGCAGTCGACCCTTACTTGGTATCACCTTGCCTTCCTCTCCATTAGAAGGTTCTATACCTATGCAGTTTGTTCCCTCTTTCATTGTTTTGATGTTGTTGTCATCCTTTGACTGATTGCTCTGATTCCCTGTTGTATTTCTTTTGTTTTTGGATAGTCCTCAATAGTTCATTTCCTAGAATGGTATCTGGTACGTATGAACCTGCATCCTAGGTCCTAGGTCCTGCCTGAGGGCTGAAGCTGTTTGTCCTCAGATCGAAGAACTCCCTTTAATAATTCTTGTAAGTTTGGTTTGACTTTTGCATATTCCCTTAGTTTCTATTTATCTGGAAATGACCTAATTTCACCATCAAATTTGAACAAGAGTTTTGGAGGATATATTATTCTTGGCTGCCAATTTTTTCCTTCAAGATTTTATATATGTCATCCTATTGCTTTCTTGCCTGCATGGTTTCTGCCGAATAATCTGAGCTTAGTCTTATTGTTTCTCCTCTGTATGTGACTTCTTGTTTTTCACGAGCTGCTCTCAGGATTCTTTGTTTGTCTTTAGTTTTGGCAAGTGTGAATATGATATCTCTTGGTGATTTTCTTTTGGGTTCTCTTCTATATGGGTTTCGTTGAGCTTCTTGGATGGCCATCTTTTCATCTTTCATGATATTGGGGAAGTTTTCTGTCAGCAGTTCCTCAATGATCCTCTCTGTGTTTTCTGTTTTCTCCCCCTGTTCTGGGATGCCAATCACTCGTAAGTTTTTGCTTTTCATTGTGTCCCACATAACTCTCAGGGTCTCTTCATTTTTCTTTGTTCATTTTTCTGAGTTTTCCTGAAACAGAGTTGTATCCAAGTGTTTGTCTTCAATTCCACTGATCCTGTCTTCCACGGTTTCAAATCTACTTCTCAGCCCTTCTGTGACACCATCCATTTCTGAAATCTTGTTGTTTATCTTTTGGATTTCTAATTGTTGTTTTTGTATAATTTCAAGTTGTGAATTTATTTTGGCATTTTGTTCCTGCATCATCTTCCTGAATTCTTCCAATTTTTTGTCTGTATTTTCCATAAATTTGTCTATTTTTTCCTCATGTTTGTCAGATTTTTGCCTCAGTTCTTGGAAAATTCTGAGTATTAGTGATTTGAGTTTCCTATCAGGTACTTCTAGTGCATTTTCTTCCACAGGAGAGTTATCTGGTGTTTTAATTTGGACGCCTATTAGAGCCATCTTGTCTTGTTTTTGTAAATGTTTTGATATTGTTTGCTGTTTTTGGGGCATTCAGTGGATATTTCTTTCGTTTATTGATTGTAGATTTTTTTTGTTTCATTCTTGTGGTACAGCTGGGCAGATCTAGCTGAAGAGGAGCTACTGGGACAGGTTGTTTGTGGCACTCACCGCAGTCACCAGGACGGTTGGTAGTCAGTGCTGGGCAGGTTCCAATAGGGCGTGCTTGCACAGCTTGGTGGTGTGATGTCAAGTGCACAGTGCAGGTGGGCAGGATGCAGCAGGGAGATGGTTATGTGTGATGCTAAGCTTGATATGGGAGAGAGCAGAGAGGAGCAGGAGCGAAAAGCATACAAACATAAAAGAATGCTAGGGGAGCTTGTCGTTGGAATGGACAGATGAGAGACTATGGGATGGGGAAAACCAGAAGGGGGAAGAGAAAGAAAAGGAAAGAATGAACAAATAAAAATCAGAAAAGGTAAAGAACTGCAAAGTTCCCAGGAATCCCACCGATGCAGCTATGAGGTCTGGGGGAGTCGGTCTCAGGTTTCACAGCACAGCCTGGCCAGAAGGTGCAGAGGCATACATCGCCTGGTATTCAGGGATCAGAAGGAGAAGGAAGAGATAGAGCGATGAGACATTAAGCAATGAAGAAAGACAAAAGGGAAAAAGAGGGAAAAGAAAACAAAACTAATCAAAAAATAAATCAATAAAATTAAAAAAAAAAAAAAGGCAACACCAGCAGTTAATGAATGGCACTCAGAGAGCCAGCCAGTGTGGGCTGGTGTTTCTGAACAAGAGACTGTGTCCGTGTGAAACAGAGGAGGCCGAGTATGAGTGAAGAAGGGTGGACAGTGGAAAGTGTGTATCACAAATTACCTGCGCTCTGGGGACCCTCAGAAAGGAGCTAAGAGGGTGCAAGGAGCCAGGCACCCGAGTGAAAGGAGGGGGAGGTGGTAGGAGGCAAGCGAGAAACCAAAAGAAGCAGGAGGAAAAAAAAGGAAAAAAAAAAAAAAGGCAGCACCAGCAGCCAACAAATGGCAGCTAGAGAGCCGCCCGCCCAGGCACGCGGAATCCAAGCAGCCGGCGGACCCCGGTGAAGAGACTGCGGTCACGGGAAGCAGAAGGGTGAACGAACAAAGGTCCCAGGATCTCACCAGTGCGGCAGCCCAGACCTGGAAGCAGCCACACGCCCGAATGCAGCCCCACAGCCCCGCAGGAAAGAGCAAAGATGGCACTCAGAGCCAGGCTCTCGAGCAAAAGGAGGGGGAGGCAGCAAGAGGCAAGCGAGAAACCAGAAGAAGCAGAAAAAGCCACACCAGCAGCCAACAAACAGCACCCAGAGAGCCCCCGCTCAGGCGCACGGATTCCAAGCAGCCGGCAGTCTCGGGTCAAGAGAGAATCCACATCTCTTATAATGGACAGTAAGCCTACCTGATCTTTAAAAACCTTAGAGGAGGAAAATGTTTATATTCCAAGGCTATTCACTATACAAATATCCTTAAATATTTGTCCTTTCAAATATTGTATAAGCCCACTATTATAAGAACTCAAGAAAAGGTTTAAACACAGAAGAAAACATTCTTTGATGGTTGTGAGGATGGGGGAAGGGGAGGGTTACTTACTAACTAGATAGTAGATAAGAATTATCTTAAGTGAAGGGAAGGACAGCACAGGGGAAGTCAGCACAACTGGAATAAACCAAAGCTAAGAAGTTTCCTGATTACAATCAAACACTTTGAGGGACAGAGTAGCAAGGGTAGGGGTCTGGGGACCATGCTTTCAGGGGACATCTAGGTCAATTGGCATAACAAAGCTTATTAAGAAAATGTTCTGCATCCCACTTTGGTGAGTGGCATCTGGGGTCTTAAAAGCTTGCAAGTGGCCATCTAAGATGCATCACTTGGTCCCAACTACCTGGAGTAAAGGAGAATGAAGAACACCAAAGACACAAAGAAAGTAGTAGCCCAAGAGACAGAAAGGGCCACATAAACTGGAGACTTCATCAGACTATGACCGGAAGAACTAGATGGTGCCTGGCTACCACCAATGACCGCCCTGACAGGGAACACAACAGAGAGTCCTGGATGGAGCAGGAGAAAGCTGGGGTGCAGAACTCAAATTCCAGTAAGAATACCAGACTTAATGGTCTGACTGAGACTGGAGGATCCCCAGAAATTACGGCCCCTGGATTCTCTTTCAGCCCAGAACTAAAACAATTTCCAAGGCCAGCTCTTCAGACAGGGATTGGACTGGACTGTGGGACATAAAGTGATACTCATGAGAAGTGTGCCTCTTAGCTCAAGTAGATACAAGAGACTAAACAGGCAGCTTCTGTCCGGAGGTGAGATGGGAAGGCAGAGAGGGTTAGGAGCTGGTTGAATGGACATGGAGAATCAGGGGTGGAAAGGAGGAGTGTGCTGTCATGGTATGGGGAGAGCAATTAGGGTCACATAACAATGTATAAATTTTTGTATGGGAGACTAACTTGAAATGTAAACTTCATTTAAACTACAACAATAAAAAAATAATAAATAAATTGTCCTTTTTATTAAGGATGTTATCTATCCTTAATAAACAGATCAGAACAAAGTCAGCCAATGCCTCTACTTGCAAGATGTGCAGAAACACAAGAGATCCCCGGAGAATTGTATTGCAACAATAAGCATAACTCATTTTTTCATTTTCTTGGCTTCTGGAGAATATTTCCATGAGTATAACACTCCATCAGCCATGAAAATCTGACCAACAGAGGATAGAACCAAACACATTCAATTTGTCTCATACATCACATAATTAAGACTACTCACAGGATTCCAAGTAGCAAAATGAGACCAAACTACAGTACTGACCTTAACTCTTTTATTTCCCAGAGTTCCACACCACCATATTGAAGAAAACTAAAAACATGAGGGAAAGATTAGTCCAAAGGACTAATGGACCACAACTACCACGGCCTCCACCAGACTGAGCCCAGTACAACTAGATGGTGCCCGGTTACCATCACTGACTGCTCAGACAGGGATCACAATAGAGGGTCCTGGACAGAGTTGAAGAAAAATGTAGAACAAAATTCTAACTCACAAAAAAAGACCAGACTTACTGGCCTGACAAAGATTGGAGAAACCTTGAGAGTATGGCCCCCAGACACCCTTTTAGCTCAATAATGAAGTCACTCCTGAGGTTCACCATTCAGCCAAAGATTAGACAGGCCCATAAACCAAAACAAGATTAAAGGGGCACACCAGCCCAGGGGCGAGGACTAGAAGTCAGGAGAAGACAGGTAAGCTGGCAATAGGGAACCCAAGGTCAAGAAGGGAGTGTTGACAGGTCGTAGGGTTGTTAACCAATGTCATAAAACAATATGTGTGCTGTTTAATGAGAAGCTAGTTTGTTCTGTAAACCTTCATCTAAAGTACAATAAAAATAACTGTCTTCCAATTATGTCAACAATTAATGAAGTGATTTTAAAAGGTAAATCTCTAGGTGGGCTTTTCCTTGTTGTGCCAATACTGTTATACTTTTAACACCTTTATTGAGGTATAATTGACACACATATAATTGCATATATTTAAAGTATAAAATTTTATAAGTTTTTGACATATGAATATACTCATGAAACCATGAGCACAATCAAGTTAATAAAAATATCCTTCACTCTCCAAAGTTTCCTTGTGTCCTTTTTATTTTTAATTCTTTCTTTTATTAAATATCAGATGGCTTTTACCCAAAACAGACGGGATTAGTTGCATTGACAATTTCTCTTTTGAGGTGGAGATTATATTTCTACAAGGCAAGGCATGACAAGTGATCTTGGTAGGTGTAAATATATGCCTTAGGGCATAGTTTGAGCTAAATGCTTGTACTAAAGGAAATTAAAGTTTTCCATTACTATTCTCAGTGTCATATGGATAAGATATTTAGAGTAGCTACTGAATTCTGCTTTACTCAATGGAGATTTTCTTTTTGATAATTTACCATCAAACACAATCTTCTTGCAATATTACATAATCATTGAAATATTATGCCTTGATTTTCTTTCTAAATATTTCTTGCCCAGTTTTCTGTTAAATTACATCTTACTCAAAGAAGTGGTTCCACTATATTTTTTGAGATAAGTGAGAATAATTTAAGTCTTTGTTTCATATTTTTAACACAGATACACTTTTTCTGTTTTTGAGTTTTCCAGAGTAAAGATTTTATTTTCATAGTATTTGGAATACAGAAATATGTTACATGGCAGTAACATAGTATGAAACCATAGCTAAACAAAATAAAGTTATTATATAGTTTATCATATTATAAATCAAGTATCATGTGGTACAAATGGTTTACTTGTGACTACTAACCAAAAAGTTGGTGGTTCAAGCCCACTCAATGGTCCCACAAAAGAAAGGACTGGCAATCTACTTCGGTAAAGATTGTTGTTCTTGTTGGGTGTCATCGAGTTGATTCTGACTAACTAGTGAGAACCAAATCCATTGTCAACTCACAGAGACCGCATGTGACACAGCAGACCTGCCCTATACAGTTTTCTTGGCTGTATCTTTACAGAAGCAGATCGCCGAATCTTCCTCCCGAGGAGCTACTGGGTAGGTTCAAACAGCCAACCTTTCTGTTAGCAGCTGAGCACTTAACCATTGTGCCACCAGGGCTCTGTTCATAAAGACTACAGCCAAGAAAACCCTGTGGAGCTCAGTTCTACTCTGTAATAGATGGGATCACCATGAGTTGGCAATGGATTTGGTTTTGGTTTAATAGGTTATTTTTTGCATCATTCACCATGAAGTATAGCAGACCTTATAAGAAATGGATACCTAAAAATTATTTGAACTGGAATTTTACTTGCAATGATCCTTAGAATGAATTCCTATACAGGAAAAATAACTTCAAATTCAATAAGTAAACATCTTCAGCTTGATGTTGTTGTTGGGTGCCATCAACAACCATACAAAACACTGCTGGGTCCCATGCCATCCTCACAATCATTACTATGTTTGAGCCTATTGTTGCAGCCACTGTGTCAATCCATCTCATTGAGGGTCTTCCTCTTTTTCACTGGCCCTCTGCTTTAGCAAGCATGATATCATTTTCCAGAGACTAGTCCCCCGATAACATGTCCAAAGTATGTGAGACGAAGTCTTGCCATCTTCCCTTCTAAGGAGCATCCTGGCTGTCCTTTTTCCAAGACAGATTTGTTCATTCTTCTGGCAGTTCATGGTATATTCAATATTGGGTCAGTTTGATGACCCAGTGGAAATCAGCAAAATTATAACAAAGAACACATAATTAATATTCCAACATCTCATGTCTGCTTTTAAGTTGTAAACTACAAATTAAATAAAAGCTATTTTTTACATTTACATTTATCACAGAGATAATATTTTTGTTGCTATTTATGGACTTTTAAAACCAGGTAAAAAGCATCATGTCATCTTTTTTAGTACACCCTAAAAGCTGGAGATATAGTCTAGGAACCTGGACCACACTATAGCTTAAAGTGTATCACAAAATTTCATTATAAAAGAAATATTAATACATTTTCATAGTGGCTTGAAAGATGTTCAGAAATGCATGAAATAAATGATAAATGTTCATTGTTTTGTTATCTTAAGCAATGACAGTTTGATAGAGAAAACTGAAAGATTTTCTGAAATTAAAATAATTTTTCAATATGTTAGATAAATACCACTCTCAAGAAGGTGTTTGAGCAGGCATAAAATATTCTATTGGCAGTAGAAATTTTAATGAAATGTTCATGCTTGAAAACTAGCAATGTGTAAGCAAAAAGGAATTGAATAGGATATTGGTGGATAACAAAATCTACCCATAACACTCTGCGGTATTGAGCTTCCTATTTATCACATTCTTTGTCCTCTCCTTCCTTTCTCTGGCACATCTAACTCCATTAAGAGCAGTACATTTTAATTAAACACTATGGGGAATTTTTAAACTTCTCAGTGTAATTTGTGCCATTACTGTACACCTAAGTATTTACTTCCTGTACATCTATGTACTTCCTGGGTCTGCCCACAGAATACATTCTCTATCATCTCTACTATCATCATTATTCTACCTATAAATGAGTTATTCTCAGCAATGGCTATTATTACCATGACTCTTGGGCTTACTCCTCTTCCATAACTTCTGGGTTATTTTTCCCACCCAATTTAAGTCTAAAGTTTGATCCCTAAACTAGAGCTCTGGCAAAACACTGAACCAGAAAAAAAAAAAATCTTTCTTTAAAGTAATACATCTACAGATACATTTTCCTGCCTGTATCATAAGCATAAATCCTGAAAGCAGAGAGAGAAAATGGGATGGTGTCAAGAGCATCAGCTTTGTGGTCAATTAGACTTTGATTCCAATACTTGGCTCCATCACTTTCTAGTTTATATAGCAAATTAATTAACTTCTCTAGGCATAATATTTCTAAACTGTAAGATGGAGATAATAATTTTACCTACCCCACACAGTTCTTGTAAGAACTAAATGAGAAAAGATAAGTTATAGGCCTTGTTCA
Organism: Dugong dugon; assembly: GCA_030035585.1. Classification (NCBI taxonomy): domain Eukaryota; kingdom Metazoa; phylum Chordata; class Mammalia; order Sirenia; family Dugongidae; genus Dugong; species Dugong dugon. The sequence goes on from CM057472.1 coordinate 51,308,960, forward strand.
TAGTAAATATCAAGTAAATGCTAACTATTAACTCAAAGTTAAATCAATTTCATTGAGCATTGGTTTGTGCAGATGTTTACGGGTTTTTTAGGATTTTATAAGGTTGTTGGTTTTTCTTTTAATCTGAGGCCAATTTTCCTCTGACATGTAAATTTTATATAATTGCAAGGTTGGTCTTTCCAAAGCACAGATCACTACCATGTCCAAAATGCTCTAGTTGCTTTCCGTCTCCATCTGGTCACTGTCTTTTTATTTTATTATTATTTTTTATTTTTGTTGTACTTTAGATAAAGGTTTACAGAACAAATATTTTCTCATTAAACAGTTAGTACATATATTGTTTTATGACAATGGTTAACAAACCCATGACATGTCAGCACTGTCCCCTCTCAACTTTGGGCTCCCTATTACCAGCTTTCCTGTCCCCTCCTGCCTTCTAGTCCTTGTCCCTGGACTGTTGTGCCCCATTAATCTCATTTTGTTTTATGGGGCTGTCTAATCTTTGGCTGAATGGTGAACCTAGGGAGTGACTTTATTACTGAGTTAAAAGGGTGTCTGGGGGCCATACTCTCAGGGTTTCTCCAGGCTCTGTGGGGCCAGTAAGTCTGGTCTTTTTTGTGAGTTAGAATTTTGTTCTACTTTTTTCTCCAGCTCTGTTTGGGATCCTCTGTTGTGATCCCGGTCAGAGCAGTCAGTGGTGGTAGCCAGGCACCATCTAGTTGTACTGGATTCATCTGGTGGAGACTGTGGTAGTTGTGGTCCATCAGTCCTTTGGACTAACCTTTCCCTTGTATCTTGTTTTCTTCATTCTCCCTTGCTTCCGAAGGGGTGAGACCAGTGGAGTATCTTAGATGGCTGCTCACAGGCTTTTAAGACCCCAGATGCTACTCACCAAGGTAGAATGTAGAACATTGTCTTTATAAACTGTGTTATGCCAATTGAGCTGGATGTTCCCTGAGACCATGGTCCCCAAAGCCCTCTGCCCAGCAATTCAGTCCCTCAGGGAGTTTGGATGTGTCTATGGAGCTTCCATGACCTTTCCTTGTACAAGTTGTGCTGGCTTCCCCAGTATTGTGTACTGTCTTACCTTTCACCAAAGTTACCACTTATCTATTGTCTATTTAGTATTTCCCCCCACCCCTCCCATCCCTGGTAACCAACAAAGATTGTTTCTCTGTGTGTAAACCTTTTCATGGGTTTTTACAGTACAGGTCTCATACAATATTTGTCCTTTTGTGATTGACTAATTTCACTCAGCATAATGTCCTACAGTTTCATCCACATTATGAGATGCTTCACAGATTCTTCATTGTTCTTTATCATTGCGTAATACTCCATTGTGTGTATGTACCATAGTTTGTTTATCCACTCATCTGTTGATGGGCATCTAGGTTGTCTCCATCTTTTTGCTATTGTGAACAATGCTGCAATGAACATGGGTGTGCATATGTCTGTTCGTGTGATGGCCCTTACTTCTCTGGGATATATTCCTAGGACTAGGATTGCTGGATCATATGGTATTTCTATTTCTAGCTTTCTAAGGAAGCGCCATATCGTTTTCCAAAATGGTTGTATCATTTTGCATTCCCACCAGCAGTGCATAAGAGTTCCGATCTCCCCGCAGCCTCTCCAACATTTATCATTTCCAATTTGGTCACTGTCTTCTAATCTCATTTCTCAACTTCCTCTCCCACCCATATACTGGGCTCCAGACAAGACAGATTTCTTGCAGTTTTCTGAGAAAGCATACTCATATCCTCACATAGTGTCCCTCTGCCTAGACTGCCTCCTCTGCCCTCTCCCTTTTCCATTTGGACAACTCTTAACATCCCTCAAGACTCAGCTCAATGACCCTACCTGCCTTAGAAAGTCTTCCAGACCTCTCCAGATGCAGTTAGATATTCTCTCTTGGTGCTTCCATAGTACTCAATTCATACCACCATTACAAGGACTATCTAGTTGCTTTATTTCTTTATGTATCTGCTTGCACACTTGGCTGCAATCCTCTGGTAGGAAAAAGACTGCTGATTTCTTTATTTCTCTATTACCTGACAATCGATGAAGAATGAATAGATGGAAAGCTTGATTCTACTGGAAATGTGAACAAATCAACCCATAAGTGATGATCACATCCACACACAAAAGTTGATTCCTGACAGATTTTCTACTTCTGTCCTGATGTAGGTTAAGGCGTGATCTTCAGAAAAATCTACGTTCAAAAGTAAATGTATTACACTGGAGGGCAAATGTATTAATCCATTATTGTATTTACATGGATTTGTTTAACCAACCAGCAAATCTTAGGACAGGGTTCTGAGGGTTTGGAACAGGACGTTTTAAGGGGTAGATATCACCACAGGAAGAATCCAGAGCATACGTGATGTACTATCACAGTGGGTAATTGTAGATAGGCCATACCTGACCCCTTGTAAAAGCAGAAATGACAAGAGGGGAAGACTGAGGAAAAAACTGTCTACTCAAAAAATTGCCATGGCCAAGACCTATACCAAGAACAGCATGTAGCTTCCTCTGGGAAGACAAACTAATTTTAGCACTACTAAATATTGTTAAGGAAGTAAATGTACTGCAAACAAAAAATCATTTGAAAGTTATAAATATAAATTATGCTTTGTTTTTTCCATGTTATTGCTTCCCATATAACGTATGAATAGCTCAGAGCTAGTACAGAACTATCACACACCAAATGAAAGCTAAGTAAATCACCAAGTCCTGAGACTACCACAGCTAAGTAACCTGTCAGGTAGTCTTTCACCACCCTTACTGAGGATGCATATTAAAGAAAAACAAAAAAGTTGCTTCCGTTTGTGAAAAGAGATTCCTTACAGGAGAAAAATACTACATGACAAAAAGACTATTTTACATTAAACCACTGTTATTTATCTTCATCGCTCCTGGTGAGAGCTGGGTCAGGACAAAGGGACTGAGACCAACAAGGCCCAGTGGCCTCACTGGCAGAGATATATTGGTACTGCTGCCCTGTATTGCTCAAGGAGGGAAACTGGGAAGTCAACTCTGACACCAGGGCAAAAGGGGAGTCACTGAGAGGAATATCCTTAGATAAGCAGTAAGGAATTGCAGGGCTCCCATAACCATACTCGAGGGAAACTGCTTTACAATAGAGTACAAACATATTTCTCAGAGCACGAGTTTCTTTCCCACTATTGTTCTGATATAACTTTATGTAAGTAAAATTTCTGACTCTCAGCTTTAAAATATTCCTCTCAAGAACACTTATGGAAAAATGTAACAGTTTGACACTGAGATGGATTGTATAATTATTCAAATATATGCTGCCTCTCCTGCGGGGGGATTAAACACCCTCACCCTGTTCAATTCAGTAGTAGTATATGACTAGCTTTGGCCAATGAAATATAGGAAGATATTTCTAAGCAGATGCTTTAAGAGCAGTGCACACTTTCCATTCTATCTTTCCTGCTTCAACAATAATTGGCAATTTTCAAGTGAAAGACTTCTCTAGTAGCCTGAGTCCTGGAGTGAAGATGACATGGAACAGAGCTGCAGCCAACCTACAACGGACATGTGGCACGAATAAGAGATAAGCTATTATTTCCTTTAAGATGCTGAGATTTGGCGGGGGGAGGGACAGGGAAGCGGGCTTGTTTGCTACTAGCACTTAACTTAACCTAGCTCATCCTAAGAGAGATTCCATTTCTCAAACTGGAATGTGGCATGCCAAGGGGAAGACTTCTTAGTTTATAAAATTTTGTAATACTCAATTGCCATATGGTTGGAAGCATCATCAGGGAATGGAATCATTAAGAATAGAAGGATACTCACTTTGTTTCTTAAACAGCTAGGATTACTAAAACTAAAGCTAATACCCATTTAAATTAAAGGTAATCCACAACTTAAAAACAAGTTGTGTTTCAAAAGATAATATTAAGTTATCCAGAATGCTTCTCACAAAGGAACGATGTTATAAATGGAAGCTAGTATCCTATGTTACCCTTTAGTATTTTGTCCCCATAAATTGATAGTATTTTAGTTACCTTACGGGTTTGAAAGACAAGACGTGTATTATTGTTTCCTGAGAAAATGAAATAGAAATTACAACTTGAAAGCCAGAACACCAAACAAATACTTTCCAAATATTACTGGTTCAGAAACAGGAAAAGCATTTGTGTTTGATGTTTGTTGGTTTGTTTTATATTTTTCTCCTCTATCCCTGCTTTGGCCTTGGAACAAGAGCAGGAACTCCCTCTGTACAAACCCCTCACCTGCTCATGGGAGTTTATCAACTTCTGTGGTTTTAAGGATTCTAGCAGTGTCAGCAAGCAGGGACAATTTAACCAGAAAAACAAAGAGGAGATAGAAATTTTCCCTGATAACATTGTATTAGTTATTTACTGCTGTGTAACAAATTACCCCAAAACTTAGTGCCTTCAAACAATAAGTATTTATTATCTTACACAGTTTCTGTAGGTCAAGAATACAGGTTAGCTGGGTGGTTCTGGCTCAGGGTCTTACATGAGGTTGCAGTCAAGGTGTCAACTGGGGCTATGGTCATGTGAAGACTTGACTGGGGCTGGAGGATCCACTTCCAATGTGGCTCACTCACCAACTGGCAAGTTAGTTACGGTTGTTGGAAGGAGGGCTTAGTGTCTCACCATGTGGGCCTCTTCATAGGGCTTCTTGAGTTCCCTTACAGTATGGTAGCTGACTTCCCCCAAGGCAAGTAATCCAAGAGAGATCTGGCCATTTCTTTTATGACATCACCTCAAAACTCACACACTATCATTTCACATTATCTTAGCTACACAGATCAGCCCTGTTCAGTATGGGAGGGGAATACATAAGCTATGAATACCCAGAGGTGGGGACTATTGGGGGCCATCTTGGAGGGTGACTACCATATTTATGTTTTCCCCACAACCTATAGAATACCCCAGTCACCAACTTTTTTCATTTATTAAACTTAAGGAGTTTATAAAGTCAGCTTATATAAAATTATGACCAATATAATTCCTATTGAGATATCTGTCAAACTAAATAGATCATTTTTTAAATTTACATTCATTTAAATGGCAAGTAATAGAGTAAGTATTCTAACTTACTTACTATATATTTAACATTCTCATTTTTCTTGTAGTATGATTCATTTAGTACCAAAAATAAATATCAAAAAGATATTATCATCACGTAAATATTTTTTCTTCAATTTTCAATATATTCTTTCTAACTCATAATATCTGGTTCGAGATCATACAACTAAGACCTAACAGTAATAAGGGAGCAGTACACATATTTTAAAAATCTGCCATTATTCTAATGCCAGTGAAACAGAAGATATCACACTGAAAACATGATCCTAGAATTTTTTTCTTAAGAATAAGCTCTTATTCAAAAGCCTAGATAAAGCTTTCAAAGATTTAATTCCAAGTGCTAAGTTTCACTTGCAGATTTTTACATTTGTCTTTTATATTAATTGTTTCAAGTTTGACAAACCTAATCATCTTGGAAATACTACCTAACATCATTCACACCATTCTTTCAGTTAACAAGAAATACCAACCATGGTAGGTAAGATATAGTCCCTATGTCAAATTAGTATACCTAAAATGCCCCCAAAGGCAAACAAATGTTTGAATATCACCCAAACACAAGTATATAAACCTCTCTAGTTTCAAATCCCATTTGTTCACACAGAAAATCTAGTCCCTTTAGAATCCCTTCCTCCATTCTTACCAGCAACAAAATTTGTCTTTGAAACCCTGCATGGTCACTGAATTTATTCACAGTAAGTTCTTCCTTCCATGGGTGCCTGCTGCCCTTAGCCATTCTACCAGCGTTAGCCTTAAATGCTGTTAAGTTCTATGCTTCTACCTCCTCTAATCTTTACGACTCTGGGTTTCAACCACTGCCATGGTCACTCAAAGCTCTTCCTCCTTACAGGCCTTGACCCCCACTAAGGCACAGATCTATATCAATTCATCCCAGTCCTCTTGGCATCCCCAGATCTTAGCAATCTCCTATGAAGTTGGTAGAGGACCTTGAGAAAGAGGAAAAAAACCCTAATTAATTAGTAGTCCATCTGTTATCAGGCTATTCCTAGTCACCTCCCCTCTACATCACTCATTTCTTCCAAGTTGTTTTGCAGACACTCCAGAGAAGTCCTGACAGATCTGGATCCAAACGGCTTAAGAAAGTCAGACGTGCACAGATCGGACGACGGTGACTGACAGACAACTTCAGACCCCCCTACGCATGCTCAGCAGCATGCGAAAACTCCGGTCAAGGAACCAAAAGATTCATGTCAAGGAACTTAAATCACCGGACATACGTCATCTGCAGTAGCCGGTCTATTTCAAAAGCGTAGGGTCCGTCATCTTCTTCAGTGCCAAGTCCTGGTCCCGCCCCAGATAAATAATCAAAAGAAACTGTGAATAGTTAGAACTTCCCAATCCTGTGCACTGCTTTCCTCCACCTCTATATGAATATGTATAATTATAAAATGTAAATACTTCCTCAAATGGAGGAACGCAATCTGAGGTTGATACCTCTGAGTTCCCACTTGCTAGCCTGCGAAATAAACATTTTTTCCTCTCAAAGCAGGGTCTGAGGGATTGGCTTCTTGCACGCCTGGCACGGACACACTGGTCCAGTTCCAAAGTGAGGGGAAAAACAAACACAACACTTGTGTCACTCTCTGTTTTTCTTTTCAGAGACCTTGATCTGTCCTCTCTCTTGTCTCTCCCACCTCAGTCCATCCACCGTTATCTCTGGACTGGTCCTTCCCATTAGCGTGTGTGGTACCGTGGGTTTTCTCTTATGCAGTCTCTCTGACCCTGGGTTTATAATTTTCCCAAAATGTTTGGCCTGTGCATCAGTCTTGCAAAGGATTGGTCAGTTTACTATCCACATAAGTGGCTTGCATGGGATTGGTTGGTTTACTATCTGCATAAGCAGCTTGCAGGTGATTGGTCAGTTTACTCCTCACCCTTTAGTTGACCTTTATCTGGATTGGCTAGAGAACCCTCCTTGTCATTAACAAAGAGAAGATGGGGTAGCCTATAAAAACCCTAGAATATGGCGCCTTAGATGAGACTTCCTTGATCAATAGAGCTAGGAAGGGAGGACCCCCTAGTAGAGCTACAATACAGGTCAAGGGCTGTAACACTTAGTTGATAACAGTGAAAACCAAGAGAAATGTTGGCAAGCACTGCAGAACAGAACAGCAGAGAAACAGCGGCAGCAGCTCGAGCATAAGGAATCATGAGACTGGCAGACAGCAGTAGCAGGCAGAGTCAGCCCTCAGAGCGAAGCCTGGGCACCTCTGGGCAGGACGTCACCAGCGAAGCATAGGCTTGGGTATACAACACACACAGGTTACCTGTAAAAGTCTGCCTCGAGAGCTGTCGTAATGCTGGCTTAACCCTGGTAGTGGCCCAGGGTTGTCCCAAAGCTGCTGGTTGAGAGCTGGATCTACAAGCACGGGGAGTCAGAGAGAGAGAGAGAGAGAGACAGAACAGTAAAACAGCCACACCACACTTGATCTGACTTGACGACATACCTGCTGAGAGAGAGAGACACCTTCTAACACCTGGTCTGTGGCGTGCCTGCATAGTGACATAGAAACGGACATAGGTGACTTGGGAAGGGTGAGTGGGTCCCTTTTTAAACATAAGTGGGTGCCTCTTCTGCAATGCTGAGCGAGGTACCCCATAGATGGAGGTGACCGGTTCACCTCAAATCTGTTCCTGTTGTTTACAGTTTGCTTTCCAGTGACGTCACTAGGGAGGTGTGGGGGGTGGTTCGGACCACACCAGGTGACATTGTCAGAGCGGGTGACACCAAAATGACTGTCCATAAAATTTTTGTGCAGTATTGCAGTAGAAACTTATTATAAAAATATCGCTGTAGTTAGTTATAACAAAAAGCTTTTCTTAAGCCCAGCTTACATATATCAATCTACCTACAAGGCTAAAACTCTATACTAAACTACTTTTGACTCTTCTAATGCACTCAGGTCACAGCTGTCATTATTTCTCAGTTACAGTGACATTCAAATCACATGGTTTTGTCTGCACGCACTACAAGCACATGCTGTTGTTTTTGTTGCTGCTGGTATTTTTATAGTCATTGATTTTGTCAAATTTTCTGGTGTTTTAGCTACAATATTGTGGTAATTAGCATGGGGGTGACACCATGAGTTAGCCACTGGGTGACACCAACCCTAGTGACACCACTATTGCTTTCTGTCAGTAATCTGTTCTAGTTGTTCACTGTTTATCCTCTACAATAATGACTTTTAATTGCCGAGACCGTGTGCCCTGTGCGTACAACCCAACTGGATAGTAGAGTCCTCATCCCAGTAGTCTTATCACTGCTTATAATTTTTAGGCAACTGCCGTGTGTTTACACACACAGTTCAGCATGTAAGCATGCTAAAGCCCCTTCAGTGTTCCCTCCAGCTGACTCTCTACAGGCACATTTCTTGAAAAAGATATCTATACTCACTATGTCTAACAGTGGGTGCTAAGGTTAAGATCATCAACACCTCCCTAGTTGGGAAATCTAATGGAAACTTACTCGTCCTTGTCAAGTGATTCTGCATACAGCGCTTCTCCATTCTTCTCCACCCATTAGGGTGCTATTCCAAAGGAATGACCTACTGGGATATCAGAGATATTGCCCAGCCCTGTGAGAAAAGCCATGGGAGGTGGGGTTTAGCTCCTAACTGCAAGGCTGGGACTAAGTTTGTTTTCTCCTTAGGCACTCTGCTTGTTAGGAGCCATCATTCCAGACAGCAATTGTGGCCATTGGGTTTTTTAGCTTCTTTCCTGGAGCAGGATGCTCCAACCAGTCCCTAGTTTTAAGCTATGAGCCTGGCTGCAGTCCCCCATCACACAGGAAGACATGTAAGACCTTGCTCCACACAGAAACCAGTTCCTGCTGCCACTTGCCTGCTTCTGAGTCTAGAACCCAGCATCTGTATGACATTAGCCCCACTTTGTGTTTCTGTTCTGTGTCTAATTTGTAAAAATATTGATCTTCTTTTTTTACCTGAGTCTTGTATTTTTGATATTCTCCTTTTATATCTCATTTATCATTATTATGGATTTTATCAGGAAAAGTTTTCCTACCAATTCTTAACTTCACAGGATTGTTGCAAGGATAACCATCAAGTCAATTCCAACTCATGGCGACCCCATGTGTGTCAGAGTAGAACTATGATCCCTAGGGTTTTCAATGGCAGATTTTTTGGAAGTAGGTCACCAGGTCTTTCTTTCCAGGGACCTCTGGGCGGACTTGAACTTTCAACCACTCAGCAGCTGAGCACATTAACGATTCGTGTCACCCAGGGACTTCTGTTGCAAGGATTTGTTACTGTTGTTAGTTGTCATTGAGTCGATTCTTATTCATGGTGACCCCATGTGTGCAGATTAGAACAGCACTCCATAGGGTTCTCAAGGTGTGGCTTTCAGAAGCAGATCACCAGACCTTCTGAGGTGCTTCTAGGTGGGTCTGAACCACCAGCCTTTCAGTTAGTAGTCTAATGCTTAACTACTTACCCTACGCAGGAACTACCTCGTTGTCATCGAGTCAATTTCAACTCATAACAACCCCATAGGACAGAGTAGAACTTCCCCATAGGGTTTCCAAGGAGTGGGTGGTGGATTGGAACTGCTGACCTTTTGGTTAGCAGCCAAGCTCTTAACCACGGTGCCACCAGGGCTCCTATCAGGAACTAGAATCCTCTAAAAAAAGAGAAATTTCTTTGTAAATGATATGGTCTATAAAAACAAAACAAAACAAAACTCATTGCCATTGAGTCAATTCCAACTCATAGCAACCTTATAGGACAGAGTAGAACTGATGCACAGGGTTTTCAAGGAGTGGCTGGTGGATTCAAACTGCCGACCTTTTGGTTAGCTGCTGAACTCTTAACCACTATGCCACCAGGGCCCCATGGTCTATACACACTTACTTGCTCATCTCATATACATACCCCACAATGCCCATTTTTCAGTTTGGCTAGGATAATATTTTCAAATACTTGTCTGAATTTTTTTTTCTTCTTGCATTTTTCCCTTTTTTATTTCCCTTAATTCAAGTAGGCAACCAGATTGTGCTCTTTGATCAAGGCAAATATGGAACAAGGAGGAAAGTAGCCTAACAATAAACATAAATATTCAAGAAAGCAATAAAATAAATCATGAAGACACACTGGATGATTTCTTCCCTCCACACCTGGATCTGAAACAAAGGAATGAGATTATATAGGGAAAGGCTGCCAGAACTAAAAGGCAGTCTAAAGGAAAATTCTGGTAGGCCACAGTGGTTATACTTAACACTGTGCCAGGCATTTTTTAAACTCTTTACAATGCTTCGTTTTATCATTACAGAAGCCTAAGTGACAGGTATGATCATTCTTCCCATTTTACAGATGAGAATAAGCACAGAATTATTAAGCAACTTGCCCAAGATGACTGAGCTAGTAAGAGTCAGACTTCCAGAATTTGAACTGCTAACCCCCATACAAAATAGCTTCTACAGTAGGCAGGAGTAGGCCTGGGGTGAGCATGGGTGGAGAACCCAAATACTGTATCTTCTTTCAAAGAGCCATTTCAATAGGCCCTTTTTCTTAAAATATTCCTGCATGCTTGGGAGACAAACAGAATCTGCTTACTTGACAAGCTTTTGTTTAAGAAGAGAAGGTAGAGTTCCTGGTAGCCAGGATCAGAAGGGATCAGAAGAATTTTCCTTGTTTTTAATAATCTGCAAATATACTCTAGCATAGATAATTAAGTCAACCATTCTTATTTACCTGAACTTCTTTAAAACATCCTATAAGGAAATGTGCTGTTTTCAAACAGAAAAGACAATTCAGTATTGGAAAATAAACCTTTCTTTCTTCTACTTAAAGAGCAAAAGCTTAGAGTACAGTTAGAGGGAAAAGAAAACTGTGAAATCATGCTTACTGTTTGAGCAGTTATTCCAATTATAAAGCACCCTGGGATTGGTGCACCAGGCCACCATGCAAGGCAGACTTAAAGGGCTCTGCTGGGAGCGTCGATGAAGTCATTTTGCCAAGGCCCCCTCCCAGATCCTACCAGTCAATAGGTATCCCTCACCTCTTGTAGAGTGCAGCAGGAATTGAGGATGCTGGAAAACAGCAACGCCTCTTCACCAAGCCCACGTTAGCCCAAACCACAGCAGAATCGAGGCCCAGCCCCTGGGACAGCAGACCTCCTGGGGCACATCAGCTATGGGCAGTGCTATGGGGAGGTTTTGAATTGCTTCCACTTCAGTCTAGGGGAGCACATCAGGAGCCTGCCTACACAGTCATTTTCTCTACTTTTCAGAGATCCTTTATATGGCTTAGTGGGTCATCATTCACATTTCATGCCCAGGTATAAACAAAAGGAACAGATGTATGAGGGAGGGATAGACTTCACAAAGAGCTCAGCTTTTACATCAAAGTTTATCCTCAGGTAAAGGGCTAAATCAAAAGCTCTCAAGTAAAACTAACATGTGAAACCTTGATTTAATAAAAGTAAAACTAATACGTAAAACCTCGATTTAATAAAAGTTTTTTGAAATAAAACTGAAAAGAAATCAAAAGTTAAATACAGAGAGTACAGATCAGAAATAATGAGGGGTTATAAGAACACTCATAAATCGTGATTGTAAATGTAAGGCTTGACTCAGTAGCTCGCTCACATTAAGAAGGGATTAAGCTTTGCACAGCGACCCCATGTGTGCAAGGTAGAACTGCTCCATAGGGTTTTCAAGGCTGTGACCTTTCAGAAGCAGATTGCCAGGCCTGTCTTTCAAGGTACCTCTGAGTGTGTTCCAACCACCAGTCTTTTGGCTAGTAGTTGAATGCTTAATCCTTTGAGTTAGTGGCAACTAACAACAACAACAAGCTAACAAGCTTTTCATCTTCTCCGAGTATGGAGGGAATGGCATTCTTCCACCTCCTTTCTCTGTTCTGTTTCTTTTCCTTCTTGATTCCACACACAATTCTAAACTAGAAGACCCCCAAATTCCCACTTGCAATCATGTTCTAGCTCCACATATTTTAGAAGGTAGTAACTTTTATATACACTTACTAAGGGATGAAGTTATCCAACATCAGCCAACTTGAAAAAGATTAAAATAAAAGAAAGCTTTGGTGGGAATAGGGATACTCTCTGTTTCCAGTAGTTCTTGGACATGTGAGGGGTCATTAAATATTTACTAAAATTCAGTGGGATGTATTTGCTTATCTCATACACATACCCTACAATGACCATTTTTCAGTTTGGCTAGGATAATATTTTGAACTACTTGTCTGAATTTTTTTTCTTCTTGCATTTTTCCCTTTTTAGGCAACCAGATTGTGCTCTTTGATCAAGGCAAATATGGAACAAGGAGGAAAGTAGCCTACAATCTATTATTTTCCAAAGCCTAAATTTTGGCATTCTGTAGAGGATATTAAAAGAAAAGGATTCTTAAACATTAACAGTGTGTTAGCCAACAACATGAAGGGGAAACATATTCCCCCCCCAAAAAAAAACAACAATAACGAATTCTTCCTGGATGGAAGTAGAGACAGGCAGAGAGACAGAGACAAGAGTGACAAAGAAAGAGACAGAGGTCTGCGGGTCTGGAGAGCACAGAAAAGCTTTGCTCTGCTTCCCAGCAGGACCACTAAAGCAAGAAGGCCTCGGAGAAAAAACACCTGTGAGGCAGATAGGACCACAGGCAGTCTTACAAAAGATTCCAGAGGCCTAAGGGAGCCCTGGTGATGCAGCGGTTAAGGGCTTGGCTGTTAACCAAAAGATTAGTAGTTCGAATCCACCAGCTGCTCCCTGGAAACTCTATGGGGAAGTTCTACTTTGTCTTACAAGGTCGCTATGAGTCAGAATCGACTCAGCAGCAACAGATTTGTTTTCTTGGTTTTAAGTGAGCTTCTAGACTGACAGGCCCTGCAAGTATGGAGGATAAATACCTCATTGGCAAGCTGTATAAGAAAAGCCTAAGGATCCCAGAACTTCCCACCCCTACCTGCTGTGACTTGGCTGAAACTATGGCATGATGCAGGAGGACTCTCTCTCTAGCTGAGGTGAAGCCTTGCTCTCCTCCCTCCTGGATGAGACACTTTATGTATACCAGAAAGTCCTCTCCCAACACTGGAGGTGAGCCTCTAGAAAACAAAAGCCAGGAATGGAAATGTCTGGCATGCAACTTTCTGCTGGTTGACCTGCTTGCTACATCCATCCCCTGAAACAATGAGCACAAAAGAGAACATTAACCATTTGATTTTTTGGAATGAAAAATTGAAAATACAGGAAGAAAAAAAAGATGAATATCTCTGAATATTATCTCAGCTATTTTCTTTCCTAAATAAATATCTTATATCCATACAAATAAAAGGCACTTCTTATCTATGCTACTTCTGCTAGCTCCTATACTCTCAGCCTCCACCTCCTACATTCTCAGTGTCTAAGGTGGAGAGAGATCTTCCACAGGCTTCCCAAGGGTCGGGTAGGTGAGCCTAATGTGGTGAATTTCTTTCCTTTCCAGTGTGTGTGTGTTGAGCTTGGGGGTGGGGGGAACCACGAAACCCCTTTGCAGATACTTCTCGCCACCAGCACTAGGTCTATACAACAGAGAGCTCAGCCACAGGTAAAGGTATCCCTGACCTGCATAGCCCTCTCATGGACCAAAAAAAAAAAGACTAAGGCTGAGCATCTGTCTTTTGCAAAAAGGCTAGTCAGAGTTGTCACGTTCCCCCAGCTACACCTTGTCTCTATGAGGTAGAATGGCAATCAATGAATGACAAAAATCTCCCATCTGCTCACCACCCTAGTAAAGGTGCCAAAGGTCCTGTAAGAAGTAATCCCCTTGGATTCTTTTGGAGTCTCACTGGGTATTAGGGAAATAAATACCTGATTGACTAGGGTTCTTCTACTGTACTTCACCCCTTTATTGTTCCAAACACACCGATTTCTTCAAAGTCTTACAGCCATCACTAAAAATTACCATAAAAAATATATACCTCCAGCTTCTTAAAAGATTCTGCATCTTCTCCAGGATATCTTACAAGTTCTATGTAATTAAATATGTGGTTAACGTTAAACTAATCCACTATTAAGTTCAAAAGGAAGGGGTAAAAAAAGGACAGAGAACAGAGGTAACAGAATATTAAATGTGCTAGCTCAGGTGTCTGGTTATTATTAATTTCTATGATTATATAGGAGAAGTTTTTTTTTTTTTAATTGTACTTCAGGTGAAGGCTTACAGAACAAATAGTTTCTCATGAAACAGAAGTACACATGTTGTTTTATGGCATTGGTTAACAACCCCACAACATATCAACCCTCTAACTTCTCAACCTTTTTTTTTTTTTTGTGGTGAAAATACACATAGCCAAAGATACACCATTTCAAAAATTTCTACATGCATAGTTCAGTGACATTGACTACACTCTTTGAATTGTGCTGTTATTTTCACTTAAGATGAAGGCTTACAGAACAAAATAGTTTCTCATTTAACAGTTACTACAAATGTTGCCCTATGACAGTGGTTAACAATCTCACAACACATCAACAATATCCATACTCAACCTTGGGTTCCCTATCACCAGCTTCCCTGTCCCCTTCTGCTTTCTGGCCCTTGTCACTGGACTCCTGTACCTCGTTAGTCTCATTTGGTTTTACGGGGCTGTCCACTCCCAGGCTGAACAGTGAACCTCGGAGGTAACTTCACCACTGAGCCAAAAGGGTGTCTGGGGGCCACACTCTCAGGGCTTCTCCAGTCTCCTTTAGCCCAGTAAATCTGGTCTTTTTTTGTGGGTTAGAATTATGCTCTACATCCTTCTCCAGCTCTGTCCAGAACCCTCTGCTGTGATCCCAGTCAGAGCAGTCAGTGGTGGTAGCCGGGCACCATCTAGCTGTACTGGACTCAGTCCGGTGGAGGCCTTGGTAGCTGTGGACAATTAGTCCTTCAGACTAATCTTTTCCTTGTATCCTGTTCTCTTCATTCTCCCTCGCTCCCGAAGGGATGAAACCAGTGGAGTATCTTAGATGGCCGCTCATAGGCTTTTAAGACCCCAGACACTACTCACCAAGGTAGAATGTAGAGCACTGTCTTTATAAGCCGTGTCAGGTCAATTGAGCTAGATGTTCCCCGAGACCATGGTCCGCAGAGCCCTCTGCCCAGCAGTTCAGTCCCTCAGGGAGTTTGGATGTGTCTATGGAGCTTCCATGACCTTTCCTTGTACAAGTTGTGCTGGCTTCCCCAGTATTGTGTACTGTCTTACCTTTCACCAAAGTTACCACTTATCTATTGTCTATTTAGTATTTCCCCCCACCCCTCCCATCCCTGGTAACCAACAAGATTGTTTCTCTGTGTGTAAACCTTTTCATGGGTTTTTACAGTAGAGGTCTCATACAATATTTGTCCTTTTGTGATTGACTTATTTCACTCAGTATAATGTCCTCCAGTTTCATCCATGTAATGAGATGGTTCACAGATTGATTGTTGTTCTTTCTCGTTGCATAGTACTCCATTGTGTGTATGTACCATAGTTTGTTTATCCATTCATCTGTTGATGGGCACCTAGGTTGTTTCCATCGTTTTCCTATTGTGAACAATGCTGCCATGAACATAGGTGTGCATATGAGGAGAAGTATTTTTTAAGTGATAGCTCTCAGACTGCCAGAAAATTTCAAACGAACACTTTAAGTCAGAAAAAATCTGAGTTGAAGCTAAAACTTAAAGATGAAAAAAGAAGAAGGAAAATCTTCCTCAGATATTCCCCAACCTCTCTCCCCAAGCTTCTATTTTAATTGCAAACACTGCTGTGAGAACTCTCAATTGCAGACGCTTTTTCTCAGCCCAAAACGCTTTTAAGCCAAAGTAAAGTTAACTCAAGGGAGGGGTGTGGAGGAGAGGGTTAGGAGTATTTCCTCCAATATTAAGAATCATGGTGAGGACATACTTTCGAACACATCTCCTACTCTAAACTCATTTATATCAACCAACTGAAAAATGTTTTGAAGTTGAAGCATTGCAGGCAAAATGCTTCCTCTTGTATATTCTTATTTGTATGTATGCACACATATCGTGCCTTATACCAGCAAAGTTGTGAGATGCTTAGTAAAAATTCATGCAGCACAAGAAAATATAATGAAGCTAAATATAAAAATATGAGTAAATTGGAGGGAAAAAGGGAAAATCCAAGTAAGAAACACAAGATGAACCCATGAACGAGATTAGCTTTTCTAAAAATATATGTATATAGATATGTGTGTGTGTGTGTGTACAGTCTGTACATTTACCAGAAGTGAGTCAAAATTTGGGAATTACATCAGTCAAACTAGAAAGAAAAACATGAACAACTACATGCTTCTCATGTCCATAAGCTAAAACCCTACCGTCTTCTCAGAAGAGATGCAACTCTACTGAATACTACGAAAAAATGATGTTTTCAAGTGGGTTTGAGAGGTAGTAAATTGTGTAAGGTCATAAACAACACCCTCCAGAGCAGCCTTATAGTAAATGTGGCAATGCATCTCACAGGACTATTTCTTTTAACACCCCTCAAAGTAGTTGAATGGTGTCATGTCATAGTGCAGGTTGGCAAGAGCAATTCTACGAGAGAGACCAGAGATGGAGTGCGGTTCCTAGTTCTCTGCCCTCCTGGCATGAACTAGTGATCGATTTTTGGGGATGAACTGCAAATCTTCTGGTCAAACCTGCATATATACTCTTTTTTTCAAACAAGCTTTTAGTAAGTATTGAGCAACAGTGAACTTCAGATAATGCCCTCTTTCAAGTACCTACACTGTATTTATTCTGAGTTGCAGGCTAAGTGCAGTCCTATATGCTTTAACAGTCAGCCAAGCCAAGGGGTAATACTGTCCTACTCTTATGAAATGAAGGTGCCAACCCGGACTTGATTCAAAGGCAATCTCACTTCCGCACAGAGCCAGCCAACAGAGTGGCTAAGTGCCCTCCCTGTAGCAGTGTTGCTTAAAACTACCTTTGTTTCAACCAGCAGTGCTGGAGCCCCTAATGGTATCGTGGCCAACTCATCTGTCATGGACTGAATTGTGTCCCCCAAAAATACCTGTCAACTTGGCTAGGTCATGATTCCCAGTATTGCATGATTATCTACCATTTTGTCATCTGATATGATTTCCCTATGTGTTGTAAATCCTATCACTATGATGTAATAAGATGGATTAACGACAGTTATATTGATGAGGTCTACAAGATTAGATAGTGTCTTAAGCCAATCCCTTTTGAAATATAAAAGAGAGAAGTGAGCAAAGAGACATGGGGACTTAACACCACTAAGAAAGCAGTTCCAAGAGCAGAGTGCGTCCTTTGGACCTAAGGTTCCTGCACTGAGATGCTTCCAGACCAAGGGAAGACTGATGCATCAGAAGGAACTTCCTCCAGAGCAGACAGAGAGAGAAAGCCTTCTTCTGGAGCTGACAGCCTGAATTTGGACTTGTAACCTACTAGACTGTGAAAGAATAAATTTCTCTTTGTTAAAGCCATCCACTTGTGGTATTTCTGTTATAGAACACTAGACATCATCCTAGGACAAAATTGAACTACCATCCTCATTTGTAAGCTTGGAGATAACAAACTCCTCTTTGGAATATAGACACATAATAAAAAGGAGCATTGCTGCCTATTGATAAAAACCTAGGAACTGAGACAGTCCATACAAAAATGCTTAGTGAGTATCAGCATTCCAATCTTCATGATTCACCACAATGAATTTGCCAAAGATCCTAATTAAACTGAGGATCATCTTAGGCATCAGTCCTCCAGGAAGCCTGCTCTGAACCGAGATGACAGGGCTGCCATTTTTACGTGTTTCAACCACATCTGTATTTACCCTAGCATAGCATTTATTACCCTGTATTGTAATTGTCCACTTACTCTCTGTATTAGTTAGGATGCATTCAGTTCTAAATAACAGAGAATTAAACTAATAGTGATTCAAATAATAGTTTATTTTTCTCACATAAAAATAAGTCCAGGGATTGGATAGTGCTGGCATTGGCTCATTGACTCAGTGTTGTCTCTGGGACTGTCTTGGCCTTTCCCTCGTGGTCACCAGGTAACTGCCACAGCTTTGTTTTCACATTTAAGAGAAGGGTAGTGCCCTCATTGTGTTTCATTTACCAGGGTAACAAAAGTGTTCCCAGAATCCCTCTGAGCAGATTTATTTCTCTTACGTCTCCATGGCCAGAATTGAGTCATGTGGCCAGCCCTAGCTGCAAGGAAGGTCAGGAAAATAGAGGACAGCCATGAATGGCTTAAGTTTAAGCCTTACAGTGATTATGATCCACTATCTGGGGCTAGGTGCACTCCAGGGCAAGGGAAGAAGTGGGGAATAGATATTGGGTATGGAACTGAAAGAGTCTCATATTTACCTAGTTCCTGAAGTAGATGTAAGCTTCTTGAGAACAGAGATTATAGCTATTTCACTGTTTTATTCCCCAGAGCCTGACACAGTGCCTGGCTCATAAGAAGTGCTCAGTGAATGATCTTTTAATGAATGAACAAACTAACAGATGAATGAGATACTAACTTCCCAGCTATCCATCACTACCGCTCACAATTATATAAGGATATAAGACTACTCATCTGTCAGTTTGTACCATGGGGTTTGGCATGTTGCCATGATGCTGGAAGCCACATCAAATACCAGCAGGGACATTCATGACAGGCAGGTTTCAGCAGAGCTTCCAGACTAAGACAGACTAGGAAGAAGGACCTGACAATCTACTTATGAAAATTAGACAGTGAAAACCGCATGGATCACAACAGAATATTTTCCAATATAGTGCTGGAAGATAAGTCCCCTAGTGCATGCAACAATGGATTTGAGCAATGATTGTGAAGATGGCAAAGGACCAGGCAATGTTTTATTCTGTTTTACATGGGGTCACCATGAGTTAGAGCCAAATTGATGGCAACAAACAACCAAGAACCAAACCCACTGCCATCGAGTCCATTCTGATTCATAGTGGCCCTACAGGACAAAATAGAACTGTCCCATAGCGTTTTCAAGGCTATAAATCTTTACAGAAGGCAGACTGCTACATCTTTCTCCCACAGACCGACTGTTGAGTTTGAACTGCCCACCTTTCGGTTAGCAGCCAAGCACTTTAACCACTGTACCACCAGGGCTTCTTATAACAATAGCAATAACACAAGGTAAATACATGAGGCACACTTTGAACACATCTGCATTCTAAGACAAAAAATATTCTAGTCCACTCTATTCATATACTTTAGACACTCAGTAAATGATGCTGTTGATGATGATAGTCCAAGTCTCTCTCCAAGGCACTTCCCTGTGTAACACTGCAGTGCTGATATCAAAATGCAGTAATCATATTAAGAGTAAGTAGATTCTTTTTACTGGCTCCATTAAAACCAGGGTTTGTTCATTAAACATGACATTAAAGGAAGCTTGTCCCTCAGAATCCAAAGAGGAATATGTTCAGTAAGGTTCTTGTAATCAGGCCTTGCAAACTTAGTACCATAAACAAATTGCCTGGGGAGAACTCCAAGCAGAAGAATTATCATTTGTCTCTGAAAAAGGGAGGCAAAAAAGTAAGATTATGAGACACAGAACTTGTGGAAGCAATCAATGAAATTCAAGCTTGATACTGAATTTAAACAAGAGCTTGCACAGAAGGTAAAGGAGTGTTCTTTATGGATTTAATTAAAACGCTGCATATTAGACCTTTCTAATCTTACTGTGCTGTAACTGTATGAAGACTCTCACGTCAAAATATTTACATTTAAATATTTTATAATGGCATACTTTAAAATATTAATGATGCCACAAGTAATCAGTGACATTTCTACAGCCTTTCTGTAGTAAGCTTGCAAGACAACAGCGGAGTCTAACTGTGTTATCCCTAGTCAGCGATTTGAAATTCAGCTTAGCAAACACACCAGCTTGCCCATTTCTACAATTCTAATGAAAACTCCTTGAAGAACCTAACTTCTTGCTATTACAATTTGTTCTTCTTCTGTTCTAGACAGTAGCACTAGAGGGAAGAAAAAGAACTGTTCTTGTGTCATTAAGTGCCACTGCTGAATTTAAATATGCTCCTTTTCAGAAAGATAGATTTATTGAAAGGTTTCATTAAAAATGTGAGAAAGGCAACTGTAAAACATAACAAATGAACATGTCGATGTTATTTTGATATGTTCTGCAGTGAAGAGATCTTTACAGAGACCTAAGTGCTATTTGGAAACAGATAATGTCACAAAACATTGCAAGTGTACATAATATAGCTTTTGTAATACTAAGGTTTTTTTTTTTAATATTTCCTTTTTGAAAGCACTAGAGAACTGCTCTCTCCATAGTTATGACACTATCCTTTCTTCCTTCTGCTAGTTTTCTTTATTGTCACTGACCAAACAAGGCAACTGAGAAAGATATGATTCAAACTCTCATCTCTATAATAAATAAGTCAAGCACGAGTCTTGCTGTGATAAATATAGTGCAGGCAATAAATGTTGGCAGCATCACCTTCAAATATGAAAGGTGATTATTCCTTTCTTTGTTCCTTAGAGAAAGCTAATTATTAGGGCTAATCATAAAGGAAGTTAATGATTAGAGGAACGGCAGCCAGGTGACAGGGACGCTACAGAACCTGCCAACTCCAGCATACATTTGCTAAGGGATTTTAGATATGTGTGGCTGTCAATTTTCCCTCTTGCAAAAAAAGAACACAGTACCAGTTTGCACAGTCCTTTGAGAAATTTAAAACACATTAAGCTGCCTTCAGGTGGAGTTGGTTATGGAGGGTTCAAACAACGATAGTACTGGATTTGAGGCTGAGATAGGAAACTTACAGTTATATGAAGGTATACTCCTTTTGGCAGGGGCTTTTCTCACCTTCAGATAAAGACCATGCAAAATAATGATGACCCACTCTGAGGTATGAAAGAAAACTGAAATCCCTTCTGGACAATTCATACTTTTGATGGAGCAGGAGGCTATAATCTTTCTGATCTTTCTGAAACTGTTCTCGAATACTATTTATAATTACCAACTGAACTAACTTCTTAACTCTTCTGATGATCCTGTCCATAGTCTGTAAGTTTTCTGTCCTTCTCTTCTTGAAAAATAGACATGTCTTAAAGCTAGTTTCTGTTTCCCTTCTTGGAATTCAAAATTTTTATCACACACCTAATCTGTCTGGTGATTCCAGAGGTTGTTTGCACGTTTCTTCTTGTAGAAGGAAAATGTCTACTGCATTTCCTTAAACTATATTTAATCCTTCTTTATTAGCAGTGTAATTTTAAATTTTTTTCTAAACATTTACATCACCCGAAAAATTATAAAAATAGACTTGACCGTTTGGAATTGTATGGTCTGAAATAGTAAAATAAAGGACAAAGACACCAATACAATAAAATTCATAAACATGTTATTTTACCCCATTCCAGCTTTCTTTATGAGCCGTAACGATAGAGACCATTCTACAGAACGCACACGACTTCTTCCTTGTGCTTCAGGAATTTGCATTCTGAAGCCCAAGTCCCACATCAATCACCTTCCAAGCTCAAAAGCAGATTGCCTGAAATAACTGGACAGGTTAGCTTGATCAGTCTGAATGCTTCTAGACAACTGAGTGACATTTCACTTAGCTTTAACTCTGAGGACCCACATTTAATTAATAAAAGGCCTTCACGACAACAGGCACATTTTATTCTTCTCCTTCCAGCACCATGCAATTTAATTCAAAAAGTGTTTAGGAAGTGTTTAATACATAAATATACTGTTTTAAATGCTGGAGAGGACTTTGGCAAAATAGAAGATAGCTACCTATCTTCAGACAGCTTACAATCAAGTCTTATGGAGAAAATATATATATTCATGAAATGGCTAAATAATAATGTAATTGTAGTAAGCAGAATTCTAAGATGGCCCTCATGATCTCCACCCCCTAGTGATACTCCTGTTGCCATCGAGTCGATTCTGACTCATAGCGAGCCTATAGGACAGAGTAGAACTGCCCCATAGCATTAATTATGTTAACTACATGGCAAAGGGATTTTGCAGGTATAATTAAGATCAGTAGTCAGCTGACCTTAAAATAGAGAAATTATCCAAATGGACCTAACCTAATCCAATGAGCCCTTTAAAAGCAGAGAGATTTTTTCCAACTGGTCCCAGAAGAGGAAGTCAGAGAGATTTCAAGAGTGAGAATTTGATTCGTCATTGCTGGTTTGAAGATGCAGAGAGCCATGTAGTGAGTAATGCAAGTGTTTTAGAAGCTGTGCGAGACCACGGGCTGACAGCCAGCAAGGAAATGGGGACCTCAGTCCTAGAACCATAAGTAATTGAATTCTGCCAACAATTTGAATGAGTTGGAAGTGAACTCTTCCTCAGAGCCTCCAGATAAGTACCCAGCCCAACCAACACTTGAGTTTGGCTTTGTGAGATCACAAGCAAAGAACTCAGACAAGCCTGCCTAATCTTCTGATCTACAGAACTATAAGATAGTAAATAGATGTTGATTTAAGCTGCCAAGCTTGTGGTAATTTGTTACACAGCAATAGAAAACTAATACAGTGATAAACAATTAGTGTCAAATGAATAACAGAGGAAGCATATTGAAATTTACAGGAAGGAAAGATTAACATAGCTGAAATGGACAGTACCCTCATTGTTAGCTGTGTCATGTTTATTCCTACCCTTAGGACTTTGCATATTTTATTCTTCCTGACTCCAGTATCCTTTACTTTCTCACCTATCCATCCATCAACACAAGACCCACCTCTTCACTGAAGCCTTCCCTGACATCTCTAGTCTGTAACGCTATCTCCCTTCAATGAATTATTGATGAACTAACTGATAGTTATTTCTTGTTTTAGTTGCCTAGTACTGCCGTAACACAAATATCACAAGTGGGTAGCTTTAAGGAACAGAAATTTCCTCAGTCAGGAAGCTAAAAGTCTGAATTCAGAGCATGACACTAAGGGGAGGTCCTTCATTGTCTATTTCAGCTTCTAGTTGCCAGCAATCCTTGTAGGTGCATCTATCTCTGTCACCTGTCCTCTTCTTCTCACTATGTGTGTCTCTGTGTCCATTCTTCTTTTTTTATAACTCATAAGTGATTAGATTTAGAAGCCCCCCAACTCAGGTATGATCTAATTAACATAACAAAAAAAACTGTATTTCCAAACAGGATCATGTTTATAGGTATAAACCAAAAAAAAAAAAAAAAAAAAAAAATCTGTCTCCATCAAGTCAATTCTGACTCATAGCAACCCTATAAGACAGAGAAGAACTGCCCCACAGGGTTTCCAAGGAGCAGCTGATAGATTTGAACTGCCAACCCTTTGGTTAGCAGCCGTAGCTCCTAACCACTGCACGACCAGGGCTCCATTTACAGGGATAGGAGCCAGGATTTCAATACATATTTTGGGAGGATGTAGATGTAGGAATATCCAAACATTTCTGAATAATTTCCTACTGAGTCCATTGTTCCATGTGTTCTCCTCCCTCATCTTTCAAGCTTGTATGCTCCATTCTCTTCATATTCCCAAACAGTCAAATAAATTATTATTAAATACTTGACTAATTAACAATATGCCCTGGATACTCTAAAGAGAAACTCTTGAATCAAATTCTTGGCTTTTTATATTCACCTTTCTTAAACCAAATTAAGGCTCTTTTGTTTTTCCCATAACACTCATGGCTAAAAACTTAAACTTATTTTCACAGTTTTAAAATAATTCTGCACGTGTGGCTTTATGCACTTAGTGTTGACCACATATTTAATTTCACCGAAAACACAGCATGGTAAGATGCCCTTGCTGTAAAAACGTACATACCCAGTTGATTCATATCAACAGTTGCCTTATACCAGGTGTTATTTTTAGCATCGCTACAATTATTTTTTGAGAAATTATTTCAGTGGCCTCATCTACTTCTCAGAATACAAAGGCCTGAGGGTAGAAATATTTATTTTCTGTCGATATGCTGCAGGTCAAGCAACAATCTATTTATGGTTATCTGAAACCATTGTCTGAGGCTGAAAAAAAACCTTTTTTTCTCTCCCTTTGTTACAGTCCTGTCCTCAAGTGACTGTTTAGTTTCCCCCGTTAGCTCTTCACAGGATAAATATCTGCAGAAAAACAATTGTCTCCAAAAAAATGGTTACTGCTAAAAAGCAGAGAATGTGTAAAAAAACCAGTTAGTATTCTTCTAAAAATCTTCCAAATTTAGATTTATATGACACCAATATGAATCCTTCTCGAAAAGCTGCTTTTGTCTCTGAAAGAGCTTCCACTCATCTCCACAGAGCACACCATTGTTTTATTTTGTTTTTGTTTTCTTTTTAAAGCACTTTCTCTTGTTTTTTCCCTCATCTGCCACTACTCCCCTTCCAGAAAGTTAAGGCTACTCTAAAACAGTTTGCCATTATTGGCATATTCATAAAGATAAAACATGGAAAACAATCAAGAATAGGTGACTCTAATGTCATTTTAACAGAAGGAAGTCATCGACCCTAATCAGAGGATTTAGGTTTTAGTTCATTTCTTTTACTTTCTGACACTGCCATCTTTTCCCCTTTCTGGTTGCCAATTAGCACATCTATAAAATGGAGATAATTAGACCCACCCAGCAGAGATAATCACACCGATATCTTGACAGAGAAAGTCAATTTATGCCTAGAACATTAGTTACTCTAAAGCAGCAAACTATTTGGTGGCCCAGTGGTTAAGAGATACAGCTGCTAGCCAAAAGGTCAGCAAATCCACCAACCACTCCTTGGAACCCTATGGGGCAGCTCTACTCTGTCCTATAGGGTTGCTATGAGTTGGTATCAACTCGATGGCACTGGGTTTTTTAGTTATTAATACACTGAGATGATAAGTGATATTCCATATGCTGTAATAACGGGGTCTCAAGATCTTATATTTTCCTCAAGGTTCAACTCAAAACTGATTTCAATTCAATAAATATTTACTGACTAACTGAAGGTAAAATATCTTTCTCAACATGATTAACCTAAGATAAAGATCTACTTCTTGATACAAAAATCTATTATGATTAATTATAACTATTATTATGTATGCTAATTAGCATTTAGCCCCTATGAGGAATGAGGAATTCTTCACATTTACATCATTTAATCGCACAACAACCCTGGGAGGTAGGAATCATTATCCTCACTCTACAGTTGAGGCATCCATGGCTGAGAAAATCCCCGGGATTTGTCAAAGTCACACAGCTAATAGGTGGAGGAACTGGGATTCACACATAGGTGTGTGGTCTCCAAAATCCCTACAGTTTTCTACTTCACACATATTAGAGTACAATGAAGGACAGTAGTATATAACAAAATCAAATGGTGTGGTATTTTATAAAAGTGCAGTGGATGGGAAAAAGTATTTGGACTAAGAAGGGAAGGCTTTACGTAAGCAGTGATGTTCAGTTGCAATGTGAGGTATAACTTTCAGATGGTTATTTGATGTAGCACTGATCACCAACTGTTCACAGAATGTATACTTAATAAATGCTTGCTAAATAAGTAAAGCAAAAGTGATTTCCTTAGGGCTAATATAGAACATTTAATTTTAGAGGTCTAACTTCTAGGTTCATCGTTTCTAGCTTTTCCTTGATTGAATAAACTTTCTTCTTCTCTAATTCACCTGCCCTGTTTAACATTTAGTTTACATCACCTAGACACATACAGGACCAGATACCCTGAGTTTCTACTGATGTTATCATCAATCTGGCTATGTTCATATTGAGAATCCATTTGGAAATCAGTCAGGTAAAACTCTCTAAATAAAAGATTTAGTTCTCATTCCTAAAAGACTTGGAATATGCAAAAGGATTTACTCTAAAAAGAATACTTCCAAAATAAGACTTTGTAAATAATAAAGAGAAACTTCCATCTAGTTAAATGACAAATTATTAGCCTTGTAATGATGACTATTATACTCTTTCATCTGGAAAGCTATTCATTTCTGCCTTTTAAATTGAACTAAAAGACCAGAAACTAAAAGGCAGGATTTTATTTCCCTATTCTATATTTCTAAGTTTCATACAGTGTGTTGTTAAGGATATACAGGCAAAATAATAATTATGTATCTTATTCTTTACTAAATTTTGAATGAGTTTGGAAGCTGACTCTCCTCATTGTCTCCAGAAAAGTACCCAGCCACCTGACACCTTGATTTTAGCTTTGTGAGACCATAAGCAAAGGACTCAGATAAGTCTGCCTAGACTTCTGACCTACAGAACTGTAATTTAATAAGTGGGTATTGATTTAAGCCACTAAGTTTGTGGTCATTTGTTACACAGCAGTAGAAAACTAATACACTAATAAATAATTAGTGTCAAATGAATAACAGAGATGAAGAAGTTTACTGAAATGGTTAAAGTCATTTCTTTTCTCCAAGCCTCTCAAAACTACCATTCTGTGTCAGCCTAGATTCCTCATGTTATAAATAATAGAAATCTCAGTTCAAACTGGCTTAAACAATAAAGAGGATATATTGACTCATGTAACTGGAAGGTCCAGAGGAGTGGAAGTCTTCAGGGTTGGTTTGATTCAGCAGCTCAACAATGCCATTAAGAACCTGTTTTCTTTCACTCTCCCCTCTGCCCTTCTTTCTATCAGTACAATCCACTGTCTGTCTTCTCTGGTGCTGACAAAAACATTTTTTGACACATTTCCTCATATTTAAATCACATTTTCCAGAAGAAGAGAAAAGCTGGTATTTCAGTTCCAGCAAATTTTCCTTCACATCTCATAGCCCAAATAAAGTCAAATGTCCTTCCAAAGCCATTGGAGAAACCATTTGCTGATTGACTTAGAGTTTTCTTCTCTAAACACAGGGGCAAGGAGAATGGAATTGGTCTTTTAGGGTTAGGGTTAAAAGAATTAGGACCTACCCCTGGAGTTGTGGGTATAGTTATTCTTCATCCCTCTCACCCCACCCCAAACTGTAAAGCTGCTGCAAAATGGGGGAGAGGAAGAAGAGCTAGCGAGGAGACAACCACAGTGTCCCGTAAAAAAAAAACCTTTGCCGTCGAGTCGGTTCCGACTCATAGTGACCCTATAGGCAGAATAGTACTGCCCAATAGGATTTCCAAGGAGCAGCTGGTGAATTTGAACGGCCACCTTTTGGTTTGCAACCGAGCTCTTTAACCACTATGCCACCAGGACCCCTCCATCAATGTCTACTACACAATCCTAATTGTCTGGTCAGACAGTACCCCACATTTCAACGAATTACTGTAAATCTATATGATTTCTTAATCCACAAAATGTCCCAGGCCTTTTCTTTTTAGCCACCATCCCCCAGATTCCTCCCTTATATTCCATGTAAGTAAGCAAACTTATATTCTCACCCATATTCTATGAAATAAGCAGACTAGAGAGGCAACCTTCAATTGTGAATCAGAGTTAAAAGGAGGAAATGGCACCATTAGTTATTGTCAAATATTTAATACTCTGACTTATCAAAACACAGATTCCTAGGCCCCATCCACTGGCATTCTATAACCCAGGCATTCTGGATTCACTGTTTTATCCAAAATGGGTGCACAGTTTCAGAATACCCATTGCTGTCAAGTCGATTCCAACTCATAGCGACCCTATAGGACAGAGTAGAATTGCCCCATTGTGTTTCCAAGGAGTGGCTGGTGGATTCGAACTGCTGAACTTTTGGCTAGCAGCTGAGCTTTTAATCACTGTGCTGCCAGGGCTCCGGAGATAGGTAAAATAAGCCCCTCCATGTTTTTTTAGCACAGCAGGTTTTCAGGACCCCATGGTCACACTTTCCTCAGTGTTAGGTTCCCAGGTCTCAGAGTATAATTCTAGCTTCTTCATAAGCTGACAGTAATATTCATTACTTTGGTGCTGATCTGCCCAGACAACATGCTCAGTCGGGAGCTGTGACTCTAATGATTTTAACATTAATTAATACAGCTAAATGCTTTGGCTCAATCTCTCAAGAGGATTCTTTTTCTAGAAGGGTAATTAATAGTACTGAGTATCTAAAGTACATTTTGCTCCCTAAAACAAACTGCACAAAAACCCTACAGTGAAAACAAAAGTCTTCTAAAGGAAGGAAATA
This sequence comes from Dugong dugon, assembly GCA_030035585.1. NCBI lineage: Eukaryota > Metazoa > Chordata > Mammalia > Sirenia > Dugongidae > Dugong > Dugong dugon. Next base: position 51,337,088 of record CM057472.1, read on the forward strand.
AAGCTAATGGCTGTGTAAAAGTAGAATATGGTTTAGTTTCGAAAAGAGAAAATCATCAAGCTAAGTAGTCGTCTGCACACAAACCATGACGTCCAACTAAATTTCCTTTTATCTTTCTTTATGTGACAATCCTTATTATCACTTGTAAATAGTCTTCTGTATTTTGAACCCTGAGTTAGAAATAATATATGTAGCAAAGTTTCATAAAATTCATCAGTCAGAAAAGTAAAGCTTTTTAAATCTCATTTAAACATGGTTTGTTTGTCTAGTAAACAAAAACACTGTCTAATTTAAACTCAAATAAAGCTTAAGTAATTCAAATGCCACCTTGATTACCTCTACTATTGATCCAGTAAAAGAATTTACTAACATGCTGAAACAGTTGAATGCTAGGTCTCTGCTTTTTCCTTACTTAGCACACAATAAAAATCAAAGGATAATGTAAGAATCCTGGTTCGATGTTTCAAGTTGAAAAATGTCTCAGTTATTATTACTGGATAAAATTATGGAGTCTTGGCCACTTTCATTTACAACTTTTTACTAATAAAAATAAATACACTATCTTTTCAGAAGAAAATGTTTTCATTTTCCAGATATTTTTTCCTATATCTTTTCTGAAAAAAGGACAAAGAAAAGTCTTTCAGAAAAAAGACAAGAGCTTGGAAGTTTTAGTATACTTCTCTGTGGTCAAACTTCTTCTCTTTTCTTTCAAAAAGAACCTATACTTTATGTGAAAACATGCTTTCCAAGAATGAATTTTGCTGAATCGTGCAAGGGAAGATCACAGTTTTAGTAACTTTGTCTTCTAGTTGTAATAGGGGACTGATAGCATAGTGCTAATAAACATCCTCCTTGAGAGATGGGGATGTTTTCCAATTATCATAAATAATGGCTGATAATTCAAGTAACCTGATTGCTGATCTGAGCAGAAGTCTAGTGGCGTGGGTCAACCTCAAAATGAAGTGGATTGGCCAGAATACCAGAGTGTAGACCCAAGGTTTATCAAGAGACCCTGTCCAGGCAGTCTAGTTGAGGCGTCCGTGTCCCATGGAGACTAGGCACAGAGGCAGAAGCCAGGTGTGAGGTGGAAATGCTAGATCAGATTGGAAGGAGAGAGGAGACAATGGGAGTTTGGAATGAAATGGTCCCCAAAGCCTCTCTGCATACCTGGATGCCCTTTTAAGAGCACCTGTGACTTTTGGCAGTGGGCAGGGAAGGTCTATTAAGGGTGCCAAGTCATCCTGGACATACATGAAGAGCTTGAAGAAGTCTCTGCTCAGAACAATTTCAGAAATTTTTTTTTTTTTTAATCTTCTTCATCCACATGTGGGACAACTTTGTTTTCACAGAAAAAGTTGAATGTCCATCTCAAAATGATCTATAATTTTCTCTAAGGAATAAGGTTTGATTGTCATTTGCATAAGATATTTTTTCAAAGTCCTAATGGGAGAAAAATGAATTTCCTCAGTGGCTTTCTTACGAGATCGTGAAAAGGACATTTTTCTCCCAGTGAATGAGAGTAGCCTATGCAAGTTTTTTATGAGACTCGCACTGAAAACAGCTATTTCCAAATTTTCAAGTAGGAGTTGGGGTTCCAGTATCTGTCTCTAGCCCCTCTCCCTTGACTTTCATTTTCATCCCAGAATTCTTCAAGGTGGTTGGGACAGCTCAAAGACTGTTACCTGGGGCCATGCTCCTGCTCTCTTCACTGGGCTCTGAGCACAAGAGCCACTTAAAGGTGAGTTTGTAACATTAGGGTAAGAGTTTAAAAGACCTTTCTATGGGAGATAAAGGACAAGGATGACTGGGAATCTCCACACTAATCATTACTTCTCTTTTGACTCATCCAGACAAATGATTAACAGTAACTCTTCGTTCATCCGCAACTCAAAAAAATTTACAGGTAAGTGGCAAAGACAGTGTCCCCTAACCCAAAACCAAACCTTGCTATCAGGGTTCAGGGATCCTCCATGAATTAGACTGATCAAATTTGCACAATTAACAGCCATCCAGACAGCTATAATTTGTCCTTTCATTGTTTCCCCACAGATTCAGGTGAAATATCTGCCCTTTTAGATGGACCCAGCTCTGTCTCTCATTGTAATCCCAGATAGGTAACTAACAAAATAATTAGTTGATCCAAAAAAATAAAAACCTTTTGCCTTCGAGTCGATCATCTCCTTAACAAAAATAAGGATCAGTTGATAATCTCCTTTAAAAAATAAAAAGATAACACAGTATTTATTAAATCAAATATCTATTTTTCATGTTTCAAGCACCTTAGAAAGCATAGTAAATCTGATAATTACATTCTTTTTGAAATATGAACTAGCTTTTTAAAATCCTTTCCTTTTGAAATGTAACAAAAATCTGAGAACGCATATCTCATCAGAGAAAAATTTTCATTAAAAGTGTAGTTGGACTACATCTTACAGAACATTTGCATTTCTGGAAAAATGTGTAGCAAATATAGACATCTAATATATTTGCTGACCTTATTCATAAAATTCAAAACCATAGGACATTGAGGCAATCATAGCTCTTACAGCTACAAGAGAAGAAATTAGTTTACACAATTTCCTGGCTTCAGCAAATAAGATAGTATCCCACTTTCAAGATGAGCAACAGAGGATTAAAGAACTTAAGTGACTTGCCCAAGGTCACAGAGTTAGTAACTGAAGGAGATAATAGTAGACTCCAGTTTCAAGTCTCCTGATGAAGTGCTTCTTCCAAAATATTCCTTTGTAATTGCCTGTAGTTAAATGACAAAATAAAATCTTATGACTGCCACAAATCTATTTAAAGCACTTATTTTTGAGAATTATCTTTTTCAGTTTAAAAAATATTGATCATACTAAAGAAAAGTCACAACAGAGGCGGGGCAAGATGGCGCTCTAGGCAGAAGCACCACGCCGTCCCTCCACAGCAAAGATCTGAAAAACTAAGCTTAACAGAGAATCAACAATCCTGCAACCCTAGAACACCAAATGAAGAGATAAAGAACTCAGACAAACACCAAACGGAGTGAGAATACTAAAAGAGAACGGAGAGCACAGAGAGACTCATGCAGAGATTCCTTACCAGCTAACGCAGCACGGATCCACCATCTTGGATTCCTATCGGAGACCAGCGAACAGGAGAGCAGCCTCGCAGAGCGTCCAGTGGGAGACAGAGCGACCGCTTAGCTTCACACATAACCATCTCCCCGCTGCACCCTACCTACCTGCACCGTGCACTTGACATCACACCACCAAGCTGTGCAGGCACGCCCTATTGGAACCTGCCCAGCACTGACTACCGGCCATCCTGGTGGCTGCCCAGGTGACTGTAGTGAGTGCCACAAACAACCTGTCCCAGTGGCTCCTCTTCAGCTAGATCTGCCCAGCTGTACCACAAGGATGAAACAAAAGAAAAAAAATCTACAATCAATAAACGAGAGAAATATCTACTGAATGCCCCGAAAACAGCAAACAATATCAAAACATTTACAAAAACAAAACAAGATGTCTCCAATAGGCGTCCAAATTAAAACACCAGATAACTCTCCTGTGGAAGAAAATGCACTAGAAGTACCTGATAGGGAACTCAAATCACTAATACTCGGAATTTTCCAAGAACTGAGGCAAAAAGCTGACAAACATGAGGGAAAAATAGACAAATTTATGGAAAATACAGACAAAAAATTGGAAGAATTCAGGAAGATGATGCAGGAACAAAATGCCAAAATAAATTCACAATTTGAAATTATACAAAAACAACAATTAGAAATCCAAAAGATAAACAACAAGATTTCAGAAATGGACGGTGTCATAGAAGGGCTGAGAAGTAGATTTGAAACCATGGAAGACAGGATCAGTGGAACTGAAGACAAACACTTGGATACAACTCTGTTTCAGGAAAACTCAGAAACAAGAACAAAGAAAAATGAAGAGACCCTGAGAGTTACGTGGGACACAATTAAAAGCAAAAACTTACTAGTGATTGGCATCGCAGAACAGGGGGAGAAAACAGAAAATACAGAGAGGATCATTGAGGAACTGCTGACAGAAAACTTTCCCAATATCATGAAAGATGAAAAGATGGGCATCCAAGAAGCTCAACGAACCCCATATAGAAGAGATCCCAAAAGAAAATCACCAAGACATAACATATTCACACTCGCCAAAACTAAAGACAAACAAAGAATCCTGAGAGCAGCTCGTGAAAAACAAGAAGTCACATACAGAGGAGAAACAATAAGACTAAGCTCAGATTATTCAGCAGAAACCATGCAGGCAAGAAGGCAATGGGATGACATATATAAAATCATGAAAGAAAAAAATTGTCAGCCAAGAATAATATATCCTGCAAAACTCTCATTCAAATTTGATGGTGAAATTAGGTCATTTCCAGATAAACAGAAACTAAAGGAATATGCGAAAGTCAAACCAAACTTACAAGAATTATTAAAGGGTGTCCTTCGATCTGAGGACAAACAGCTTCAGCCCTCAAGAAGGACCTAGGACCTACGACGCAGGTTCATACAAACCAGATATCATTCTAGGAAATGGACTCTCAAGGACTATCCAAAACCAAAACAAATATAACAGGTTATCAGAGCAATCAATCAAAGGATGACAACAACATCAAAACAATGAAAGAGGGAATAAACAGCATAGGTATAGAATCTTCTAACGGAGAGGAAGGCAAGGCGATACCAAGTAAGGGGAGACTGCTTCAAACTTATAAAGATAAGGGTAAAATTCATGGTAACCACAAAGAAAGTTAACAAACCAACTCATAAAAATAAAGACGAAAAACATAAAGTCTCAACAAAAACAAAACCTACAAAAACAAAAGAAATGAACACAAAATCCACAAACAAAAGTAACTCAGCACAAGAGAGTAAGAAGAACAAAGAAAACTTAAGTACCACAAAAAAAAAAAAAAAAAACAACAAAATGACAGCAACAAACTTCCATCTATCAATAATTACACTGAACGTAAAGGGACTCAATGCACCCATAAAGAGACGGAGAGTGGCAGAATGGATAAGAAAACAGGATCCATCAATTTACTGTCTACAAGAGAAACACTTTAGAAACAAAGATGTGAATTTATTAAAAATCAAAGGTTGGAAAAATATATATCAAGCTAACAACTACCAAAAAAGAGCAGGAGTGGCAGGCAATTCTAATATCAGATAAAATAGACTTTAAAACAAAATCTACCATAAAAGACAAAGAAGGACACTATATAATGATTAAGGGGATGATCCATCATGAAGACATAACCATAATAAATATCTATGCACCCAATGACAGGGCTCCAAAATACATAAAACAAACTCTAACAGCACTGAAAAGAGAAATTGACAGTTCCACAATAATAGTAGGAGACTTCAACACACCACTCTCAGTAAAGGACAGAACAACTAAAAAGAAACTCAGCAAAGATACAGAAGACCTAAAGGACACAATCAGCACACTGGACCTCATAGACAAATATAGAACAATCCATCCAACCGCTGCAAAGTACACATTCTTTTTCAATGCACATGGAATGTTCTCCAGAATAGACCACATCTTAGGCCACAGAGCAATCCTCAACAAGATCCAAAATGCTGAGATAATTCACAGTATCTTCTCTGACCACAATGCCATCAAGGTAGAAATTAACACTAGAAAGAGCAAGGAAAAAAAATCAAAAAAAAAAAAAAAGTCACAACAAACATCTATGAGACTTCAATAATTTTAGAAGAACCATGTGGACAGAGAAGTAATTCTGCTTATACCACATTCCCCCTTCTGCTACTCTCCTGCAGGATGGAACGTGCATGAGTAGATAGAGAATAAGGTCAAAATGAGTTGAACCCTAAAATTTAAGTAAAAAATGATTGAGACAAAATCAGGAAGTAAAAGGAACACAAGAAATGGACACCCTCCATAATGTAGTGAGATAGCAATGTAATAAGATAGAACTAACAGTATTGTTTTTGTTGCAAATTATGTAAGGACGTGTTTTGTGTGTATGTGTGTGTTGTATGTATCTCTCTTGGGGTAAATATGTTTCATGAGATAACCGAGAAAGCTATGTACTATTGATATCCTGATATCTTCAGGCATGTGCATTCAAAACACCAAACAACTAACTCAAAATTTCACTCTGTGACCATAGACTTTTAGAAGTTGGAAATTTTCTGTACCTTACATTTATATTTTAATTCTGTTTCTAAAAATGTGTAAAGTAGTTAATTCTCAGGAAAGTAGTCACCCTGAAGAGTTAAATTTATAGCTGTAAAGTCAAATTATTTTTGGTTTTATCATCTGGAATGGAAACCTTTCTAGAGCCATTCTTTTCCTTCTAAAGTAGACAGATGTTAATTTACCCATTACTAACTTAGAATTATTTTGTGAAGAAGATGCTCTCTGGGCCCACTGATGTGGATATGGATATTTACCTCTACTTTAAATAACCCCCACAATGCCTTACTTTACTAGTGATTATAATTCCTTTTTATGTATTTTTATGGCTTCTCCCTCACCATCAGATTGTCAACTGTCATGAAGAGGATTCATAATAGGGGGAAGAGTTGAAGAAAATAATTTCTGAGGTCTATTCAAAGTCCATGATTCTTTCCTTTCTGCTGTCATTTGCCATCCTAGATCAGTACGGATGCTTTCAGCTGCAAGTAACAAGACCTGACTAAAAGTGACTTAAACAATAAAGACATATATCATCTCACTAATTGAAAAACATTGAAGTAATATCCAGGGTTAATAAATTCCCTAGTTCAGCAAAGTAAGTCACAGTGCCTGTTTGATTTCTCTCAGTTCTCTTGGCTTTCCCTAATGGTCCCAAGGGGGGCTCTATTAGATACATTTTCACATGAAAGAAACATCGTGTAGAGGTATAACTTGCAGTTTCCTTGTCTTGGGTCCCATTTTAAAAGAAAGGAAACTTTTCCAGATGTCCTTCATGAACAGTTCTCTTCCTCTATAATGGTCCAAAATTACTACTCTTGCCCAGGACTAAGCTGAAGAGGGGAGACCACAATAATCAGACTAGGCCAACCAAAATTAAGCTACCTGGAAAGTCCAGAACCACTGAAGTAAGGAAGAAAACACTGAAGTTTTGTTAACATGGAAGGAGAAGGAGAATGGCAATTGAATATCTACCAATACGCTTTTTGGCAATTGTAAAAGGAAGATAGAATTAACAATATTGTCCTCTGATAAGGTCATAAAAATTGAAAACATAAGCTATTCAATTTGTGCATAAATTAAGATTAGATTCATCCTGAAAGATGTCCTATTTTCTTATTAACAGTGTTTGAGTCTACATTAATTTTATAACAACTTTTTAAAATCTTACAAAATTCTTAGGCCAAAGTCCTTGCTTCAGGCCAAATCACAGATTAAAACTGAAGCTTTCAAATAATATTAAACATCAATTAATGTATATTTTATGTATAAGATATTAATTCAGGAGAAAATCATACAGTGAAAGGCTGGTAAAAAATACCAACTGAGCTTACATTGACAGAACAGAAATATCCAAACCTCAGAAGGCAAAAATAGTCTAAATTTTGTTTCTAGGGTTTGGAGACTTAGCCATATAAAAGAAAATGCAGAAATGTACAGTTGTGCATAATCAAATGTGAAGGATTTAACAGAAAATCTTAATCACAGCCTGAGCTAGGCTTTTATATCCAGATTCTATTTAATGTGAAACTTAGATAACCAGGGTCAGTCTAAAGTAAGAAATTTTTCATGCATTTTAAACAAATCTGGTAGGCAGGAATCTTTTAGAGAACATAGAAAATGTGAAATGCTATAAAACCTGTTGCTGTCGAGTCAATTACAACTCATAGCGACCCTATAGGACAGAATAGAACTGCTCCATAGGGTTTCCAAGGAGCGGCTGGTGGATTTGAACTGTCAACCTTTTGGATAGCAGTCAAACTCTTAACCACTGCACCACCAGGGCTCAGTCAATAACATAATACATCTTGAAAACAGAGACCATAACTAATATTTTTTCATATACCCCAAAACGTCTAGCGCTACTCCCTATATAACTATGTTCCTCATATAACTTGAAAAGTGTACATATTCTTGATCAGTTTTTTTCACAATATATAGCCCAACACCTTTCTAAATAAGAAAAACTGAGCAATAAAAATAAATACGGGTAAAAAACATTAATAGATAAGTCACAGAAAACAGATGCATAATGACCAATAAATATGAGAAAAACTTTAAACACTCTAGTAATCAGAGAAGTAGAAATTACAACACACTAATACTTTTTTTTTCTTTCAAATAAACTAAGTTTTGGTTTTTTTTTTTTAAATAAGTTGTGTTGCGGCTGAAAGCATAATACCAAATATTCCATTTATTTCACTATACTTCCAAGCCCCCACAGACAATTAGGCAGTTATATGATTAGCTCTGGTCAAGAGAGGTGAGTAGAAGTAGCATGTATCACTTTCATACTGAAGAAAAACCTCTGCTTGATTCTCCAGCCTCTCTTCCCCTGATGAGATAAACGCTGAAGATCAAGTTTATATCACAACATCATAAAATGATGAGAGTCTATGTGGAGTTCACTCAGTTCCCACTTCCGCCTGTTGGAAATGTAGCGTGAGTGGGAAATAATCTTTGTTGTTTTAAGACAATGAGATGTGGGAATCATTGTGAATGCAGCATGGCTTAGCCTATAGTGATTAAATCAGGTAATTTTTACAGTTAAACTGACACACTCCTCCACTGATGATAGGAATGTAAAATTGGTGTAAAACTGCAGCATTCTTACTATTGGGCATATCAACATGTATCAAAAGCATTAAATTATTGTACACGTAGAAATTCTACTGTCAGGAGTATACACTAAAGAAATTATCTTGGGTATATAGAAAAATTTAGCCATGATAAAGCTTTCCAAAAATGGCAAGCAAAAGCCCAATAACAGAGATTTCTTAAATAAACTATGGCACTCCCATATGACAGACTTTTTTATTTTTTATTGTACTTTAGATGAAGGTTTACATAACAAATAGTTTCTCATTAAACAGTCAGTACACATATTATTTTACGACATTGGTTAACAACCCCACGACACGTCAACACTCTCCATTCTCGACCTTGAGGATCTTTTTCCTTTGGTGAAAATATACTTAGCCAAAGTTGTACCATTTCAAAAATTTCTACATGTACAATTCAGTGACATCGATTACATTCTTCCAGTTGTGCTGCTATTCTCACTATCCTTTTCCAAATTATTCCATCACCATTATCTTCAACTCACTGCCCCCTAGGCTTTCCATCAAACCTTTTGAGTTGCTGTTGTCAATTTGATCTCATGTAGACAATTCTTTTTTTTTTTTTTTTTTTGGTACATTAGACGAAGGTTTGCAGAACTAATAGTGTCTCATTAAACAGTTAGTACACACATTGCCCTATGACAATAGTTAACAACCCCATGACATGTCAACACTGTCCCTTCTCAACCTTGGGTTCCCTATCACCAGCTTTCCTGTCCCCTCCTGCCTTCTAGTTCTTGTCCCTGGACTGCCGTGCCTCATTAGTCCTGTTTTGTTTTATGAGGCTGTCCAATCCCAGGCTGAAAGGTGAACTTTGGGAGGGTGGGAGGGGCTTCAACACTGAGCTAAATGGGTGTCTAGGGGCCATACTCTCAGAATTTCTCCAGTCAGTCAGGCCAGTAAATATTCTTTTTTGTGAGTTAGAATTCTGTTCTACATCATTTTCCAGCTCTGTCCAGGATCCTCTATTGTGATCCCGGTCAGAGAAGTCAGTGGTGGTACCCAGGCACCATCTAGCTGTACTGGACTCAGTCTGGTGGAAGCCGTGGTAGCTGTGGTCCATTAGTCCTTTGGACTAATCTTTTCCTTGTATCTTGTTCTCTTCATTCTCCCTTGCTCCCAAAGGGGTGAGACCAGTGGAGTATCTTAGATGGCTGCTCACAGGCTTTTAAGACCCCAAACACTACTCACCAAGGTAGAATGTAAAACATTGTCTTTATAAACTGTGTTATGCCAGCTGAGCTAGATGTTCCCTGAGACCGTGGTCCCCACAGCCCTCTGCCTAGCAGTTCAGTCCCTCAGGGAGTTTGGAAGTGTCTATAGAGCTTCCATGACCTTTCCTTGCACAAGTTGTGCTGCATTCCCCAGTAATATGTACTGCCTTACCCTTCACCAAAGTTACCACGTATCTATTTAGTTCCCCCCCCCCCACTCCTCCCATCCCTCCTAACCAACAAAGATTGTTTCTTTTTGTGTGTACACTTTTATATGAGTATACAGTACAGGTCTCATACAATATTTGTCCTTTTGTGATTGACTTATTTCACTCAGCCTAATGTCCTCCAGTTTGTTCCTCTTACTCTCCTGTGCTTAGTTCCTTTTGTTTGTGGATTTTTTTTTTTTTCACTTCTTTTGTTTTTGTAGGTTTTGTTTTTACTGAGACTTTATGTTTTTCTTCTTTATTTTGATGAGTAGGCTTGTTAACTTTCTTTGTGGTTACCTTGAAATTTATCCTTATCTTCCTAGATTTGAACCAGTCTATTCTTACTTGGCATAGCTTGACTTCCTCTCCATTAGAAAGTTCTATATCTACACTGTTTATTCCCTCTTTTATTGTTCTGATGCTGTCGTCATTTACAGATAAACTTCTCTGGTTCTCTTTTGTAATTCTTTTGGTTTTGCATAGTCGTTAAGAGTTCATCTCCTAGGTTGGTATCTGGCTAGTACAATCCTGTGTCCTATATTCAGCCTGTGGTCTGATATTGTTTGTTCTCAGATCAAAGGACTTCTTTTAATAAGTCTTGTAAATTGGTTTGGTTTTTACATAGTCCCTTAATTTCTGTTTATCTGGAAATAACCTAATTTCACCATCATATCTGAAAGAGAGTTTTGCCAGATATATTATTTTTGGCTGGCAATTTTTTTCTTTCAAGGTTTTATATATGTCATCCCATTGCCTTCTTGCCTGCATGGTTCCTGCCGAATAATCCGAGCTTAGTCTTATTGTTTCTCCTCTGTATGTGACTTTTTGTTTTTCCTGAGCTGCTGTCAGGATTCTTTATCTTTGGTTTTATTGAGTGGGATTATCATATGCCTTGGTGATTTTCTTTTGGGGTCTATCCTATATAGGGTTCGTTGAGCTTCTTGGATGGTCAGCTTTTCATCTTTCATGATACTGGGGAAGTTTTCTGTCAGCAGTTCATCAACAATCCTCTCTGTGTCTTCTGTTTTCTCCCCCATTCTCTAACTTCCATCACTAGCAAATTTTTGCTTTTGATTGTATCCAACATAATTCTCAGGGTCTCTTCATTTTTCCTCATTCTTTTTTCTGATTTTTCCTCAAACAGAGTTGTATCCAAGTGTTTGTCTTCAATTCCACTGATCCTGTCTTCCACCATTTCAAATTTCATCCTCAGCCGTTCTATGACACTGCCCATTTCTGAAATCTTGTTATTTATCTTTTGGATCACTAATTGTTGTTTTGTATAATTCCTAGTTGTGAATTTATTTTGGCATTTTGTTCCTGCATTATTTTCCTGAATTCATCCATTTTTTTGGCTGTATTTTCCATGAATTTGTCTGCCTTTTCCATAAATTTGTCTATTTTTTCCTCATTTTTGTATGCTTTTTGCTTCAACTCTTGGGTAATTCTGAGTATTAGAGATCTGAATTCCCTATCAGGTAGTTCTAGTGCCTTTTCTTCTGCTGGAAAGTCATCTGGTGTTTTATTCTGGACACCTACTGGAATCATCCTGTCCTGTTTTTGTAAATGTTTTGATAGTGTTTGCTGTCTTCGGGGCATTCAGTAGTTATTTTTCTCGTTTATCGGTTGTAGACTTGTTTGTTTTGTGGGTTTTTTTTTTTAATTTGGCTATGTCTGAGCAGGCAGGCTGTGTGTTCTTTGTTGTTTGATCATCTGTGGGCACGATACTTTTCACCTCCTTCTCCAATTGGCAGGGTCAGTCACTCAGATATGGTACAGCAGGGCAGGTCTAGCTGAAGAGGAGTAGCTGGGATGGGTTGTTTGTGGCACTTACTACAGCCACCAAGGCTGTTCGGTAATCAGTGCAGGGCAGGTTCCAGTAGGCTGTGCCTCTGCTGCTTGGTGGTGTGATGTTAAGTGCACGGTGTAGGTAGGCAGGGTAGAGGGAGGACATTGTGATGTGTGGAGCTAAGATGGGTATTGGAGAAAGGAGAGAGGAACAGGAGCCAAAAACATAGAAACAAACAAAAAAGAGTGCTGGGGAGCTTGCCGTTGGAGTGGAGAGATAAGAGACTATGAAATGGAGAGAAACAAAAAGGGGAAGAAGAAGAAAGAAAAGAAAAGAATGAATAAATAAAAATTAGAAAGAAAAAAGAACAGCAAAGCTCCCAGGGATCCCACCAGTGCAGCTACAAGGTCTGGGGAAGTTGTTCCCAGGTGTTGAAGTACAGCCTGGCTAGGAGGCTTAGAGGTATTCAGTGCCAGGTATCCAGGGGACAGGAAGAGAAGGAAGGTATAGAGAGACAAGAAACTGAGTAATGAAGAAAGACAAAAAGGGAAAAAGAGGGAAAAGAAAAGAAAACAAATTAAAAAAAAAAAGAACAGGAAAATCCCCCAAAAAAACAGGAAAAAAAAAAAACACAAAAAAAAAATGTACTCAAGGATCCCTCTGCACGTCTTCACAAGCTGAGGGGTTAAGTCCCAAGCCGCGCAGCACCGCCTGGCCAGAACAGGCACCCAACTCGAGAAAAGAAAAGGAAAACAAACAAACAATTGAAAAAAACAAACAAACAAACAAAAGCCCCAGGATCCCACCAGCATGGCAGCATGGCAGCATGGACCCATGGACTGGGAAGCAGTTCCACACTCAAACGGAGATCCACAGCCCCTCATGAAGAAGCAAAGATGGTGTACGGAGACAGGTATTTGAGCAAAAGGAGGGGGAGGTGGTGAGAGGTAAGGAAGAAATCAAAAGAAGCAGAAAAAAGCAACACCAGCAGCCAAAAAATGGTACTCAGCAAGTTGGCCAGATTGGGCAGGTGGAATCCAAGCAGCCAGTACTTCCCAGCCAAGAAACTGTGGCTGCGGGAAGCAGAGGAGGCTGAGTGGGGGTGAAGAAGGGTTGGGGGTGGGAAAGCATATATCACCAGTTACTGTTTGTTCTGTCTCCTGCGGGAAGCTCCATGAAGCTGCTTTCTCGTACCCCCTATTTGCTGGTCTCCATATGAGTCCAAGATGGCGGATCCATGCTCTATTAGCTGATGAGGGACCTCTCCACGTATGTCTCCTCACTCTCTGTTCTCTGTCAGTTTCTTATTCCATTTGGTGCTTGGCTGAGTTTTTTAACTCTTCATTTGATGTTTAGGGTTTCCGGATTGCTGTTTTCTCTGTTTGGCTTAGTTTTTCAGATCTTTGCTGTGGAGGGACAGCGTGGTGCTTCTGCCTATAGTGCCATGTTGCTGGAAGTTATCACGACAGACTATTTAAAATGATGTTGTAGAAAAAAAAATTTACTAATACAAAATGGTCATAATATACTAGGTGAAAAAGAAATAGAATAGAATATACAGTGCGGTCTCATTTTTCCCAATTTATATGTATGCTTAAAACTACATTGGAAGGGTTGTTGTTGTTAGGTACCATCGAGTCAGTTCCAACTCCTAGCAACCCCATGTACAACAGAATGAAAGAATTCCTGGTCCTGTGCAATCCTCAAAATTGCTGCCATACCTGAGCCCTTCATTGCAGCCACAGTGTCAATCCATCTTATTGAGCGTCTTCCTCTCTTTTGCTGGCCCTCTATTTTACCAAGTATAATGTCCTACTCCAGGGACTGGTCCCTCCTGATAATATGTCCAATGTACATGATATGAAGTCTCACCATCTTTGCTTCTAAGGAACATTCTGGCTCTACTTCTTCCAAGACAGATTTGTTTGTTCTTCTGGCCATCCATGGTATATTCAGTATTCTCCACCAATGCTTTAATTCAAAGGCATCCATTTTTATTCAGTCTTCCTTATTCATTATCCAGCATTTGCATGCATATGAGGCAATTGAAAACACTATGGCTTGGGTCAGGTGCACTTTAGTCCTCAGAGTGACTTCTTTGCTTTTTAACACTTAAAAGAGCTCTTCTGCAGCAGATTTGCCCAATGCAATATGTCATTTGATTTCTTGACCACTGCTTTCATGGGCGTTGATTGTGGATCCAAGTAAAATGAAATCCTTGACAACTTCAATATTTTCTCAGTTTATCATGGTGCTTATTGGTGTAGTTGTGAAGATTTTTGTTTTCTTTATGTTGAGATATAATCTACACTGAAGGCTGTAGTCTTTGATCTTCATTAGTAAGTGCTTCAAGTCTTCTTTGCTCTCAGCGAGCAAGGTGGTGTCATCTGCATATCACAGGTTGTTAATGAATCTTCCTCCAGTCTTGATGCCACATTCTTCATATAGTCCAGCTTCTCAAATTATTTGCTCAGCATACAGATGGAATAAGTATGGTGAAAGGATACAACCCTGACACACGCCTTTCCTGATTTTAAACCACGCAGCATCCTCTTATTCTGTTCAAATGACTCCCTCCTGGTCTATGTACTGGTTCCACATCAGCACAATGAGGTGTTCTGGAATTCCCATTCTTCACAATGTTATCCATAATTTGTTATGATAAACACAGTTGAATGCCCTTATATAGTCAATAAAACACAGGTAAACATCTGTCTGGTAAACATCTGCTTTCACCAAGATCCATCTGACATCAGCAATGATGTATCAAATATTAATACTAGTTACTTCCGACTGGCGGAGATTATAGGTAGTTTTTATTTCTTTATCTTATCTGCATCTTCGAAAGTTTCTACAACTAGCATAATATTTTTAAAGTTATCATGTTTGGTGGTCAACATGGTGGACTAGTTAGACGCTTCCTATATCCCTCTTACAACAAAGACCTGGAAAAACAAGTGATTTGATTCTATGTGAACATCTTGCAGCCCTGATCAAGGCAAGGTTAAGAAATCCATCTGAGTCATACCGGAGAGGAAGACTGTTTGGAAGAGGTGAGGAGCTCTAGAGCTGCTGCGGCGACACAGCAAAGACACAGCCAAGCTGGGCCACAGTGAAGCAGGAAAACAGCTGTGCTGTGCACACGCTCAAGAAGAAGTTTCCACATCGAGAGAGACCCAGCAGCAAAGATCTTGGACACTCTGAACCAGTGAAGAGCAGCTCCCAAGAGGCTAGGATAAGGACATGCACACACCCTTTCGTGGCGAGTTAAAAAAAAAAAAAAGCCCATTTGGGAAAGACCTCCCTCCCTTTTACCTCCTATCTCCAAGCTCTCCACCAGATTTGGGAAAAACCTCTCTGCCTTTTACCGCTTCCCTCCCCGCTCTGCACCGGCAGTCTACTGGGCCAGAAATAGATCCCAAAAGGTGCCCTGACCCATTCTTCTGGCCTTGGAGAGGGAACAGATAAGCTGCTGGCTCCACTAGGCAAGGAACACAGGGTCGGCACAACTCCTTTGCTGGCCATAGAAATCAGGGGTCCACAGACTCTGAGGGCCATGCACCCCTGTATAGACTTGTGGGGACCCATCTCAACAGCGTTAGCCCTCAATACCACAGTACAACAGGGCAAACATCTGAAGTTTAACTTCAACTCCTTCAGCTGTGAACAGGCAGATTTGTGATCCTTGAAACAGCCCTGCCTCTCAAGTAGACACTTTTATAAATCTGCTGCAGGGTCTTGAGGATGGGTGATAGTTCCTCAACTGTCTAGTGACCTGCTTCAGGAGTTCAAGAAAAAGTGGTGCCCTTGAATCTTTGCAGCTAACATACTGGGGCGCTCTTAGCCCGGCTGCAAAACTCAACTACCTGTTCACCCTAGAGAATAGGGACACACTTTTCTTTCAGACTCTCAGGGGCAGCGGTCGGCCCCCTGCCTGGCTCAGCACGTGATCCCCTACCACAGCCAGAGTCCAGTGCCGGCACCAATCACCCATGCCTCTCTAGGACTGGGGGTGAGAGCCTGCATCACACACTTGGAGAACAACTGCCTGCACACCCGAGCTGATCCCAAATAGGGAATTTTAACGAACTCCGGCATGCACATACTTAGTTACAGAACCAGCTACCTGGTGACAGGACATTAGAGATCAAAAGGTGTCAAATATCAAACTAGTGCACATGAGCAGCCTATTTGGGCATATCTAAACAAAACAAAATAAGAAGCTAGGTCTCACTAAGCAAACACAAAATAAAATTATAATAAATTGATGGCTCAGAGACAACAGTCAATAAATATCAAGTCACATAAAGAGGCAGTCCATGATGGCTTCAGCAAGCTCCCAAAATAAAGAATCAATAAACTCTCTGGAGGAAGAGAACTTCCTGGAATTACCAGAGACAGAATACAAAAGATTAATATACAGAACTCTTCTAGAAATAAGAAAGAAAATTTGACAGAACACAGAAACAGCCAGGCAACATACAGACACAGTAACAGAGGAACTTAAGTTATTCAAGAACATAATGCCAAATTTAATAGGCTGCAAGAATCCATAGCAATCAGAAATCCAGAAGATTAACAATAAAATTTCAAAAGTAGGCAACTCAATAGAAAGCCATAGGAGCAGAATTGAGGCAATAGAAGTTAGAATTAGTGACAATGAAGATAAAACTTTTGAAGCCAGCTTATTTGAGGAAAAATCAGATAAAAGAATTAAAAAGAATGAAGAAACTCTAAGAGTCATGTGGACGCTATCAAGAGAAATAACCTACGAGTGATTGGAGTACCAGAACAGGGGGGGATAACAGAAAATACAGAGAAAATTGTTGAAGATTTGTTGATATAAAACTTCCCTACTATCATGAAAGATAAGAAGATATCTATCCAAGATGCTCATTGAACCCCACATAAGGTACATCCCAAAAGAAAGTCACCAAGACATATTATAATCAAACTTACCAAAACCAAAGATAAAGAGAGAATTTTAAGAGTGGCTAGGGATAAAACAAAAGTGATCTACAAAGGAGAGTCAATTAGAATAAGCTCAGACTACTCAGCAGAAACAATGCAGGCTAGAAGGCAATGGGATGACATATTTAAAGCCTTGAAGGAAAATAACTGTCAGCCAAGAGTTATATATCCAGCAAAACTGTCTCTCAAATATGATGGCAAAATTAGGGCATTTCCAGATAAACAGAAGTTCAGGGTATTTGCAAAAACCAAACCAAAATTACAAGAAATACTAAAGGGAGTCCTACAGTTAGATAATCAATAACACCAGCTAACAACGCAAGACTAGAACACAGGATAGAGCAACCAGATATTGACTCAGATATGGAAATTGAAATTACATCAAAGCTAAAACATTGAAAATAGGGAAAGAGATACCAATATGTAAAAGAAAAAAAAGAGGATAATATTGAAACAAAAAACGAGGGCCTTAAAAAATGGAGACATTGATTTTCTATATGGAGAGGAAGTTAAGGTGATATAAAGTAATAAAAGACTGGTATAAACTTAGAAAATTAGGGGTAAATACTAAGGTAACCACAACGGAATCTAACAATCTTACAAGTCAAAATTAAAAAGTAGAAAAACATGAAGACCCAGCAAACAAAAAGTCTACAACAAAGAAAAAGATGAAAAAAATACATAAAGAAAAACGTCTCAGCACAGAAAATTGAGGAGAACAAAGAAACTGTGAACAACACACAAAAAGAGATATCAGGATGACAGCACTAAACTCATACCTATCAATACTTACACAGAATGTAAACAGACTTAATGCACCAATAAAGAGATGGAGAGTGGCAGATTGGATGAAAAAGCAAGATCCATCTATATGCTGTCTACAAGAGATGCACCTTAGACTTAAAGAAACAAACGGGCTAAAACTCAAAGGGTGGAAAAAAATATATCAAGCAAAAAACACTCAAAAAAGATCAGAAGTGGCAATATTGATCTCTGACAAGATAGACTTTAAATTAAAATCCACCACAGAAGATAAGGAAGGGCACTATATAATGATTAAAGGGTCAATACACCAGGAGTACATAACTATAATAAATATTTACGCACAGAACAACAGGGCTCCAAAATACATAAAACAAGCTCTAACAGCTCTGAAAAGAGAGATAGATAGCTCCACAATAGTAGTAGGAGACTTCAACACACCACTTTTGGTGAAGGACAGAACATCCAAAAAGAAGCTCAACAAAGATGCAGAAGAGCTAAACGCTAAAATCAGCCAACTTGATCTCACAGACATATACCGAACTCTGCACCCAACAGCAGCCAAATATACTTTCTTTTCCAACGCACATGGAACATTCTCCAGAATAGACCACATATTAGGCCATAAAGCAAGCCTTAACAAAATCCAAAACATCGAAATACTACAAAGCATCTTTTCTGACCATAAAGCCATAAAAGTGGAAATCAACAACACAAAAAGCAAGGAAAAAAAATCAAACACATGGAAACTGAACAACACCTTGCTCAAAAACTAATGGATTATAGAAGAAATTAAGGATGGAATAAAGAAATTCATAGAATCAAATGAGAATGAGAACACATCCTACCAGAACCTTTGGGACACAGCAAAAGCAGTGCTCAGAGGTCAGTTTATAGCAATAAATGCACACATCCAGAAACAAGAAAGGCTCATAATCAAAGCACTAACCCTACAACTGGAAGCAGTAGAAACAGAGCAGCAAAAGAAGCCTACAGATGCCAGAAGGAAGGAAATAATAAGAATTAGAGCAGAATTAAATGAAATACAAAACAGAAAAACAATTGAAAGAGTTAACAAGTCCAAAAGCTGGTTCGTTGAAAAGATCAACAAAATTGATAAACCATTGGCCAAAGTGACAAAAGAAAAACTGGAAAGGAAGCAGATAACCCATATAAGAAATGAGATGGGTGATATCACAACAGACCCAACTGAAATTAAAAGAATCACAAAAGAATACTATGAAAAATTGTACTCTGACAAATTTGAAAACCTAGAGGAAATGGAAAAATTTCTAGAAACTCACTACCTACCTAAATTAACACAAACAGAGGTAGAACAACTAAATAAACCCATAAAAAAAGAAGAGATTGAAAATGTTATTAAAAAACTGCCAACAAAAAAAAGCCCTGGCCCAGATGGCTTCACTGGAGAATTCTACCAAACTTCCAGAGAAGAGATAATACCACTTCTACCAAAGGTACTTCAGAGCAGAGAAACAGATGGAATACTCCCAAACCCATTCTATGAAGCCAGCATAACCCTGATACCAAAACCAGGTAAAGACACCACAAAAATAGAAAATTACAGACCGATATCCCTCATGAACATTGATGCAAAAATCCTCAACAAAATTTTAGCCAATAGAACTCAGCAACATATCAAAAAAATAATTCACCACGACCATGTGGGATTTATACCAGGTATGCAGGTATGGTTCAACATTAGAAAAACAATCAGTGTAATCCATCACATAAATAAAGCAAAACACAAGAACCACATGATCTTATCAGTCGATGCAGAAAAGGCATTCGAAAAAGTCCAACACCCATTCCTGATAAAAACTCTCAAAAAAATAGGAATAGAAAGGAAATTCCTCAGTATAATTAAGGGCATTTATACAAAACCAATAGCCAACATCATCCTGAATGGAGAGACCTTGGAAGCATTCCCCTTCAGAACAGGAACCAGACAAGGATGCCCTTTATCACCACTATTATTCAACATTGTGCTGGAGGTCCTAGCCAGAGAAGTTAGGCTAGAAAAAGAAATAAAGTGCATTCAAATAGGTATGGAAGAAGTCATAGTATCTCTATTCACAGATGATATGGTCTTATACATGGAAAACCCCAAGGAATCCACAAGAAAACTACTGGAATAATAGAAAATTTCAGCAAAGTTTCAGGATACAAGATAAACATACAAAAATCAATTGGATTCCTTTACACCAACAAAGAGAACCTCGAAGAGGAAATCACAAAATCAATACCATTTACAATAGCCCCCAAAAAGATAAAATACTTAAAAATAAATCTAACCAGAGATGTAAAAGATCTTTACAGAGAAAACTACAAGACACTACTGCAAGAAACTAAAAGAGACCTGTGTAAGTGGAAAAATATACCTTGCTCATGGATAGGTAGACTCAACATAGTGAAAATGTCAATTCTACCCAAAGCAATCTATAGATACAATGCAATCCCAATCCAAATTCCAGCAGTGTTTTTTAGTGAGATGGAGAAACAAATCACCAACTTCATATGGAAAGGGAAGAGGCCCCGGATAAATAAAGCACTACTCAAGAAGAAGAACGAAGTGGGAGGCCTTACACTACCTGATTTTAGGACCTATTATACTGCCACAGTAGTCAAGACAGCCTGGTACTGGTACAATAACAGATACATAGACCAATGGAACAGAGTTGAGAATCCAGATATAAGCTCATCCACCTATGAGCAGCTAATATTTGACAAAGGCCCAAAGTCCATTCATTGGGGAAAAGACAGTCTCTTCAACAAATGGTGCTGGCATAATTGGATATCTATAAGCAAAACACTGAAACAAGACCCATATCTCACACCATGTACAAAAACTAACTCAAAATGGATCAAAGACTTAAATATAAAATCAAAAACGATAAGGAAGAAAAACTAGGGACAACACTAGGAGCCCTAATACATGGCATAAACACAGTATAAACCATAAGTAACGATGCACAAGAACCAGAAGAGAGACTAGATAAATGGGAGCTCCTGAAAATCAGACACTTATGCTCATCCAAAGACTTCACCAAAAGAGTGAAAAGACAACCTAAGATTGGGAAAAAATTTTGGCTATGACAAATCCGATCAGCATTTAATCTCTAAGATCTACAAGATACTCCAAAACCTCAACAGCAAAAAGACAAATAACCCAATTAAAAAATGGGCAAAGGATATGAACATGCACTTCACCAAAGAAGATATTCCGGCAGCTAACAGATACATGAAGAAATGCTCACGATCATTAGCCATCAGAGAAACGCAGATCAAAACTACAATGAGATATCATCTCACCCCAACAAGGCTAGCATTAATCCAGAAAACACAAAATAACAAATGCTGGAAAGGTTGTGGAGAGACTGGAACACTTATACACTGTTGGTGGGAATGTATAATGGTACAACCACTTTGTAAATCGATTTGGCGCTTCCATGAAAAGCTAGAAATAGAAGTACCATACGATCCAGCTATCCCGCTCCTTGGAATATATCCTAGAGAAACAAGAGCCATCACAAGAATAGTTATGTGCACACCCATGTTCATCGCAGCACTGTTCACAATAGCCAAAGGATGGAAGCAACCTAAGTGCCCATTGATGGACGAATGGATAAACAAACTATGATATATCCACACAATGGAATATTATGCAACAATAAAGAACAATGATGAAGCTGTGAAACATATAACTTGGTGGAAGCTAGAATTTATTATGCTGAGTGAATTTAGTCAGGCACAGAGGACAAATACTGTATAAGACCACTATTATAAGAACTCAAGAAAAGGTTTAAACACAGAAGAAAACATTCTTTGATGGGTACGGGGGTGTGGAGGGAGGGTGAGGGTTATTCACTAACTAGATAGTAGATAAGAATGATCTTAGGTGAAGGGAAGGACAGAACACACTACAGGGGAAGCCAGCATAACTGGACTAAACCAAAGCTAAGAAGTTTCCTCAATACAGTCAAATACTTTGATAGACAGAGTAGCAGGGATGCAGGTTCTGGGAACCATGCTTTCAGGGGACATCTAGGTCAATTGGCATAACAAACCTTATTAAGAAACTGTTCCACATCCTACTTCGGTGAGTGGCGTCTGGGGTCTTAAAAGCTTGCAAGTGGCTATCTAAGATGCATCAATTGGTCCCAACCACTTGGAGTAAAGGAGAATGAAGAACACCAAAGACACAAGGAAAGTATTGGCCCAAGAGACAGAATGGGCCACAGAAACCAGAGACTTCACCCACCTGAGACCAGAAGAACTAGATGGTGCCCAGCTACCACCAATGAACGTCCTGACAGGGAACACAGCAGAGGGTCCCTGATGGAGCAGTAGAATGATGGGATGCAGAACTCAAATTCTAGTAAGAAGACCAGACTGAATTATCTAAGACTGGAGGTGCCCCGGAAAACATGGCCCCTGGTCTCTCCATCACCCCAGAACTAAAACAATTTCTGAGGCCAACTCTTCAGACAGGGATTGGACTGGACTGTGGGACATAAAGTGATACTCATGAAGAATGTGCCTCTTAGACAAGTAGATATAAGAAACCAAAGGGGCAGCTTCTGTCCAGAGGTTAGAGGGGAAGGCAGAGAGAGTAAGGAGCTGGTTGAATGTTCATGGAGAATCAGGGGCAGAGGGGAGCAGTGTGCTGTTGCAGAATGGGGTGAGCGGTTGGGGTCTCATAACAATGTATGTTAAAAAAGAAATTCTGTATGGGAGACTAACTTGAAATGTAAACTTCATTTCATTATATCAATAAAAAAAGAAAAACGAATAAAGTTATCGTGTTTAAAGTTGCAATGTTCTTGACAGAGCTCAGACCATGTGCTGTTATTTCATACCTATGCATAATTTGATATTTACCTCTGCTACAAGCAAATCAGCATGATCTATTTGCTCAGATGATTTCCCTGTTCCTTAGGACTTTAAAACACTGCAGCTGCCTTCACATAGGAAAATGAATTCCCACACAGGTGTCCTTACTTGAACAGCAGACATCCAATTTTGTTTCTAGCTTTTCTTTTTTGCATTCATTTTTATTTATTCAGCACTCACATATGGACAATCAAGTCTTTTTATCCTTTTCTCTTTTTCAGTAGTGTAATGGGATCTACATATTGTGAAATATTTCCTGATGCATTTTCGTATCCTGTAAATCATGTTGGCCTGTGGCTCCCTGCTCACTCATTGCCCAAGAAAGTGCTGAGATACCAGTCAGAGCAATAAAGCCATTGCTCAGCACTGACTGTCAAATTAGATTTTTTTTTTTCTTTTTTTTTTTAATCTCTAAGCAGAGAACAGTCTTGAAAGCCAGTCTTGGTTAAAAGAGAAACATTTTATAAATTGTTTAAACTCCTATAAACTCATCAAGAGCCAGGCCTCGGATTGTGAGCCATGAGTAGCAGTAGCTCAGGCTGTGATATAAAGACTGTCCTTGCCACACAAAAAGCAGAAAACCCTGCCCATTAAACCACAGTGGGCTGCAGGAAGGACCAGGGAGACAGAAACAGAGGAAAGTATCCTAATTCCAGGGAGGAGGTATATTTAGGGGGGTGCGGGATGTTTTTCTGTATACCCTATTTGGAACTCTGGGAGGAAACTAGAACACAGGATGGCCCCACACCAATGCAAGACGCTGCATGAAAGGAAAATTCATGATATGGCATCATCAAGCAGACAGAGGGCTGGAGTTAGCACTCCTTAGCCTTCCTTGGCTGCTAGGTGATATAGAAGAAACCTCAAAGTTTCTGCAAGCCCTTGGGAAGGAGCTGAGTTAATTAAGGGCCTATGGAACTCTCATGCAACCATGGTGGTGATGAGCAATATGACCCTGCCAGAGGCTGTGTCCTGGACAGCCAGTAGCTAGGTAGGGAGCAAGGCTCAGACTCAGAAAGGACTGTGTAGCTCAGTGAGAACCATGGTGGTGCCAAATCTGCAAGAGTGGGCCAGGCTCTGCCTGATGCAAGAAAACAAAACGCAATTTTGTCTGCAACACATCAGCAGACCGCAGTCCAAGGGACCAGGTAATAGAGCATGATGTACATACTTTAGTAGGGACCAAAAAGGGCACTAAAGGCTAGAAAAGGACCTGCTGACAGATTCCAGGTCCTTTCTCTTCAGCATCACAGGTCATGTTGAAGTGCCCACATACCCAGGCACCATCTTAGGGAGAAGCAAATTTTATGGGATAAAATTTCAGACTCAGAGCACTGAGTTTCCTAATAGATACTGTCTAAACTTGCAGGGATGCAGATTATTTCGATTGGAAAGTTATAGTTTGTCCTTTTTTTATCCCCATCAGCCAGCCTAGTGGGTTTCATGATAGATAGATCCATTTTAGAAAATAAAACACCTATTAAGTTCAGAAACATACCCATTCATATATGAACATTTGATTCATGACAAAGATGGCACTGCAAAGCAGTGGTAAGAGACATTTTTTTCAACGGAGCAACGTAGCTGGTAATTTTCCCCCAATTATCATTTGTGGAAAAAATGAAATTTGACCCCTACCTTACTCTATACACAAATATCAATTTCAGGTGGCAAAATAAGATGCTTTCGAGAACTCTGTTGCCCAGGACATTAGCACCAGTCACATGTGGCTATTGAGCACTTGAAATGTTACTAGTACAAATGAAAATGTGCTGTGAGGATAAAATATACACCAGATTTCAAAGAATTAGTGTGAAAAGAAAAGTAAAATACCTTGTTGATAATTTTTTATGTTGTTACATGTTAAAATGATGATAATATTTTGGACATGAAATAAAATACATTATTGAAATTAATTTCACCTATTTTATTTTTTCAAATGTGGCTATATGAAACTTTAAAGTTACATATGTGGCACCTATTATATTTCTAATGAATAGCTGTAGGCTAGATGATAATTTTGGAGGGTATCTTCTATATTTCATGTTATGGACATGTTACTTAAAAAGGACAGAAAAAGCATTGATCATAAAGGAAACTGATAAACTGGACTACATTAAAATTAAAACTTCTATTTCTAAAAAGACACTATGAGGAAGTTATAAGTAATCCAGGGAGTGGAAGAATAGTTTGGCCAACACAAAAACCAAAGGGATTGATAAGCAAAACATAAAAATATCTACTGCAAGTCAAAAAGAAAGACAACTCAATTTAAAAAATGGACAAGAGATTTTAACATGCAATTCACAGAGAAGAAATCCAAAAGTAGGTGTGGGTGGGTGGGTAGATGTGGGTGTGTTTGGGCATGAGTGGGTGTGAGTTTGTGTGTGCGGGTGTGAGTGTGGGTATGTGTGGGCATGAGTGTGGGTGGGTGTGTGTGGCACATGTGCACACTTATGCAGAGACAAAATCATTTTTCCTCTGTTTCCTCAGTTACTCGATAGTCTGGTCAGGATCAACTGTAGTTTCTTTCTTGGTGATTATCTGAAAATTATGTCAATACGGAACTTGTTATCATTTTTAGAAAAATTCCTAAGAGACTACCCAGTGAGTTAAGCAGTATAAAATTTGCATTAAAAAATACTGTCCCCATCAAATTGAATCTTCTGGTAAAGATCATGGACCAAACATATACGCTTACCACCCAATCTCCAAAATTCCCAGTGAAACAAAAGTTAAAAATGTAAATGACAATAAATCTTAAAAGCACTGATAATGGGAGAGAGAATTTTCAACTGAGGAGATATCTTAATGATTTTTCTGAAAAGTAGAAAGAAAAAGCAGCAACCCTGAAAGTTCAAGGTAAAGCTGACTGTGGAGGTGATTGCTGGTCTTTCTAAGGAGCCCTGAAGAGGCCCAGGAGCCAAATCAGGAGGTAAAGAGAGGGGCAATGGTAATTGAAACAGAAATCTGGAAGATTCATAAAGGTCTGCCTAAAAAATTTGGGCCCATGGAAGCAGCGGTCAAGAAATCAAATGACGTATTGCATTGGGCAAATCTGCTGCAAAAGACTTCTTTAAAGTGGTCAAAAGCAAAGATGTCAATTTAAGGACTAAGGTGCACCTGACCCAAACTATGGTGTTTTCAGTTGCCTCATATGCATGTGAAAGCTGGGCAATGAATAAGGAAGACTGAAGAAGAACTGATGCCTTTGAATTATGGGATTGGCAAGGAATACTGAATACACCAAGGGCTGCCAGAAGAACAAACAAATCTGTCTTGGAAAAAGTACAGCCAGGATGCTCATTAGAAGCAAGGATGGTAAAACTCAACATCTCACATACTTTGGACTTGTTATCAGGAAGGACTAGTCCCTGGAGAAGGACATCATGCTTGGTAAAGTAAAAGGTCCTCAAAAAAGAGGAAGACCCTCAACAAGACGGATTGACACAGTGGCTGCAATGATGGGCTTAAGGACAGCAACGATATTGAGGATGGTGCAGGACGGGGCAGTGTTTCATTCTGTTATATGTAGGGTCGCTATGAGTCAGAACCAACCTGATGGCACCTAACAGCAACAATAAGGAATATGGAGTCCCTGAGTGGTGCAAATGGTTAAGTGTTGGCTACTAACTGAAGATTTGGAAGTTTGAATCCACCCTAAGGCCTAGGGAGAAAAGACTCAAGATCTACTTCTCTAAAATCAACTGCTGAAAACCCTACGGAGCAGAGCTCTACCCTGACACTGAAGGGATTGTCATGAGTTGATGACTCTATAGCAACTCCTCACCCCTCACCTCCATTTCCCCCCACCCCCGCTTTCTCATCTTCTCAAACATCCCAGGCCCTCCACTGAGAGGGGCTGGGTTTACGCCCATTCATAGCCATGAAATCTACTCTAAAGAAATTGATCATTCTACCTCTGGTCCAGAGGGGCAGTGGTGGTTCAGTGGTAGAATTCTCCCCTTCTGTCCTGGAGACCCAGGTTCAATTCCCAGGCAATGGACATCATGCTCAGCCACCACCCACCTGACAAAGATGGACTAGGAAGAAAGATCTGGTGATCTACTCCAGAAAATCAGCCAAGGAAAACCCTATGGATCACAACAGTCCGATCTGAAACTGAGACCAGCATTTCGTTCAGTTGTGCATGGGATTGCCATGGTTCAGGGCCAACTAGATGCTGATGTAGCTAATGACCACCACTTCTAGCTTATCAGAATAAATCCCTTATCTTTTTGGAAATGGTTCCTATGGGTTCCTTTCAGGCTACTCCTCTGTGCCTAATACTAAAGGTGCATAATAAGCTCTCCAGACTTAACCAAGGGCAGAGGAAAGGCATGCCAGCTACTAATCAACTTATACCTTCTCCATGAACATGAATAGACAATCAAGAATTTCAAAATACTTTATACAAATCAAAACTACAATGAGATACCATCTCACCCCAACAAGGCTAGCATTAATCCAAAAAACACAAAATAATAAATGTTGGAGAGGTTGTGGAGAGACTGGAACACTTATACACTGTTGGTAGGAATGTAAAATGGTACAATCACTTTGGAAATTGATTTGGCACTTTCTTAAAAAGCTAGTAATAAAAGTACTATACCATCCAGCAATCTCACTCTTTTGAATATCCCCTAGAGAAATAAAAGCCATCACACGAATAGACATATGCACACGCATGTTCATTGCAGCACTGTTAATGATAGCAAAAAAGTGGAAACAAACTAGGTGCCCATCAATGGATGGATAAACAAATTATGGTATATTCACACAATGGAATACTACGCAATTATAAAGAACAACGATGAATTCATGAAATATAACATAGAGGAATCTGGAAGACATGTTGAGTGAATTTAGTCAGTTGCAAAAGGACAAATATAAGACCACTATTATAAGAACTCAAGAAAAAGTTTAAACACAGAAGAAAACATTCTTTGATGGTTACAAGGGTGGGGACGGAGGCAGAGGGGTGTTCACTAGCTAGATAGTAGACAAGAATTATCTTAGGTGAAGGGAAGGACAACACACACTACAGGGGAAGTCAGCACAACTGGACTAAACCAAAGCTAACAAGTTTCTTGAATACAACCAAACACTTTGAGGGACAGAGTAGCGGGGGGGTGGGGTCTGGGTACCACGGTTTCAGGGGACATCTAGGTCAATTGGCATAAAAAGTTTATTAAGAAAATGTTCTGCATCCCACTTTGGTGAGTGGTATCTGGGATCTTAAAATCTAGCAAGCAGCCATCTAAGATGCATCAATTGGTCTCAACCATCTGAAGTAAAGGAGAATGAAGAACACCAAAGACACAAGGAGAGTATTAGCCCAAGAGACAGAAAGGGTCACATAAACCAGAGACTTCATCAGCCTGAGACCAGAAGAACTAGATGGTGGCTGGCTACCACCAATGACTACCTTG
This sequence comes from Dugong dugon, assembly GCA_030035585.1. NCBI lineage: Eukaryota > Metazoa > Chordata > Mammalia > Sirenia > Dugongidae > Dugong > Dugong dugon. The sequence continues at coordinate 51,365,182 of CM057472.1, forward strand.
ACAGGGAACACAACAGAGAGTCCCTGACAGAGCAGGGGAAAAGTGGGGTGCAGAACTCAAATTCTAGTAAAAAGACCAGGCTTGATTGTTTGATTGAGACTGGACGGACCCCAGAAAACATGGTCCTGGACTCTCTGTTGGCCCAGAACTAAAACCATTCCCGAGGCCAGCTCTTCAGACTGGACTATGGGACATAAAATGATACTCATGAAGAGTGTGCTTCTTAGTTCAAGTAGATACATGAGACTAAATGGGCAGCTCCTGTCCAGAGTCAAGATGAAAAGGCAGAGAGGGTCAGGAGCTGGTTGAGTGGACACGGGAAATCCGGGTGGAAATGAGGAGTGTGCTGTCACAGTATAGGGAGAGCAATTAGGGTCACATAACAATGTATGTATACATTTTTGTATGAGAGACTAATTTGAATTGTAAACTTTCACTTAAAGCACAACAATAAAATTAAAAATTTTAAAAAAAGAATTTACAAATATTTCAGGGAAAGACACACAAATGTGAAACTAAAGGTCAGAACAACTGATCCAAAGAAACTGATAATCCAGAAAATAGAGAACAACTTTATTTTTAATCCTAATTAGTCTCAGGATATAAAACATACTGTATCCATAACATAAGAAAAGGATTCTATGCAAATGGAGCAACTAGAGAATTTTTTTTAATTGCCTTGGAACGTTAAAATGCATTTGCTGAAATAAAAAAAAAACAAGAGCTAGAAGGAAAAGTTGAAGAAAAGGAATGGGAAATATGTGAGAAAAGGTGAGAGACAGTGCTTCTCAAATATTAATGTACATATAAATCACCTGGGGATCATATTAAAATGTAAATTCTAATTCCATGTGTGTGAGATTTGGCATTTCTAACAGGCTCCCAAGTGATGACAACGCTGCTGGTCCATGAACTACATTTTAAGTAGCAAGGATTTCAAAAGACATGTGCTTGTGAAATTCCAAAGCAGAAAAAAAAAAAAAATCAGAAAGTCATAAGAGCAGAGTCCACCAGTATCAGTGTGAAATCATCATTTGAAAGAGTTAAAAAGTAACTCAAAGTTGTCCCATCTCCTGATCAGGGTTAATTAAGTGCTCTTACAATGATCTCCCTCTAGGCTTCTCTCTAGCTCTACCAAGGCTACTGTGTTTCTCTTCAGCTTGTTTACTTGTCAGACAATTTCAGAGAATCATGATTATCTCCGTGTTTTGTCTTGCTTAGAAAGACAAATTTTACTAATAAAATTAAGAGTAGTTCATGTTAACCTGTACCAAATTACCTCTCATTTATTGTACAATCTAAACCAGGGCATTCTCAGTTTCTAACCTAAACATTTTTACTGTGGCTCTTACATTAAAAGACAGACAATTACAATATTCTGACACCTTTTATCCTTTCCTTGCTTCCCAAAGTGATATAATCAGAGACAAATTTTTTAAATCTTCTGAACAGGAGCCAGATTGCCCTATTCATGAACCTACGTAGTTTGAATTACTAGACTTTGGACTTCACCTTGTGCATTATTAACTGATGAAAGAACTTTGGGAGATTAAGGAAGCATTACATGTTTTACCAAATGATACTTAAATATTCAGGTGGTTGGTGAGTCAAGAGGCTTGCTAACCTTGTTTTCCAAATTTCAATTTATCTTTTTCTAAAATGTCTTTCTTACATACTGATCGTTTCAGGAATTTGAATTTATCTTTTGTTTAAAAGTTTTTTTATCACATATTAACTGTTAAAAGAAATCTTTCTAAAGAGCTTCAATCTGAAACTCTTGACCATTTGCTTTGTCTTCTAAAGTAGAAGAAATGTAGCACTTTGATACTTATCTTTGAGATAAACAATGAGTGTTTACAAAACCATTCGGGAAAGAATGGAGAATTTATGCCAAAATAAAACTCCAAATATTTCTAAACTTAAAAAAAAAAAAGTGCCTTCTGCTTGGAATAAAATACAAATTCTGATCCTCAGAAACATTCTTGACAACACAGGAAGTAGAGTATAAAAATAATATTTAGCAGAAGAACACTAATATTTAGAAATAGAGATAATTACAGCAGTTTCTACGTTATAATCAACAGCAAAATTAAAGGAAATTCGGAACTCTTTCAATGAAATAAACCACTTGATGATAAAGAAATGGCCTAGCATACACAAAATTTTACAGATAAATCTGTAAACATATGCATAAGTTTATAGATATAAACTTCTAGAATTTTTATTTTAGTAGAAACAGTGCAAAGTTCAAACACCTCTATGATCCTATCAATTTCATTCATCTTCGCTATTCATTTATTCATCATGGTGTTACAATAATGCCTTTCTGTTGACTGTCGCATGGTTCTTTGTTCTGATCACTCAGCTATAGCAAGTGATAAATCTTCTTTGCCAATTATAAAACAAAAGGGAAGCACAGTGACCTGAAAGAACATGAAAGATTCAGTAGGATTGTGGATATATTTTGCATCAGCTGAGAAATGGATAATGCTCTGCTGATTTAATCTCACCTATTAGAATGTTGTGCTTTTATGAATGTGATATCAGCTTTCTGCTGTAGTTATAATTGGACATTTTAACAGACATCATCAGTGCCCTGCCCATATCCCCTTAACCTTCTTACTTAAGCACACATTAATCCTATTTCCAACTGCCAGCACCTGAGGGTGTTTTCTAAATATTACTTTCTCTGAAGTCTGCTTAGCCCACACATGCAGCAGGCCAGAGTGTTGGGGAATTAATGACTGTCCCACTCCAGAAACTCTCAATCAATGACTGAAGGGAGTTGTTGTATAAATACCCTAGCTCCCTTTCTCCTCCAATGAGATTGCTCTGAGGTAGATGCCTACATTGTTACCCAGAGTTTCCTCAATGGGATTAAGCTCAATTAACTACAGCAATAACTGCTTGACAATGTACAGTTTATGGAACGCCTTCTCCTCCCTGTCTCAGTTTCCCAATTCCTTGCCAGCATTTCCTTCATCTCTCAAATAAATCACTTGCACATGAATCCTTGTTTTGGCTTCTGATTCTGGTAGAACCCAGCCAAGAAAATGGGTATCACAGTGGTCCCAGGAAGCAAATCGTTAGGTGGGATTCTAGAATTACATCACTTGCCTGCCCAAGGGCAACAATAACCCCATGGTTAGGTTAGGTTTAAGTAGGGTGGTGATATGAACTGGAAGGGATACAGGTGGAAGGGTAGACCAGGTTTTTTTGAGGAAAAAGCCTGAGAAAGTGTATAAAATGGTGATTCATCCAATCCTAAAGCCAATCTGAGAAACGGTACACTAAGGAAAAGGAATAACCAGATCTTGAAGGCCTGTTGTATATAAGGTCTGAGCCAACACTGATTTAAAAAAAAAAAAAAAAAAAGCTGATTCCAACTCATGGCAATCCCATGTGTGTAAAGTAGAAGTGCACGCCATAGGGTTTTCAAGGTTGTGACCTTTTAGAAGCAGATCACCAGCCCTTTCTTCCAAGAAGCCTCTGGATGGGTTCAAATTACCAACGTTTCAGTTAGTAGTCAAGTGTTTAACCATCTGCACCACAGAGAGACTCCCACACTGATAATAGGGGACCCAAAATACCATCATGTCCCTACCCTATTAGAGAAGGAATATATGGATGCCAGGAATTAAAGAAGTCCTGGCTCAAGTCCATCTCACAGTGGGTTCACCTTATGGTCATTTCTCTAATCTGGAATGCATATTCAGGATTAATATACCTAATGGTTGGCAGAACCGTCACAGTGGTTCCATGATCTGTGGACAAGAGCTATAATGGCCATAAAGAGCAGTGGAAACCTTGAAACTGCTCCACTCACACCTCCCTTTGCCCCATCCTGGTCACGATAATAAATCAGAAGTAATGTCAAATCCCAGGTAGAATGGCAGGGATCAGTGCCACCCCCGAAGATGTAAAGGACGCACGGATGGTGGTGTCCATCATATTCCTACGTAGTTCACCAGTCAGGCCCCTGAAAAACCCAGATGATGGTGGACTAACACAAGCCTAACTAGATGGCAGCCCCAATTGCAGCTGCTGTGCTGGATGTGGTATCTTCACTGGCACAGATCAGCAGAGCCTCTGGCACTTGGTATGCAACTATTCATCTGGCAATCACATTCTTTCCAATCACCACCAAAGCTCTGAGAAGCGTCGGGTTCAGTGACAGGAAGCACAAGAAAGGCTAGAGGTACTAAAAATAAACTTTATCTCTTTTATAATTTATCCTACCGTCAGCACAAACTAACATGAGAACAACAGATCTAAAAGATACATTAGACATGAGGATCAAAAGCAATTCACTTACACTTGGCATAGATAGCAGTACACATTCATGGTCTTGATCCAGGGCTATGTTACATCTCCTACCCTCTGTCACAGTAGAATCTGAAGAGATTTGACCTGCTGAATTTATATCAAATGATCCAATATATCATGTTATTCTGATCTGGTGAACAGGAAGTGACACATATTCTGGATCCCCTAGCAAGATCTATTTACCCAGACAAATTCCAGGGTCTGCCACATTAGTGAAATGTGTAGGGGCCTAGTGGTCAAGGGCATGCCAGGACATCCATTCCAAAGTAAAGGATAAGTTATTGCACCTTGCCTTCTGTCATGGATTGAATTGTGTCCCCCAATAAATGTGTTTATCAGTTTGGCTAGGCCATGATTCCGTGTTGTGTGGCTGTCCTCCATCTTGTGATTGTAATTTTACATTAAAGAGGGTCAGGGCAGGATTATAACACCACCCTAACCCAGGTCACATCCCTGATCCAGTGTAATGGGAGTTTCCCTGGGGTGTGGCCTGCACCACCTTTTATCTCTTGTAAGAGATAAAAGGAAAGGGAAGCAAGTGGAGAGTGGGGGATCTCATACCACCAAGAAAGAAGTACCAGGAGCAGAGCACATCCTTTGGACCCAGGGTTCCTGCGCAGAGAAGCTCCTAGTCTGGGGGAAGACTGATGATGACGAGGATCTTCTTCCAGAGCCGACAGAGAGAGAAAGCCTTCCCCTGGAGCCGATGCCCTGAATTTGGACTTCTAGCTTACTAGACTGTGAGAAAACAAATTTCTCTTTGTGAAAGCCTCCACTTGTGGTATTTCTGTTGGAGCAGCACTGGATGACTAAGACACCTTCCTATCACTAAGACAGAGGCAGAATACTTAATACTATACATCTCTTCAGATTTTAGAAACTACATACCACATTTGGCAAAATTGTTCTGAACCATTTATTGGGTGACTAAGGAGGCTGCCAGTTTTGAGTGGGACCCAGAGCAACAGATGGCTTTGCAGCAGGTTCAAATTATGATACAAACAGTCCTGCCATTTTGGCCATACGATGCAGTAGATCCAAAGGTGCCAGAGGTGCCCACAATCCATGAGGATGCCATGTGGATTCTCTGGCCAACCCAACAGAAGAAACACAGTGCAGACTCCTTTGGTTCTAGAGCCAGGCTATCCTGTCTGCAACTGGCAACAACTTTCTATTTGAAAAGCAGCTCTCAGCATGATCCTGAGCCCTGATAAAGACTCAGTGCTTGACTAGGATACATCAAACTACTATGCAACTGGACACACTCATCTTGAGCAGGGTATTGTCAGCCACCAAGTGATAAAGTTGAAAGGACACAGCAGCAACTCATCATATGATGGAAAGGCTACTTTCAGGATCAGGTCTGATCACATCCAAAAGACACAGGTTAAGTTACACAAACAGGTAGTCCAGACCTTATGTTACCTAACTCTGTTGCACTGATTCCAAACTCTCAACTCACACCTATGGCCTGTGGGGCTCCCCATGATGAACTGATGGAGGAGGGAAAAACCTGAGCCTGATTCACAAATGAGTCAGCTTGATTTATTGGTTTGTGCTTAAAATGTTGCTGCAGTACATTGAGTACAGTCCTACACAAGAATGACACAGAAAGGCAGTGGTGAGGAAAAGTCCTTCCAGTGGGGAGAGCTTTGAGTTCTCAAGTTGGTGTTTTCATTTTGATGAAACCCTTGAGAAGCTTCGGGGTAGTGACAGGAAGCACTAGAAAGGCTTAGAGGTACTGAAACTTAATCTCTTTTATAATTTCTTCTACAGTCAGCACAAACTGCCTAACATGAGAACCACTGATCTAATAGACACATTGACAACATGAGATCTGAATATAGATATTCCTTAGGGGCCACAACATCCTATCATTCAGTCAGGAAATATTTATCAAGGACTTAGGTATCTACACATAACATTGAGTACACAACTGCGTTCTGAAAACAATCTCTGCCCAGAAAGAGCTCCCAAGTTAAACTTTCCATTATCCAGAAATATCTACGAATGAGTCATTCTGTAAAAGCTAGTTTTCTGGATTCCACTTTAAGCACTAGAACTTTCAAAACTATAAGGTGTGGGTAGATACATGCACACACACACTCACAGACACACGCTCACACACAGCAAATCTGTTCTAGCTTCTGACATCATTTCTGAATTTCTTCTCACACTGTTGGAGTACATGACATAAAATTCTTGACCCTGTCATGGCTGTTATCACTACTTTTGCTTCTGATCTCTCCCTCCTTTTTCTCACCTCACCTCTTTTTTCTTTTTTTTTTTTCTTCCTTCTGCCACCTGTCACTTTTCCTGTGACTCTCATATTTCACACAGGAAAGCCTGCTTTCTAATAAGATCAACATCCAGTAGAGCCCTCCTTGCCTATGGTTAGACAGAGAATGGATGACTCATTACTGTGTCAAGGTTGTCCTTGCTTATTGAGCAAGTGGACTTGGAATATTTTTCCAAACAAAGACACTTCCATTTTTTATTTTCCTTACTTCTGGGCTTAATGCCATTCATATGCTTGAGGGTATCAGATAACCAACGTTTATTGTAAATAAATGTAATAATCCTAACTTTGTTTATCATCACTGATGAATTTGCAAGTCGATGCCTTTATTAAGAATAGATATAAGAAATGGCCCTCTGATGAACATGTTTTGCTTCTGCGGAATCATTTTTCTATGCACTATTGCTATTCATATTGCTAATAAGACACTTTGATTTGCTCATTTATTTAATAAGCATTTACCTAGTTTCTCTTATTTTTGAAGTTCCTTGCTAGGCACTGGGAATATAAAAATAAGGAAGATATAGTCCCTCTTCCTAAACAACCCACAGTCTAGTGGCAGAAACAAGCAAGTACACAAATAATTTTTATATGATTTGATAAATATTGTAGAAGAAGCAAACACAAAATACAGTGGGAACTCAGGAAAGGCAGATCTAACTCTGCTTGTCAGATCTGGAATGTTCTCACAGGAAGTGTAATATCTGAGCTACATCTTGAAGGGTATGTAGAAGTTTGCCCGACTGAAAAGCTATGTATGAGGGAGTAATCAAACTGCATGTGGCAAGCACAACATAACAATATATTGAGAGAACAAGTTGCATATAAATGATGAACAAAATAAGGTTTAGGAGAAATGCAAGGGTGCAATCCAGAATGACCTTGTGTACCATGCTAGAGATTAGCCTTTAATCTTAAATGCTAAATGGAGTTTCATTGAAGGACTTTAGGCGTAAGAGTAGCATAATCAGATTTGTACTTACAAAATCACTCTGACCATGATACAGAGGAAAGACTGGAGAAAGGTAAGGTAGGAAACCAGGTGCCAGTTAAATGTCTGTTACAGTCTAGGTGAGAAATAATAAAAGACTAACCCCAGCAGTGGAGACAGAATAGAGAGACACTTAAGAGATTAAATAAATATCATCTAGTGATTTATTTGCATGTGGTGGGGAAGGATGAAGGGAATGGGGTAAGTAACAGACAGGGAGGAACCAGGGATGATACCCAGGTTTCTAGCCTAAGAATCTGGATGATGGTTGTAGTTTCACCGAGTTAAAATATCTAGGGTCAGAAAAAGGTTTGAAGGTTAAGATGAAGAGTGTTTTAGGAAATGTTGAATTTAATAGCCTGTGGGATACCCTAGTGGAGATAAACAGGAGGTTACAATGTATGGGTCAGGATCTTAGAAGAAAGGTCAGGGCTAGATAAGGTATATAGACAGTAGATAGATGATGATGACAGTGATATGGATAGAGAGAGAGACAGATAGACAGACAGACAGATAGCTGCCATTGAGTCAACTCCGACTCATGGTGACCTTATGTGCAACAGAACGAAATGTTGCCCAGTCCTGGGTCATCTTCACAATCGCCGACATGTTTAAGTCCATCATTGTAACTATTGTGCCAATCCATCTCACCAAGGGTCTCTTCCACCCTCGCTGGCCCTCTACTTCACTAAACATGATGTCCTTCTCCAGTGATTATCCCTCCTGATAACATGTCCAAAGCAAGGAGTAGGACAATGTTCTGTTGTGATCCATGAAGTTTTCACTGGCTAATTTTTAGAAGTAGATCACCAAGCCTTTTTCCTATTCTGTCTTAGTCTGGAAGCTCTGCTGAAACCTGTTCACCATTGGTGACCTTGCTGGTATTTGAAATAACAGTGGCATAGCTTCCTGCATCACTCTACCACTAAACTACAATAGGTAGTAGTTTGAGTAAAATTTTCCTCAAATTATCACTTGAAATGGAAACCACACACCAAGTATCACACTTAGAAATTAATATGCAGAAATTCTGCCCAAATGGAGACTAATATTAAGAACCATTCATAGTCCCGAAGGTAGTCAGCTCTGTCTTCTAATAAGATGACATAATAAAATCCCTCCAGATGAAAACTGTGCTATCTTCCTCAGTCTTGCAGTTTATCTTCAAATTTTCTCTCTTCTCTCAGGTTTTGTTTATGTATTACACTTATTACACATTTGCTAATTAATGTAGCCCAAACATCAACGACCTTAATCTGTCTAGCCCTGACATTATTCCTGAGATCCTGGGTAACAGAGACCTTGCCCAGGATCTAGGGTACTTCTTTTCAATCTAATGTGTGGTGTTTTCCTTCAGATATTTTTTAGTTGCCTACTAAAAATGAAATAATTATGCCCTGCATTGAAAGAATGACATTCACCTCCTATAGTCATTCCAACTTTTTAAATATTTGCTTCAAATTACTAATGTTGATTCAAAAAAAAAGTCAGTACAATGGCCTCCTATGGTCAGTTTCCAACTTCATAAGATATTACCATCATCTCGCTCAAATCTCATAGTTCAGAGAATGGATGCCTTTAAAAGCAAAAATAACAAGATAGTTTACTAAAAGCCAAAACTCCTTGCTGAATTCTATTTCAATACAGTTAGATTTTGCAGCACAATGAGGTTCTAATCACATCCTGATTGGTACAGGCTTATGCAAAGAGTTTATGTGAGAATTAATGGACATTAAGAACGTCACTCCATGCATATTGATGTGTTATTATGCCTGAAAATATTCCAGCCATCCACAGCTAGAAACATGCTAAAATAATAAAGCTATAGTTGCAAATGCTGTTTTAATTATGGATTTCTTTTCTATGTTTAGATAGTACTGATCTTCACTTACTTGCATTATAGGTACATTATTTTAATGTAAAATTTTCTTTCCTTAAAGTTTCTACATGCAGAAAATGAAGAAAATATATCACCAAATATATAATAGTTTTTACATTCAGGCAATCCCTAAGAGACCTTTATGTTTTCATCTCAAAGAGAAAAAGAGAATATAGTCACAATTAAATTCATGTGCCTAATTAAATTAGATAAGTAGGGTTTAATATGTATTCTCTTGATGCAAAAATTATTATTAATATAGGAAGAATAAAAGGTATATTTAGATGCCAGCCAAAAGAACTACACTGTCCTACTTTTCTTCTGTTAGCTTCCAAATTATCTCTAAATTATCAAAGAAGGAAACTGGCAGCCACATAGCCAGTCACACAATATATACTTTATTCTTATCTAGTTTTATCCCTTCAATGTACATTAATACTAAGCCCATTTATAAAAGAAAAAAGAAGCTTACATAAAGGTTCTGTGGTGGTTTTAAAATATGTTTACAAATTTTTTGCAATGGTGGAGTCTAATCTTCGCTCTGAATGTAGGCTGGACTTAGTTACTTGACTCTAACAAATAGAAGTCAGTTTGTGACTTCTATGATAAGGTTATACAAAGCACTGAGACTTCCTCCTTCCTCTCTATCTCAGATGGCTCATTTTGGGGGACACTGCCATGTCATAAGAACTCTCAAGTAGCCTTATTTGGAAAAGTTCATGTGGCAAGGAACTGAGGCTCCCTGACAGCAGCTAGCCTGGAAGTAGTTCCTCCCGCTCCAGTCCAGCCTTCAGATAACTACAGCTCTAGTCAACATCTTGAATACTACTTCATAAGAAGCCTCATAAGAAATGCACAGCTAAGCCACTCCCAATTTCCTTACTCTCAGAATCTGAGAGAAAATAAATATTTTTTGTTTTAAGCTGCTAGGTTTTGGGGTAATTTGTAATGCAGCAATAAATAACTAATCTAGGTCTTAGTCAGTACGTGGTAAAAAAGAGATTAGAAACCAGGATTTTCTGATTCCTAAAGAATTGATGCCTCTGAATTATGGGGTTGGCAAAGAATATTGAATATACCATGGACTGCCAGAAGAACAAACAAATCTGTCTTAGAAGTAGTACAGCCAGAATGCTCCTTAGAAGCAAGGATGGTGAGACTTTGTGTCTCACATACTTTAGACATGTTATCAAGATGTCCCTGGAGAAGGACTTCTTGCTTGGTAAAGAAGACGGTCAGCAAAAAAAGAGGAAGACCCTCAACGAGGTGGATTGACACGGTAGCTGCAACATAACAACAATTCTGATGAAGGCACGGGACCGGGCAGTGTTTCGTTCTGTTCTACATAGGGTCGCTATGAGTCTGCCTTTGGCAAAAGAAATATAAAATTAAGTCTCCAGTCTTCATTATACTGAAGCATATACTCTTTCCACTACCCACACCATCCATACTGCTTCTCCAGTATTTATTTAAAAGCCTACTCATTTATTGCGAGACTTCACATATCTCAGTTAATTCTCGTAACAACTCTGAAAGATGGGTTTTATAACAATATTCAAAAATAAAAATATGATTTTAATATTATAAGGCTGTATTACATTTGGTAAAGTGGAAGGTCAACAAAAATGAGGAAAATCCTCCGTGAGATGGACTGACATGGTGGCTGCAACAATGGGCTCAAACATACCAACGACTGTGAGAGGGCTCAGGACAGGGCAGTGTTTTGCTCTGTTATACATAAGGTTGCCACGAGTTGGAGCCGACTTGATGGCACCTAATGGCAGCCATCCCAAAGGACTCTCCAATCTGTCCACATATTTCCATCTCTATTATGACCATCCTAATCTAAGCCACCATTTTATCTGACCTGGACAACTGCAGTGGCCTAAGTAGTTATCTGCTTCCATGGATTTCCTCCCCAATCTATTCTTTATATAGCAGGAAACAGGAACTTTTTAAAACATAAATTAAACTATGTTACTCTTCTACTTATAATTCTTCCATTGCTTTGTGTGATTTCTTTTTCTGGCTATACTTAACATATCTAAACTGGAGTAAATGGTACAAATCATATGGTCACTAAATCGATGGCATTCTACTGCAACTACAATGCAGTATATACTACGTAATGTATCTTCCTTCATTTTTTCCCATTTCCCCACACTGGTGTTCTTTCTCTCCCATAAACCCATGAATCCTCAACCTCAGGACCTTTGCAATTTACAAACTAAGGTGGAAGATGAGCTCAAGGGAGAAAAAGCTCAAGGGTAAAAAAATTATATGATAGCTGAAGAGTACAAGCACTAAGGAATAAAGACTGCAATTTTTAGGACATGTAAAAATATAAAGTGATTTGAACACTTGAATAAAATATTTGCACACTAATTATAAAGATATAAAACATCTATATCTGCAAATTACTTAAACAAATCTGACTTTATTTAGACCCCAATTTCTTAGATTACATTAACCATGAGGAACTAGGTCAATTCATCTCTCTGCTCTGCCTTCGTTCTTTTATTACAGTGTCTCAGATGATCTTTCCCGTTGAAATGGCTACAGACCTTGTGTAGACAATTGTCTATTGCACCTCACTCAGTGCTCAGACATTGCTTTTGATACAACTATGACCCGCTTCTCTTGGCAACTACTTCTTATGTGCTCATTTAGACTCCCATGTGCTCTTTTGTCTTTGTCTCTTCTTATTTCTGCTTTTCTTTCTACTTTTAAAAATCTATTTCTCAGTCCTATGCGTCGTGAACTCCTAATACCCCCCACTAGATCCTGGCACTCTCTTTATTCTCTCTACAACTCCTCCTTCTCTACTTTTGCTTAACATGGAAGGAGAATCTGTTTCTCTCAGAAATTCTGTTTTCCTGACAATGACACCAAAAAGACAATTTCCCCAGGGAATAAATCCTATCTAAAATTCCTGAGATTAGTGATGAAGGACTGCCTTCATTTTAAAACTACAGATATAATAAAGAAAGGAGAAAAAAAAATAACCATGATGGATTTGATGTTAGGTAAAACAGCAGGTGTTAGGTTTTTATAACTCATAAAGCAAAAAAAAAGTCAAATATGATCAAAATCATACTTGAAATTCTATTAGAAGACCCACATTGGAGACTAATTACCATCTCTCAATAAATGTCTTACATTTTGCCGTCCAGTGTGGACTAAATTACTTTTTTGGTTTAACACCAGATGAAGGAGTTAGCTTGTGTTAAGGGTCCAAATTGTTTTAATAAATATTTATCATTGAATATTGTAATCACAACCTCATAGTAAGATGCTCACTGAACACTTGGGAGAACACTGAAAAAGCAGATTAACACCTCCTTCTTACACTTACTTTGGATTATAGACTCACTAACTAGAATGGTGAAATCACTACTACTATTTCAATTTCACTCTCTGCTCTCCCTTTCCCTGCACCATTCCTGTTAAATTCACCTAAATTAAATCCATGATGTGACTCCAAAGTATACATGGAAGGCTACTACCTGTCCCAGCTGTTTGATGGCTGCCTTGAGATGAATAGAAACACTGCCTCTTGCTTTTAGTCATAAATATCCCCTATGTGTGATTTGGAAACCCTGATGGCATAGTGGTTAAGAGCTACAGTTGCTAACCAAAAGGTCGGCAGTTTGAATGCACCAGGTGCTCCTTGGAAACTCCATAGGGCAGTTTTACTCTGTCCTATAGGGTCACTATGAGTCAGAATTGACTTGATGGCAATGGGTTTTTTTTGTTTGTTTTTTTTTAATGTATGACTTACTCTAGGTTGTAAGGGGTGACCAATAAGACTGGAAACCAGAGCTTCAAACCGGTTAGTTCAGATTCAAACCCCTGCTGAGAATTTGCATTTCTAACAAGTTCCCTGCTGAGAATTTGCATTTCCACCCCAGATATACTGAATCAGAATCTACATTTTAACAAGATCCCCAGGTGATTCTTGTGTATAACTTCCTTGGAACTTGTTAGAAATGCAAAGCCCTGTTGGAAACACAGGCATATACAGAATAGTTTCTTGAGATCAATTTACCATACACATTAAAATAATATTATCTGTACTTTCAAACTTTATGGCCACTCTATACACAAGGTAACTTAATTATAGTCTTTACTCTTTGAGAGTCCCTGACCAAAAACAAGTAACTGCTTCAGAAAAAAGCATAAAAGTGTAAGACACTTTAACCAAAATATCAAATGTATAAAAATTTTAAAGTAAAATATATATTTCTGCAAAAATGCTCACTTTTTTTCTGGGTAGCCAGGAAATATTTGCGTGGTACAGAGTTTTGTCTTATTTTCTCTCCTTAAAAATTACACTTGCCCAGTCACCCAAGGGAGCCCTAGTGGCATAGTGATTAAGAGATTGGCTGCTAACCAAAAGGTCAGCAAAAGTTCAAATCCACCAGCCACTCCTTGGAAACCCTACAGTGCAGTTCTACTCTGTCCTATAGTGTCGCTATGAGTCGGAACTGACTCAAAGGCACCTAACAACAACAGCCACCCAAGAAATTTAAAATACATATTTACATCACTTATCCATTACTTATAAGAGTTTAAGGTACAAAACTTTTCTTTACAACCCCAAGGCTATGTATGAAATAAAAGTTTAATAAACTTCCTAAACGGTAGTTTTTGCAACCTTCAACTTCTCCTTGAAAGAAAGGCAATTAGGTGTTAATTGGATAGCTGGAAAGAAAACCTGCTGATTTCCTGGCAAACTGGATGTGTCGGGTTAGAGAAAGAATGATTATTCTCATTGATTTAGATTGGACACCTGGTAAGCCCTTTAGAGGACCCCGTACCAGTCTCAGAAAAAGCAACATGGGCTCAAAATGAACAACCAGACATACAGAATCATGATCGTTCCATTTTCTGCCAATAGTTTTATAAAACTACAGAAATAGAAAATTAAAGGTTTTATTGAAGGACAGATGGGCTTGCATGCTGGGAAGTCATATAGCTGGCCCACACAAAATGGATGAACAATCCCTGATTTTCCTAACACTGCACTTGAAGACACAGCATATTTCCTGCCTGAGCAATGAGGCCAAGGGAATAGAAAAGACTGCTATCTAATATTTTTCCAGATAGTTAAATGTAAGCATTTAGAGAATTTCTATTTACACTTGGCTGTGCTAGCATGCCTCTTACCAGGATTCATTAACCCATCCAGCATTAGGTGCCTGGGGAGGTTTATGGGGTGAAGGTACAGGGCTGTGTCCACAGGTTCTCCCTCTCTGCTGTTAATCCTTTCTAACTACGGCAGCCGCTGACTTAAATTATTGCTCCTCTGAGGCTATTTACATTTAACATAGAGTCAAAAAAAAGGTTCCCAAACCCTGGCCTTGGAAACATTAAAAAGACAGATTCTTTGGATCTCACTGTCTACAGTTATGATTTAGCAGGTCTGGCTGGGGACAGGGATAGGTGCCTGAAAACTTTATTTTAACTGGTATTCCCAATTTACACACTCACATTTGGGAGCCACTATTTAGAAGATCAAAAAGCCTTAGAATCCAAAATAATAATCTCCAATAGTGAAGTTCAATACATCCTCAACGGGAATAAAAATTTTGGAAGGGAAATCACACATTAGCAGCTGCCTTTTGAACTTTGTATAAAATCTAGCCAGGCTGAGCTTGTTTTTAAATTTCCATCTTGTGGGCATCTGAATACGGAGTGTGGACTAAATGACTTTTCCAACCCCACTTGAAGGATTATTTGTGGTAGTCTGCTGGTAAATGTTATCAGCCAGCTGTCCTGGAAAAGATGTATAGATTTATACAGCATATATGTATATATACACACACATATATATGGAGCCCTGGTGGCACAGTGGTTAAGAGCTAGGCTGCTAACCAAAAGGTCAGCAGTTTGAATCCACCAGCTGCTCCTCGGAAGCCCTATGGGGCAGTTCTACTCTTCTACTCTGTCCTATAGTGTCGCTATGAGTCAGAATCTACTCCATGGCAACAGGTTTGGTTTATTTCTACACACACACACACACACACACACACACACACACCTATCTATGTTTGTGTGTGCATTTATAATAAATTTTGCTGATATAAAAGATATGTAACACAACTTATAAATAATAATAAAATATATAATATTTTATTGTAAATTCCATGGGCCTATAACTTCAGTGTAATTTCAGTGAAAAATCCACTGTCAGCTTTTATAATTCTGTCGCCACCAATCATGTCACAAAACCAGACTATGAATATACACTTGATTACTATCTGATTCAGCAAAGAAGTCACTCACATCATTAACAAGTATGTGTAGCTGTGACATGAACGTTGGCTGATATTTTTGTTTACATTAAGAAGACTAAAGTGAAAGAAGGAAAGCATATGCCAGAACATCACTTATTCATCAGTGATGTAACTCTGGTAAATTGGATAATAGTCTGCAAATACCAGGAAAAAATTTCCTCAAGTTTATATGCTATTCACAATGTAGTAGCTGGAGATACGACACTTTTAAGTTTAATCAGCATTTATTAACATTTTCTCCATCACTTTTAAAATTTAGATAATTGACAAGATATTAAACCAAGAGCTGATTTGCAGCATTTGCTGATTTCTGTGGTGTAAAGACTTTCACCTGGCCAGTTTCAAGCTGCCAACATGACATCACATCATCAAGCTGCCAACATGACATCACTGAACTGGGAAGACGTTCGCAGTTTTACCTTTCACCAAACAACACATAAAATCTCAAGAGCAGAGATAATAGTTAAAAGTGATAAAATAATTAGTAACTAATGAGTTGGAGTATTTCGTACCTTTTTAAATGTAATTTATTTAATTGTAAGTTTATATAATTTGTTAATAACAGTTATGTGTAACAACTGGCTCACAAAATTCCTGAAAATTTAACAATTGGCTTTCTCAAGCCATTTAGAGCCACTGTTTATGTGTGCTTGCAATATACAGATGAAAAGAGACAAGGCTATATAGTCAACCCGTGCTGTGGGGGGGCGGAGGGGGCGGGAGGAAAGAGAGACTATGTGAAAGAAAAAAAATGTAGAAAAACCCCCACACCTATTCGTAACCCTCTGTCTCATATATTCCTATTTCTTAATCACAGAGATGGCAGCTCACCAGTAGGCCTCTCAAAAGAAGGATGGAAATCAAGCAACTGATGGTAGACCATGGACTCTGACCTTGCCACCTTTTCTAAAAACAATGGGCCAGTAGTTTTCACCCCATGCCCATAAGGACCACCCATGATTTTTTTTTTTTAATGCAGACATCACAGCCACCTGAAATGGAATCTCCAAAGATGATTCTACATTCCAAGTATTTTGAAATTTTAACCTAGAATGTTCAAATCTGATGCATATATTTGGCATTTCTTTTTAGGATATTCTTTTTATGATCGGATCAAATAATAACAAAAGGAAGCATTTCATTTATAAAATATCTCAGAATCTTTTTAACACTATAGTCATAAATTCCCCATGAATGAAAGGGTGATGTCCACATTATTCTGTTGCCTCGCTACATTATCAAAATTGGGAGACAAAGAATCAACAGACTTTGATCTGACTGGTAATATGATGATAGTGACAGAAAGAATATTTTTTTCAGGACATATTTTCAAAATTCTGCACATGGAATTACATTACAAGTGTAGAAATTCCATTACTTTAAATGGGATTTACATGGTCACTTCCAAACGACTTTGAAAGTTTAACCTAGAATGTTCAACTTCTGATGGTGTCTATTTGACTTAAGCTTACATTGGATAACTTGCTTTCATAAATTACTATTTCAACACTCAAATATTTAGAAGTTAAGAAATAATGACCTAATATTTTAAAGTTTTTAATGAACTTTAACACAAGATAATTAGCAAGCTAAGTAAAAAAATCATTTTAATAGCAAAACATAAAATTAGATCCCCCCTCCAAGGAAAACGTTTATGTAATCAAAGCACTGTTGTAGAAAAGACATTTAAAAGGATTTTGATCTGAACTTGAAGTTAGAATTCTTACTAATCATCTGATGTTGTAATGCTTAGCACTATGACAAAAGCATCACATCAGACAATTTGCAATTGCTAAATTGCTAACCTTGAATATTTTCACATTTTAATCATTTTTCAAGATGGTGGTCTCATTAGGAGGTCAATATTCTCTTGATGTGATTTAAGTAGTCTTGCCAGAGCCCTTCCCTGAGTCTCCATTTTCTTCATTTACATATCACTGCTCTTCCCACCCCTACGTCTCACAGTGATGGTGCCAAAATTGGTGACAGTGCTTCCAAGAGCATGAATCATTTTGGATGATAAATCACTTAGACAAAGTTAGTAGCATAACTGCAAAGCAATCAGTGGGCCAGTTTAGGGTTCCATTATCCATTTGCCCCTTAATTAACACGCAGTTTTACAGACAATGATTAATTCCACCACTAGGGCATCAGCAGAAAACTGTGGGCACAAACCATAAAATGTCACAATCTGTCCACAGTGCTAACTTTCCCATTATCATTTCATATTTGTTCATTTCTTTCCATCTGTTTATTGCTTACAAACCCTTCTAGTCGATACATTAGTCAGATACCACCTAATGTTCTTTGGCACTTATTACAGTTCCCATTAAACTAAAATTCTAAAATAGCATTTAATATATTGAATTTTTACCTTTGCCAGTGTGAAATGGTAAACGCTTCCTTATTCATTCATTGCATCAAATACTTGATTTCCCCCTATGCTAAATCATTACCCTTGTCTGGATGTATTTCAAGATTGAAGCTTCCATTTTAATAAATTTACATGACAACCAACAATAAACAGATGCCCATCTTTATGGTTCACGACCCAACTAAATCCAGCATTCAAAGCTGATACAACACTACCTCTGGATTTGGAAACAAAAAACATATTTAGGAGATTAGATTTAGACAGAGACAGCAAGAAATCTTCCTTTTACACATTTTTCCTTTTCTGGAGCACACATAATAAATTTATAGCTCTGCAGGTTAACAGAAAACATGGATGTTATTATACATACTGCTTTGTTCTCTCTGGCTTTTTTCCAAATATCTAAAGACCAGGGTTTCCCAGAACTTTCTATAACAGAGCTTTGCTGCCACCAACTGAACACATTTACCCAGTACAACTGCTTTTTATTTAATTTTTTTTTTTTTTAAGAAATTAGTGTTGGAAAGGAAGATGAAGGGAAGATCACATATTCTCTTGGTTCAAGTCCCAAACCCTAGACAGAACTCCATTTCTAATCAGTCATACTAGCAGGGCATGGAAAGAAAGCTGAGGATTCATGTCTTAACATTAATAATGACAGTCTTCTCTCCACAGCACTAAACCAATTCATATAAAACTCCTCCTTTATTTGTAAGTAAAGGGCACTTGTTTTATTCGTACAAACAAGCATAAATCAAAGACTTTCTGCCAGGAATGCCTTGTCATAAAATGGTAATACTGACCTGGTCAGTGAGCTGGGCTACGGACAGGCTTTGAATTGATAGCGGCTACCTGGTCAGAAAAACTAACTTTCCTAATCTCATTCTCACTGGTAGATTCCTGCAAGAAATACAGAGAGGTTTCCACAAGTGGCTTTAATTCTTCTCCAGGCCAAATCCATTTCCATCTCTTAAAGGGATAGGAGATCACTTAGTCCATTTAGCAACACATCAAAATCACTTGGTAAAATACAGACTCCAAGACCCCTCCCCAGAACTACCAGTTAGAACCTTCCAGAAGGGGATATGAAAAACAGAATATTTTTTAGTCCACAGAGTTGAGAATCACCAATTTAGTAATCCTATTCCCTTATTTTCTTGCATGGAAGAGGAGGCTCAAAAAAATAAAAGCAATCCACGAAAATATTAGCAGGACCCTCAAGGAAAACCCTGAGAAGGTTTAGAACCTTAGGTTTGGAGAGTGCAGTGCCTGAGGTCACAGAGGAGGCTCAATCCATGTGGAAACTCCTCCCAGCATGCTGACTTTTCCCATACTGCTTTGTTTTCTTGAACAATTCAGCATCAGCAAGATGAGAATACTCTCTTGGTCAAGAAAACAGTCCTGGAAAGACAATAAGGAAAATAACTGCACTTCATTTTTCATTTTATACCTGCCCCTTTTAGCCTGCAATTTTTGCATTGGATCTTATGAGAGCTGCAAGTATCTTTATTGTGAGTCAAATTCAGCCTGGTTTGTTAAATCCCATGACTTTAAGATTTTCCCCGACATAGTCCACATATGGAATGTTTGAAATAAAAATACTATTTGAAGTTTTTCATCTATTTGGTTTAGTATTTGTAGTATATACAAAAGGAAACAATTTAAAATACGGTATGACGATTATTTTTTCCTGCAATATTGTAATTGTTTACCTTTCCCCTCTGGAAGGTTCATTTTAGGTTTCTTCTTGTGTCTCATAAAAAAGATCCCTCTACCACCACTACCCAAGAAAGAGAGTTAATGTTTCATTTCTCTTATTTCTTGGACCCCCAATTCTACCAGTCCTGTCCCCATGCAGCTCAAGCCTCAGCTTCCCAGAAGTAAACTTGCTCCAGATCTAACCCTGGATCATCCGCCTTTCTGCTTACTGGTGAACTTAGCCTTCTCTCCTTGGAATTCATCTTGAAATTAAATGGGTACTGATACCTACCTGTCTGAGACGGTGCTCGCCTTGACAGTGGTAAGTTGGTTTCACACAACAGAGCTTCCTATTTTTGGACATTCAATTTACACTGACTTATCAGGAAGAAGAGACAAGTAGAAGGGTGACTGGTGACAGGAAATGGCTTGACTCCATTACTAAGAGTGACAAATCCATACAAGGCAAGACTCCCCACCAAAAATCTGTTAGGATAAATTAATGGAGCACTTTCTGAAGTCAACTAATCCAAAGGAATGATGGAGTCACCTCAAAGACAAGTTGCTCTCAGTTACAAATTCTTAGTATTTGGAGGGGCATAGGGCACAAGAAACACTGTTTCGGTGTCATGTGGAAAAGTGTAAAGCTAAAAGCAAGAGAAAGTTTTCTTCCTGCTTCTGAACAGAATACAGAATGTATTCTGGAACTGTGAGGACAGTGAAGAACATAACATGTTTTTAGCCTATGAAGGACTTTAGAATATCAGTAGGGGACAGAGAAACCCAACATATGTTTACCTAAATGCCAGGGGACAGATCAAAAGAGAGAAGCCAGATCAGAAAAAGGAAGGGAAAAAAAAAAAAAAATGGAGCCCATGCTATAAAAGGAAACCTTGGAGGCATAGTGGTTAAGAGCTACGGCTACTAACCACAAGGTCTGCAGTTCGAATCCACCAGGTGCTCCTTGGAAACCCTATGGGGCAGTTCTACTCTGCCCTATAGGGTCTCTATGAGTTGGAATCGACTCGACGGCAACAGTTTTTGGGTTTTTTTTTTTTATGCTATAATAAGGACTGGCTGTGAGGTACACTTAAAATACTTATAGAAGATTTTCATAATTAACATTGGGCTATTTTATGGGGGAAGAGGGTAGGGATGAAGGTGCTGAAATAGCAGACAGAAACAAGAAGCAGTAAAATAATTATTGAGCATCTATTGGGTTTCAGACACTAGTGAGAGAAATGAGTGGGTTCCACTCCCAAGGTATTTCACTTCCCAACCTCACACCTATTCAGCATTGCATCGCCTGGAACTAAAAACAACATGCCTTCTCCTCAGTCTGATATCACAAACTAAAAGTTCCTATGAGAAGTAGTTAGTTGGAAAAGAAAGAGACAATATCTTAGCTAATTATTATCATGAAGAATCAGCAATATTAAACTTATATCTATTATATTTGTCTGATACTGTCCTCTAATTAAGTAAGCAAGACCAAAATAACTCCATCAAATAAGCCCACTCTTGCAAGAGTATATTTTGCAGCAAACTCATTGTGTCAGTCACAATAATATAGTTTTATAAAAAAAAAAATTCAACAAGAATTTTGTCTAAATTTTTGAAGATATAAAACTCCTTTTTTTTAATTGAAAAAAAAAAGTGATTCTTCTCAGTAGTGCCCTAGAGTTGACACTTACAATCTTTATAAGATTAGGAAATTCATTCCAAAAAAAACCCACAGAGAAACAAATACTTAGTTGTGTTCATCTGGACAGTAAATGACTATAACATCTGCACCGACGTCTCAGAATCTCCTGAGTTCCATGAAGATGTACTTGGCCAAGAGACCCTGGTGTAGCCTATGGAGTCTCTGGTCATTAGCTTTCCTGCCCTATTTATCATAGCTGACTGTTGTTGGTATTATAGGGCAAAGTCTGCCAGCCCGACTGCTGTACCATTATACCAGGGCACTTCTTTGAAGATATAAAAATTCTCATGCGTGTTTGTTTTGAAAAGGAAGTTTACTGGATATTTATTGGAAGTACATCTTCTGGACCTCCTTTATATATCCTTATAACCCACCCCTTGTGGTAAAGTGCAAAAGCCCCCAATAGGAGAAAAATATAAGTACCAAAATTTTCAAATTAAAATAACAGCTTTGTTATCTAAAATATTTAAATTGCCAATTCAACCATCAAAGTTTTGACAAGTCTGAGGAAACATCTAACATGATTTGACTACAATCTAACACTGCCACTCAGAACTGGTAATATAAGAATACGGTTGTGCAGCGATGACGGATAAGAAACCCAGACTCTAGGCACTCCCATTTCAGTAATCAATGACTCACTGTGCCATAAAAGCTACAGTAAATTACAAGGGGCATACACCAAGTGCCTAAGAAATATGACTGAAGAGGTCTCTGTCATACTCCCAGTATTGTAGTCCTATTGTTATAAGGTATATCCTGTGGCCCCAACTACCACATAGGCAGGGATGTACCCCAGTGTAAGACTAGTATGCTCAGACATTTAGCTGAATCATTTAGATCCTTATAATCATAAGATCTCCCAGCTCATAGTTGCTAAATGATGAGCTTGCCTTTTATGTACACAGTGCAGACAATTACCTCAGTTGTGAGATTTAAGGTATTCCAAGAAATCCTTTGCACCCAAAATTGTCTCCCAAACCTAAACAAAAAATGTAATACCTGAAATTCTGCATCTGGGCACATGTCCTGTGGTCCATTTTTAAGCAAAAAATTAAAACAAATTAGTTGCCAAGGAGTCGATTCCGACTCATAGCGACTCCATAGGACAGAGTAGAAATGCCCCAAATACATTCCCAGAAGTTTACCTTTTTTTTTATTATCCCATATTAAAAGGATAAAAATTTCTCAGAACTGAAATCTTCGTTCAGATTTAAGGCACAATGGCCTGAAAGAGAAGAAAGAGTTACAAAAGAAGGAAGGAGCAAATAAATGATAACTGCTGTTTATTGTGTGCCTTGAAGTTGATTCCGACTCATAGCAGCCCTGTAGGAGAGAGAAGAACTGCCCCATAAGATTTCCTAGGCTAAAATTTTTACAGGAGATGGCCAGGTCTTTTCTCCTTGGAGCTGCTGGGTGGGTTCGAACTACCAACCTTTTGGTTAGCAGTTTAGCGCTTCACTATTGCGCCACCAAAAAAAAAAAAACCATTACCGTCCAGTCGATTCCAACTCATAGTAACCCTATAGGACAGAGTAGAGCTGTCCCACAGGGTTTCAAGGAACAGCTGGTAGATTCAAACTGCCAACTTTTTGGTTAGCAGCCACGGCTCCTTAAATGATACCTAAAGCACTGAAAAGAATTTGCCTGCTTCCCAACTTGGTTAGTTGCTGAGCGCACAGAGATATTCTGGCAGACCAGTATGCTCCTTTGATCACAATGGTGGCAGAAAAAGGGAAATGGCACAGATGAAATGGAATTACGGGGAAATTTTGCCATAGAAGATACTATTTCACAAGAAGTTTCTACAGAGGGAAAGCAGAGAACTGTAGCAGAAATGGGTGAAAGCCACATTAGATCTCTGAACTTCAGTTTCCTTACATATGTTGTTGTGTGCTGTTAAGTCAATTCCTACTCATAGCTACTATAGGACAGAGTAGAGCTGCCCCATAGGATTTCCTAGACTGAAATCTTTATAGACGCAGTCTTGCTACATCTTTCTCCCTCAGGGCAATGGGTTTGAACCACCAACCTTTCAGTTAGCAACCAAGTGCTTAACCACTACACCACCAGGTCTCCTTTCCTTACATACACAATATTGGAAATATACCAGATAATGCCTATTTTGGAGCCCTGGTGGCACAGTGGTTAAGAGATATGGCTGCTAACCCAAAGTTCAGCAGTTCGAATCCATGAGCCGCTCTTTGGAAAACCGATGGGGCAGTTCTACTCTGTCCTGTAGGGTTGCTATGAGTCGGAATCGACTCAACAGCAATGTTTTTTTGGGTTTTTTTTTTTTTTTTTTTGAGGGGGGTGGTTTATTGCCTTTTGTGGTTCTACCAAAAAAAAAAAAACCCTTGCCATTGAGCCGATTCCAAAGATCAAACCAGAAAATGTAAGTGAAAACATTTAGAATACCATAAGTATTATACAAAGGTAACATATATCACACATATCAAATTATTTTTACAATTAACAACAAATAAGGAACTTTTTCTGAATTCCTGCTTGGTCATCAATCTCAAAACGTGAGTCCCTGATGATTCTTTATGGCCAAAAGACTGCCTTAAATAAATCCACAGGGTCTCCTCTGCCATCCTTGCTCTTTTTCTTTCTTCTTTTTGTCCTCTTGGGTGGTGTGAAGAAGGACGAGAAGAAAGAGTGCCGCCCGTTTCAGATCTTTCAGCCTCTCTGGGGCTACACTATAAGGATTCCTCTGGGGTTTGTTTTGTTTTGTTTTTTGAGGGAAGAGTTCTGTCTGTTCTATAAACATATCTTTAACTGAATTTGCAGAAACTCTGAGTGCCAAAAGTCTGAGTAAAGGAAATGAATTCAAAAACAAAGAATTTACAGAAAAAGAATTGTCGCTATGGAAGAAGCTGCATTTGTAAAATAACCTTCATGGTCAGAACAACAGTTAGCTGTTCACTTAGCACAATGATCACTGCACTGAATAACACTAGGGAAGACAGACTGAATAACAGTACTAACAATATGCAGAGACACTGAAGAACTTATTTTGGAAAGCAGCTGGTATAATAAAGAAAAAGAAAAAGGCAGACCTTTAGAGAATGGGTAAAGCAGACAAAAAACCTTTTGAATCCACACTACTTCCTCCAGGAACATTGGCAATTAAATCAGGTGGTCAAAAGAATCACTAAATTTGTTCTGTGGTACAAGTTCTGGAAGTGGTTATTAATCATGGCTTCTAAACTTTTTTTTTCAAATGTAGATCAATTGGAAATAAAAATAACTCTTCTATTCTTTCTGACTAATAATGGACATAGATCCAGATAATCACCACGTCTTTAGTCAATAATTATACAGGGATAAAAAATAGTGTTCCAAGTTTAGAGTACAGTGTAAATTTGAAAGCAATATAAAATAAAGCATTGAGAAGAAAAAAGACAATGCAAACTATACCAGGAAAAATAATAATTTATTCAACTAAAAATTAATCAACCAACATTTGTTGAACATTTACCATATCCAAAGGCTACTTTTTGTTATTTTGAATGCATTATTTTGGTTATTCCTCTCATGAACGCTATATGTAAGAGAGAAGCTATTAGCTCTACCGCGGAAATAAATTGAGGCTAAGAGACATTTTTCCATGGTTAAACAGCTAGAAAGTTAGACAGTTGGAATTCAAACTGATTCTCAGTCCAAAGTTCTTTCAATATAATAACTTGCTTTTAATGTAATATATTTCTTATTCTATTTACTATATGAACAGTAAGTTCAGCAATTACAGCATAGGGTGCCCAAAGCCACAGAAGCTAGAAAGTATTTGTAACAAATGTTAAATGATCTTTTCAACAATTATAAGGAAAATTAAATAACAGAGTTATTTTAGGGATAGATGAAGAAAAGACTAAATGTGAAGGTCAATCAATACCTTTAATGAGCACTTCTCATGACAAGAAGAAAGATAATAACCAAGATCCATCAATGCCCCAATTAAATGGAAAAACTTAAAATAGATTACACATGAGTATGAAGTAATACAAGCGTTGAAGTGCTCTAGACTATCATTAAGAAGTGTAAACATATAACTGAAAAAAGATAAATATGTTTTCACTATAGAATATAAACCAGTAATCTCTACTTAAACATTTCTTATTTTCTTAAATTTCAACCATTTTCTTTTCATGCGTAAAAACGATTTGGACAATTTAAGGACAACTTGGCAGTACTCAAAAGAAGCTAGAAAGCTAGAGCAGAAAAGAGGTGCTATGCCCTTTTTTGTTCTAATCCTCACAGTGTCTTAATTTTGTATCTTTTTTTTTTTTTTCCACCGTACTCCAGTTCTTCACCTTGGTAAAAGGCTAAGGAAGTCATTAAAAAAAAGAAAGAACATTTTCCATGTTAAGGCAAGTGCTATTGTTGTACACCATCTAGTTGATTCTGACTCATAGTGACCCTATAGTAAGTGTTAGGAGACTTAAAATTAATCAATAGGAAGTTGATAAACAGGCTCAAATTATGAGACAGGAAAATGCCTTTTTTTTCTTAATTTCAAAGTGACAATCATCTTTCCTCAGAGATTAATCATATAATGTTCATCCATGAAAATTAAGCAGAGAAATCAAACAATAATCTGGAAAAGATAAAGCAAAAACCAAGACCTCTCGATTTCAATATTCAGATGATTTGTGCATAAAGTATTCTTAGATGAGACCTTATATAATCCACACAATTGCCTCTTTTCAGTTAGAGTCTTAACTCTAGCTCACGCATATTAAAAAAAAAAAAATTGGAAAGTAAAAATCAGCCAATTGTCTCTTCTGCTTTGAGAACAAAAATGAAGTACTGACACATGCTACAAGAGATGAAACTCAACAACATTGTGCTAAGTGAAAGAAGACAGACACAAAAGACCATATACTGTGTGATTCCATTTCTAGAAAATGTTCAGAAAAGGCAAATCTAGAGAGACAGAAAGTAGATTAGTGGTTTGCTAGGGCTAGAGGGGAAACCCTGGTGGTGTAGTGGTTAAGAGCTATGGCTGCTAACCAAAAGGTCGGCAGTTCAAATCCACCAGCGACTCCCTGGAAACTGTATGGGGCAGTTCTACTCTGTCTTATAGGGTCACTATAGGGTTGCTATGGGGTCACTATATGTCAGAATTGACTTGAGGGCAACAGGTTTAGGAATAGAGGTGGAAATGGGAAGTGACTGCAAATGGGCATGAGGTTGCTTTTTGGGGTAATGTAAATGTTCTAAAATTAGATTGCTCTGTAAATTTACTAAAAATTATTCAATTGTACACTTAAAACAAATGAATTTTATTGTACGTAAATTATACCAAATGCCAATTAAATTCGAAAGCGTCAGTTTTCCCTTTGTTAGATAAATCAAAAACAGTCCTACAGTGAGAATTCACTCCTATCACTTCTTACTTGTATGGAAGATCCAGTATTTATATTTCAGTTTCCTCTGAAATTCTCCCTGCTTGAGTCAAGATAAAAATTTCAGCTGAAACCAGGAACCTTTGAAATCACCAACTCTTATTCTCATGTATACCATTAATAAAAGCCTAGAAAAGGGTCAAATTTAGGATGGGTCAAATTCTGGTCTAGGAGAACGCTTAGTATTATGCATGTCTGACTTAGCACATGAAAAATTTGTTTTAAGATAACTCAATTGTTTTCTCCTAAAGTACTTCCCCTTGAGTGGAAAAGCTGACTGCAAGTTCTGTGATTGTGATTAGGGTGCGTCTACTGGCAAGTTCACTTTAGGATGAGCAAATGGGGATCAGGCAGGCCAACTGGACAATGCTCTCTATGCTTACATTAAAAACAAACAAACCGAATTCATTGCTGTTGAGTCGATTCCAACTCATAGCGACCTTTAAGAGTCGATAAAGTTCATTTTCTGTAGAAAGTAAGTTTGTGCTTCTAGCCTGGAGATAAATGCTGTGGTTGCTAGTCTGGGAGGTGGGGGTGGGTGGATAATGCGCTCTAGCACAGGGACTCTGGGGAAGCAGGGAAGGAGGGAGAAGGGGAAAGGAGTGGGCAATAAATAAAAGCTCTGGACAAGTGGTTCTCCATACATTCCCTTAAATAGCTGCCTTGGGAAGTGCTCTAACAGTAAAATCCCGCTCTTTTAAGTGCTAACTTGGAGCCCACCCAGGTCTCCTGGGAAGAGAAAGACAACCACCTTAGTTGTAGCCTTTTCCTGTACATGTTCTGGGCAGCTACTTTCTCCTTTGTGTTTTATCCATTCCACCTAGTTTCCATCCACCAGAAATTAATAAGGTCTGTAGTCCACTGTCCCACATCCCCATTCCATTCTCATGTCCACACTTCATTCTTCACATTTATTTTTCAATTGATCCCCTTCATATATGTATAACATCATTTCAGCAGAATCTGAGTAATTAAGAAAGGTAAATAAACACGTTTTCTACCCATCATATTAAGGCAGAAAAATACACAAATATTTTACATTAAAAGTTTGGGGAGTTCTGTTTTCTCTTTTGGTATAAGAACTGAAGAAATTATCATATGCCCCTAGAAATTTTCAAAATGGAATCAGTTTAAGTAGCGATTTCTTCAGGATATTATTAATTTATATTCTTGTTACTTGTTTTGTTCCAAAACTCCTATCAACAATGCATTTAATACAAGATAAAATAAAATTTAAAAGAGGAGAAGGTAAGAAAACTGGGATGAGGGAGGGGTCAATGAAGCAGGTAAAATAAGAATAGAAAAGACAAGAAGCAGCCAGAAATGAGTTTAATGTACCACATGCACTCTGTAAGGTGGAACTCAAATTGGACTCAAATTTTTCTAGTAACCAACACAAAGGGAAAAAAAATTTGTGTTCCATGGATCACTATTTCCAAAAGAAAAAAATCTCTTCCATATATCACTATTTCTAAAAGTATTGAGAGAAGACATATATTTCTGATAGATTTTTATTGCAGGTAATACCAAAATATCTTCAAAAATAAATATAGCGATAATTTTCATAGAGGAAAAACACTGAGGATTGGAATAACAGTGAAACAGTGAAGCACGTTCTTTGGAAGAGTCAAAGGGATGCCTTATTAGACATCAGATGGCAGTTCTAAAGGAACTTTAATACATTTGATGGCAACTAACAACAACAACAGCCTATCACCTTCTTCTTGTGTCTCAATATAGAGAATTGTATTTCACTGGAATCTTTGGATAGAAGTATCTTAGAGGCCCTCTGGTTCGACTTTCTATTTGTTATATCTTTTCTAAGTGGTTTACCACCTTCTAATTGACACCTCCAGTGATAGGAAATTCACTATTGTCCAATGCAATCCATTCTACTTTCTGACAATTCTGATTATTAGATATTTCTTCCTTATATTCAATTTATATATATTCCCTATATTTTAAATCCCACCCATTGGTCCTATATCTGGTATCTGGTGATACATAAAAGAAGCCTTACAATTTGCCATGTGATAGAGAGCATACTGAATATTTGTAGACAGCTAGCATGGTACCTCACCTCTTCATGATAAATACTCTCAGTACTTCTGTTTATAAAAAACTCTGAGGAAATTCACTACTTGCTGATATTCATTTTCTCTGCGTCCACTAATACAATGGAAGAATATTGAGATTAAGAGAAGAAAAAACGGCATTGGTAAACATGAGAAGAAGAGCCAATATACATTTATAAAACACCTTTTAAATATCAGATTCCTGAAAACCTGGATTATCGGGGCTTCATCTGTAAGAAGATCTTTTTAGTGAATAAAACATAGCATGACCAAATACCCTCATTTGTATAAGTAAAAGTTATATTTGAATTATTTTAAAAGTGAATTATTAAAAGGTCTTTTTTTTCTATATTTTCTGAAAAAGTTAGTAGAAGTAATTTAGTGCTAAACGTTTTAAAAAGAAAAGGGCAAAGCAGTTATTTAAAGTCTTTTCTAAATCTGAGAGGGTGAGGAGTAGTTAAGCCATTGTTGAACTCTCTTTTTTTTTAAGTACATCTATTCCCATATAGAAAGAGTATTCTTTGAATTCAGAATGAACTTCTTTCATATAAAAGGAAAAATGTTAATTTGACAGCTACTTTAGATCTTGTTTACAAAACGAAAATGTGTTTGAGCTATATTTAACAACCCCAACACAACAAATCCAAGAAACTAAACTTACTTCCATTTTTTTTCAGTTGCATTTCCTAATAACATATCATGTGGAAGGAAAACCAAAAAGTTGAATCAAGAGAATAACCTGTCAAAATATTCCAAAATGTACCCAAGTGGCCTCATTCATCCTCCAATCTCTGGTTTTTCATGCTAGGCAAATCAGCCAGCCTGACTGTCAGGTGGGCTATCAATCACCACCCTTAAGGCTCTGAGAACGTAATCCAGGGATCACAGGATTAAAGGCCAACCTTTGTCCCACGTTCTCTCCCTCCCTTTACCTTGTATCTTGGTGAATCACCGAGGCTTATAATACCCTTATTTAATTCGCTATGGAATATGAAATAAGAACATTATAAAAGAATCCAAAAGAGGAATCAATTTGAACGCTACCATGGAGAAAATTGGATACTATTTAAAGCGTCAAGGAGCAGAGCTGAATCTAAGTGCCTATGATCCTTGGTATTTACAAAAGCAACCAGGGATCCATGGCTTTCTTTTTTAATATAAAACTCTTTTTCTTAATATTAATAATCAACTACATACTAATAAACAGAAGCAATTAGTGAAAAATAAATTATCTCATTCTTTGATGAATGAGTAGGTATTAGTGGCAGTCTAATTTGGAATCACCCTCTTTCACCATTTCCCAGAATTAAAGGTAGTGTTACATTCATACATTTCACAAAAAACATGCCTTGATTCTTCCAATGAAAAGATTAAGCTAGCCAGAAGTATTTATTCTCAAATGAAACTTGATGTGTCACCAACACAGTTTGTAAAAAGTACAGTGCAGTTTAGATTATCCATCTTATTTAAATAATAATTTTCCTTTTGACAAGTCCCAATAGTATTTATCTTATTGAAACCTAATCTGTCCCCTAGTTAATGTCTGAGGATATGTAAACACTTAATTTGGGCATAGCTCTTGAAGTTAGAAGTCCAAAAAAGGTGTCATCAAGGTTGGCTCTGACACCAACCATCCCTCCCACAGCATTCTCTATTTCTCTGCTGAGTTCAATAATTCATTGCAATGGTCACACAGAACTCACAGACCATACTCACAGTTATGGGGCTTATTAGGGAAATAACAGGGTATGATCCAGGTTCAGGAATGCTCAGGATACAGTTCTTCCAATCAGGACAGCCTCTTCTCAGCCGTGCCCGCAGGCAGGCCTCTCTCTGGCCCCTCAGCATCTGCCCTGCTCAGGCTAAGTGTTATAAAGCTCTTTTAGCTCTGCCAATAAGTGCCCCCAAGGTACCTCACTCCACCAGTAAGCCTTAGCCTGAAGGCGCTCAGCTCTAGCTCTGTGGGTCCACAAAAACCTAGATCCATCAAGTGCCCGGAGGCACCCTACTCCACCAGCAAGCCTTCTGCCCGAAAGCACTCAGCTCTCTCCCTCAGTGGGCTGAGCTGTCTCCTGCTGGTCTGGTTCTGCTGCTGCCACTTTTCTTCCGCTGCTTCTTGCCGTCTTTGGTGTTACAGCTCTCTCTGCCTTGGCCTCCTGGTTCCAGGAGCTTCTCAGCACAAGGATAGCTGGTCCAAAAGACATATTTCACTCCTGGCTCTTCTTTCTTGGTGTTGGTGAGAGCCTCCCTTTCTACCTCTGGGATGGCTCATTTTAAGTCTAGCAGGATGGCAAAACTAACCAATCTCCTTGGCTGGCCACAATCACCTTATTCTCATGGTCCCAACCAAAAGCCACAAGACCATGGTGAGAAAGGCCGTATAATAAAAGCAATCCATTGCACTATATATATATATATATATATATCTCCTATTGGTTCTGTTTCTCTATATATCCTGACTGATACATAGACGATGAACTAAACCTAGATATAAAGTTGTCTTCCGGGTTCCACGAAAAGTAACTACCACTTTTGTAAAGCATGCTGCACCTATGCAACATCATTCAATAACATTAAAGAGAAATGATGATCAGTATGAGCGATCTTACATCATGAAATGCTCGAAAAATTTAATCTGCAGCACTGAACAGATACATCCAAACGTTACCAGAGCTGGAACTACCAGTAAGCAGGTCTCAGACCACAACATCAAATATTTTTCTTTTCCATTGTAATTCACAGCTTGATCATCCAGAGAAATGTTACTTGCACATTATTCAGCACAATCTCATCAACTTTAACCTTTAGCAATGACCTTACAATAAGAAATGAAGCCCTTTGAAATAGCATTTGTAATTAATCCATTTCCTTAAGATTAACATGTCAAATATCACAAGAATACATGTAACAGTCTTCTGAAGCTTAAACGCCCCCGGTCACATTTCATTTGAAACCATACAAAGGATTATCACAATGTAATCAGCGGAATACAAATTGCTATTTCTATTTTATGTTTTATGTTCATTCATTTATTCATTCATTCAACAAATTTTTATTATGTCAACGTTCCAGGCAACACACCATTGCAGTCTAAAGAAATAAGGCTAAGTCCTGCTACTGAAAGCACTCAGATCTAGGGGTAAGACAGGTTTGTTTTTTTAAAATAATTACTCTAGTGGGCTATACTTGAGATACGAAAGCATCAGAGTCTTAGAAGCATAGATTCAGGAGCAACCAACTTTGTGTGAGGGAGCAGATGCGGTTGCCTAAATAAGATATTTATGTGTGGGCAGGATCTTAAAGGACTGATAGGATACCTTTACAGGGAACAAGAAAGATTCCAAGGAGAGGAAATAACATGTTACACACAGAGACATGTTCAAAGAATAACAAGTGATTCAGGTGAAACACGCATGACAAACTATCCAATACCTCATCCCTCTTTCTTCTAAAGAAATGGGAAAGATGCGGCTGTGGAAGTGAGAAGCTGAAAACAAAGTTAGAAAAAACAGATCTGGCACAGATTTTGCAGGCCTTGTATGCCACACATTTTTCAAGAGTTTGGAAGGGATTTGAGCTTTATCCAGATGATTGGAAACCACTCAAAGTTTCTACGCGGGGAAACCACAGGATAAGACATACACTTTAGGAAGATAAGCATTGTGACAGATGTGGAGAATGGATTATAGTGAGGAGAAACTGGAGATAAAAAGACTGATTAGAAGACTATTTAATTAGCCCCCCAGCAAAGACTTAAATATAGTTTTTGCCAAGGCAGTAGAGGAAGAGAAGTGGGGACAGATTCAAGAGATATTTACAGAATAGACTTCAAAGTAAAGTAACAGTGAGTTACTTAGTGCATAACTGGGTGTAGACGGTGAGGGAGAGAATGTCACCAAGTTTTCTGACTTGAATGACTTAGTAAATCAGCTACCTCTGAGATGGGGATGCCAGTAACCAAGATAGAAAAAGAGATGATTTTAAGGCGGGAGGGAAGGGAATGACACCAGTTTAGAAAACACTAGGTTACTCGTTAGGGAACTGGAAACTCAGGACAAAGAAGTGGAGGGCTGAAAAGCTGGAGGGGTTATGGGCTAGAAATTAGGATTTTAGAGCCCTTGGCAAATAGGTGGCGTTTGCAATCATATTACTGAGCACATTGCCTAGGAAGAGCATACAAAGTGTAAGTAAACTATCAGACAATCTTTAGCTCCTTTAAAAATATATATGATCTCTACAGCGTGAAAGGAGCAATTCAAACAGGAAAGTATCCAATATTTAATATCCTCACCTTTGTAAAGCAATAGTGAAGTTAAGTAGAAATGTATGCAATGCTGCTGGAATTGGCCACTTTACTATTAAATTCATTTATTGCTGGGGCAAGGGGTGGGGAATGGGAGACCAAAGGAAGAAGAATATTAATAAAAACATGAATAAGTAATCAAAAGTCCCTGACAGAACTGAAGAGAATTCAGGAAAATATAGAAAGATACAATGTTAATAATATTCTAGTTGTTTTAAGAAGTTGTATAGATGGATAATAATTATAACAATGAGCAACATTTATTTAATGTTACTAAGAGTAACAATAGGAGTCTCTGGGTGGCACAAATGGCTAAGCGTTCACCTACTATTTGAAAGGTTGGCAGTTCAAACCCAACCAGAGACACCTTGGAAGACAGGCCTGGCAATCTGCTTCCAAAAGGTCGCAGCCTTGAAAACCCTATGAAGCAGTTCTACTTTGCACACACAGGGTCACCATGAGTCAGAATCGACTCCACAGCAACCAACAACAACATCAAGAACAGGAATAACATTAAGCCAGCTACTAAACACTTGATAAGCATTTGTTCATTTAATCTAAATAATAACTCTATGAGTTAGATACTATAATTTTCATATTGTAGATGAGATAACAAATGTTTATAGAGGTTAAGTTACAAAGTTACAAAGCATGTAAATGAAAGACCTGAGATTTGAATCCATGCCTCTCTAATTCCACTTGTACTTAATTATCGTGCTATACTGGCTGGTGCTGTCAGTGTTAAATACTGCTACATTCAGTTTTCCTCATTTAGCAAAGAAAACAAGTCCACTCTCACCACTTCTATCCAACATTGTATTGAAAGTTCAAGACAGGGTAATTAGGAAGTAACATAAAAGGCATCCAGATTTGAAAGGAAGAAGTAAAACATTCTGCATATAGACAAAATAATCTTACATATATATTTTTAAAAACCTAAGGAATCCACTAAAAAAACTACTATAACTAATAAGCAAATTCATCAACGTCACAGGATACAAAATAAACATACAAAAATCATTGCATTCCTATACACTGGCAGTGTACAGCCTGAAAATGAAATTCAGAAAACAATTCAATTCTCAAGGGCATCAAAAAGACTAAAATCCTTAGGAATAACTTTTACAAAAAACAGTGAAAGACTTGTACACTAAAAACTATAAAACACCATTGAAAGAAATTAAAGAAGACCTAATTAAATGGAATGACATCCTATGTCATGAATTGAAATATTTAGTATTGTCAAGATGGCAATACTCCCCAAATTAATCTACAAATTCAGCACAGTCCCTATCAAAATCCCTGCTGGTTTTTATGCAGAAATTGACAAGCTGATCCTAAAATTCACGTAGAAATACAAATGACCCAGAATAAAGAATCCTGACAAGAAGAACAAAGTTGGAAGACTCACATTTTCTGATTTCAAAACTTAATACAAAACTATAGTAACCAAGAGAGTGTGGTACCGGCATATGGACAGATATATACATAAATGGAACAGAATTGAGAACTCAGAAATAAATTCTTACTTTTGTGGTCAATTGATTTTCAATAGAGGTGTCAAGAAAATTCAACCGGAAGGGGATAGTCTTTTCAACATACAGTGATAGGACAACGGATACTCCCATGCAAAAAAATTAATTTGGAACTCTACTTCACACCATACACAAAAATTAGTTCAAAGTGGACCACATACCTAAATTTAAGAGCTAAAACTGTAAAACTCTTAGAAAAAACATAGAAGTAAATTTTCATGACCTTGGATTAGGCAATGGTCCTAAGATATGACAGGTGACAAAAGAAAACACAGACAAATTGAATTTAATCAAAATTAAAAACTTTTGTACTTGAGAAGGCACCATCAAGAAAGTGAAATGGGAGAAAGGTTTGCAAATAATATATATGATAAGAGTCTAGTATCCAGAATATATGAAGAATTCTTACAGCTCAATACCAAAAAAAAAAAGAATCCATTTGAAAAACAGATAAAGGATTTGAAGATTTTTTTTCAAAGAAGATATACAAATGGCCTATCAGCACATGAAAAAATGTTCAACATCATCAGGGAAATGCAAATCAAACCACAATGAGCTACTACTTCACATCGACTGTTGTCTGACTCATAGCAGCCCCATGTGACAGAGTAGAACTGTCCCATAGAGTTTTCTAGGCAGTAATCTTTATGGGAGCAGACCACCAAGTCTTTCTTCCATAGAGCCTCTGCATGAGTTTGAACCACCACCCTTTCAGTTAGCAGTCGAGCACTTGACTATTGCATCACCAGGGCTTCTTTCACACCCACGAGGATAGCTATAATAAAAAAAGCCAGACTATAACAATTGTTGGCAAGGATGTGGAGGAAGTGGAACTATTATACATTGTGGGTGGGAATGTTCAGGGCAGCTACTTTAGAAAACAGTTTGGCAGTTCCTCAAAGTACTTAAAATAGAATTATCATATATCTAACAATTCCATTCCTTGGTATGAAAACACACATCCACACAAAGACTTATACAGATGTTCATAGCAGCATTCTTCACAATAACAAAAAGTGGAAACAACCCAAATGTCAATCAGCTGGTGAACACTTAACAAAATGAGGCACAGCCATACAACGGAATACTATTTGGCAATAAAAAAGAATGAAATACTGATGCATGCTATAACATGGATGAACATCAAAAGCATTATGTTTAGTGAAAGAAACCAGACGCAAAAGACCACATATTATATTATTCCATTAAGATGAAATGTCAAGAAAAAGTAAGTCTATGGAGATAGAGAGTAGATTACCATATTTTTACACAAATAACACGCACTCTATACAGTTGTTTGCAAAATGTGCCCTCCTCCAAGGAGGTATTTCTGTAAGTGTGCTATGCTAATTTTTTATAGCAATATTTTAAAAAAATGGTATAGTGGCACTTATGAAAGTACCTCACGGAGAGAGGGAGTGGTTGGCAAACAAATGCAGGGGGTGCATGTTATTTGCATAAAAATACAGTAGTGGCTGCCTAAAGCAGGGGCAGGGAATTGGGAGTTACTATAAATGGGCACAAGATTTCATTTGGAGTTATGGAAATGTTCTAAAATTAGATTATGATGATGGTTGCATGACTGTAAATTTACTAAAAATATTTGAGTTGTACACTTAAAGCAGGTGAATTTATGGTATGTAAATTATATCTCATTAAAGCTGTTAATAAAAAGTAAGAACATTAGAAATATAATAGGCTGAATTATGCACACCAACAGAAATGCAGGTCTCCCCACCACCACCACCACCACCACCAACTGGGCACAGGCACCAGAAAACTGAAAGCCACGCTTGACTGAGGGTCATTCCCTTGTGATACTTTCTAGAAACTAGTGTCAATGCCTGTGCCAAAAGAGTTTTTTAATTTTTTTTTCCCCAAAAGGTTTTGCTTTTATTTAAACTTGAATTTAAACTGGTAAATTTTGTAAAAGAAGGCAGTCTGCTCTTGCTAAAGATTTTAAAGATCTCCTAACTGACAAATTCATTGATAATTTAATATTTGTCTTCACTGTGGGACTTGAGATATTTTCTCCTTAAAATCCTTTGCTTCCCAGACTTCTGAGGTCTAAACCTTTAACAGCTTCTTTGCTACTGCAGGGCAATGGGTTTCTCTATATATGGCCTTTCGCGCCCTGGGTTTGTAGTTTGGCTAAGGATGATTTGCTAGGCCACAATCTTGCAAAGGAATTGGTTAGAATAGTATGCAAATAAGATGTGTAAAACTCCTGCAGGGATTGGTCAATTACTATGCAAACCAGGTGGTTATGACCTACTGAGGGGATTGGTCAATTTTGCCATCCTGCTAAGCTTAAAAGAACCAATTCCACAGAGGATGGAGGGGACTTCACTACTATCAAGAAGAAGAGCCAGGAATGGAGCACATCCTTTGGACTGAGGGTCCTTTTGCTAAGAACCTCCTAGATCCAGGAGACAGAGAGAGTTGTAACACTGAAGATGGCAAGAGACTGTGAGAGATAGCATGGCAAGAGTGGCAGTAGCACAAGTTGGCAGGAACCAGGAGACTGGCATGAGACAGCCACTGAACGAAAGAGCTGAGCACCTTCGGGCAGGAGGCTTGCTGGCAGAGTGGGGTTCCTCCAGGCACATGTTGGCAGTGGTAAGGAGCAGTAACACTTGCTTTAGCAGGACAGAGGCCTGGCCCGAGTACGGGCCAGTGGCGTAGGCCAGAGCAAAGGGCCTGCCAGCGGGCACAGCTGAGAAGGAGCTCAGAGCTGGGTTGGTTGGAAGCTGTCTTGATTGACACACTGACTCCTGTCTCCTGAGTTGTGCTGGTCTTGATTCTTCTCCATCCTTGTGAATTAGAGGACCTCTAACACTACCATATTTCAGCTACTATTAAGAAAGCCACAGGGACCCTATTAAAAATAACCCCCAAGGAATCTCTCCTGGCCCACCCACTATTCTGAATCTTCTTGGTTTATCTAGTTTCAGTTCCCTTTTGCTCACCCTATCCTGAAGGACACTTTAGTTGGATTTTCTGCTTGGCTCTCATTTAAGCTTTGCTTCCTAGATGCTGCCTTTTCTATTTCTTTCAACATCATGTTACTCAGATCATACACTAATTCTAGCAATGCCCCAAAAGGCCTGCCCAGATCTAGTGTTTTTACTTTCCACTTGCCCAGGAAGGGATTTTGGACATTCATGAAGAGCCAACAAAGAGGATAGAGAAGGAGTAGTTACTGAAATAGGGGGAAAACCAGAGTAGAGTATCCTGAAAGCCAAGTTAAAAAAAAAAAAAAATGATTAAAGGAGAGAGAGTGAAAAATTCTGTCAAAGGCTAATAATCAGGGAAGGAAGATAAAGACTGAGGACCTCGACCTGACATTACAAAGGTTCTTCATGATCATTACAAGAGTAGTTTCTGTGTAGCAGATTCAGGAGAGAATGGGAGGAGAAAAATTAGAAACAGTAAGCTTCTTTCCAGAAAACAAGGAGGAAAAAGATGGGGTAGAGGTTGAAAGGAATAAAGGTATTAAGAGAGTTAAGGTGGTTTTAAGGATGAGATAAATACCATATCTCTACTAAAAAGGGGAAATTTGATGCAGGAGGAAGAAGAGAATTTCTGGATCAAGGTCCTTGATAAGAAAGGATGGGCTCTAGAACTTAAGTGAATGAATTAAGTCTTTGATAGGAATGCAGACTGTCCACTCATAGTAAGAGAGAAAACCAAAGCAAACTAATTGCTGTTGAGTCAATTACAACTCATGGAAACTCCATACGTGCAGAGTAGAAATGTGTTCCGTAGGATTTTAAAAGCTGTGACCTTTTGGAAGCAGATCATCAGAACTTTCTTCTGAGACACCTCTGTATGGGTTTGAACCAACAACTTTTTGGTTAGTAGTTGAGTTCTTAACACTTTATACCACCCAGGGACTCTTAAGAGGAGAGAAGGCAGATAAATGGGTATATGTTGGAAGTGGGAGCTTTTGGAGCTTTTTCTTCTCATTGCTTCTATGCTTCTTCAATGAAATAGGAAACAAAATCATCTACTGAGAGGAAGAATGGGAGGTGGTGTTGGAAGAGCAGAAGGCACAAAATAGTTGGCAATGAGAGAGGAAGACAGAATTGCAGATAAAATACAGTGTGATTGCCAGGCTGTGTGATTAAGAGCCCACTTCAGATTGTTGTGTTGTTGTTGTTAGGTGCTGTCGAGTCGGTTCCAACTCATGCACAACAGAATTAAACACTGCCCAGTCCTGCACCATCCTCATAGTTATTGCTATGTTTGAGCCTGCTGTTGCAGCCACTATGTCAGTCCATCTCATTGAGGGTCTTTCTCTTTTTCAGTGACCTTCTTCAGATTAGTAATAACGAATTTAAAGTGGAACCAGTCAAAATAGTTGTATATTTTCCTCCAGTCACTTTAAACGGAGTTGGAGCAGTTATAAAGTAAAAGGAGAATTGGATTTAACCCAGACTGGTTGAAACTGAAATTATGGAGAGATTTAATTACTATTACTGATACAGCATAGGGTTTGATCACAGGAAGGAATGACCAGGGTAGTATGATAGACAAGAGCCTTGAAAGAAAGAGCAAGGTACAGAAAGGGTAGGATATGGGAAGGCTCCCCTGCCTTTTGGGAAGATCTTTACCAACAGAATAATAATAAAATTTAACTAATAGTTAAATTTAAAACTGAAGAAGCAGAAAGAAGAACACTTTCCAATCCCAATAATCAACATATGATACAAGTACATCAAGAATACTGGGATGTAACTCCAACCAAATAAAGCTGCTTATCATTCCATATATATAAAATGTCTCTTTAATTCTTATTCAGTACCTTCATAGATGTTACCTGTTCTTAATTCTTATATAATATTCACATATCAGTGTAGTAATAGGTATGATTTACATAACTTTAAATGGTTTCCAAGGAAATAAATCAAAGTCACTGGTTTGATTTATTTTATTTAACATTCTATTTAAGAATGGTATTTTGTTATATACATGATAGCAACAAAACTCGATTTAAATTTAATAAACATTAATTTATCACTAATCCCAAGCATTATGCTAAATATTGAACAATTAGTGAAAATATTAGATTCATTAGTACAATATTCCCAGCTTGAATAAATTACAGAACTTAGGGATACAAAGACAAGAATTGAATGTTTGGTTAAAAGAATGTATTTACCTAGTCTAATTATTTGCTGAGCAAATAATCCAAAAAACTGGACCATATGAAGAAGAACGGGTCATCAGGATTGAAGAAAGGCTCATTAATAACCTGCATTATGCAGATGACACAACCTTGCTTGTTGAAAGTGAAGAGGACTTGAAGTACTTACTGATGAAGATCAAAGATCACACAACCTTCAGTATGGATTACACCTCAAAGTGAAGAAAGCAGAAATCCTCACAACTGGACCGATAAGCAACATCATGATAAACAGAGGAAAGATTGAAGTTGTCAAGGATTTCATTTAACTTGGATCCACAATCAAAGCCCATGGAAGCAGCAGTCAAGAAACCAAACAATGCATTAGATTGGGCAAATCTGCTGCAAAAGACCTCTTTAAAGTGTTTAAAAAAGAAAAAAAAAAAAAAAAGAAACAAAGTTGTCACCTTAAGGACTAAGATGCGCCTGACCCAAGCCATGGTGTTTTCAATCGCCTCATAAGGTTGTGAAAGCTAGACAATGAATAAGGAAAAGTGAAGAATTGATGCCTTTCAATTATGGTGTTGGCAAAGAATACTGAATATACAGTGGACTGCCAAAAGAATGAACAAATCTGTCTTGGAAGAAGTACAGCCAGAATGATCCTTAGAGGCAAAGATGGCGACACTTTGTCTCACATACTTTGGACACGTTATCAGGATGGGGACCAGTCCCTAGAGAAGGACATGATGCTTGGTAAAGTAGAGGGACAGTGAAATAGAGGAAGACCCTCAATGAAATGGATGGACACAGTGGCTGCAACAGTGGGCTCAAGCATAGCAACGACTATGGGGATGGTGCAGGACTGGACAATGTGTCGTTCTATTGTACATACGGTTGCTATGAGTTGGAACCAACTCAACAGCACCTAACAACAACAACAAATAACTTAGACATTACCAGGGGAATTTTGTTCAGTGTATCCACTGGCATATCTACCTGTATCTAGCCCTTCATTTACAGGGGCTGGAGCCCTGGAGGCGAAGTGGTTAAGAGCTTGACTGCTAACCAAAAGGTCAGCAGTTGGAATCCACCAGCGGTTCCTTGGAAACCCTATGGGGCAGTTCTATTCTGCCCTATAGGGTCTCTATGAGTCAGAATCGACTTGACAGCAATGAGTTTGATTTGGTTTGGGTATATCTAGCCAGCTAAAGTTGCACACGATATGACCAAATCATTTTTATTCCCTCTTAATGTACTAGAAAGCTGTGGAATCAGAAAATTCAATCAAAGCTAAAATACATGTCAAAGAACTACATATCAATCCCAGTCATTTTTTTATTTATTGTGTTTGTTTGTTTTCAAAGTGTTTTGGGACAATCTTGTAGAAACAGCAACAAAGTCACTATATTAATATCACGCAGCTATTTCTAAATTTTTTTCAATTCTCTTTTAAGTATTAACATCGCCCAAGCTTAGCTGTGTAAGAGTGCAATGAAGTAAAAAGCAATGATCAAGGATTATTTTAATTCTCTTGATAAAAATGAGATCTCAAAAAACTTATTTCTTTATGAACTGCCTGGGGGGTCCAGATTTTTCTTCCAATAAATGTTTGCAAGCAAAAAGATTTTAAAGAGGATCTAAAGGGGTCAATATTATGGCAACTTTTAAAAACCTTTGAAACAGCCTTAAAATATTTTTTCCCATATTAAGAGACTCATAATGCTGCAAAAGGCAAGATTTGATCTGTTAATGTGTTTTATTTGATCTAAAACATGTTGGATTATGTATGTGCGTGTGTGTGTGTGTGTGTGTGTGTGTATCTTTACATAATCTGTTACTCAAGGAATAAGTTAGAAGCAACTTCTAAAGTAGAGTTCCAATGAGATTTTCCACCATTCTTTCCTTATCCAAGGCAAAGATGCTCTAGGGAACAGGTCCTCCCATGCTCAAGTGGGTGCTACAAAGTTGCTTTATTGCTTCAATATTTTGCTCAGTTCCATGTTCTTTGTGATATACTTTTGCTCCAAAGGGACTTTCAGTAATAATGAAGTTAATAAGCCAACAGGGTGTAATCTATGCATTCTCAGTCAATGCTAGCCAAGAAAGAAGATACTCAAAACATTCCAAATAAACTCCTTGTGGAAAAACAAAGCAAAGCATGATAACCTTCAACCAAAATCTTTACTGAGAAACACAAAAAAATGTAAAGACTGATATACAACATAAAAACAATATTAGTAATGACTAAAATTTCACAAAGTGAGGAGAATTTACTTGCTCAAGTTCACACAGCCAGAGAGTGGCAGGTTGGGGAGCAGAACATAGGTCAGGATGATTCCTGAGACTACAAAAACCTCTCTGAGGTTCTTTTAGTTGTGGCTATCTCAAGGCCTGGTGGTTTAGATAAAATAAAGAGAAGCTAGAACATGTCAAACCAGTTTCCATTTTTCAAAAACATCACTGAAAGAAAGTCAACAGAGATAGAAAAGTCAAACATCAAATACACTGCCTAGAGTTCTTTTTCCCTGAAAAAATAGGAGATTTGCAACAAAGCATTAAATCCACAAGCTCA
Organism: Dugong dugon; assembly: GCA_030035585.1. NCBI lineage: Eukaryota > Metazoa > Chordata > Mammalia > Sirenia > Dugongidae > Dugong > Dugong dugon. Next base: position 51,407,780 of record CM057472.1, read on the forward strand.
TAGGTACCAAACAAACTCAATAAACAAGAGAGAAATTTTCATCCTATCCTAATTAACCCACAGTCAAAATTAGTTTCAGATTATGTCCAAGAGATTATGGTTCTAGAGTGACATCAATGAAAATGACAGAGTAAAGACCTACAAAAATATTCTCCTCCATAAAACAAGAACACTAGCAAAAAAAAAAAAAATTGTCAGAATAAACATTTTCAGAATTCTACAAATTAACTAAAGGCTTGCAGCAACCCAGAGACTGTTTATTCAGGAAAAATAGCTGAATCTCAGTAAAAACAGTGAATCTTATAGTGTTTTAACTTGGTCTGTTCCCATTGCCCACTCCTCAGCTCCAAAGTAGCCTTGAAAACTCACAACCCAGCAATCACAGTTAAAATCAGCACTCTGGAAGCCATTGGAGGGGGTATAACAGTGTTGGAACTTCTTCAAAGTCCTATTCCCAGAGAACTATCATTATTTGACCTGTCTAGTGGTTCCCTGGAAGACCCTACTCATAAGGCTTGTCTTTATTTGACCTGATCAAGAGTTTGCCCAGTGCAAACAGTATTTTCTCCAAGGGCATTTGTCAAAAATATTTAGAGGCAATTGTTTAACTTTGTGGTTGCCTGAAGCAACCACTAACATGGCAAATATTAGGCTCACCAAAAAACTTAAAAGGAAAAGATAGGGAATGGTTGTTCATAGAGGCTTTGGAAAGCTCCAACATATTCCTGGGAATCCATAAGGCCACATGTGCGCAGGGCTGTGTTCATACCCAGGTATGTGGACATGCTCAGGAAAGAACTGCGGGACTAAGCTCTCACCTCTGGCTAACCTTAAGACTCTTTGCAAGCAGGAAGTGAAGGCTGAGTCAGAGTTGTAAACTGCCTATCTGAGCACTGAAGACATGCCCAACGTGCACAATGATCCCCTCAACAAACATTGGGAGACTTACTGGATCCAAGCATCTAAGAAAAACTCTGTCCAATAATTAGCTGACACTAATCTAAATGAGCAGAGACTTCAGTAGCTGGACACAACAAAAAATGCAGACTTTACAGAATTAGTTCAGAAAAGTCACTAAAAAAAAGAAAGAGCAAAAACAACAAAACTAGGAGAGGAGGGACCTAATTTCCATAGTCACCACATTTATTGCAAAGAAACAATAAAGTGTGGTCCAACCATACTCAGGAAAAAAGCAATTAATACAAATTGTCCCTGAGAAAGCTCAGACAATGGACTTACTAAACAAGGTTTTAAATCAGTTACTTTAAGTATGTTCAAGTAACTAAAATAAACCATGTCTAAAGAACTAAAGGAAAGTATGAGAATGATGTCTCACCAAACAGAGAATATCAGTAAAGAGACAGAAATTACTTTTTAAAAAAAAAGAACCAAATAGATATTCTGGAGTTGAAAAGTACTATAACAAAAATAAAAAATTAACTAGAGAATCTCAACAGCAGATATTAGCAGGCAGAAAAAAAGTCAGCAAATTTGAACATGGGTCAACTGAGATTACCCAGTCTGAGGAACAGAGAGATAAAATAATAAAGAAAATTGAACAGAGCCTCAGATACCCATAGGACACCACCAAGAATACCAAGCAGATATAATTGGAGCTCCTGAAAAAGAGGACAAAGATATAGATATGGTATATTAGAAGAAATGATGGCCAAAAATTAGCAAATTTAATGAAAAACATTAATCTACACATCTAAGAAGCTCAACAAACTCCAAGTGAAATAAACTCAAGAGATTCATATCTAGACACATAATCATCAGACTGCCAAAAGGCAAAGAGGAAATTGACAGCAGCAAAAGACAAGCAATTCATTATGTACAGAGATTCTCAATAAGAATAACAGCTGATTTCTCATAAGAAATCATGAAGATCAGAAAGCATTGGAATAACATATTCGAAGTGATGGGAAAAAATACAGTCAATCAAGAATTCTATAATAAGCAAAATTATCTTTCAAAAATGAAGGTAAGATTAAGACATTCCCAGACAAACAAAGTCTTCAAGTTTACCACCTTGTCAGCTTGAAGACTAGGGTGCAGCTGACCCAAGCCATGGTATTTTCAATCACTTCATATGCTTATGAAAGCTGGACAATGAATAGGAAAACCGAAGAAGAATTTACACCTTTGAATTGTGGTGCTGGTGAAGAATATTGAATACACCACGGACTGCTCACAGAACAAACATATCTGTCTTGGAAGAAGTACAACAGGAGTGCTCCTCAGAAGCAAGAATGGCGAGACTACGTCTCGCATACTTTGGACATGTTATCGGGGGGATCATTGCCTTTAGAAGGACATCATGCTTGGTAAAGTGGAGGGTCAGCAAAAAAAGAGTAAGACCCTCAACAAGATGGACTGACACTGTGGCTACAACAGTGGGCTCAAGCATAACAATGATCGTGAGCATGGTGCAGCACTGGGCAGTGTTTCGTTCTGTTGTACACAGGGTCACTATGAGTCAGAATGGACTCGATAGCCCCTAATAACAACAATAAAAGAAAAACAAAAACTGAAGGAATTTGTCAATAGCAGACCCACTCTACAAGGAATACTAAAGAGAGCACTTCCAGCTGAAATGAAAGGCCATTAGACAGTAACTCTAATCTACGTGAAGAAATAAAGAGCATCAGTAAAGGTAACTATATAGGTAAATAAAAAGAGTATAAATGTATTTTTTGCTTGTAATATTATTTTTCTCCTGATTTAAAATACAACTGTATAAATCAATAGTTATAAAATTGTGTTGATGGGCATACAATGTATAAAGCTGTAATTTTGGTGAAAATAATAGCACAAAAGAGAGGAAAGAGAATGGAGCTATATAGGAGCAAAGTTTCGATATATTATTGTAATTAAGTTGGTATTAACCCAAATATATTATTATAAGTTAAGATGTTAATTGTAATCACCAGGATAACCATAGGAAAATAATTTTAAATATATATTAAAAGAATTTACAAGAGAAATAAAATGGTACAATAGAATGTCTATTTAACACAAATGAAGGCTGTAATGGAGGAAGAGAAGAACAACAAAATGACATAAGAAATATAGGAAACAAATAGCAAAATGGCAGACATAAATACTATCTTATTAATAAAAGATACACAGATTAAACACTCTGATTAAAAGACAGAGATTGTCAAAATGAATATGTTTTTGAAATATGCCTATGCTGTCTACAAAAGACACATTTTAGATTTAAGAACAGGTTGAAATAACTTGAGAAAGATTTATCCCAGGATTTGGTTCAAAATGTAAAAATCAATCAATAAAATGCATCATATTAATAGAATAACAGACAAAAAAAACTATATGATCATCTCAGTAGATTCAGAAAAAGCATTTGATAAAATCCAACATGCTTTTATAGTTAAACAAACAAATAAAAACTCAACAAACTAAGAATAGAAGGGAACATCGTCAACCTGATAAATGGCATCTGCAAAAAAACCCACAGCTAACATCATACTTAATGGTAAAAAGTACAAAGCTTTCTCTCTTAGATCAAGAACAAGACAAGGATGTCTGCTCTTGTCACTTTTGTTTTAAAAAAAAAAAAAAAAAGAAGAAGGAGAACTTATTGTACTGGAGGTTCTAGCTAGGGTAATTAGGAAAAAAATAAATAAGTAAATCATAAAAGTCACACATATTTGAAATGAAATAACCTAAGGACTCCACCAAAAAAAAAAAAAAAAAATCAGCTAATAAGTAAGTTCAGCAAATTTCAGGATTCAAGAACAATATACAAAAATCAGATATATTTCTATACACTAGCAATGAACAATCCAAAAATGAAATTAAGAAAACAATTCCATTCTCTATAGCATCAAAAATAACAAGATATTTAGGAATAAATTTCACAAAAAAAAGTAAAAGATGTGTACACTGAAAACTATAAAACACGATTAAAAGAAATTAAAGAAGGTTTAGATTAACTGAAAGACATCTTGTTCTTTTTTTTTTTTTTTTTTTACATTCCCATGCTTTCCTGGAGCATGCCTTGTTCATGCCTTTTCTCCTGCCCATCCTTCAAGGCCCATCTCATATACCACGGCCTTTATTTAATCTTTCTGAATCTGCCCAAGCAGATGCAACTTCTTTCTCCTCCAACCCCATCCTGCTTGTGTGTACACCTTGACGGTTCCCCACGTCCACTTAGAAATGCACATTCTCATTGTCCTCAGAGATGTGAGTCCTGTGAAGGCTGGGTGGTGTTTGAGTAGCACAGTCCATCCCACCTTCCTTCACATATGCCAGGCCTTACTCTAGGCTTTGGAGAAATGAAAATGGACAAGAAATGGCCCCTATTCTCCCAGAGCTCACATTTAGAGATTCAGATAATTACAAAAGTCAGTAAGGACGATAGCCCGCAGCTTCCAAGTACAGTTTCCATGCACTTAAACCACTCTAGGGACATGCAAGCCCTACCTATTCTTTGTGTACTCCATCAGTATTAGTTTCCAAAGCTAGCCGTAACAAAATACCACAAACAGGATGGCTTACAAGAGCAAAAATGTATTTTCTAACAGTCCTGGAGGCTACAAGTCCAAATCGACAACATGTTGGTCATTGATCTAGGAGATGATCTTTTCTTGTCCCTCCCAGTTTCTGGTAGCCCCAGGCATTCCTTGGCATGTCCTTTACATGTTGGTCTATCTGTCTCTGTACCATCTCTTCTCCTCTCTTATAAGGACACCCTTCCATTTGAGAATAGGACCCACCCTACTCTATTATGACCTCATGTTAACTTAATGATAACATCTTCAAAGAATCTATTTCCAAACAAGGTCACCTTTACAGGTACCAGGGGTTAGGACTTCAACACATCTTGTGAGGGGGGACACAGTTCAATCGATAACACTATCTGTCAAATCTGAGAGAAAGATTCATTCCTCACAGGGCCAATGGGCCTGGGTAGAAAGCTGGAGAGGGGTCTATCTTTCCAGCGTAAAAGGGAGGAGGGACAAAATAAACAGAGATGAACAATCCAGTCATGTAAGCAGAAATAAATAATTGACCTATACAGTCACTGGGAAGAGGACTAAACACCAGAAGTATTGTGCCTCCAGGGTCTGTGAGTGTGTGTGTGAGGAAGAGAGAAACATGTGTGAGAGAGAGAGAAACATGCATGTGTGAGACAGAAAAATGTGTGAGAGAGAGAAATATGTGTGTGCGAGAAATGTGTGTGTGCGAGAGAGAGGGAGAAACGTGTGTGCATGAGAAAGAAACGAGTGTGTGCATGAGAGAGAGAAACCCCCAGGCCCTGTGTGTGTGTGTGTGAAAGACATCTTGTGTTCACAGATTAGGTGTGTGAAAGACATCTTGTGTTCACAGATTAGAAGATGTAAATACTCTCCAAATGTATCTGCATATTCAATTCAATCCCTATCAAAATCCCAGATGGCTTCTTTGCAGAAATCAACAAGCTGATCCTAGAATTCATATAAAAATGAACCAGAATAGCCAAAACAATCTTGAAAAAGAGGAGCAAAGTTGGAGGACTCACACTTCCAAGTTTCAAAACTTACTATAAAGTGATACTAATCATAACAGTGCAGTACTGGCATAAGGATAAACATATAGATCAATGGAATAAAATTAAAAGCCCAGAAATAAATCCACATATCTATGGTCAACAGATCTTTAACAAGAGTGTCAAGACAATTCAATGGATAAAGAACAGTCTTTTCAACAAACAGTTCTGGAACAATTAGATATCCACACACAAAAGATTGAAAATGGATCCCTGCCTCACACAAAAATTAATACAAAATGGATCAAATACCTAAAAATAGGAGCTAAAACTATATAATTCTCATAAGAAAACACAGAAGTAAATCTTTGGGAAAGTCGATTAGGCAATGCTTTCTTAGATGTGATACCAAAAGCTCAAGCAACCAAAGGAAAAAAAAAAAAAAAGACTTCATCAAAATTTAAAATGTGGTTCAAAGTACGCTATCAAGAAAGAAAAAGACAACCCACAGAATGGGAGAAAATACTTGCAAATCGTGTATCTGTTAAGGGTCTATTATCCATAATATATAAGTAACTCTTATAACTCAACAGTACAAGACAAATAATCCAATTGGAAAACGGACAAAGGATTCAAACAGACATTTCTACAAAGAAGATATACTAATGGCAAACAATAAGAGCATGAATAGATGATCAACTTCATTAGTCATTAGCGAGATGCAAATTTAAACCACAACAAGATACCACTTCACACTTACTGTTGTTGTTAGCTACCGTCAAGTCAGCCCCAACTCTCGGCAACCCCACGTACAATGGGATTAGACCATTGTGATCCATAGGGTTTTCATTGGCTGACTTTTTCAGAAGTGAAATTCCTGGCCTTTCTTACTAGTCTGTGTTAGTCTGGAAGCTACAATGAAACCTCTTCAGAATCATATCAACACACAGGTCTCCGCTGACAGATAAGTGATGGGTGCACTTGAGGTTCACTGGTCAGGAATCAAATTTGGGTCTCCCATACGGAAGGTGAGACACTCAACATGGCGCTATAATCAAAATATAGACAATGACAAGTGTTGGTGAGGATGTCAAGAAACTGAAACCTTCAAACATTTCTGATAGGAGTGTAAAATAGTACAACTGCTTTGAAAACCAGTTTGGCAGTTCCTCCAAACACAAAAACTTGTACACAAATGTTTACAGCAGCATTATCTTAATAGTCCAAAAATGAAAACAATGCAAATATCCATCAACTAAGGAATGGACACATAAAATGTGGTATACCCATACTATAGAATATTATTTGTCTATTAAAAAGAATGAAGTACTGATTCAGGCTACAACATAGATGAACCTTGAAAACATGCTCAGTGAAAGAAGCCAGACACAAAAGGCCACATATTGTATGATTCCATTTACATGACATCTCCAGAACAGGCAAGTCTAGAGAGATAAAAGGAGCCCTGATGGCACAGTGGTTAAGTGCTCTGCTACTAACTGAAAAGTCAGCAGTTTGAACCCTCCAGCCACTCCACAGGAGAAAGATGTGGCAGTCTACTTCTGTAAAGATTTATAGCCTTGGAAACCGTATGAGGCAGTTCTACTCTGTCGTATAGGGTTGCTATGAGTCCTGATCTACTCAATGGCCAGGGATTTAGAGATAAAAAGTAGATTAGTGACAGCCTAAGGCTGGGGGAGGTGGGAATGGGGAGTGACTGCTAATGGGTATTTTTGTGGGGGGAGGATGTTAAAAAATGTTCTGGAATTAGATAGTGGTGATGGCTGCACAATTCTGTGACTATCCTTAAAAAAAATTTTTAAAAAAAAACCTGAACTATGCACTTCAAAAAAAGAGATGTTTCTCTTTTCTGAGAAAGAATACAGATGCTCATGCTTTTGATGCTTAATTATAATTCAAATTAGGCAGTCTGTCCCCTAAATTCAACAAAGAAAAAATGCTTTAGTTTTATGAAAAGAGAATAAAATATGAAAAGAGAAAATGGAGAAGGAAGAAGAGACAGAGGCAGAAAAGAACAAGAAAAAACTTTTAATAGGAGAAAAAATAAAAATGGACACGAGTCCACAAACACATGTGGATTAAAATGTAAAATGTAAACATTCAAAAACCTCTCAATAATGCCTGAATCGTATCTCCCCACCACACCGCACCTACCCTGACCACCTCAGCCTTCTTTCTCATACCATTCTTCCGTCTCACAAAAGCATGTAAATCTGAGGTAAAGTGCTTGTTATTTCCTCCATTTCACTTAACTTGTGGAAATCAAGGTAAATTACAATCTATTAAGCAGAACAGTTCACTGGAAAGAAACCTGATTTAGGAGTCAGAAAACTTAGGTTCAATTCAATTTATCTACTTTCCAATCTCATATGCTGTCAAGTTGAAGCTCTGAGAACAGTGCCTCTGGTTGAAAACTCTGAATTTCTCATCATATTAGTAGCAATTGATTTAAAGATCAAATAAAAAGAGTTGAGAATTCAAAGTACCATCTATGGTTCATGTCAAGATGTTCCAACTGCAAAATGAAATGAAATCAACATACAACCTTAGAAGTGAAACTGCAGTTGGCTAAATAAACTTCAAGAGATTTCCATGACAGCTATGTACAGGTGATAAAGACCCAGAGGTCACAGACATAGTGACCTATTTGGCACAAAATAAAAGACATGAACCACTTCTTAATACTCAACAGATTTTAACTCATTTCCTATGAAATATAATGGACACTACATCTGTGATGATACATTCATTGAACTAACATGTTTCATTGTTCACATTCTAAGCACTTTCTAAAAATGGAAAAGTAATGTGAGGGGTGTTGTTGTTGTTACATGCCATCAAGTTGGTTCTGACTCATAGCAACCCTATATACTACAGAACAAAACACTGCCCGGTCCTGCACCATCCTCACAATCATTGTTACGCCTATTGCTGCAGCCCATTAGGTCATTTCATCTCATTAAAAGTCTTCCTCTTTTCTCTGATCCTGTACTTTATGAAGAATGATGTCCTTCTCCAGGGACTGATCCCTCCTGACAACAAGTCCAAAGTATGTGAGACGTAGTCTCGCCATCCTTGCTTCTAAGGAGCATTCTGGTTGTACTTCTTCCAAGACAGATTAGTTCATTCTTTTGGCAGTCCATGGTATATTCAATATTCTTCACCAACACCACAATTCAAAGGTCTTCTTTATTAATTGTCCAACTTTCTCATGCATATGATGCGACTGAAAATACCATGGCTTGGGTCAGGCGCACCTTAGTATTCAAGGTGACATCTTTGCTTTTCAACACTTTAGAGAGGTCTTTTGCAGCAGATCTGCCCAATGCAATCAATGTGACTTTTGATTTCTTGACTGTTTCCTCCATGGGTGTTGATTGTGGATCCAAGTAAAATGAAATCCTTGACAACTTTAATCTTTTCTCCATTTATTATGATGTTGCTTATTGGCCCAGTTGTGAGGATTTTTGTTTTCTTTATGTTGAGGTGTAATCTATACTGAAGGCTGTGATCTTTGATCTTCATCAGTAAGTGCTTCAAGCCCTCTTCACTTTCAGCAAGCAAAGTTGTGTCATCTGCATAATGCAGGTTGTTAATGAGTCTTCCTCCAATCCTGATGCCCCATTCTTCTTCATATAGTTCAGCTTCTCGGATACCATGAGTCACCCTGCTGGTATCTGAATACCGGTGGCATAGCTTCCAGCATCACAGCAACATGCAAGCCCCCACAGTACGACAAACTGACAGACACGTGAGGGGATGAATAGCGAGGGATGAGTCAACCAAAAAAATAATAATAATAACATTTCCCTAAGTATGTTCTAATAATTTCAGATTGTCACGCTATTGTTGTTACCAGTTGTGTAGAATCTATGTAGTTTTTCACATACACGAAAGGAAGAAAGAAAACAAAGAAGAAAAGAGAGAGGAAGGAAGGGGGGGGAGGAGGAAGGTCTCTCCTAAACCCTTTCCAGGACCACAATTTCAATTGCCAACTCAACACCAGTGTTTGCCAAATTGATATCTCTAAGCCCATATTTCTCTTCTTACCCATACAGCTGACCAACTAGTCAACATTTTTATTTGAAGTCGTCAATGCACCTCAAATTCAACTGTCTATAGATCTCATGATTTCACTCCTCAAATCTGATTCTCTTCTAGTGTTCCCAACCTCAGTGAGTAGCACCCCATCAATCTACTTGTGAAAGCCAAAGATCTAGAAGTCTCTATTAACACCTCCCCCTCTCTCATCCCTTATATCCAAACCCATGCCCTATAGATCTTATCTCCTAAGTATGTCTCAAATCCTTCCATTCCTGTCCTCCTTTTTTGCCACTATTCTAATTAATCTCAGCTACCATCATCTTTCACCTGCATAATGCAATAGCCTGTTAGCTTGTCTTGCCACACTTGCTCTAATCCCCAGCTCAATCAGTTCTCAACACCAAATACAGTGTGACCTTTTCAAAACACAAAACTGATCATGTTCGCTAGATGGTGCCTGGTTACCACCACTGACTGCTCTGACTGGGATCACAACAGAGGGTTCTGGACAGAGCTGGAGAAGGATGTAGAAAAAAATTCTAACACACAAAAAGAAGACTAGATTTACTGACCTGAAGGAGACTGGAGAGGCCCCCAGAGTATGGCCCCCAGACACCCTTTTAGCTCAGTGGTGAAGTTACTTCTGGGGTTCACCATTCAGCCAGGGATTGGACAGCCCCATAAAATGAGACAGGACTAATGAGGCACAGCAGTCCAGGGACAGGGACTAGGGGGCAGAAGGGGACAGGAAAGCTGGTGATAGGGAACCCAAGGTTGAGTAGGGACAGTGTTGACATGTAGTGGGGTTGTTAACCATTGTCATAGGGCAACTTGTGTACTAACCATTTAATAAGAAACTATTTTGTTCTGTAAACCTTCATCTAAAGTGAGAATAGTAGCACAACTGGAAGAATGTAATCGATGTCACTGAATTGTGCATGTAGAAATTTTTGAAGTGGTGTATCTTTGGCTATGTATATTTTCACCAAAAAAAAAAAAAAATGTCGAGAAGGGAGAGGGTTGACATGTCGTGGGGTTGTTGACCAGTGTCATGAAACAATACGTGTACTGACTGTTTGGTGAGAAACTATTTGTTCTGTAAACCTTCACCTAAGGTACAATTAAAAAAAAAAAAATTGATCATGTTCCCTATGCTTCCTCTATCCCTCCAGTCACTTCAATAGCTTTCCATGTTTCCAAACTTCTACAAGGTCCTATGTGTTTAGGCCCCTGCACATCTCTCCACCCACATCTCTCACTCCCCACCCCTCCCTGTACTCCAGTCAAATTCACACTGGCTTTCTTTCAGTCCTTTCAGTGTACCATTTTCACAGAGGCCACAGGGCCTTTGCACATGCTGAAAAGGTCTTGCTCCCACCCACAGCCCTTTTCCCTACCTTTTCCCCTAATTAGCTCCTACTCATCTTTTGGATCTTAGCTCAAGCACCACTTACTCTGTAAGCCTTCAAGACTTAGCCTACGTCTTTGTTGTCTCTCTCACATAGAAATGTATTTCTTATCTCAATGTGTAATTAAATATTCTTCATGGTGATTATTTAATTAATGTCTGTATCTCCCACTAAGTTAAAGTTTTATTCATTCAATACTATTAACCCATAGAGAGCAGGGACTATGTATGTTTTTGCTCATGCTTGTGATCCATTGCCTAGCAGCATCTGGCACATTGTAAACACTCGATAAATATTTGTTGAATAAATGAAAGCCTACAACCCTTTCTAAATAAAACTGCCTTGCCCATAACCACTGAGAAATAGGCAGACATTGATGCTTTGTAACATAATGCCAGCACCCTATTTACGTATGGATGATTAGGCCAAAAGTAGTTAATCTTTGTTAGTCACTTTATGCTGTATAACAAATTACCTTGAAACTTAATTGTTTAAAACAATGACCATTTATTTAGCTCCATCATTATAGGAGCAGCAATTTGGGGTTGGCTAGGCTAGGTGATCTGGTTGATCTGGGCCAGGCTTGGCTGATCTTGACTGGGCTCACTCATGCATCTACAGTGAGATGCCAAGTGGCTGGGGGTTGGCTTGTCTAAAACGGCTCGGCTGGGACTGCTTATCTCTCTTTACTTGCTCACTCAACCTCCAGCAGCCCATCCCAGACATATTCACATGGTATAGTTCCAAGAGCAATAGAGGAAGTGCATTAGCCCTCTTGAGGACCAAGCATAGGACTGCACAACATCACTTCTGCTTCATTCTATTGGCCAAAGCAAGTCACAAGTGCAGCTCAGATCCAAGGTTAGAGAAATAGACCCCATATTTTGATGAGAGGAGCTGCAAAGTCATACTGCAAGGGTGTAGTTACAGAGAGGAGTAGAGAACTGTGGCTCATTTTACAATCAACTAAACCATCTACTGGATGGACAATGACTTATGGTATAATATGGAATAAAAAGAGGAGATAGGACAGTAAAATCCTTGTACTCAGAAATATGAATGTAAAAAACAAAGAGACTGAGCTACTTAGAGCAAGAATTGAAGTTGAAAGGCAGGGTAACTACAACAGACTCATATCAATCAAAATTACAACAGAAATGAAACTCTGAATAAGCAGAAGAAGTTGGTAAAGAAAGAATGGCTCAGACACCAGAAGAATGCAGAGATGTCATAGGAGAGAACCTGAGAAAGACAAAGAAAGGAGCTGGAACCTACGGCCGCCTCAGTTCCTCCCAATCATTCAATTCCAGTTCTTTTCCATACATAGCCCTAAGTAGACACCAGTTTTATTCAGGCTACCTGCGCTCTTTGCAACCAAAAATTTAACCAGATCAGTTTATGAGAAATGTACATGCAGTTGTTTTTTTCTTCTAAGTTGATATAACCTATGAACCCCCACCCAAAAGACAGAGAAAGAGAGATGCTTCTTTGAATGCATGAATGCATTATGTTTCTGGGAGAACCAAGAGTTTGATAGCACAGGCTTTGAAACAGCACAGTACGCAGAATGGATACAAGTGTGAAAATAAGGTTAATTGTCACAGAAGAAAATATTCAAACCTTCGCTCTGGGGTAAATGTTCATACCTAGGTGTGAGGGGATATCCTTTTTGTGTTCATCTTCCTATTCTCCATTGTTATCCATTTGCGAACCACTGATACAAAGAAATACGCACTACATTGCAAGATGTAAACAATGTAATCTGCATGAAGAAAATCGTATTACAAGCTAAATATTACCCATTTGGATTTGCAGCCAAGTTACAGTCCACTAAATTCTAAGTACTTTTTTTTCCTCCAACCAAGGCTATGTTACATTTCAACTCTCTTGTTAGGAACTGATGCTAGGAAGTGACAAGATAATAGGATGCAGAAAGTTTTCAGATCTCATTTACAGCAGATGGGAGAAGGGTCAGTTTCCTGGGTAATGAAGCATTGTCTGGTCGCCCCTAAATCACTCCAAACTCTGTCTGGTCCTCAGAGGCTTAGAGAGCATCTGCATTATCATTATCCTTCAGAGCATTATTCTAACACCTCAGAAAAGAAAAGTTATAACAAATGATCTGAGAATTGGGAGACACAAATGCCAAACTTCAGATTTTGGTATAAAAAAAAAATTTATAATCATGCTTGCAAGAGAGGGAAATGTTTGCAATTTGTAGAAGCAGCTTTTAATTTATATCCAACATTAGATCTTTTTTGTTTAATTTGTTCTTTCTCAAAACTAATGTGTCTTGAAAGCTCCCACTGACAACTTGTTGCTAGCAAAACAAAGAGGAAAATAAAGGTGCAGTATCTCTGCACTCCACCCGCCCAACCCCATTCCTGTTCCAATTCTATTCTCTGGCTCTTTTCTCAAGTCTATAGATTCTTCTCTTCCACCCTGACCTTAAAGAAGAGTGTTTAATCCTGTGAGTAATGTTGGGCTGCCCTGGGGATGCAGAGAACACGATGTTCAGGATTAATAAAGGAGAAAGCAGTCCTTAATATGTGTCAAAATTTTAATTTCTGTACCAGATATCTGTCTTTAGCCTTCATTCTTGGTTCAGTTAAACCCCCACAGATTCTCCTGCCATTTTGAAGGACAGATGGCTTTTACAGAGCTCCCAGAACTTCTCGAATGACAATTTGTATACTGTGATGGGCACCTAGGTAAGTGACTCACTTGTCAGGCTCACCAGCACCCACAAATATAAGGAGAAACAGCATCTATCTATAAACATCATTAAATTCTAGAAACAATGTCATAGTAGAAACCATTATAAATTAGCCTAGAAACTCCAACTCTGCAAAAATTCACACAGGTCCAAAATTCTCTTACCCAACACTTGCAAGCCTTTGTATCTTAGAGCAGTGGAAATCAGGACCCTGAATGAATAGTGTATAATCTACCATTGTGGACCATATTTTACATGCTATTAAATTTCTGATTTGTATCAATTTGATTTATTTGGGTCCTGGCCTGTGAGCCTGGGCTAATTTATACTGATTGATTCATCATTCATACCCTCATTGATTCTGAAAAGGTATCCCCACCTCCCTGATTATTTATTCCACACCAGCTCACGTGAACTTTATTCACACATTCTTTTGGGTTTCTTTACAGATTTGTATGCATGACCAGAGGAAAGAAAAACAATGTCAAGACAAACCAAGGTAACGTGACCAGTCACGTTGGGGGGGTATCCACATATGTGCCCATATACCCGTGAGGTTTCATGTACTAAAGTAGATTACATGGCATACAAAGGAAAATATTCTGTTTCTCTTTTTTGTGTGAGGGAAAGACTTTAGTGAAGCTGGCTCAAAGCAACTCTTTAGTTTCATTCCTACTTCACAATATAATAGAAATAGTGGCGTTACTATGGACTAGAAACTACTAACATGTTAACATTTTATAACATTTCCATGTTTGCTGTTTTTTAATATCCCTTGTTTATCACCTCATATTTATCAGTAGAAAAAAAAATCTTTAAAAAAATATACTAGATACCTGGGCACAGTAAGGAAGTAGGGACTTAGAGGCTGAGACCCGTCTCCCTCCTCCCCATGTGTCTTGAGAGAAATACTCAAACTGTTGGTTTGAGTGGTGGCTTTAGCTGACAAGAGAGAAAGGAAAGAGGAGTGTAGAGAGCCTGCCTGCGGTAGGAGGAGCCAGGATGGGCCAGAGAAGGGGGTCAGGGACTATAACAGGAAGGTCTGTGGGATGCTTTCCAGTAGCTGGTCTTACTCTTTGTATTACAACATTCTGTTTACAATTATTTAAGAACCAGAAGCAATGGCCAGAGGTTCTTCAAAGAGGAAAGCTATAATGAGTATATTCTTAAGGTGGGAAAGAGTGACTAGTGTGGTTGGGCTGGGTGTTGTTTTGTTTATATCTTTTGGTTTGAATTCGGTTTGATTTGGTTTCGGTGGCAGTTTTAATTGTGTTCTTGTACTTCTAATAATGTGCTAACCACTCCACAGGCTTGATCCTAACTTTCCTATTATCTTTTCTGTTTCGTCTTTCCTCTTTACTTACTTGGAACCCTGGTGGTGCAGTGGTTAAAAGTTACGGCTGCTGACCAAAAGGTTGGCAGTTCAAATCCACCAGCTGCTCCTTAGAAACCCTATGGGGCAGTACTACTCTGTCCTACAGGGTTGCTATGAGTTGGAGTCGACTCGACGGCAACGGGTTTGTTTTTTTGTTTTTTTTTTGTTTTTTTGGTCTTACTTACCTATCATTTTCTTCCAACTCTCAGAACACATCACTACGATTATAAATATACCTTATGTTTATATGGCATTTAGTATACAAACTGCTCATATATGTCATATTCTTTTAAATCTTATAATAATCCTACACAGTGTATAGTACTGTCACCATTATAAAAATAAAGATGAGGTGAAAATAAGGTAAACTACTTCTTTTCAGACCTAGAAGAGCTAACATATATTGAGCCCATGTAATGAGCAAGGCTTTGTGCTAGCTGCTATATCCGCACTGTCTCTTAATCCTCACAACAGCTCCGTAAAATAGGTATAATGAGTTATCTTACTTTACAAATTAGAAAACAGAGACTTTAGTGAGGTGAAGTAACTTGCCCATATTCACACAGCTACTAACTGGCAAAGACAAGATCTTCCTGAAGTTACATAGCCACTAAATGCCAGAACCAGCACTAGAACCCACGTTTTCTGATTCCATATCGGGGCCAAATCCACTAGAGTTCTTTTGTTTCCAGTTCAAGCTCTGTATCAAGGTCAAACATTCAGTTGTCTTCTTTTGAAAAAGCATTCAAAATAAAAAGTGTTAGAAGGCATCGTAGTGTAAGAAAGTATTTTCTCTGGAGGTTATGCTTCACACACCCAGAGTCAGAACAGAAAGGGTTAAATGACACCACTGAAGCTAACTCATCCCATAATTGAGCTATAAAAATGAAAGGCTTCCTCAGTTTCCTGACAGCTTTGCTGTCTTAAAGGTGAAATGCCCTCCAGATTTATAAACAGGTTTTGTTCTTTGGGAGTGCTCAATGTTCCAAGTGTTTTTTTATCTTTAAAATATTAAGTAAACTCTGCAAAGTACTTAAATGGGCTCTAGGGGCATCTCTGGTTTGATTCTGGCCCTTCAGCAAAGCTATTGACGTATAGATCTGGAGAACTAATCAAAAGAAAACTAAATTCACAGCTTTCTCTAAATATTTTATAGGGTAATGTTTTAGTGTTTCGCCTGCCTGCCGCCTCTGCTGGCTTGTGAGCACAGCTGTCCTAAGAGCATGGATTGTGCTACCCACATGGACACCACATCCACAAAAGCAAGACCAAGCAACTGGGGACTAGCCAACAAGAGGAAGGTGCTGGCTCCTGCCTGCTGCAGGTTTCCTTTCTTTCTTGACTTGCTTTCAGCAGGAAAGCACATTAGGAGCTGCTTGAGATGAACAATAATTCGCCAGGTTTTCATCATCCATCTGGCAGCAGTGTCCACAAGGAGCACATAACATTGCATAGAGAAAACGGTTCCCAGCCATTGACTTCCTCCCCAGAAGCAGCCAGCCATTTCACAAATGGGGACCTGGAGAGTGTCAGGGATGTTTCAGCTCAAACTCATCCCTGCTGCTGGAAAGAACAAAAAAAGCCTCTAAACACTTAGTTTTCCTGCAGCGTGTGTCAGTAACATCATCTTCTATACACAAAGGCTTTTTAACAGCAATTCTAAATGAAACTCCAACACATTCCCCACCCATCTGAACTCCTAAAGTTCCAAGAGCAAAATCAGTCACGGGGTTTATTTTTAAGGCATGTCCTAGTGCAATAAAGCAAAAGGCAATTGAAAAGCTTTTGCCACATTCACAAGCAGTCATGTTTACACACACAGACACACATACATATGTAGTGACATTGAGATTTTTTTTCCAGGTCCCACCATAGATTTAAGCCCCTAAAACAGATTTTTGTGGTAATTCAGGGAATCTGAACTCCATTTTTCTTTCTGCTTCTCCAAAGACCTGAACAACTATAGCATAGGTAAGGGGAAGAAAGCAATGACCCACACCCACAGCTATTTCTCCTCTTCTCCAAAACCCATATGTGCAATAAAAGGTTCCCAGCTAGCCTGGAAATAGATAAAACTTGGATCCATTTGGTCTTTGGAGTTGGGGCACACTCCCTGGTATCTCTTTATATCCACTGATTTATATGAGGGGTGAGGAGCCGCAGGGACAAAGAACTCAAATGTGGTCCAAGGTTAGAGTCTCAGATGTGGATGACATGTCTGGCAAACAAGGGTGGGGAGAAGGATAAGGTAAATTGCCTGGCAACACTGTAGTTCCATGGAAAAAAGAAATCATTCCAAGTGAAGAAGGTATCCGTTGTGAGTTATGATGAACCCGACTCAGCAACAGAGACTGAAAGGTTGGAGGATCGTGGCAATTACCTCAAAGCAGGTGAGCCTCAGCAGCCTGGAACTGCAGAAGAACATCTTGGTCATCCAGGGCTGGACAGTGTGGTACCCAGTGGAGCAGTGACAGCAGCAATTGACTCATGAGCATTTGTGAGACACGCCTTAGAGACCCATTGAAAGATTAGAGTCTGAAGATATTTGAGGGAATGGGGTCCTGCCTGCAGCCACAATGTTAAAAATCATCCAACCAGCAAAAATATAGATCTGAATATTAATAGGACCATATTTATACTTTCTAGATACTGTAGGTTACTGATGCATGATTATTCAATCCTCAGATATTTATTTTTAAAGTTATATGTATTCACTCTAGAAGTACAACTAGCTACTGGAATTCCCAGCACAAATTTCATATGAAAGCCTCCCTATATTTTTAGCTATTCTGAGTTTTTGTTGAATTCCCAGTCATCCTTTCAGACTTAGGTAGTATCTGAAGTGTCAATATATACAATAGTATCTGAGGCACAAGTTAGTATCTGCCTTGACACCTGTTAAAACAAACACCTCCACCTATGCTAAGGTGGAGATTTCTGATGTGCAAGGTGATCGAAATTTTGGACCCTATATTTGCAAATCGTGTCCTTGTATCTTCAATGCCATCATGAATTTTCAAAAAGCAATGCAAATTATAAAGAACACATGGTTTTGCTTTGAATGGAAAGTATGCTTGAGCTTACTTCATTTCTTACAAAGTCTTTTGAGATGTGTTATCAGTGAACTAATGTACCCTGTGGAGCCCTGATGTTGCAGTGGTCAAGAGCTACGGCTGCTAACCAAAAGGTTGGCAGTTCAAATCTACCAGCTGCTCTGTCCTATAGGATCGCTATGAATCTGAGTTGACTCAATGGCAATGGATTTTTTTAATGTACTCTATAGCCTAAATATTTTGTTGCTATGTCTTCCAAGTGGATTAATCTTAAAGTAACTGGAAAAAGTTTCAAACTGGTGTGGAGAAATAGCTGTCACCCCATTTTTCAGCTCCCCTTTCAACAAAACTCCTTGAAAGAATTGTCTCCCCTTTCTCCTCATTCTTTCCGGAATCCACTCCAATCTGTTCTGTTCCACAATTCTATGTTGACAAATACACTATCAGTTCTTAGTCCTTATTTTAGTTAACCCATGAGCAGCAATTGATATCTCTCTTCAAACTCTTTTCCTTCTCTCCCAAATTTATTTTTATGTCCTCGATGTTCTCCCAGGACTCTGAATTCATATGCCCAACTGCCTATTTCACTTTTCCATTTGGTATCTAAGGCATTTCAAACTTAAACTCGTTGCCATCAAGTTGATTCTGACTTATAGCAACCCTATAGGATAGAAAGAACTGCCCCATAGGGTTTACAAGGCTGTGATCTTTACAGGAGCAGACAGCTACATCTTTCTCGCACAGAGCAGCTGGTGAATTCAAACCATCAACCCTTCAGTTAGCAGAGGAGTGCTTAACCACTGTGCCACTAGGGCTCTTTCATTTCAAACCTAACATGAATAAAAGCAAAGTCTTCATTTCTCCTTACTCTAACCTACTCCTTCTGCTTCCATCTTTCTCAGTAAAAGTCAACTCTATTCCTCCCCAGGCCAAAAGGCTTGGAGTCACCTTTTGTTCTCATATCCCATCATTTAATCCATCAGCAAAGTCTGTTAGATTGATCTTCAAAATATATCCAAAATCTGACCACTTCTCACCACCTCCATCACTGCTACCCTGGTCTAAGCTTCTATTAGCCCTTACTTGAATAATTGCAATAGTCTTCTAACTGATGTTCCAGCTTCCACTCCTTGTCTTTCTCCACATAGCAACCACAATGTTTCTGTTAAAATAAAAAGATCATGTCACTTCTCTGTTCAAAATCCATCCACAGCTTGTCATCTATCACAGAGCAAAACCAAAGTTCTTGCCCTGTCTACAGGGCCTGACCTAATTTGCAACCTGTCATCTCTTTGATCTTATTTCCTACTTGCCTCTCCCTCATTTATGCCACTCCAGCCATGCTGGCCTACTTGCTGTTCCTCCAGTACCAAAGAATGATCTCGTCTTAGAGCCTTTGCACTCACTGCCTGGAATCATCTTCCTCCGTCTTCATGGCTCACTCCTTCCCTTCCTTCTGGTCTCTACTCAAATATCCCCTTATTAAAAATGTTTTCCCCTTCTACCCTGTAAGAAAACCCCCATTTCCACTTGTCACTCTTTCTCCTTGCCTAGCTTGTGTGTCCTTCAGAGCACTAATGATCACCTGATACAATTATTTGTCTCCTCTCTCCCACATGGGAGAAAGATGTGGCAGTCCGCTTCCATAAAGATTTCAGCCTTGGAAACCCTGTGGGGCAGTTCTAGTCTGTCTTATAGGGTTGCTATGAGTCAGAATTAACTTGACAGCAAGGGGTTAAATGGGTTACATTAGAATGTAAACTCCATGAGAGTAGGGGCATTATTTGCTTTATTCACTGGTAGACCCTCAGAACATCATTTCACACACATATCATAGTTTATCTCCTCCAAGACTTAGGCCGACTTCACAGCAGCTAACAACAACAACAAATTGGGAATGCATCTTATAATAGTCAGCATATTCTTTTCTTTCTTAGTAGCCCATAAAACAGTGGTGTGAGAATGAAGAACACCAAAGTCACAAGGGAAGCATTAGCCCAAGAGACAGAAAGGGCCACGTAAACTGGAGACTGCAACAGCCTGAGACCAAAAGAAGTAGATGGTGCCCAGCTACCACCAATGATCACACTGACAGGGAACATAACAGAGAGTCCCCGATGGAGCAGGAGAAAGGTGGGGTGCAGAACTCAAATTCTAGTTAAAAAAACAGATTTAATGATCTGACTGAGACTGGAGGAACCCCAGAGAGCATGGTCCCCGGACTCTCTGTCAACCCAGCACTAAAACGATTCCTGAGGCCAACTCTTCAGTCAAAGATTAGACTGGCCTATGGGACATAAAACAATACTTGTGCAGAGTGTGCTTCTTAGCTCAAGTAGATACATGAGACTAAATGGATAGTTCCTGTCCAGTGGTGAGATGAGACTGTAGAGAGGGTCAGGAGCTGGTTGAGTGAACACAGGAAATCACGGGTAGAAAGGAGGAATGTGCTGTCACAGTATAGGGAGAGCAATTAGGGTCCCATAACAATATATGTATAAATGTTTGTATGAGAGACTAACTTGAATTGTAAACTTTCACTTAAAGTATAATAAAATAAAATTAAAAAAAAAAACAGTGGTGTGTGTTACAATGGATATCTTAGAGTCAACGAAATATGGAAATTGGAATTCAAAACATATTTTTGAATGCACAAATAAATCCCATTTATTATATTGTAAGAAGAAATGTGGGGCTCAGGTTCTTAGGGAAAGGACTACTGAATTATAATTTAATACACAAATTAATCTGATTTTGGATGTTTATCTGACTTATATTGAAATAAGGATTGGATACAGAACCAAAAATATATACATATATACATATTTGTGTGTGTGTGTAGATAGATAGATAGATTAATAGATAGATAGATAGATTAAAACTATTGCGGAAAGGGAATTATCAAATTAAAACTGCCTAGAGTAAGGAAGAGACAATACAGGCAAGAGAATCACCACAGCTTATTTAAAAATCTAAGATAATTAATCAAACAGACCCATACAACTCATTAGCCCCTGAGGAAAACTGGGGGTAAATAAAAATTATTCATATTGGTAACCTGAGACCTAGCCATCACAAAATGAATAAAATATGTAGAGTATGTAGAAAAATAGAGAACACATTTGTGTTAGGTTTCCTTCAAAAACTGGTTACAATAAAAATAATTAATTTGACCTTCAAAAATGATAAAATTTAATCATCTGGAACATTCATTTCAGTGGCACACTTATGGCTGTCTTAATGACGTCATCATCTTTGGGGTGGTTCTCAGAGAACCCCTGTTGGTATTCACTGGGCACTTGAACTAAATTTCATCAAAACCCAACACAATTTCATATTAGAAGAAAGTCTGGGAAATCATAGTTATAAAACCTTTTTACATGAATTCTAATCTTATGTCTTCTTTTGATAGGTGCTCTGATTTGAAATGTGTTGGAAAACTACTGATGGTTTTCTTGTGCTTACTCATTACATGCTTCTGCACATGAATAAGATTTACCTTTACCCACCTTGTTTACTTCTTACAAGATGATGAAGGAAAACAATTTAATAATTTTCCAATTTTAATTCTCTCTGCTATGTTGTTTTTATACCCTAAGTTCTGTTTATCACCATAAATTTAGAATACTTTTTAACAAAATAAGAAAATAGTGTAAAAGTAAAGTCAATAGGTAAATCATGTGGAGTTGGGGATAAGGGTTGCAGTTTAGAATACTTTATTGATTTCAGTTCCAAATACCATATAAATGCAGTCCATTAATGCAGGCTTGTACTGTTCTTATGAAGTTGATATTATCAGTAAAGCTAGTTGTTAAAATTTTACATTCCTTGGTATTGTGGATTGAATTGTATCTCCTAAAAGAGATATATTGAAGTCCTAACCCCTGTACCAAGGAGCCCTGGTTGCACAGTGGTTAAGCTCTCAGCTGCTAACCAAAAGGTCTGTGGTTCGAACCTACCAGCAGCGCCAAGGGAGAAAGATGTGGTAGTCTGCTTCTGTAAAGATTATAGCCTTGGAAACTTATGGAGCAGTTCTACTCTGTCCTATAGGGTCACTATGAGTCAGAATAGACTCAATGGCAGTAGGTTTTAAGTAACTCCTGGATCTGTGAATGTGATCCTGTTTGAAACTATGGTTTTTCTTTTGTTACATTAATGAGGTCATACTGGGGTATGGATTAATCCTAACTTCTTCTGAGTGGTGTATTATAAAAAGCATCACAGACACAAAGACATGCTGAGGAGGACAGCCATGTGACAATGGAAGCAGATGAATCTGTAAACCAACCAATGTGAAAGATTGCTGGCAGCTGCTAGAAGCTAGTAGAGAGGCATGGAACAGTCTTTTCTCAGAGCCTCAGAAGGAATCAACACGGCCAGTACCCTGATTTGAACTTCCAGCCTCCAGAATTGTTCAATAATAAATTCATGTTTGTTAAGCCACCCATTGTGGTATTTTTGTTACAACAGCACTAGGAAAATAAGACATTTGGTATCTATTATCAAAATATATAATAAAAGAATTCATTCCCCAAAATGCTAGTAGTGGTTAACTCAATTATTTCTTCATTAGCTCATATTTTCTACAATAAAAGGTACTGCCTCTTTAATATTAAAAAAATTATAGAAATGTTAACTTTGTGCAAGTTTTTTAATCCCTTTGAACTTTAGTTTCCCAGGTGTTACATAGGGATAGCAATTCCTAAAAGAGTAGTTATAAGGACTAAATAATGTCATAATGCCTGTAAAGAAATATGAATGGTGTCTGTTATATAAAAAGAATTTGATTATGATGATTAATAATAGATGTCATTGATATTATTATTAAGAATTTAGGAATTCAGGCTAAAACATCAGTCTAGGAATAAAGACAAAGGATTTAGCAGAATCTCCCCTGTGCTGTTTCCTTAAAGACTCTTGAGTTGGTGAACATGAGGCAGAAGGGTGAGCCCACACCCACCACACTTAGTAAGCTAGGAAATGAGAAAAAAAACCGTGGAGAGTTAGTTGCCTTAATTCTTCACCCTCCTCCTTGTATGCATGCCCTTTGTCCTGTAACTAGGTAATGCTCTCCCACTCTGGGCAGGCAGAGAACTGTGTCCCACTTCTAGTATCTGGGCTTGGCCAAGTGACTTGCTTTAGCCATTAGGGTATTAGCAAATAGACACAAGCAGAAGCTTGAAAAAGCACTTGCACATTTCCACTTGTTCTTTTACTTCTCTGCCTTGCCATGAGAGCGTGTCCGAGCTAGCCTGCTGGAAAATGAGATCTTGTGCAGAACCAAGGGGCCCCAACTGTCCCAGCTAAGGCCTTCCTATACTAGACAACAGCCATCCAACACCTGAATATGTGACAGAGCCCAATCAGGATCAATAGATATATGAATGACCCAGCCAAGACCAAAAGAACCACTCAGCTCACCTGCAAACTGATAAGTTAAATAAATGCATTGTTTTTAGCCACTAAGTTTTGAGTGGTTGGTCATGTAGCATTATTGTGGCAATAGATAACTACATGGAAGTCAATTCTGGCCTTAGTAAAAAGAATGTTGCTTCAGGACCTTATGGGTGATAAAGGCTATAATGATACATAGCAAGGTCTTTAAAAGTATCAAGGACCTGAGTGCTTGCTTTCCAGCTTGGTAAGGAACAACGAACTGTGCTCTGCTCCAAAGTCAGTCTTGGATGATGTAACAGACGAATTGAGTGGTTGACTGCATTAATTCTTTCAGTATGAAAGAGAAAAACAAACCAGGCAGAAGTTTCAGGTATGCAGCCAGTGCTTTAAACTAGTTCATTCTGGTTCAAACCCCTGCTGAAAATTTGCATTTCCACTTCATATATACTGAATCAGAATCTGCAGTTTAACAAGATCCCCAGGTGATTCTTATGTATAATAAACTTTGAGAACCAGTGCTCTACCAGTAGTTCTCAGAATTGATCCCTAACCAGCAGCATTAGTATCACCTGGGAACTTGTTAGAAATGCAAATTCTCAGCAGGGGTTCGAACAAGACAAACCAGTCTGAAGCCCTGTAGAACCCCTGTATGCAGCAACTAGAAAAATGATAATGAGAGAAATTGGCCTGGCCCTAAGAAGAAGAAACTTGGCACTTAACAGAAGAAAGTCCCAAGTGGTTCCCCAATATGCATTTGGTAGATTTTTCATGGATCATTCAAACGTTTCATTGGGGCAAAAACTATGATTTTTTAAATGTTCTGTCTCTCATGTTAGTCTTGTACCCATTTTCATAATTAAAATTTTAGTCAAAGCCTTCCTTCCTTCCCATTTTACTACTGCAAAAATTGTCTCTTTTCTGGTCTGGCCTTGTTCACTCTCCCACTATGCAACTCTTGTCACACTGTTACCAGATGATTTTTAAAGCAAGTTCATATCATGTATCTTCCTATCTAAAAACCTTCAGTGACTAACTAATTACTTCTACCTCAATCACCTTTTCATTTAAGCTTCACAGAATAGCCATAACTTTCCATTCCAGAATGGTGGGTGGATGGGTGGACGGATGAATGGATAGAGGGATGGACAGATGGACAGAGAGAAAAGATCAACAACAGACATATATGGACTGACTCACAGTCTAAACTATTAGCCACAAATAAAAGTTAGTTTTACCTGAGGGGTTAGAAATGTGGCTTGGTGGTGCTGGATATTTCTTGGTTCCATAGTCTCAGTTCTGAGGAGTGCTGAGACTATAATTCAGTAATCTTAACCTTGACTTCACATTAAAGTCACCTATAAAAAAAACAAAACCAAATCCGTTGCCATCCAGTCGATTCCAATTCCTAACGACCCTACAGGACAGAGTAGAACTGTCCCAGAGGGCTTCCAAGGAGCAGCTGGTGGATTCGAACCACCGACCTTTTGGTTAGCAGCTGATCTCTTAAAAAGATCCCCAAAATTTATTACACAGAAGACTCACTGGGGATCTTGTTAATGTGGCTTGCAATAGGAGGAAACGTAAAAAAAGCCAACTGATTAGGTGGCAAATGTCAACTTTCCCAGCCATGTAAAACAGGTTCACTAATTACATCCAAGAGCTGCCTGCTCTGCACAGACCACATTTTTGCTGCCTCTATTATTGCTTCATGCCAACATAACAAATTTGGACGTCAGTATAGCAGCTAAATACCACTTAGAGACACATCTTGAAACAGGATCTCTAAGTGGTTTGAATGAGAATCTGTGATTTCTGATTAGAAAAAGTACAGTCTTCCACAGGACAAGCCTAACTAGTCTTTCCTAGACCGTGTCAGACCTCATGGGAACAAATTCAAAGGATCAAATAATTGTTACAGAGGTATTTGGTCGCAGGCTTTTTGATTTTGCTTTGTTTTTTAATTCATCTCATCATTCATCCTTCCCACTAGCCCCCAGCTGGAATTGACCAATGCTTTTTGGGAAGGAATTGGATCACAGCATTGTAATCAGTAAGAAGGATGTTCTGTGGTTGCTTTGTCCTCCACGCCACCGCCTTCATGTGGTCTCCTGAAGCTCAGGCTGCTGCTGCCTTGGCCAACCCTTTTCTGAAGCTGCTAATGGCACCTGCTTTGTTGGGAGTTTACTGTACTTTCTGCCTCAAATGGACAGCAGAAAAGATGACTTTTCTTCCAACTAGTCATAGATGGCATCTGATCTACATGATTACAGCTCCATTGGTCCTAAAAGATAGCCCTGCTCTTTAAAATTATGAAACTGTCTGTGTAGAACTAACATCAACTTACCCAGGAGGCTGGGCCAGGGGTTGATTTGGGTGATGACCCTCTGTGCCACCTCTCTGCCTTCTTGCATTTCAAAAAAGACTCATTCCTTCAACTTTCTCCCACCTCAGAGTGACTTCTTTATCTCCCAGGGCCCTCCTTCAAGATTTAAAGCAGCCTCTTTTTTCTCCTTCTTAATTAAAGAGTCATAAATCTAGTGTATGGGAACCAAGTTTCAGGTCCAAGATCCCATGCCCACCTTCCAGGATTCCTAGGATCTCTCAAGGACCTAGGACTCCTAGTGCCCGACCAAATGTCCCAGAGTTCATGAGGCAGATATGCAAATTCATCTGCATGCGAACTGCATTGTACAAGCTTCAGTGTCAAAATTATATGAGCAACTTTATTCAGTTATAGGTGAATAATATCTTATACATACATCTAACCCATTTTAATACTATGAAAATATTTAGTGTTTTTGTTCTAAATATTTAAGTTTTCTTTCACCTTAACTTTTCTGGTGCTAAAACACATAGGTGTGCAGTTTTTTATTTTTCAAGTTCAATTTACAATCCTCTATAGAACATTCAAGTCACTATGTTATGTAGTGTAGCACTAACAAAACAGAAGAGGGGAAAAAGGCCTTCAACAAGACAGTCCTTTATTACTATAAGACAACTCTGAGCTCAACCTACCTTAAAAAAAAATCACTGCAGTTTGCAACTAGAAAGCATCAATGAAACATAAAACGTTAACAGTAACCCATAGTGCCCCTAGACATACATAGCAGTCCTCTTCCCCATCACAGTGGTGTGAGCCAATTCCCTCCTAACAGACTACTGAATCATTCCTGATGAATGAGAACATCTCCCTGAAGGAGTAACCCAATGTATTCACCAGACGGCTTCAGTTGTCACCCGTGCTGTTATCACACCTTGAAAAAAGCATGGTCAGCTCAACCATCTTAGCAAAAATACTGACAACTCATTGGATTTGATCTGTACTCAAAAGCCATTTCTTAATTTTGGCACTGTTTTCCAACTGGAGAAACCAAGAATTTTCACAACCATCGAGCCTTGGCCTCTTTTTATTCAACAGTCCTTACCCTCAGTTTAGGAGCCCTGGTGATTAAGAGCTCAAGCTGCTAACCAAAAGGTCGGCAGTTCCAATCCACCAGCTGCTCCTTGGAAACCCTCTGGTTTCTGTCCTATAGGGTTGCTATGAGTCAGAATCGACTCATCAGCAAGGCATTCCAGATACCTCAATTTAACTCTCTCTTCTCCCATTCTACTGTAAGCCAGAAGAATCTAGGCATCAGCTTCAATACTTTGCTTGGAAATCTCCTTACCTAGATCACCCAGTTCTTGAAGTACATTTACTATTTTCCAAATTGCTACAAGTAATAATGTTGCTAAGTTTTCTGCTACTATCTAACAGGATTTCTTCCTTTAGCTTACTTCAAGCCAGGGCTTTGAATCAGTTTGTTCCAGTTTGATCCCCTCCTGAGAATTTGCATTTGCGATCTTTTGATTAACAGCCTGAGCTCTTAACTACTGTGCCACTAGGACTACTGATTTCCACTCCAGATACATTAAATTAGAATCTACATTTTAACAAGAACTTCAGGTGATTCTTATGTATACATCTACAATTTAACAAGATCCCCAGGTGATTCTTACTTGCACATCTACATTTTAACAAGATCCTTGGGTGATTCTTATGTATACACCTGGGGTTCTTGTTAAAATGCAGACTCTGATTCATTATAACTGGGGTAGAAA
This sequence comes from Dugong dugon, assembly GCA_030035585.1. NCBI lineage: Eukaryota > Metazoa > Chordata > Mammalia > Sirenia > Dugongidae > Dugong > Dugong dugon. Next base: position 51,435,393 of record CM057472.1, read on the forward strand.
TGCAAATTATCAGCAGGGGGTTAAAATGGAACTAACATGTTTGAAGCCCTGTTTCAAGCATTCATCCTCAGCTATATGAAAGACCAAGAGACTTCCATTAACAGCTTCTTCAAGACACTAGAATTTTGCTAACACTCTGTTCAAAGCTCACTGCCCAGTTTCAAAGCCATTCCCACATTTCAGGCTTTTATCATGGCAGTAACCCACTTTGAGGCATCAAAATCTGTACTCATTATCTATTGCTGCATAACAAATTACACCAAAAATCAGCAGCTTAAAACAACATTTATTATCAATGCCTCTGTGGATCAGACATCAGAAGCAGTTTAGTCAGGTGGTTCTGGCTCAGTGTCTCATGAGGTTGCAGTCAAGCTGTCAGATGGGGCTGTGATCATTTCAAGATTCAACTGGGGATGAAGCTTCCACTTCTAAGTTCACATAGTTACTGGTAGGCTTCAGTTCCTCATGGACTTTCTGATAGCCGGCCTCAGTTTCTCACAGGCTTTTTTTGGACTGAGGACCCCTCAGGTCTTCATCACACTATGTGTTGTTGTTGTTGTTACATGCCATCGAGCCAATTCTAACTCATAGCAACCCTATGTACAATAGAAGGAAACACTGCCTGGTCCTGCACCAGTCTCACAATTGTTGCTATGCTTAGGCCCATTGTTACAGCCACTGTGTCAATCATCTCACTGAGGGTCTTCCTCTTTTTCACTAACCTTCTACTTTACCAAGTATAATGTCCTTCTCCAGGGACTGATCCCTCCTGACAACATGTCCAAAATATATGAGACGTAGTCTCGCCATCCTTGCTTCTAAGAAGCTCTCTGGCTGTACATCTTCCAAGGTGGATTTGTTCATTCTTCTGGCAGTCCATGGTATATTCAATATTCTTCTCCAACACCACAATTGAAAGGTGTCAATTGTTGTTTGGTCTTTCTTATTCATCATCCAACTTTCACATGCACAGGAGGTAACTGAAAACACCATGGCTTGAGTCAGGCGCACCTTAGTCTTCAAGGTGACATCTTTGCTTTTCAACACTTTAAAGAGGTCTTTTGTAACAGACTTGTCCGATGCAATGTGTCTTTTGATTTCTTGACTTCTGATTCCGTGGGTGTTGATTGTGAATACAAGTAAAATTAAATCCTTGACAGCTCCAATCTTTTCCCCATTTATCATGATGTTGCTTCTTGGTCCAGTTGTAAGGATTTTTGTTTTCTTCAGGTTGAGATATAATCCATACTGAAGGCTGTAGTCTTTGATCTTCATCAGTAAGTGCTTCAAGTCCCCTTCACTTTCAGCAAGGAAGGCTGTGTCATCTGCATAACGCAGGTTCTTAATGAGTCTTCTCCAATCCTGATGCCCTGTTCTTCTTCATATATTCCAGCTTCTCGGATCATTTGCTCAATATACAGATTGAATAGGTATTGTGAAAGGATACAACCTTAAGGCACACCTTTCCTAACTTTAAATCATACAGTACCCCCTGGTTCTGTTCAAATGACTGCCTCTTGATGTATAATTAAGTGTTCTGGAATTCCCATTCTTCACAATGTTATCCATAACAAATAAAACACAGGTAAACATCTTTCTGGTATTCTCTGCTTTCAGCTAGGATCCATCTGACATCAGCAGTGATATCCCTGTCCTCTTCTGAATCCAGCTTGAATTTCTGGCAGTTTGCTGTCAATATACTGCTGCAGTATATGCTTTCGAATGATCTTCAGCAAAATTTTACTTGCATGGGATATTAATGATATTGTTCTATAATTTCCGCACTCAGTGGGATCACCTTTCTTGGGAACAGGCATAAATATGGATCTCTTCTAGTTGGTTGGCCAGGTAGCTCTCTTCAAAATTTCTTGGCATAGATGAGTGAGTACTTCTAGCACTGCATCCATTTGTCGAAACATCTCATTTGTATTCTGTCAACTCCTGGAGCCTTGTTTTTCACCAATGCCTTCAGTGCAGCTTGGACTTCTTCCTTCAGTACTATTGGTTCCTGCTCATATGGTACCTCCTGAAATGGTTAAGGATCAACCAATTGGTTTTGGTATAGTAACTCTGTGTATTCCTTCCATCTACTTTTGATGCTTCCTGACTCATTTAATATTTTGTGCAGAGAATCCTTCAATATTGCAACTCAAGGTTTGAATTCTTTCTTCAGTTCTTACACCTTGAGAAATGCAGAGCCTGTTCTTCCCTTTTGGTTTTCCATCTCCATGTCTTTGCACATGTCATTATAATACTTTACTTTGTCTTCTCGAGCCGCCCTTTGAAATCTTCTGTTCAACTCTTTTACTTCATCATTTCTTCCTTTTGCTTTAGCTACTTGACATTCAAGAGCAAGTTTCAGAGTCTTTTCTGATATCCATTTTGGTCTTTTCTTTCTTTCCTGTCTTTTTAATGACCTCTTGCTTTCTTCATGTATGATGTCTGTGACGTTATTTCAACAACCCGTCTGGTCTTTGGTCGTTGGTGTTCAACACGTCGAATCTATTCTTGAGACAGTCTCTAAATTCAGGTGGGATATACTCAAGGTCATACTTTGGCTCTTATGGGCTTGTTTTAGTTTTCTTCAGTTTCAACTTAAACTTGCATATTAGCAATTGATGGTCTGTTCCGCAGTCAGCCCCTGGCCTTGTTTTGACTGATGATATTGAGCTTTTCCATCATCTCTTCCCACAGATGTAGTCGATTTGATTCCTGTGTATTCCATCTGGCAGGGTCCATGTGTATAGTAGCCATTTATGTTGGCAAAAAAAGGTATTTGCAATGAAGAAGTCATTGGTCTTGCAAAATTCTATCACGCAATCTCCAGCATCATTTCTATCACCAAGGCCGTATTTTCCAACTGCCAATGCTTCTTCTTCGTTTCCAACTTCTCCAGTAATTATTAATGCATCCTGATTGCATGTTCAATCAATTTCAGACTGCAGAAGTTGGTTAAAAAATCTTCATTTTCTTCATCTTTGGCCTTAATGGTTGGTGCCTAAATTTTAATTATAGTCATATTCACTGGTCTTCCTTGTAGGCATGTAGATATTATCCTATCACTGACAGCACAGTACTTCAGGATAGATCTTGAAATGTTCTTTTTGACGATGAATGCGATGCCATTCCTCTTCAAGTTGTCATTCCTGGCATAGTAGACCATATGGTTGTCCAATTCAAAATGGCCAATACCAGTCCATTTTAGCTCACTAATGCATAGAATATCGATGTTTATGCATTCCATTTCATTTTTGATGTATTCCAATTTTCCTAGATTCATACTTCGTACATTCCATGTTCTGATTATTAATGGATGTTTGCAGCTGTTTCTTCTCATTTTGAGTTGTGCCACATCGGCAAATGAAGGTCCCAAAAGCTTGACTCCATCCATATCATTAAGGTCCACTCTACTTTGAGGAGGCAGCTCTTCCCCAGTTGTCTTTTGAGTGCCTTCCAACCTGGAGGGCTCATCTTCCAGCACTTTATCAGGCAGTGTTCTACTGCTATTCATAAGGTTTTCACGGGCTAATTCTTTTCAGAAGTAGACTGCCAGGTCCTTCTTCCTAGTCTGTCTTAGTCTGGAAGCTCAGCTGAAACTCGTCTGCCATGGGTGACCCTGCTGGTGTCTGAACACCGGTGGCATAGCTTCCAGCATCACAGCAACATGCAAGCCCCCACAATACAACAAACTGACACACAATATGTAGGCCTCTTCGTATTACTGCTGAAAACAAAGAAGCTTGCTTCCCACAGTTCAAGTGATGAGAGAGACAGAATGCACCTAACAGGAAATCAGTGCTTTTTAACCAAACCTCAGAAATGACATCCTATCACTTCCACCCTTAGAAGTAAGTCAGTAAGTCCAGCCCACATACGCAGAGAGAAGATTATACAAGGGCATGAATACCAAGAGTTTGCTGTCATTAGGGACCATCTTGGAACCCTGGTGGTACAGTGGTTAAGAGCTTAGCTGCTAACCAAAAGTTCAACAGTTCAAATCCACCAGCCACTCCTTGGAAATTCTATAGGGCAGTTCCATTCCGTCCTTTTGGGTTGCTATGAGTTGGCATTGCCTCAATGGCAATGGGTTTGGTTTTTGTTTTTTTTTGTTTTTTTTTTTTTAGGGACCATCTTAGAGGCTGCTATCACACAGTCCCCCAATGGGAGATGAAGACTGTGTGGCAAGAGAAAACAAAAGATCACTAAAGGTTTCCATCTCCTGAGGCCTGGCTATTTCCAACAGTTGCATTCTCTGAGATTCCTCTGAATACTTAAAATAAGAAATATACCTATTCTTAAGTTACTTTAATCGAGTTTCTGCTTCTTACATCCAGATTATTCCTAAAACTATATTGATTTTCTTGCAGAGTCTGTACTCCACATTCATGAGACTGGAAGCAAATAGAATACACCCTTCTGCAGCCTAAATAAAACTCAGAATGCCTGAACTGACCTACAGTTATTGTAGAGCAGGCATGTTCTGTGTTCTGCTGACCCTGTCAGCAAAGCTTTCTCTGCCAGCACATTAAGAACTGCACATTTATATTAGAAGCTGCACTTTTAATTTCTGTGACATGTAATGAGGCAGTCTCACTAGCTAGAATATTTTATTAGGTCGTAATGTGTTAAATGTGGTTTAATCAAGAGGTCCCATTAGAAACCTTCCCAATGAACTTCAGATGTAAGATGATCATCCAACAAATCATCTGTGGAATCCCTCTGAAATACAGAAAGATGAGCCAGCTCTGCAATATAAGCAATAATATCCTCATAACTAATAATAATAATAGCTAACATTTATTGAGCATACACATAAGATTCTCTTATACGCTCAGGATGGCTATTCCTTCCTTCATTTTCTACTCTTCCACACCTTAGAAAACTGACACTAAGGAAAGAAAGCCTGCAGGTACTGGTTATTAAGTGCTAATCTGAAAAAATATATTTAATCTTTACAAAGAACTGACATTATTACCACCATGTCAAAGCCAAGAAAACTGAAGACTACCAAGTTAAGCAACTACTCCAAGCTTAAATAACTTGCTTCCTAATATTCATACCCTTGGGAAGTCCCTGTTCATATTAGTCTATGTGGTCATTCATCCCAGCAAAAGTGATGGTATGTAACTTCAGATGCTAGATTATATAAAACAATATAGCTTTTACCTTTCTCTCTCTGATCACTCACTCTGGGGGAAGCAAGATGCCATACTATGCAAACTCCCAAGCAGTCATAGGGAGAAGTCCACATGGCAAAGGACTAAGCCTCCTTTCAACAGCCACCATCAACCCGTCAGCAATGTCAGTGACCCATCTTTGAACTGTCCAGGTCCAGTCAATCCCTCAGGTGACAGTTGCCCCAACTGGCATCTTGACTGCAACTTCATGTGAGACCCCAAGCCAGGAACACCCAGTGAGCCACTCCCAAATTTCTGACATACAGAAAGTGTAAGATAATAAATGTTGTTTTTCAAACCACTTAGTTTTGAGGTAGTTTGTTACATAATAATAGACAACTGATATAGCAATGAAATTGGATGTATTAGTTATCTGACAGAGCATTGAAGCTGGGTGCCTCTGCTTCATAGACAATGTCTCTCATAAGATTGTAATCAGAGTGCTGACCAAGGCTGAAGTCTCACCTGAAGGCTTGACTGGGGGGAGAATCTGCTTCTAAGCTGACTCACATGGCTCTTGACAGAATTCAGTTCTTTGCCATGTGTACATCTTCACAGAGCAGCTCACAACATGGCAGCTTGTTGGCTTCCCTTATAGCAATTGAGAGAACAATGAGAGAGCATCCAAGAGGGAAGACATAGTCTTCTTGTCACGTACTCTCAGAAGTGACACCCTATCACCTCTGCCATATTCTATTTTCTAGAATTTTTCTATTTTCTATTTTCTAGAAGCAACTAAATCCAGCCCACACTCAAGGGAAGAATATTACACAAGGATGTGAAAGCCAGGAGGTAGAGATCATTGCGGGCCATCTTAGACACTGCCTACCACACTGGTGTAAGACTCCAGTGATCTGAGTTGGTGTTCTTCACCAATATATTCTATGCCTCTCTTGACTCATTTCTGGAAATGTAACACAAGTGTCAGCCTTGACCTGTTATCAAAGTACATTTCTCCAGAATAGTTGAGAAAATGTGGTTAGTCTCAAGGCCGCTCCTGAGTCACCTCCATGCGATAAATGCTTCTACCCACAATAATATTTCTACCTTGGATCACTTGTTGATGAGCTAAACTCAGACTAAACCCTTTCACTCCTCAAAGGAACACCAGTTCAAAGTTTTGTTTATGGACAATGTCACTGATGGCTCCAGGGTAACAGAAATGATTATACTGTTTCTCAGCAGAAAACTTCAAAATTGAACATTTGTCAACCCTGTCTTTAAAATTATTCTGGTTTCCTAGGCAATGGCAATTTCTTATTGGTCACCTTTTCCAAAAAAAAAAAAAAAAACAAAGCCCCAACTGTTACTTCATTCCTCCCTATCCAGGGTTACCACATAGAATTGTGTAGTTTGTTCACTGCACAAGGGTGCCTGAATGAAGGGTGAGTGTGGGCTGACATCCAGCTTATTCTCTGCTCCACAATCAAAGGCATACGTCTGGGAATAGAGTCACATCTTCCTGAAGTTGCACACATGGGCTGGCTGAAGTTCTGTGCCCTTTTTACACTGCTCTGCAGGCTCCTTTCTCTCATTTCTAAGCTATTCCTGGAAACACCTAAAACATTTGAGTTTCAGTCTATCTGTGTGTGTGCCTTCTCAAACACACACCAACTAACTCTAAATTTAAATATTATCTCTTGTACCAACTGCAGATGCGGTTCCCCTTGTTGTGACCCTAATCACCAGAGCTATGTCAGATCTCACAAGTTAAATGGCACAGTCCTCCAGACTGCCAAGTCTGCCTAAGACTTCAGATGGCAGCTGCACACTCGGGGTTTCCATGACACTTTCACTTCTAACCTGCTGGCTACAAATTTAGGTATTCCTACTACCCCCTCAGGATACCAGTCATAAGCCCGGGCATCCAGGTCCCCTTACTTCTGACCTGCTGGCTATAAATTCGGGGGTTCCCTCTATCCCACTGTGTTTGATAATTTGCTAGAATGACTAACAGAACTCAGAAAAGTGCTATACTTATGGTTAGTCTTATTACAGCAAAAAAGATACAAATGAAGAGATACATAGGGTGAGGTCTGGGAGGGTCCCCAATGCAGAGATTCCATGTCCCAAAGGACACACTATGCTTCCGAGCATCGATGTCTTTTACCAACCAGGAAGCTCACCAAGCTTCACTGTCAGAAGTTTTTATTGGGATTTCATTATATAGGCATGATTGATTGAATCACTGTGCCATGGTTGAACCCAACCTCCAACCCCCTAAGAAGAAAGAATTGAGAGGTTTCTGCTCCTTCATGTCAAGCCTAGTGGGAAGAGTGATTCTGTGGGGCCATCTAAAAGATGGAGGTGTATGCTCTAGCATCTTGGAATTCAAAGGTCTGTTGTCTTTCCAGGAAAACTAGGGATCTGCTTTGATGGCAAAATAAAGGTGAATTACCGCTACGTATGAGAAACTGCTGACTTTATAATCAAAAGATACATAGTATTTCCTGTAGACTAGATGTGGACCTTAAAAGAATCAGCTGAAATCCTGCCAAAGTCAACCACCTGGAAGGGTCAATGGGACTCTGACAGCAAAGGACGTTGTGTGGAGGGGATAACTGCACTCAGGATGAGCTTCATGGGCATACAACCTATGCAGTCACACAGGACCTTGTGCTCAGAAGGCCCCTGCACTTGGTTTAATGCTCTGTGTATTGAAATTCTGAATAACTGTATCTTTGAACGTGTGTTTTATAAGTCCAGCGGGACAATATAGGTCCACTGTTCCTTGCTCCCCCTTTTGTGCATAGCATTTGTGATGCTCCGTAAGCACAGAATTCCAGTGACTCACGATATGGGGGTTCAGCAAGACTTAAAGCGAGGACAAGGTAAGCATTTTATGTCTATAATTGAGTAAGTGAGAGCTGCTGACAGCCCCAAGAGACCACGCTTTACATGTGAATCAGAACTTGCTCTGAATGCAAAAAGAGAGCAATGGCATTCTAACAAACACGAATGACCAAGGGGCCCTATCACGTTCTTTTTTACTTGTTTTATTTCTCTGAATTAGCTAGCCAATTACACGAAAAATGATGACACAGAAGGAAAGAGAAAGGTAGAGCAACTCAGAGTTCCTTTTCTTTTCAGTCCTCCTTTACTCATTAGAAGCCCGGGGTAGAGAGGGTTAGTAGACTGCACAGGTATCAAGAAGTAAACTAAAAACGGTTGAGTTGGTTTCATGCAGCATTTCTACTGTTCTATGTATGCCTGTCCCAGCTACAAAATACAAGTTGTGTAATTTCAGTGATTTCACGTACAAGTTAAATGCTCTTATGTTTGCTCTCAAAACTGGCATTGTACAATATAAATGGTAAAATCATGCTAATAATTTTAATTTTTGCTTGCTTAGAACGATATTAAATAGCAAATAAAAACACCATGACAAGATAGAGAGAGAGAGAGAGACTGTGGAGGAAAGGAAAAAGTATTATATTTTAGTATCTTTAAAGACTTATTTTTCTGCTTTTTGAACAAGAGCTGCCCTGTTTTTACATTGCACTATCAGTAGGTATCAGTTGCCATTGGGTTGATTCTGACTCATGGCACCTCCATGTGTATTAGAGTAAAACTATGCTCCATAGGGTTTTCAACAGCTGGTTTTTCAGAAGCAGATTGCCAGGCCTTTCTTCTGCAGCACCTCTAGTAGAACTCAAACCTCCAACCTTTCATATTATCCAACCCTGATTGCACTCACAACTTAAGAACTGTACTCTTCCCCTTAATTCCCTCTCCCCCAGGGCCTAACTCTGGAAGGTCAAACGATAGCTAGCAAGCTGAGAAAGGAGGAGAAATGTAAAGGGGGCAGGGAGGACAAGGCCCCCCTTCCCATGCCAAAGTAATGGGCTCTGCCTGAGGAAGAAGGAAAGATTTAACATTAATATTTTGATCATTGGTGGGACGTGGGTATTCCAATATTTGAATTAGACTGGTTTTACTGTATCTTCAAAACAAGAAAAAGTGATTTTAGTACAGTCTAATACCTATGTGAGCAAAAAAGTAATGGCATCAGCCGCCCTCTTTGAGAAGGAGGGAAAGAGTATTCCACTAAGCAAATTTTAAAGGAGCAGTAGGGGGCAAAAGTAAAGTTGCATTTTTATCGTAGCTCATGAGTCATGTTTGTTCAACACACAACTTACAAATTAAATAGAGAGTTTGAGGAGGTCTGATCAGAGTTTTCTCCTCCCGCCAAAAGAAAGCTTTTCTTGGCTTAGAAGACCTCAGCCACAAAAATTCCACTGAAAATGATGAGACCCCAAAGCTGACTTGACCTCACAAATTACCAATATGTTCCGGGTCATGTTACAATTTCTCTGGGGAAAATTAAGAGGATGTGTCAATGTTCTCACTCAATTTCTTCTCTCTCTGCTGAAAATAAGAGATGACTTTATATGATAAGAGCAAGTCACTTTAAATTAGACCAACTTGACTTTTGTCTTGAAGTCAATCAAATGCAGATAAAATGTGGGTTTTTTCCCAGCGAGAAAACAAACTGTGGAAAATTCATGAAGAAGCTCTTCTTATATTTTTAGAAATATAAAGATTTGTTTTTAAATTCCTTTATTTTTAAAATTCTGTCGCGCCGATAAGCTGTGAGTTTTAATTTATCACTTTACTGTATCTTCAAAACAAGAAAAAGGCCAAGAAACATATTTCTGAAAAATAAATACCATAAGGTTTCTGTTGTAATATATATCTTTAAAATGGAGTTTGTAATTATTTCATATAACCCACTAAAATTAGCCCCTACTGATCAATAGATTTTGCTTCTGTGATTTTTTTCAGTAAAATAGAATTTTATGCAGAATATCAGAATCCATGTACCAGAGTATAGAATGCTTTCAAATTATCTTTAAGCAAAATAATCAATACAAGAAAGTTTATTTTCAACTGAAATTCCAAAACTGATAGTCAATGTTGCAAAGTTATAAAACATAAATATCAGGTTTAGAGCAAATAATGAATACAGTATGCTATGGATTCAGGGTGTGTTAAAGAATTTGCTAACGAAGTAAAGCTATGTGAATAAACAAATGTGAACATTATGCAATGTGTCTTTCAAAGCATGCTCTGTCTGAAACTATGCAGAAGCAGAATAGTTAGAAATTCTGAGACCCTCAACTGTTTCTTAACTGAGCCCTTACAGTTTCTTAATTGAGATTTCTTTTTTCTTAATTCTCCATTATCCCTACAGTGCAGAAGCTTTCTGGATGGAACTTCATTGAATACTTAATGATCACCTCTTATGTGCCAGACATTGTGCAAGAAGCTAAGAAACACACAAAAACTTGTGCCTTCAGACTAGTGTTGGATTGTCAGATAAAATACAGGACACATAACTAAATCTAAATTTCAGATGAATTATTTTTTAGTATAAGTATTTCCCAAATGTTTCATGGGGTATATTTTTATTTGCTAATTTGGCAACCCTAGACTAGTGGAACTGAGGGTTATGTTCATGCACTATGGAATAGGTCCTTGAACATCTGGACACTACCAGCTAAACTTTGACCCTACCTACACCTCTACTGGTGCCCTCCCATCCTCCCTCTTCTACATTTTCCTTTTGCTTGGATTACAGCTTTCTTTTGATAAATGTATCTTTAAATAACTTCCATAAGCAATGATGTGTGGGATGTAAAACATTCTGAGTTCTTACACGTTTGACAGTGTCTTTATTCTGCCATCATATTTTACTGATTCTTAATCTGGTTATGTTGTTGTTGTTAGATGCTGTTGAGTCGATTCAAACTCACAGGACAGCGAACTGCCTTATAGGGTTCCCTAGGCTATAATTTTTATGGGAGCAGATCACCAGGTCTTTTCTCCCATGGAGATGCTGGTGGGTTCGAACCGCTGCTTAGGTTAACAGCCGAGCGCTTAACCACTATGCCACCAGGACTCCTTTAATCTGGGTATAGGATTCTGTATTAGAAATTATTTTCCATTTAGAACTCGGAAGATATTGCTCCATTTGTCTTCTAATGCCCAGTAGTGCTGATAAGAAGTCCAAATTCAGTCTGATTCTCATTCTTTTGTGGGTGACCTGTTTTGTTCTTGTCTTTTTATTTCTCAAAGCATTTCTGATATTTTCTTCATCTCTGGAGCTCCAAAACTTCACACCAATATTTCTGCGCATTAGCTATATTTTTCATTTATGTATTGATCTCTCAGTGGACTCTTAATATAAAGACTATGTTTTTCAACTCTGGGAAATAATTTTCTTCCTTTCTCCCTTTTTCTTTGTCTGTTCTCTTCTTCTGGAACTCCTATTAGTCAGTAGTTGTATTAGCAATATAGGCTAACTGCTATAACAAACAGCCCCAAAATCTTAGTAATATAATAAAACAAGGGTTTATTTTTTCAATGATGTCACAGTCCAATGTGAGCTGGGGAGGGGGGATGGCTACTGGTAGATGGGACAGAAAAGGGTTTACTCCAAACAGGACTCAGGGACTCCACTCCATTTATCTAGTGGTGGCATGTGCTCTAGAGACCAGGAGTCCTTTTACTAGATTCTCTGCACCCAGCAGTTATGCCAAAGAGCGTAGAGAATCTCAAAGGAGATGTGAGGGTTCAGTCCTAAAGTCAGAACTACAGTGAAGACTGGGAAATGTGGTAGAGCAATAAGCCAAGGGAGGAGAGGACCTCACAGACACTGGAGAACACTCTCCGTCTCTATCACAGAGCTCCTGGGTTGAACCTTTCTGTCTCTTTTCTCTCATAGTTTTGAACCTTTTGTCTTTTGTTCCATTTTCTAGGAGATTTCTACTACTTCATATGCTAATTGTTTCTAAATGTACATTTTTGTTTTATTTTAATTTTCAAGAATTTTTTCTTATTCCCTTGATTTTTTTTTCTTATCTAGAATACACTTCTTGTTTAATGGGAGTATTATTTTTCTAAATCCAAGCTTTCAGAAATATTAATTACTGTGTGTGTGTGTTTGTGTGTGTGTGTGTGTGTGTGTGTGTGTGTGTGTTTTACAGTACTCAGTGCCCTACTCTGTTTCCGCCAAAACATTTTGCTATTTATCCCGGTTATTCTTTCTCAGCTTTCCAGTCTCCTGTGTATTCCTAATGATCCTTGAATGCCCATCATTATTTAAGAATGGATCAAGACTCAAAAGAAAGTCACCAAGACATATCATAATCACACTTGCCACAACCAAAGACACAGAATCGTGAGAGCATCTCAAGAAAAATGACAAGACACTCACAAAGGGGAAACAATAAGAATCAGCTCTGCTTATTTGGCAGAAATTATGCAAGCAAGAAGGCAATAGGATGAAATATATAAAACCTTGAAAGAAAAAAACTATCGACCAAGATTAACATATCCTGCAAAACTCTCTCTCAAATACAATGGCAAAATTAGGACTTTCCAGATAAACAGAAATGAAGGGAATTTGTAAAAACCAAACCAAACTTACAAGAAATATTAAAGGGAGTCCTTCAGTTAGGGAACCAACATCAGACAACAACCAGAGTCTAGGAAACAGGATAGCATCAGCCAGATACCAACTTAGGTAAAGAACTTTCAGTAATAAAACAAAGCTAAAAGACATAAAATAGGGAAATAGAGACATCAATCTGTAAATGACAGCAATATCAAAACAGTAAAAGGGGGAAATAAATGGCATGGGTATAAAAATTTCAAATGGAGAGAAGTCAAAGTGATATCAAGCAATAAAAGAATGGTTCAAACATAGGAAAATAAGGGTAAATTTTAAGGTAACCACAAAGAGAGTTAACAAACCTACTCACCAGATTTAAAAAACAAAACAAAACGTAAAGCCTCAGTAAACACAAAATCTATAATAACAAGAGAAAATCCACAAACCAAAGGAACCTGACACAGGAAAGTCAGAGGAATGAAGAAAACTTCGGCACCACAAAAAAAGCACTACGATATGACAGCAATAAACACACCTATCAATAATCACACTGACTGTAAATGCACCTGTAAAGAGACAGAGTGGCAGAATGGGTAAAAACGCACAACCAATCAATATGCTGTCTACAAAAGGCACACTTTAGACACAAAGACATAAATACAATAAAAATCAAAGGACAGAAAAAAAATATATCAAGCAAACAGTAACCAAAAAAGGTTAAGAGTGGCAATGCTAATTTCAGGTAAAATACGCTTTAAAACAAAATCAACCATAAAAGACAGGGAAGAACATTATGTAATGATTAAAGAGACAAACCACTAAGAAGACATAACCTTAATAAATATCTACACATCCAATGACAGGGCTCCAAAATACATAAAACAAAGTCTAACAGTACTGAAAAGAGAAATAGACAGCTCCACAATAATAGCAGGAGACTTCAACACTCTACTTTTGGTAAAGCACAGAACATCTAGAAAGAAATTCAACAAATATACAGAAGAGCTAAAGACCAAAATCAACCAACTAAACCTCAGAGACATATATAGGAAAAAAAAAGACAAATATCCCAATTTAAAAATGGGCAAAGAATATGAACAGACACTCCATCAAAGAAGACATTCAGAGGGCTAACAGACACATGAGGAGGTTCTCGTGATCATTAGCCATTAGAGAAATGTAAATCAAAAACTACAATGAAATACCATCTTATCCTGAAATTACTGGCACTAATAAAAAAAAAAAAAAAAAAAATAGAAAATAACAAATGTTGGAGAGGTTGCAGGGAGATTGGAACTCTTATGCACTACCGGTAGGAATGTAAAATGGTACCACCACTATGCAAGACAATATGGTGCCTCCTTAAAAAGCTAGAAATAGAAATACCATACGATCCAGCAATCCAACTCCTAGTAATATACCCTACAGAACTAAGAGCTGTCACACAAATATACATATGCACATCCACATTCCCTGCAGCATTATTCGCAATAGCAAAAAGATGGAAACACCCTAAGTGCCCAAAAACAGATGAATGGATAAAAAAAGTATGGTATATATGCACAGAGGAATACTATGTAATGATAAAGAACAATTATGAATCCGCAAAACATCTCACAACATGGATGAATCTGGAAGGCATTTTGCTGAGTGAAATAAGTCAATTACAAAAGGACAAATACTGTATAGAGGCCACTATTATAAAAACCCAAGAAAAGGTTTAACACAGAAGACAGCAATTTTTGATGGTTACAAGAGAAGGGAGGGATGGGAAGGGGAAATGGCTAACTAAATAGTAGACAACTTAACTTTGGTGAAGGGAAACACATCACTCAATATAGGGGAACATAGCACAACCTGACCAAGACAAAGTCATAGAAGCCCTGTAGATACATCCAAACACCTTGAGGGACTGAGTTTACTGGGGCTGGGGGCTACGGCCATGGTCTTGGGGGACATCTAGGTCAACTGGCATAACTTAGTTCACGAAGAAAATGTTCTACATCCTACTTCGGTTAGTAGTGTCTGGGGTCTTAAAAGATTGTGAGCGGCTAACTAAGATACATCTATTGGTCCCATCACTTTTGGAGCAAAGAAGAATGAAGAAAACCAAAGACCCAAGGAAACTATTAGTCAAAAAGACTAATGCACTACATGAAACACAGCCTCCACCAGCCTGAGCCCAGAAGTACTAGATGGTGCCCAGCTACTGCCACAGATCACTGTGACAGGGATCACAATAGAGTGGCCTGGACAGAGCAGGAGAAAGCTGTAGAACAAAATGTCAAACTCACAAAAAAAGACCAGACTTACTGGTCTGACGTAAAATGGAGGAACCACAAAGACTATGGTCCCCAGACACCCTGCTAACCCAAAACTGAAGCCACTCCCACAGTCCACCTTTAAGCCAAAGATTCCTCCTGTTTTAAGTCTCATATCACAACCCCACATTGTATTGAACTTGACATTCCTAGGTCTCAGGCCTCTCAGGTTGGAACAAACCATTTCCCTCCTTGGTTGCAACACCTTTCACCTATCGTCTGGGTAGGACTTCCTCATCTCTGCTAACCAGACAACTATCAACCTGCTATCACTGAATTCAATTACCATTCATTGCTCCCCCTCGTCCATTCCCTTTGTTGTTGTGACTTATACTGTTTCTTACGCCTTTCTTATCACAGTAATGGAGTGTCAGGGAAGAGCTAAGGTTGTGTGTGCAAACAGCCATTTTAAACCTGACATTATCTCATTACTTTCTGATCAAGAGCCAGGTTTCAACCATGTAGCATCTTCTCAGATCTCCAGGCTCTGAGCTCTAACAACTGGGTGAAGCCAAGAAATGCGGCCCCATGTCCACTGAGCCATTATACAAATATACCTAATGAACCCTAGTTAGGGGAAGCAGGATCAGGGCAAGGAATGGACAAAGCAGGAATGGAATCATAGGGATACCAAAGCTGACGATTGAGGGACTAGGAGGGAGATGGGCAACTAAGGCCAAAATTTAGCCAAAAGATATCCAGAGAAATTGCCTTGTGGATAGGCTCAAAAATATGCGATCTATAAATATTTTTACTTGCTTTCAAAATTCTTACTATCCTTTTCCTTAGAAATTACTATCCTTTTCCTTAGAAATTATGTACTAGTGTATTATTTTATCCTCTAACCTCTTGGCTTTAGGTCAATGGCTCTCAAAGTGCAGTCTTGGGCTGGTTAGTATTACCCGGAAACTTGTCAGAAATGCAAAATCTCAGATTCCACCCGAGACGGTACCACTAAATCAGAAACTCTGGGTGTTAAGTTTCAACAAGCCAACTAGGTGATCCTGACGCAAGCTATAATTTGAGAACCACTGGGTTAGCCTATGGAGCCCTGGAGGCACAGTGGTCAAGAGCTACAGCTGCTAACCAAAAGGTTGACAGTTCGAATCCACCAGCTGCTCCTTGGAAACCCTATCGGGCAGTTCTACTCTGTCCTACAGGGTCACTATGAGTTGGGATCGACTCAGTAGCAAAGGGTTTGGGTTTTGGTTTGATTTGGGTTAGCCTAAGAGAACACAAGCATCTGTATGTATGTGAAGATTACTGCACAGCTTTGTAATCCATGGAGGAAAGAAAGGGCAGTGAGAAAGAGATGCCTCAGGATGACATGATCATGTTTCTGGGTAGACGGCAGTGGTGTCCTATATGAAAAATGTAACTTGATGAACTGAAATTTAGGTAGTTATAACCCTCTGACAAAGGATATTAAAAAATAATAGAGGACAGAATATTCAATTTATTTTATGCTCATCACTTGATATCTTTTACGTATTTGTCCCAGACTTCTTTTTCCATACTTTTCTCATCTCACGGAGAGGCAATATGGTTACTCTCAAGGTTCTGGAGCCAGACATCTCTGACTTCAAATTCCAGCCCCCTCACTAAATATAAGCTTGGACTTGTTAACGTTTCTGTGCCTCTATTTGCAAGTCGCAAAACTGGGCATAACCTCTCTCACAGGGTTGTTGTAAGGGTTAAATAAATTGATATACGTGAAGCACCTGAAGAGACACAGACACGCACATAGGAAAGCCGGCCATGTGAAGACGCAGTGCCAGAAAAGCCTTAATAATCTTTTCGTTGTTGTCGAACTATAAATTGGAACTTAATTAATGGCAGTGAGCATTGAGAAGACTATATATAGATTTGGTACTACAAGAGTTAACTAAAGCTCTTATCAAAGGGAGAAATCAGCCGAATAGGAACTAGATGAATTTAAAAAAGACTGATATGGCTGCTAGGGTGTGTTTTGCTTGTAGAAATATGAGTCATAGCAGTGAAAATATTAAAAAAATAATGCATCGATTGTGATGAATGTTTCCACAGGGCATACTGAGTCTAACATTTTTCTTTCTTTTCATTTGACTTCCTTCTTGGATGACTTCCTGGGACTTCTGTAAGTGGACTCTTTCTACTTCAGCAAAATCTAACAACTTCTTCCAAATAGGTTTTCTAAATCAGAGAGGACATCCGAATCACCAGGAGAGCTCATTCAAAATATACTTCCCTGCCACAGTTCACCCTCAAGGGCTTTTTCAGAAGGGGTGCCAGGTATGTGTGCTTTGAAAAGTCTTTTCAAGTGATCAGGGTATTCTGCTCCCTATCTCACATCCAGCCCCACCTCTCACACACCATAGCAACATTTGACTGCAAGCAACTGTTAGAGATGGCAGCTTGTTTACCAACAGAATCATTTGAAACGTACTTTCTACACGAAACAACATAGCATGGTTGTTAGAAGCTCAGGCTCTGGAGTTAAACTGGGTTTGAACTCAGAGTCTTGGGCAACTCACTGTCTAATGTTACTGTAATAGTATTAGCTATAAATAACATTTACTTAGGGTTTTCTATGTGCCAGGCACTGTGCTAAGTACTAAACATGGATTAATTCATTGAAGTCTTCAACAAACCTAAGAAGCAGGTGCTATTATTATCCCCATTTTACAGATGAGAAAACTTGAGGCTTAGAGAGTAAGTAACTTGTTTAAAATTGTTCAGCCAGTCAGTGATGGAGCTGAGATAACACCCAGACCATTGAACTCTAGAGACCATGCACTTGACCATGACATTATATTACCTCTCCGAAATAGAGATTCAAAGAGAAAAACCTAAAAGGGAAACAGGAGTCTACGAATCTAAGGTAGAAAAATTTCGAAATGAAAATCTATGAGTGGGATTGGCCTGGTATTGTGCTAGAAGCAAGAAATAATCTGAAAAACAGGAATGGCAGGCAATGCTCAAAGGAAAGTAATGGGGTGGGTTGTCCATAAAAGCATTATATGAATACAAAAGGGATCCCCATTTACCAACTTCTTCCCCACAACCAACCTATTAGATG
The DNA here is from genome assembly GCA_030035585.1 of Dugong dugon. Lineage (NCBI taxonomy): Eukaryota > Metazoa > Chordata > Mammalia > Sirenia > Dugongidae > Dugong > Dugong dugon. The sequence continues at coordinate 51,453,345 of CM057472.1, forward strand.
AAGAATGGCACACATCATTGTCACACTTGACCTTTTAATATACTTCCCCTGGAAGTCTCAGTATCTCAGCTGTTCAGTGGGTTTGGAAGGCAAAGTCCAAAACTGGAACAAGAAGGCACAGGGTTCTGGGAGGGACATCTCCAGAGGGCAGGAAAGGAAGGGAAACTGAGCAAAACTTGATATTTGGGAGAAGTTGCTAGGGGGTGGCAATTGAGGTAAGAAATGTATAGACTAATTTTACAGATAAACACACACAAAAAAGGAACTTCTTGACTTTATAGTGAACAATATTTATGCAGTTATAATTATGTGAAAACTGTTTATAGCTTTCAACTTCTTGAATTCAGCTATAAACTAATGATAGAAAACCTAATTTTGGTAATAGGAAAAAATATAACTATTATTGTATAAGTGAGATTGGATTCAGCTTTGAGAAAAACCCAAAATAACAATGATTTAAACACAACAAATTTATTTAACCCAATTTAAAAATGGGCAAAGGATATGAATAGGCACTTCACCAAAGACATTCAGGCGGCTAACAGACACACGAGGAAATGCTCACGATCATTAGTCATTAGAGAAATGCAAGTCAAAACTACAATGAGATACCATCTCACCCTAACAAGGCTAGCCTTAATCCAAAAAACGCAGAATAATAAATGTTGAAGGGGTCGTGGAGAGACTGGAACACCTACACACTGCCGGTGGGAATGTAAAATGGTACAACCACTTTGGAAATCTATTTGGAGCTTCCTTAAAAAGCTAGAAATAGAAGTACCATACTATCTAGCAATCCCACTCCTTGGATTATATCCTAGATAAATAAGAGCCATCACACGAATAGATACATGCACATCCATGTTCATTGCAGCACCGTCCACAATAGCAAAAAGATGGAAACAACCTAGGCGCCCATCAACAGACGAATGAATAACAAATTATGGTATATTCACAAATGGAATACTACGCAACAATAAAGAACAATGATGAATCCATGAAACATAACATGGAGGAATCTGGAAGGCATTATGCTGAGTGAATTTAGTCAGTTGCAAAAGGACAAATATTGCATAAGACCACTATTATAAGAACTCAAGAAAAGGTTTAATCACAGAAGGCAACATTCTTTGATAGTTATGAGGGTGGGGAGGGAGGGAGAGGGGTATTCACTAACTAGCTAGTCGACAAGAATTATCTTAGGTGAAGGGAGGGACAAGACACACTACAGGGGAATTCAGCACAACTGGACTAGACCAAAGCTAAGAAGTATCCTGAATACAACCAAACACTTCAAGGGACAGAGTACCAGGGGCAGGGGTCTGGAAACCATGGTTTCAGGGGACTTCTAGGTCAATTGGCATAACAAAGCTTATTAAGAAAATGTTCTGCATCCTACTTTGGTGAGTGGCGTCTGGGGTCTTAAAAGCTAGCGAGCAGCCTCTAAGATGCATCAACTGGTCCCAACCCACGTGGAGCAAAGGAGAATGAAGAACACCAAAGACACAAGGAAAGTATTAGCCCAAGAGACAGAAAGGGCCACATGAACCAGAGACTTCATCAGCCTGAGACCAGAAGAACTAGACGGTGCCTGGCTACCACCAATGACTGCCCTGACAGGGAACACAACAGACAGTCCCTGTCGGAGCAGGAGAAAAGTGGGGTGCAGAACTCAAATTCTAGTAAAAAGACCAGACTTAATGGTTTGACTGAGACTGGAGGGACCCCAGAAGACATGGCCCCTGGGCTCTCTGTTAGCCCAAAACTAAAACCATTCCTGAGGCCAACTCTTCAGACAAAGATTGGACTGGACTATGGGACATAAAATGATACTCATGATGAGTGTGCCTCTTAGCTCAAGTAGATACATGAGAGTAAATGGGCAACTCCCGTCAGAGACAAGATGAGAAGGCAGAGAGGGTCAGGAGCTGGTTGAATGGACACGGGAAATACGGGGTGGGAGAGAGGAGTGTGCTGGCAGTATAGGGAGGGCAACTAGGGTCACATAATAATGTACGTATGAACTTTTGTATGAGAGACTAAATTGAACTGTAAACTTTCGCTTAAAGCACAATAAAAAAAAGAAATTAACTTTCCTTTCATGTGAACAGAGTCTGTAAATAAGCAGTCTGGGGCTGGTGTGATAAGGCCACCCATCATGGGGGACCCAGGTTCCTTCCATCAACATAAGGCTTCCTTCCTCCTCAGGACCCACAATGGCTCTCAAGTTCTAGCCATAAAATCTACATTCCAGATATCAGGAAGTAGGAAGATATGAAGAAAATGTGGCCTCTCCCTTCAGGAACATTTCCTGAAAGTCACACTTGACACTTTTGCTTACATCTAGTGGGTCAGCCACAGGCCACACCTAGCCATAGGGACACTAGGAAATGTAGCTTCTATTCTGGGCAACCATGTTTACAGCTAAAACAGAGATTGTAGTTACTTAAGAAGCCATAAAGATTACAGCCTAGAAAACCCTATGGGGCAGTTCTACTTTGTCACATGCAGTTGCTATGAGTCAAAAATCTGACTCAATGACACCTAACAACAACAACAGCATTACTTAGGGAAGAAGGAGGGGATGGATATTGGTGACAATTATCAACCTTTGCCAGTTATCATCATTAACAATGCAAAAGAACAGATAACAGAAATTAAAAGACAAAAGTGGAGAAGGTCTCTGAAGAGAAGAGTATAAGTGGTACAAAACAGGAACGCAAAAGATATTATTTATGTTTACCAAAAAAAAAATTAAAAGTGCAAGTAAAGAATTAAAAATCCTATAGTGATGTAGCTATTGGGTAGAGAAAAAGAATGAAACTGGGGACTCCATATAAGAAAGCCAAATCTTTGGCTTTCATATCAAGAAGTCCTAGAAAATGTCTAAGACGGTAAACCTAGAAATACAAATATACCCATATTTTATAGAAACGTCAAAGCATCCGGAAGAAGAAAGGATAAGGGAATTAAAGTGACTCTAGGGAATGGATATAGGAGAGGGGAGGACAGGAAAGAAGCTACAAGATAGACGGAGACATGATGAGAGTCAAAGGCAGAAAACCTAATGAAAGAAAAGAGTCCGTGAATTTAAAATAGAAAGAATCCAAAATTAAATAGAGAAATTTTGCTCTGAAGGTATAGAAAATGTTGTTGCTTTCTGAATTAAAGGATTGTGGATTTGTCCATTTATGAACTCCTCTCCTCCCATAAACACAAAAATGTTTTTAATCTAGTCATGGTTCGTATGCATGGGAAAAAGTGTTAGTGATGTATCTTTATTAAGAAAAAGTAATGTCCTAATCTTGAAAGTTAAATTATACATAGAAAAGATGCAGTGCCTTTTGACTCCAAATTCCTTTAAAATGCCAAAAGCACCTTTAAGAACTTCCTCTAAAATCTCCAGTCACCTCTTCACCTTCTGCTAGTCAAACCTGCTTTTTCACAGACACCAGCATTTGAATTACAGTGTTGGCGCAGAATACTGAATACACCATGGACTGCCAAAAGAACTAACAAATACGTCTTGGAAGAAGTACAGACAGGATGATCCTTAGAAGCAAGGATGGCGAGACTTCGACTCATGTATTTTGGACATGTTATCAGGAGAGATCAGTCCCTGGAGAAGGACATCATGCTTGGTGAAGTAGAGAGTCAGCAAAAAAGAGAAAGATGCTCAATAAGATGGGCTGATACAGTAGCTGCAACAATCGGCTCACATATAACAACGATCCTGAGGATAGCACAGGTCTGGGCAATGTGTCATTCTGTTGTACACAGGGTCGCTGTGAGTCCGAGCTGACTCTAAGGCACCTCACCACAACAGCAGCAGCATTCAGAAAAATGTTTAAACCACTTTCTTTTCTTTTACACGTGTCTCATTATTCATACCGAAAATATGAGAAAGGTATTATTTCAACTCTTAACGTTTCATATATGTGTTTACATACATTTTATAATGCTTAAAAAGTGCCATCATTTTTCTGAGTGTCAAAAAACTAATCTGTGCATACTCTTGAAACATAAATCTATACTGGAGGGACTACTTGAATTCTCTAATTCATCTGCGCTATGGAATTCTAGATTAAAAGAGCACCTGAAAAGTTGACGTCATGGTGGTGAAGGTGTGATCTGATAAATAAGATGACAACTAACACCAAATGTGACGTTTTTATTGTATTACTTTGTGCTGTCTAAGAAAAATAACATACATTTCTGGTGCAATGCCGTATTTGAAATCCTGCATTTTTGGGTAACATCAGCAGAACAGAGCCTAATGTCAGCAGTGTTTTCCTGGGCTGGTCATATCTCATGAAGGCAAGATGTCAGCTTGCTAAAGAAAATATTATATGCCAAGCAATGCAGTCTAAAGCACTGAATCTTACTATTACACCCTATGGAACAAGATTCAGTCATATATGCCCTCAATCATGGAAAGTAGTAGTGAAAAGAAGTTATCAATCTTATGGGGCCAATCAACACTGTTCATCTGTTAATTATGGATGAATACCTTTCCAGGGAAATGATTTAGTAAACAGACTTGGTTATCCCAAACTTTAAGCATGAACATTGAAATGTGTGAAAATGGGAAAATACCCGGTACCATTGAGTTTCACCAAAAAGTTATTAAAATGTTTTTCCCATTTTAAATTAGCCTTGTGTTGCAGACGCCTCCAAACTGAGAAATTTTTACAAAGTCCAGGTTATAGCAACAGAGCTTTGAGTTGACTCTCCCCTTATTAAGGATAATAAGGCTCATGCAAAGGGTCAAACTTCTCTTGTAAGAGTTGTTCATTAGCTATTGTGCATAGCTTGCAGTATAGCCATGCAAATCCGTTTACTCAGAGAAAGGGTTTTTTATCAAACAGCAAGAGAATTTCCACAAACAGTAACTCCAACAAGGAAAAACTTTCTTACCCTTGGTTTCTTTTCATTATATATTACTTTGCTCTGCTATAACTGACAGGAAGAATTCTGCCCTTCAAAACAGCGAGGCTTCGTCAGAATCGCTGGCTTCAGAATATTTCATGTCATCTTGTGATTGTTAGAACAGAACATTTTAAGAAGGAATAAGTTTGTTCTGAAGAATTCTCTGAACCTTGGCTGTTTCTCTTTGGCATTTTTATCTATAGTTTAGCTGAAAATGTTCTGACTGTATAGGGTAAAAGTGCTCTCAGAACAAACCTGGTTCTTAAAGAGAAGCTGTGCATATTAATTGCATCACATTCATGACTTTTTTCTTTTATCCCCCCTTGTTTTTTGTTGTTGTTTTAATTTTACTGTGTTTTAGGTGAAAGTTTACGGCGCAAATTAATTTCTCATTCAAAAATTTATACACAAATTGTCTTGTGACATTGGTTGCCATCCCCACAATGTGTCAGCACTCTTCCCCTTTCTACCCCAGTTTCCCCATGGCCATTCATCCAGTTTTTCTGTCCCTTTCTACCTTCTTGTCTTTGCTTTGGGCAGGTGTTGCCCATATGCCCCTGTTATCTTGATTGAACGAAGAAGTATGTTCCTCTCAGTGTGTTATTATTTGTTTTATAGGCCTGTCTAATCTTTGGCTTACACCCATGAAAGCAGCAGTCAGGAAATTAAATGATGTATGGCACTGGGCAAATCTGCTGCAAAAGACCCCTTTAAAGTGTTAAAAAGCAAAGATGCCACTTTGAGGACTAAAGTGCACCTGACCCAAGTCATGATATTTTCAATCACCTTATATGCATGAGAAAGTTAGACAATGAATAAGGAAGACCAAAGAAGAATTGATGCCTTCAAATTATGGCATTGATGAAGAATATTGAATATACCATGGACTGCCAGAAGAACAAACAAGTCTGTCTTGGAAGAAATACAGCCAGAGTGCTCCTTGAAAGAGATGATGGCATCATGCTTGGTAGAGTCAGAAGAAAGAGGAAGACTCTCGACAAGGTGGACTGACAGAGTGACTGCAACAATGGGCACAAACATAATGATTGTGAGGATGGAGCAGGACCAGGCAGTGTTTTGTTTGGTTGTACACAGGATCGCTGTAAGTCGGAACCAACTCGACGGCACCTAAGAACAACAACAATCTGTGGCTGAAATGTGGACTTTGGGAGTGGCTCCAGTACTGAATCAGCAAGGTGTCTGGGGGCCATAGTCTCGGGGATTCCTCCAGTCTGTGTCAGACCAGTAAGCCTGATCTTTTTTTGTGAATTTGAATTTTGTCCTACAATTTTCTCCCACTCTGTCTGGGACCCTCTATTTTGATCCTTGTCAGAGCTGTCAGTAGTGATAGCTGGGCACCATCTAGTTCTTCGGGGCTCAGACTGATGGAGGCTGCGGTACATGTGGTCCATCAGTCGTTTGGACTATTTTCCTTGTGTCTTTGGTTTTATTCATTTTCTTTTGCTCCAGACAGGATGAGACCAGTAGATGTATCTTAGATGGCCACTAGCAATAGCAACCTGTTAAGACCCCAGATGCTACTCACCAAAGTAGGTTGTAGAACATTTCCCTTATGAATTAAGTTATGCCAATTGACCTAGATGTCCCCTGAGACTATGATCCTCAGCCCTCAGGCCCAGTAACTTGGTCCCTCAAAGTGTTTGGATGTCTCTATGAAGCTTCTGGAAACCCTGCTGGTATATTGGTTAAGAGCTACAGCTGCTAACCAAAAGGCCGGCAGTTCAAATCCACCAGGCACTTCTTGGAAACTCTATGGGGCAGTCTTACTCTGTCCTATAAGGTCGTTGTGAGTCAGAATCGACTCGACAGCAACAGGTTTAGTTTGTTTTTGTTTTTTTTGGGAAGCTTCTAGGACTTTGCCTTGGTCAAGTTGTGCTGCCTTCCCCCATATTGTATGTTGTCTTCCCCTTCACTAAAGTTAATACTTGTCTACTATCTAGTGATTTCCCCTTCCCACTCTTCCCTCCCTCATAACCATCAAAGATTGTTTTCTTCTGTTTGTAAACCTTTTCTTGAGTTTTTGTAATAGTGGTCTCATACAATATTTATCCTTTTCTGATTGACTTATTTCAGTCAGCATAATGCCCTCCAGATTCATCCATGTTCTGAGATGTTTCGCGGATTCATCATTGTTCTTTATTGTTGTGTAGTATTCCATTGTGCATATGTACCATAGTTTGTTTATTCATTGATCTGTTGATGGTACTTAAGTTGTTTCCATCTTTTTGCTATTGTGAATAATGCTGCAATGCACATGGGTGTGCATATGTCTATTAGTGTAACCACTCTTCTCTAGGATATATTCCTAGGCATGGGATTGCTGGATCGTATGGTATTTCTATTTCTAGCTTTTTAAAGAGGCGCCATATTGTTTTCCATAGTGGTTGTACCATTTTACATTCCTACTCACATTGGCTAAGAGTTCAAATCTCTATGCAAACTCTCCAATATTTGTCATTTTCTGTTTTTTGGATTAGTGCCAGTAATGTTGGGGTAAGATGGTATCTCATTGTAGTTTTGATTTACATTTCTCTAATGGCTAATGATCATGAGCATTTCCTCACATATCTGTTAGCTGCCTGAATGTCTTCTTTGGTGAAGTATACTTTGCCCATTTTTTAATTGGATTATTTGTCTTTTTGTTGTTGAGGTGTTGAAGTATTTTATAGCTTTTAGAGTTTAGACTCTTGTCAGATGTGTCATGGCCAAACATTTTTTCCCAGTCTGTAGGTTCTTTTTTTACTCTTTTGGTGAAGTCTTTTGATGAGCTTAAGTGTTTAATTTTTAAGAGTTCCCGGTTATCTAGTTTATCTTCTGGTGTTTGTGCATTGTTTGTTATGGTTTGCGTGGTATTTATGCCATGTATTAGGGCCCCTAGCATTGTCTCTATTTTTTCTTCCATGATCTTTATCCTTTTAGGTTTTATATTTAGGTCTTTGATCCATATGAGTTACTTTTTGCATATGGTGTGAGGTATGGGTCCTGTTCCTTTTTTTTTAAGATGGACATCCAGTTTTGCTAGCACCATTTGTTAGAAAGACTGTCTTTTCCCCCATTTAATGGACTTTGGTCGTTCGTCAGAGATAAGCTGACCATAAGTGGACGGATTTACCCCGGGTTCTCGATTCTGATCCATTGGTCTGTGTATCTGTTGTTGTATCAGTACCAGGCTGTTTTAACTACTGTGGCGGTACAGTAGGTTCTAAGATCAGGTAGTGTGAGTCTTACTTTGTTCCTTTTCTTCAATAATTCTTTGCTTATCCGGGGCCTCTTTTGCTTCCATATAAATTTGGGGATTAGTTTTTCCATCTCATTAAAGAATGCTGTTGGTATTTGGATCAGGATTGCATTATATCTGTAGATCACTTTGGGTAGAATTGACATTTTCGCAATGTTGAGTCTACCTATCCATGAGCATGGTATGTTTTTCCATTTATGAAGATCTCTTTTGGTTTCTTGCAATACCATTTTGTAGATTTCTTTGTATAGTCTTTTATATCCCTGGTTAGATTTATTCCTAAGTATTTTATTTTTATAGAGGCTATTATAAATGGCATTGTTTTCCTGATTTCCTTTTCTAGGTTCTCTTTGTTGGTTTATAGGAATCCAGCTGATTTTTGTATGTTGATCTGGTATCCTGCTGAATCTATCAGTTCCAGTAGTTTTCTTGTGGAATCTTTGGGTTTTTGTTTTTAATTGTGCATCTGGTTAAAGTTTACAGAGCAAATTAGTTTCTCATTCGATAGTTCGTACATAAAGTGTTCCATGACATTGGTTTCATTACCCACAATGTGTCAAAACTCTCCCTATTTCCATCCTAAGTTCCCCATTTCCTTTTGTCCTGATTTTCTATCCCCTCCTGCCTTCTCATCTTTGCTTTTGGGCAAATTGTTGCCCTTTTGATCTCACATAATTGATTATTCTAATAAGCACATTCCTCTCAGATATTCTTGTTTATTTTATGGGCCTGTCTATTGTTTGGCTGAGAGATAGTCCCTGAGAATGACTTCATTTCAGAAGGGTGTCTTAGGACTATAGCCTTGGGAATTCCTTCATCTCTGTCAAACCAGGAAGTCTGGTCTTTTTTGTGAATTTGATTTTTTATTCTACAATTTTTCTCCCACTCTGTCCAGGATCCTCTGTTGTGATCCCAGTCAAAGCAGTCAGTAGTGGTAGCTGGGCACCATCTAGTTCTTCTGGTCTCTGGGTCATGTAGGCTGTGGTTCATGTGATCCATTAGTACTTTGGACTAATTGCACCCCTAAGTCTTTGGTTTCCCTCACTCTTCTTTGCTTCAGATGGTAAGAGACCAATAGTTGTATTGGCACTGGCAAGCTTTTAAGACCCCAGATGCTACTCACCAAAGTAGGATGTAGAACTTTGTCTTTATGAACTATGTTGTGTCACATGACTTTTTTCTAATGTTTTAATTTTACTTTGCAATTTAAAGATGATATATGAGGTCATAACAAGCACAATGTTGTGTGTGTACAGCCCTTTCTATTAGGGCAACAAGACTGTCTTGTGTTTTGAAGAGAATCCATTCCTTCCTCTCCAGGTGACATGTTTTAGATATTTGGATTAGGGTTGATTAATGGCCTCGGTGGTTTCAATTAGGGAATACATCTTCAAAAAGCAAAGACAAGGCCATTTCCTCATCTTGCTCTTTAAAGCTCTGAATTGCTTACGTCACTTTCTTCAGTCTCCCATTCTTATTTTAATCAGAATTCTGAATGAGTTTAACTAAAATACATTTGCAATGAGATCCTATATGGGGACAATGAGCTCCATATATGTTGTGTGCCATTGAGTCAATTCTGACTCATAGCTACCCTACAGGAAAGAGTAGAACTGCCCCATATGGTTTCCTAGGCTGAAATCTTTACAGGAGCAGATTGACACATCTTTATCCCATGGAGAGGCTGGTGAGTTCAACCCACCAACTTTACAGTTAGCAGATGAGCACTTAACCATTGTGCCACCAGGACTTCTGCCCCATGTATACCTCTAGCCATATCTTGCCTGAGGCTTAGAATCATAAAACTGCCTACCGGACTGCCTCTATGGATGGTCCAAAGACTCATAACTGAACTTATCTTCCCCTCACATTATATATCCACCCCAGTGAGCTTTATCTCAATAAATGACACCCCCAGAGCCCAACTAGAAACCAGAGTTATCCTAAAATTTTCCCTTTATCTCATCCCCTAAACATCCAATCAGAAAATAAATCCTACAGATTTGTCATATGGGAATGGTCCCAGCAGAAATACGGCATGTGGGGCTAAACATCTCTTCACTTCCACCCCCACATTCCCACCCCCTACATACACAGGCGTTTGTTTTCTTAATCTCAGGAATTTTTTTTTTTTTTTTGTCTAAGGTAGAAAGAAGAGATTGGCCCCCACAACCCAGGAAAGATAATGAAGAAGGATATAAATTGAGAACTGTATGGTATCTTTTGGAGTCCCTGGTGGAGCACATATGTTAAGCACTCGACTACTAGCTGAAAGTTTGATGGTTTGAACCCACCCAGAGGCACCTCAGTAGACAGGCCTGGAAATCTGCTCCTAAAAGATCACAGCCATGAAAACCCTACGGAACAGTTCTACTCTGCACACATGAGGTGGGCATGAGTCAGAGTCGACTTGACAGCAACTAATAATAACAACATGGTGTCTATTTCCCAATCAGGTCAAAGAGCTAGGTCTGACCCCCTGTAAGGAATGAGACAGAAGCCAAAAGGCAGATTCCCTTTTGATGAGGGCAATGAAAAGACTTTCCATAGTTCTCGCCTCATCACTTCACCCTGTACACCAGCATTAGCCTACTATCTGGTTTTCCTATATTAACATTCCTTCAACTGACCCTCCACAGAGCCACCAGAGTGATCTTTCCAAAGCATTAATTTAATGATTTCAGTACTTTCATATGTTTTAGGGGATAGGTCTAATTTGTCTATCACCTGTCCATCAGTTTGTCGTACTGTGGTGGCTTCAATGTTGCTATGATGCCAAAAGCTATGCCACAGGTATTTCTTAGTCTGGGTCACCCATGGTGGACAGGTTTCAATGGAGAATCCAGACTAAGACAGACTGGGAAAAGAAGCCTGGTGATCTACTTCCAAATATTAGCTAACGAAAATTTTATGGATCAAAACAGATTATTGTCCAATATAATGCTGGAAGATGAGCTCCCTTAGTTGGAAGGCACTAAACGATAGCTGCAACAATGGACTCAAACATACCCATTATCATGAATATGGCACAGGACAGGGCAACATTTCATTCTGTTATACATAAGTTCACCGTGAGTCAGAGTCAACTCTACAGGAACTAACAACAACTCTCCCCATCAGTCCTACTGGTGGTTACTTGAACATACCCCACTGTTTCATGTCACCATAATTTCACATATGCTGTCCTGTCTTCCTGGGTCAACCTCTTTCTTCCCTACACAATTTGATAATATTTATTTATTCTTTAAAATTATTATATTACCCTCCAAGGGAAACCTTTCCTCACCCCTAGAATAATTCATACACCCAGCTTCTGTGTCCTCAAAGCATTTACCTCTGCCACACTCATCTACTCTTACTTATCTCTCTCTCCCATAAGACTATAAGGTCTTTGAGGAGTATTAGTCATCTTTCTTTTATTCCTATAGTGTCTGGCACATAATAAACACAAAATACATTTTTCTGTATAAACAATATAACATTGTTTTCACAGAAACATTTTCCCAGTTCCAAGTAAATTGATATACAAATATATTTTGTGAACTTAATCTGTTCACAAGTTTTATAGGCTCTGTTCTGGGAAATTGAAAGTCACTTCATATACTACACATGAATAATCAATTGTCAAAAAGAATAAAATCAAGCATACTAACTCTAAAACTATATCAAATATAATTTAATTTTTATTAATCTAGCACCTTCTTCATATCTTGGAATACCTCATAAGCATAATCATGAACACTTACTTCCACTGAAGTGTAGATAAAAGATGCTTACACATTGATAAAGATTTTTAGCCTTGATACCGGGATATGTGATGTATTAACATTATTTTTGCCAGAATTAATTTTAAGTTGCATGTCATGTATTTCATAAAGAATGATCTTATCTATAGCTACTACCCAGGTAATGCTTCCAAGAATTTTAAAGCAAAAGCCATAGAGAAATCCCAGTCTGCAATGTAAACTCAGTTGGAACTTCGATGAAAGTCATCCTTCTTTTGTCAAGCTGTAATTTAGCAAAATATGTTTCCAATGTCCAACACCTCTGTGCTATAAAACACATAGAAATTTCATAAAATGTCCTCTGTAGCTAAAGCCTCTAAGTGTGCAGGACATATCCACTTACTGAAAATCATTTGTTTAACTTGTTAGTGGTCAATTGTTTAAGTAAAATTAATATGCAGGTCCAAATGACAAACTTACTCCTTTCTCTATCTTGCTAAGCATTCTCTATTTTCAGAAATACTGGATGTATATTTTTCCAAGTAAACAGAAAAGCGATCTTCCTGAACACTGTGCTAAAAACACAACATCCAATAATAAATATTAGTATTACAGAAAAATCCTTTATTTGAAATAAAATGTGTATGTCTTGTGTACAATTAGCTGACTCTTCATATAATTATATGAAAGGTCTTTCACATTAAGACATTTATTATTATTTTTTGTATGAAAATGAAGCTATTGAGCTTCCAACAGTAGCACTTGCATTTTGAGCTGTGTTTCCAAGCAGGAATAGCAGGTTTTCTCTCAGCTATCCATGTTTTGATCAGTTGCAAGTATGTGTGAGATGGCTACCTGGAATTATAGCACTGTCTATAGCCACATAATAGAGATTTATTCTGCATAATATAACAGGCATATGAGAGAATAGAACTGATGGCCTTGGCTTCAGCTTAATGAGTCATAGTCTTCAACCAACCAAGCTAAACCAAACACCAAACCAAACCTGTTGCTGTCAAGTCGATTCCAACTCATAGCAACTAACCAAGCTAGATAGCCTTAAAGATACATTAGCTCTAACTCAGCAAAGCAAATTGTACATTCAGAAGTAAAACTCCTATCCAAAAGCAGGATGAACACGCAGGAAGGGACAGGAACTGGACAAATAGACACAGGAGACCTGGAGTGGAAACGGGGAGAGTGCTGTCACATTGTGGGGATTGCAACCAATGTCACAAAGCAATACATGTGTAAATATTTGAATGAGAAGTTAACTTGAGCTGTAAACTTTCATCTAAAGCACAAAAAAAAAATTTTTTTAAGTTAGGAAACTAAGAAAGAAGTAAAACTCAGTGGATGCTCCCAGTGATATCAGTCATAAGCATGGTTATTCTCACTTAAATTCCAAATCTCTAGTCATCAGTAAATACTGATAGCTTCTAAAAGAACAAAACCAAAAAATCCATTAAATTAGCACGTACTTCTTCAGTGTGAACACTAGTCCTTTGATGCATATGAAATCTTGGGTGATAGTATTTGTCACCAGTTAACATTATGTCCTCCCTTTTCAGGATTTTTTTTTTTTTCTAGATGATAAGTCACTTTTTCACACTCTGCAATTTTTTTATTAGCAGTTCTCCATGAAATGGACCTTTTTATTTTTAGCTTTGCCTAGATTAAATTCCCTTTGATGTATATTTCAAGCTCCCCCTTTGACTAGCTCAGCGTTACAGACCTTACTAAATCCTTATTCAAATGGCAGGCACGACACTGTTCCCTTCTCTAATCACAGCAGCATCCCCAAACAGAAGCTATTCCAAGGCTCTTAGAAAAAAATCATGTTTAATCTATGAGGAGAAATTTAAGGTGGCAGGATTTCATTTCTCTAATGTATATACTTGTGTATAAGATACAAGAAACACAAGAAAGTGCTGTTAGAAGCTTTTTTGTTTTGTGTTGTTATGAAACCAACATATAGGACCTATGTAATGAATTACAATTATTCTGGCTTAATTTGACTATTGTAGGACTTGGAATGTAATGTCTAAGGAAGATCTACAAAATAAAGTTCCAATGAAGGATTCAGATTCCAGACAAAGACAAATTGGGAGATAATGAAATAGCCAAACTGACCAGATTATTCAAGCCTTCACTCCTCCTGTCAATACAGGGACACTTATTTACTTAACTTGCTATTTTCAAAGGAAGTACTATGCAAGAAAATTAAAGAGTTGTAAACCTCTAAAGAAGGGGTCATCATCCAAACAAAAGGAAATAGAAGCACATAAGCCATAAGAGTTTGAATACGGTCTTTTCCAAATTCATGTTGTTATGCATAGTTGACAATAAAAGCACATTGTGTTATGAATATGTACCTCCCTCCAAAAAAGAAAACTCACTGCTGGTGAGTCGACAACTCATAGTGACCCTATAGGACAGAGTAGAACTGCCCCATAGGGTTTCCAAGGCTGTAAATCTTTCCAGAAGCAGACTGCCACATCTTTCTCCCGAGGAGCAGCTGGTGGATTTGAACCACCGATCTTTAACCACTGTACCACCAGCACTCTATACCCAAAAAAAAGTTTTTTTTAAAAAATATTCTTCATATTACATCTGTTTATATTTCCAGATGGAAAACCTGCATTTCCAGGAGAGGTTTAGATTTTACTCTCAGTTTATTTCAAAATTTATTCTTCAATTAAACATCATAAACTTAGTACCCAACTATTTCCAGGGCTGTCAATAGACGTCTTAGGGAGAATAAGTATGCATAAAATAGTAGTAGTTGGCCTCTGTTTACAATATATGAATAGGATAAGTCACTGATTCAGTTGCTAATAGGTAAACAGGACATGTACATCAATGTAAGTCAAGACAGAACAATAGGTATAAAGTGCTACAGGAGTCAAAGAGAGGAGAAAACACAAATGACTAGGGAAATGTTATGACTTTCCTGAAGGAAGAAGGAATTGATATGTGTCCTAAAAGTTGGCTGTAAATTATAAAGGCAATATAAGGAATCCAAGATAGAAAGAAGATGGAGTAAAAGCAATAGCACAAGATACAGGGAGGACAATAGGTGGCAGTCTAGTTTTGTCAAACCGTAGAGTTTAAGAGAAAAACAAGAATGAAAAATTCAGTTGAAAAGAGGCAGGCAGGCCAATGTAATTTCATGGGAGGTAAAAAGAAAATTTGTGTTTTATTCATAGAAGTATAGAATTTTATCATTGAAAGGAACTTTAGAATCATCTAGAACAACCTGATGATTCTGCAGAAGAAAAATCAGAGGCCCAGACAAATAACATAAATTTTCCAAATTACATTGCCAAAATTCCAAGATTACAAAGCCAATATATGAGTTAAGGGAGCAGACTTCCAGTCCAATGCTCCTTCCACTCCTCTGTTTCTGAGCAGAGGAAAGAAACATTAAGAAATGTGTTATGCACATAGTTTATAAAGAAAATGTTTTACATTCTACCCTAATGAGTAGCGTCTGGGGTCTTAAAAGCCTATGAGCAGCCATCTAAGATCTCCACTGGTCTCACCCCTTCAGGAGAAAGGGAGAATGAAGAAAACAAGATACAAAAGAAAGATTAGTCGAAAGGACTAATGGACCACAACCACCACGGCCTCCATCAGACTGAGTCCAGTACAACTAGATGGTTCCTGGCTACCACCACTGACTGCTGTGACAGGGATCTCAACAGAGGGTCCCAGGCAGAGCTGGAGAGAAATGTAGAATGAATTTCTAACTCGTAGAAAAAGACCAGACTTGCTTGCCTGGCACAGACTGGAGAAACCCCAAGACTATAGCCCCCGGACAGGCTTTTAGCTCAGTAATGAAGTCACTCTTGAGGTTCACCTTTCAGCCAAAGATTAGACAGGCCCATAAAACAAAATGAGACTAATGGGGCCCAATAGCCCAGGGACGAGGACTAGAAGGCAGGAGGGGACAGGAAAGCTGGTAATAGGGAACCCAAACTTGAGAAGGGACAGTGTTGACATGTCGTGGGGTTGTTAACCATTGTCATAAAACAATATGTGTACTAACTGTTTAATGAGAAACTATTTGTTCTGTAAACCTTCATCTAAAGTACAATAAAAAAAAAAAAATAGAAGGAAATGTGTTATGCAAAGATCATCTGGTAGCATCCAAAGAACAGATTGAAAATGAGAAAGAAGAGAAGCAAGGATTCTATTTAGGAGACTAAATAGACTAGACTAGATGGAAGATAACGAGGGCCTGAGCTAAACTGAGAGTAATGAGAATGGAAAGAGCAGACAGATTTGAGTAGCATTTCTCATTTGAGTAGCATTTCTCAAACCACTAGTTCTATGGGGTGTTAATAAGTGATATGAGGAAAAAATGCTTCTTGTTCATTTAGTTTTGGAAATGCTAGGTCAAACCAAGATAAACAAATATCTTCACTATAGGGTTTCTAAGAGCCTTTATGATATAATATGTATTACTAATCTCCCAGAGAGAGATAAAGAAAAACAGCATTGCCCAAAGTGTTTTGAACAGAGATTTTTTTTTTTTTTTACTGTGGGACAACTATTAGAGTAAGTTCTCACAGAATGCCAGTTTGTGAAACACCAGATTAAAGACATGATAAATGTGGATGTTGCTAATGATTGTACTAATATGGAAAAAGAAAAAAAAAAAAGAAGTAGTAGCAGCTAAAATTTATTCTTAGGATTCACAATCTAAGCGTAAGAAAGAGTTGGGGTTTTTTATTACTATTGCAGTGAAAATATACATAACAAAACATACACTATCTCAACAAATTCTATAAGTTAGAGACACTGATGACATTCGTCAAGTTGTACAACCATTCTCGCTATCCTTTTCCAAATCTTTCCACCACCATTAAAATAAACTCAATGCCCCCTAAGCAGAAACTCCCCTGTCCTCTCCCTCCCACTCTTGGTAACCACTAATAATCTTTGATTTCCATATATTTGCTTATTTCATATAAATAAGATCATACAGTATTTGTCCTTTTACAACTGACTTATTTCACTCAGCATGGTATTTTCAATATTCATCCATGTACAGCCATGCTCCAGGACTTCATTTATCTTTATGGCTAAGTAATATTTCATTGCATGTCTATAACATATTTTGTTTATCCATTCATCTGTTGATGGACATTTCCACGTTTCCACCTTTTGCTACTATGGAAAGTTCTGCAGTGAAAATTGGTATACAGGTTTCTGTTTGCATTCTTGCCTTCACTTCTTCTGGGTGTATACTTAGGAGTGAGATTGCAGATCATATGGTAGTTCTATGTTCAGCTTTTTAAGGAACCACCAAACTGTTTTCCACAATGGCTATACCATTTTACGTTCCCACCAGCAATGGATGAGGGTTCCAATTTCTCCACAATCTCACCAACACCAGTTGTTTTCCATTTTTTGATCATTGACATTTTAATAGGGATGGGGAGTGTCTTAGTCATCTAGTGCTGCTCTAACAGAATTACCACGAGTAGATGGTTTTAATAAGGAGAAATTTATTTTCTCACAATCTAATAGGCTAGAAGTCTAAATTCAGGCATCAGCTCTAGGAGAAGGGTTTCTTTCTCTGTCGGCTCTGGAGGAAGGTCCTCATCATCAACAGTCTTCCCCTGGACTAGGAGTTTCTCTGCACAGGAACCTTGGGTCCAAAGGATGCGCTCTGCTCCCAGTGCTTCTTTCTTGGTGGTATGAGGTCCCCCACTCTCTGCTTGCTTCCCTTTCTTTTTATCTCTTCTAAGGTAAAAGGTGGTGCAGGCCACACCCTAGGGAAACTCCCTTTACATTGGATCTGGGATGTGACCTGGGTAAGGGTGGTGTTACAATCCCACCCTAGTCTTCTTTAATGTAAAATTACAATCACAAAATGGAGGACAACCACACAACACTGGAAATCATGGCCTAGCCCAATTGATACACACAATTTTGGGGGGACACAATTCAATCCACCACATTCCACCCTTTGGCCCCCCAAAAATCACATCCTTGCAACATGCAAAACATATTCATCTCATCATATCATAACAAAAGTCTTAACTCCAAGTCAAAAATCTGAAAATTCCCCTTCATCTGTGAAATCTAGAATACAAGTTATCTGCTTCCAAAGCACAACGGCGGAACAGGCACAAGCTAGACATTTCCATTACAGACAGGAGAAACTGGAGGGAAAGAAGAGATAACAAGCACCAAGCAAGTCAGCAGAACACATTACATTAGCCCCTGAGACTTTGAAAAATAAACCTCTGTTCTCTGAGACAATTTACTCAATGACCCTGCCCTCCAGACTCTAGGTATTGACCACACTCTCCAGATTCTGAGTGGAGGTCCCTCAGCCCTGGGCTTCAGCTCTGCCTTCCAGGCCCACTGGGACATCATCTCTGCTCCCTTGGCTTCAGGCGCACCATTCTCTTAGTCCATCAGAGTGACAAGTCCACCCTTAGAAACACCAGAGGCCATGGCTCCACCCTTTGAAACCCCTGAGGTCATGGCCATACCTTTTGAGACTGAGGCAGCTCGGCTTCTTGTGTTCCTTCTCTCTTCAGTTTCTGCTTCCTGTGGCTTCTTGGCCCTCGGGCCTCAAGCCCGCATCTGTCCTGCTGGGGCAAGTGCTCCAAAGCTGGGTAGCTCCACCAATAAGTGCCTGGAGGCACCCCACTCCACCAGGAAGCCTCCTGCACACAGGCACTCAGCTCTCTCGCTCTGTGGGTCAGCTCCAGCGCCATCTTGCGCTGGTCTCTTGGTTCTGCTGCTGTTGGTTCTCTGCCACTGCCGCTTCTCTGCCGCTGCAGGTTCTCTGCTGTTGCTGGTCCTCTGTCACTGCCGCTTCTCTATCCATTCACAGTTTCAAAACCACTTCCACATTTTAGGTATCTGTTAGAGTAGCTCCCCACTCTCTCGGTACCAAATTCTATCTTAGTCATCTAGTGCTGCTCTAACAGAAATACCACGAGTGGATGGTTTTAATAAGGAGAAATTTATTTTCTCACAGACTAGTAGGCTAGAAGTCCAAATTCAGGGCATCAGCTCCAGGGGAAGGCTTTCTCTCTCTGTCGGCTCTGGAGGAAGGTCCTCGTCTTCCCCCAGACTAGGAGCTTCTCTGTGTAGGAACCTCAGGTCCAAAGGCGTTCTGCTCCTCGTGCTTCTTTCTTGGTTGTATGAAGCCCCCATTCTCTGCTTGCTTCCCTTTCTTTTCATCTTTTCTAAGGTAAAAGGTGGTGCAGGCCACACCCTCGAAAAATCCCTTTATATTGGATCAGGGATATGACCTGGGTTAGGGTGGTGTTACAATCCCACCCTAATCCTCTTTAATGTAAAATTACAATCACAAAATGGAGGACAACCACACAACACTGGGAATCATGGCCTAGCCAAACTGATACACACGTTTTTGGGGGGGACACAATTCAATCCATGACAGGGAGGTATCTCATTGTAGTTTTGATTTGCATCTGTCTAATGAATAATGAAAGAAGCTTGATGGCACAATGGTTAAGCTCTAGGTTGCTAACCAAAAGGTTGGTGGTTCAAACTCACCCAGTGGCTCCACAGGAGAAGAGTTAGCAATCTGCTTCTATAAAGATTACAACCTAGAAAACCCTGGGGGGCAGTTCTACTCTGTCATACAGGGTTGCTATGAGTCGAAAATGACTCAATGGCACTTAACAACAACAATGGTTAATAAAATATGGAGCATCTTTTCATGCACCTGTTGACCATTTGAATATGATCTTCGGTAAAATTTCTGTTCAAGAGCTGAATTGTTTTAACACCTCTGTTATTAACTATCTACCACCCATCTGTCAGTTTGTCATACTGTGGTGGCTTGCATGTTGTTATGATGCTAGAAGCTATGCTACCAGTATTTCAAATACCAGCAGGGTCACCCATGGTGGGCAGGTTTCAGTAAAGTGTCCAGACTAAGACAGATTAGAAAGAAAGATCTGGTGATCTACTTCTGAAAATTAACCAGTGAAAACCCAATGGATCACAGAATATTGTCCAAGACTTTGACTCATTTACGTTAGACATGTCATCAGGCGGGACCAATCGCTGGAGAAGGACATCATGTTTAGTAAACTGGTGGGCCAGCAAAGGTGATGAAAACCCTCAATGTGATGGACTGACACAATGGCCACAATGGTCTCAAACATATCAACATTCATGAAGATGGTGCAGGACCAGACAACATTTTGTTCTCTTACACATACATGGAATCGCAGTGAGTCAGCACTGACTGGACAACAACTAACAACAAATAACAACCATTGACTATAAATGACAGTCATATATCCTCTCAGTATCAGTAACAAGAATTCAGTTGGTGTCCTAACCAGAATCTCTAGTTGTTAGGCAATTTCAATGAATTGGAAGATATCGCTCAATATTGTTTGAAATGGTATATTTGTTACTTAAATAGGTAAACATTTTTCAACCCCCGAAAGGTTTAAAAGTATCAAAATCTTAGTACTAGTATTTGCTTGTACATCAATATTTATATTTGTGTATCATTTAAGAAAACTTGGCCTCTTCAGTTAAAGGTCAGAGCCTTATAATTCCAATATAAAAAGTACAGCTTAATATGATTTAGACTTATGATTTTAGTTTCAGCAAGTCCCTTTTGCCAAGTAAGGTAACACATTCATATGTTCTAAGGATTAGGAAGTGGCCATCTTTTTTTTTGTGGGGGTCTTCATTCTACATACCACAATTATTATTCAAAACATCTAGCAAAAAAGAGAAAGAGACAGGTATGGTAGTTTGAGTGACAAAAACTTTAAGGAAGGGTCTTTTTGGTAGGCAAAGAGAAATGAATTAGTTAAGATGGAGGAAAAAATTTGAGAAGCAATCTAGCAAAAAAGAGAAAGAGACAGGTATGGTAGTTTGAGCGACAAAAACTTTAAGGAAGGGTCTTTTTGGTAGGCAAAGAGAAACGAATTAGTTAAGATGGAGGAAAAAATTTGAGAAGCAAATATTGATGGAATAGGTCCTAGAGATATTTTAAGATGTAAGGCTTTCTGCTCCATTCAGGTAGTATGAATTTAGGCTGCAAACCTGCAGGAAGGTCAGCTTGTGGTTACAAATAAATTTCAGACAAAAACCAAAAGATGGAAACAACCTAAGTGCCCATCAACAGATGAATGGATAAACAAATTATGTTGCATACACACAATGGAATATTATGCAACAATAAAGAATAATGATGAATCTGTGAAACATCTCACAACATGGATGAATCTGGAGGGTATTATGCTGAGTGAAATAAGTCAGTCACAAAAGGCCAAATATTGTGTGAGACCACTATTATAAAAACCCAAGGAAAGGTTTACACACAGAAAAAAATAATCTTTGAGGGTTACAGGCGAAGGGTGGGGAGGGAAA
Organism: Dugong dugon; assembly: GCA_030035585.1. Lineage (NCBI taxonomy): Eukaryota > Metazoa > Chordata > Mammalia > Sirenia > Dugongidae > Dugong > Dugong dugon. The sequence continues at coordinate 51,474,654 of CM057472.1, forward strand.
TCACTAACTAGATAGCAGACAAGTGTTAACTTTGGTGAAGGGAAAGACAACACACAATACAGAGGAAATCAGCACAACTTGACCAAGGCAAAGTCATAGAACCTTCCTAGACATATCCAAACACCTTGAGGGAAAAAGTTACTGGGGCTAAGGACTGGTGACCATGATCTTGGGGGATATCTAGGTCAACTGGCATAATATAGTTCATAAAGAAAATGTTCTACCTCCTATTTTGGTGAGTAGCATCTGGGGTCTTAAAAGCCTGTGAGTAGCCATCGAAGATACATCTATTGGTCCCATCACTTTTGGAAAAAAGAAGAATAAAGAAAACCAAAGACACAGGGAAAATATTAGTCCAAAGGACCAATGAACCACATGAACCACCAGCCTGAGCCCAGAAGAACTAGATGGTGTCCGGCTACCACCACCGACTGCTCTGACAAGGATCACAATAGAGGGTCTCAGATACAGTGGGAGAAAATTGTAGAACAAAATTCAAATTCACAAAAAAAGACCAGACTTACTGGTCTGACAGAGACTGGAGGAACCCTCGAGACTATGGCCCCTGGACACTCTGCTAACTCAGAACTGAAGCCACTCCTGAAGTCCACCTTTCAGCCAAAGATTAAGCAGGTCTATAAAACAAACAATAACAGACGTGAGGAATGTGTTTCTTTGGTCAATCAAGTACATGAGACTAAATGAGCAACACCTGCCCAAAAGCAAAGACAAGAAGGCAGGAAGGGACAGGAAAACTAGACAAAGGGACATGGAGAACTCAGGGTGGAAGGAGAAAGGGGAAGAGTGTTGACACATTGTGGGGATTGCAACCAATGTCACAAAACAATTTGTATATAAAATTTTTGAATAAAAGACTAATTTGTGCTGTAAAATAAAAAAATTCAAACGTATCAAAAGGGTTAAAAGTGATCACATTCTTTTGCTCAGTATTCTTTTTTAAAAAAAAGTTTATCATGAAGAATTCATTGAAGTATATGCAAATTTTTGGGAAAAAAACAAACCCGTTGCCATCAAGTTGATTCCTACGCATAACAACTCTATAGGACAGAGTAGAACTGCCACACAGCATTTCCAAGCTGTGAATCTTTATGGGAGCAGGCTGCCACATCTTTCTCCCGAGGAGTGGCTGATGGGTTTGAACCGCCGATCTTTCAGTTAGTAGCTAAGCGCTTAACTGCTCCGCTACCACGATTCCTTAGATTTGAGACATGGCAGTTTTATTTGCAGGCTTCAGTGGGGATCAGGTTTGCAGGTTTGCAGCCTAAATTCATACTATCTGGATAGAGTAGAAAGCCTCACAGCTAAATCCTTAAATTTTCAATAACTGAAGTTGACTGATATCTTTTATATGGCTTTAAAATTACATTTTTTGGTCTGCCATTTCAGTTGATGACTTCACTTTCCCAAACATGAGCCCAGATGACTTACTAGTCATGGCCTTCTTATGACAAGTTTTCACTCATCTAGCAAATATCTATGTTTAAGCAACACATAAATATCTGTTTAAGCAACACCAAAGAACCATCAACCAAGGAAGCTGAATGAGGTAAACTGTTACAGCTTCTACTCTTTTTTAAATGTAAACTAAATATCATTCCTGTGTATCCTATTCCCTTTTGGGAAATTGTCGGGAACTGAATAATTTAGGATGCACAATTGAGGCGACTGAGAGTGGTCTCAAAGAGGCTGACTTCTTGGGTTTTGTCACATGGAAAATTCATCATGTAAGATTGAGCTGGTCCACTCAGGGAGCTCAAAAATCAGGAACACGGAGGTTACATTTGGGCATCATAAGCAGCAGGTTGGATACCTCACCTTGCTGAAAATATCCTGAATAGTTCAACATGACTTTATTCCTGCTTATTTGTCAAGACCATAGTCCACTTGGCCATCTACAACCTCCACAGAAAAAACACGGAGAGCGCATTTTAAGAACTTGGATTCAGAGAGATGAGTTCTTTAAGAGCGAGAGATTCCTGGTCAGCTGTCCCTGCTCCACCATGATTCTGTGGACCCCAGTTTCTCTGAGCATATGCTGGACTCAGAAGGAACCAGTCTGGTTCACATGATTCTTCCCAGGCTCATGATTCCATAAGTCAACATGACAGGGATGGCAGAGGGACCCTATACGACTGGGATAGCAGCTTCCACTCGCAGAAGGACTCTGCCTTTTAGGAGAATATGCATACAGAAATCAAGAGGGAAAAAAAATAAAAGGTAGGAAAGTTGCAGTTTGAAGAGGAAGCTGGTAAGCAGAGTAGTCAAGTAGACCCACTGATATAATTTCTGGAGTATAAAAATCTCACCTAGTGCCAAACAGCCTTCCAAGATGCTGACTGACCAAAAAGTTTCCACAGTCCTGCTGTCACCTGCTTTACTGCATTTACCTGACCATGGCCTCACCTCACAAATGGCAGCAAATCAACAGCATGGCCCCAAGGACCTGTAAGAATCTGCTCTACTTCCTTTCAAAACTAGGGTATGGAAAACTAGCAGAATGGAACAAAAATCAGAATCTCTTTCCTCTAATCAGTATTCTGCCTTTACCAGTCAGATCTCTGTAACCAAGTCAATGGAACCAGCTCGTGGCTAATTCTAACCTCTCCCAAAGAGAGGCACTCCAGCACCACTCTTCAGTTTGAGATCAACTCCTCTTCTCCAGTCAAGCTAATAGGAAGAGCAAATTCCTGAAGACTAATGCCTGACTAGAATAGAGACTCCTTGTAGAACAGAAACTGTGACAAACGGGTGGATTTGGAAGACAGCAACCAAGGAGAAAACAGGGTAGGGCTTCCTTGCTTTCTCCATAGTGGAGGAAGCAGGGGAAGGGAGATTTCCTCTCCCACTCTCTGGAAACAAAACACAGGTTATTGAAAGCAATGGGATGGCAGGAAAACCCAGAAAATGATAAGAACTGACTTCTCCGCACAAAGGATGAGCTCAGAGGGTTCCACACGGAGATAGCAGCTAAGAAAAAAAATGGTTTTGGGAACGACGACTTTATCAGAGCTTAGATTCCATCTTGTTCTCCCCTTGGAGAGCACTTGTAAAGCTGAGCAAAAAGAGTCAGATGCAGTAATCTGACCCCATAAAGTCAGGTCATACTTTCTATTTCAGTGTGTATACAGGGAATATACAAAAGAAACGTCTTTTCCTTTTCTTATGATACTGTTGAATACTTCAAGCACAGGGAAAATAATCAAACTTCAAAGAGAAAGGATTAGCTTATTTAGCTTTTATGGTTGTTCTGCCCTATTATTTGCTTACTGGAGAGAATATTGGGCAGTGAGAAAGATACACAACACATACACAAAGCACACACACACACACAGAGCATACGTGGAGCCATGCGTATGTGGGAACTGGCAATACAGAGAAAAGAAGAGGAAACACTGGTCTGCAGCAAAAATTTCAACTCCCAGCCCTTAGGGTATTCATCCTGTACTCAAACAATCACTGTCAATGAAAAGGGGACTGCTGAAGCTAGAACTGTATTAAATTAATGCTAATAATTTGGAGATTTTATCTTACTTTGTATGCCTAAGTAACTTTATCCCGTAACCAAGCATATATGGTCCCCCCACTTTGGACAAAGCTGTAGAATATTCGTATATAGCAAATTGTATTATTCTTGCAGCATTGGTGGATATCAAAATATAAATTTTTGTGAGATTTCAAAATTAAGATTATTTTAATAACATTATTTACAGACTGAAAAGTTGTGTTTGTCACAATTCTGTATGAGAGGAGAAACTACTGCATAAAACTAACTTGAAATACCTTTCTGCGTCCGTTTTGCTAATTTGAAGGGGGAAAAAAGAAACCTTAACCAAAAACTTAACCTGGTCCTGGACTGGTAATGCCCATAGATATCAAAGAATTCCTGATATTTTAAAGAAAATGGGTGACAGACACTCAAATATCACTGAACACACAAGAAAACAAGGCACAAAGACTGAGAATCAGCAGACTTTCAAATATTTCAGATACTGGAATTAACAAACACAGAATATACAATAATGATCATTTGTTGTTGTTGTTGTTAGGTGCCCTCAAGTCGATTCCGACTCTTAGTGACCCTATGTACAACAGAACAAAACATTGCCCAGTCCTGCACCATCCTCACCATCATTGCTATGTTTGAACCCATTGTTGCAGCCACTGTGTCAATCCATCTCGTTGACTCTTTTTCTTCCTCTTATTTGCGACCCTCTGCATTACCAAGCATGATGTCCTTCTCCAGGGACTCGTCCCTCCTGATAACATGTCCAAAGTAAGTGAGACAAAGTCTCATCATCCTCCCTCCTAAGGAGCACTATGTCTGTACTTCTAAGACAGATTTGTTCCTTATTCTAGCAGTCCACGGTATATTCAATATTCTTTGCCAACACCATAATTCAAAGGCATCAATTCTTCTTCGGTCTTCTTATTCATTGTCCATCTTTTGCACGGATATGAGGTGACTGAAAATACCATGGCTTGAGTCAGGCACATCTTAGTTCTCAAACTGACATCTTTGCTTCTGAACACTTTAAAGAGGTCTTTTGCAGCAGATATGCCCAATGCAATACGTCATTTGATTTCTTGAATGCTGCTTCCATGGGTGTTGATTGTGGATCCCAGTAAAAAGAAATCCTTGTCAACTCCAATCTTTTCTCTGTTTATTCACGATGCTGCTTATTGGTCCAGTTGTCAGGATTTTTGTTTTCTTTATATTGAGGTGTAATCCATACTGAGGGCTGTAGTCTTTGATCTTCATCAGTAAGTGCTTCAAGTCCTCTTCATGATCATTAACATATTATATTTAAAGAACTAAAATACAAGCTTGAAAATGTAAGCAGGAAATAGGATACTATCAAGAATAACCAAGCCAATTGTAAAGAAACAAATAAAACATCTAGATATGAAAAAAAAATGAAATAAAAAAACTCGATAGGTTTAATAACAGATTAAAGCCAAAAGGAAAACTAGTGAACTCCAAAGTAGAGCTGAAAAAATTATTAGAATTAAGCCAAAAGAGACAAGATATAATTTATACAAGATCGATTTGGAGACACAGAAGATAGAAAGAGAAGATTTAACACAAGTCTAATAAGGTCTAAAAGAAGAAGAGAGAGAATAGGGCAAAGTCCATTTTTTAAGAGATAATGAAAACTGAAAACTGATAGCAAGACACAAATCTACAAATTCAAGAAGTCCAATGAATCCCAATAGAACAAATAAAAGGAGATCTATACCTAGATTCATCATGGTAAAACTCTAGAACTCCGGAATTATACCCGTAAGGGTCGTCTACTTTGTTCACCACCTCATCCCTTAGAGTTTGGCACTCAACAGATAATTGATGAATGAATAAAGAAGATTATAGTCAACAGGAAGGCCCTTATTTTAAACAGTGGCATAGTTCTGAATGATGATAGATCTATTTGGAGGCTACCCTGATGGGTATCTTAAATGGAGTGGTTTGAAGTCACTTAAGTTGAGACAGTAGAAAAACTTTGATTACATTACTTTTTATGGTTTTATGCCTCAGAATACTCAAACGGGGCCCCAAAACATCAAATATGTTACACAAGTCTTTGTTCTTATAACTAATCATTGTGTCTGGGCAGCCAAAAATATCTTGTTCTAAATTCAATGCATGCTAGCTTGATGGAGAAAATGTTATTAGAAGCTGTGATAGACATGAGAGCTGTTACCAAATATTCCACCTTTCTCTCATTCCAGGCACACAATAAAATTGGACTTTCCCGCCTACTTGTTGTTAGCTGTGACCTCATGACTGTTTGGGCCAATAAGACGTGAGAAGTAACACGTATTACTTACACGTGGAAGTTTTAAGAACCAGTGCATGCTTTGTCACAGTCTTTCTTGTCCGTCTCTGCCCTGGCAACTGCAGTAGGCAATGTTCCAGATTTTGGCTGCTCCTCAGGCTGGGTCCCGGGCAAAGCACTGCAAAGTCTCCAAATTTATATCCACCTAGAACCTATGAGTGTGACCTTATTTGGAAATAGGGTCTTTGCAGATGTAATCAAGTTAAGATGTGGTCAGACTAAATTAGGCTGGGCCCTAAATCCAATATGACTGGTGTCCTTATAAGAGGAGGGGATTTTGGACACAGAGACACAAACACGGGGGAGAAGACCATGTGAAAACACAGACAGACACACAGGGAAAACACCATGGGACAAAGGACACACAGATGAGAGTGATGTGTCTACAAGCCAAGGAATGTCAAAGATTGCCAGCAACCACCAGAAGCTAGAAGAGAAGGATAGAACAGATCCTCCTCTAGAGCCTTCAGAGAGAACATGCTCCTGCCAGCTCCTTGATTTCAACTTGTAGCCCCCAAAACCGTGAGATAATAAATTTCTATTGCTTTAAGCTGCCCAGTTTGTCGTACTTTGTTAATGGCGGCCCTAGGAAACTAATACAGCACCCCACAATGGGCATATACTGTGAGTGAGAAATAAACCTTTGTGGTATTAAGCCACTGAGTTTTGGGGGTTGTTTGCTGAAGGAACATGAGCTAGCCTTTCTTGATTAATACAAACTCACTGAAAAGTTTCTACACTTCTGCAGAACATTTGGCCTAACCTATAGCGCTTAAACTCTAAATTGGAAGATCCAGATTATGTATTCAGAAACATTTTCTCAGTGACACAAAATCCCAGAATGTATGCCAAGTAAAGCTGTGGAATTGTCTTTTCAGGCAGTGTTTGAGAAAAGAATAGTGTCTAATCTGGTTTAGGTTTCAAGCTGCCTAATGATAAAACAGTAGAATTATATAACCACTCAAATTTCCTCCCAGGCTTACGGTTTTATACTGTTTATTATATTGCCATGGCTGGAAAGAAATAGGTTACTGAGAAATAATATGGTTCATATTCTAGGTTAGTCAGCAATTTCTATAGAATATGCTAGCTATTTTAAGATTCACAGTGACTTTTCAGTGCTATTAAAGTAACATTGATGAATTATAACAGCCCTTTTAATAAATTACCTGAGAAAATGAAAGACCCCAGAAGCGCCTAGAATGTACACAACTAGACTAAGAGAATCATTTTTTTTTCTTCCATTCAAAAACATATATTACTCACTAACTAAATTCCAGGCACTGGGTTGATTCCACAGATACAAAGATAAATATGAAAAACAGCCCTTGTTCTCCAGGGCTTACAGAGTAGTTTTCTAAAAAACTAATTGCAGGACAATGTGTTAAGTGCTATAGTTAAGGAGTAAATAAAACCTTCAGTTGTTACACAGAGGTCAGTAAATAATGAACCAAATATGTCACAGAAAGCTTCCAAGAAGAAAAAAAAAATCCATGTCTTTAATTGCTACTGCAATGATAAAGTTATATAGAGCAACAGGGAGAGACACATACATACGTATGTATCTATACAAACACACACAAGTTCATGCATATATTTAGGTCTTTAAAACCCATTGCCATCCAGTCAATTCCAACTCATAATGGCCCTATAGGACAGAGTAGAACTGGCCCATAGGGTTTCCAAGGGGGTAAATCTGCAGAAGCAGACTGCCACATCTTTCTCCTGCAGAGGACCTGGTGGGTTCAAACCACCGAAATTTCCAGTTAGCAGTTGAGTGCTTTAACCATTGCACCACCAGACCTCATTTAGGTCTCTAACTACTTTAAATGCATAATTTATGCCTTTATTTACTTAAAACAAACGTGAAATGACTATTTTGGAACAAAAATAGTAAGGCATGGCATACTTAGGTTTATCAATATTCAAAAGCCACCCTAAACATGATACCTCTATCTTCGATCATTCAAAAGAATTTAGGATCGTAACAAGCCTTGAATTGTTACCTCTGGCAAGTTACTATGATCTCTGAACCTCAGCTTGCCATCTGCGAATTGGAGATAAAGCCCATCCTGCAGGACTGTTCCGAGGATTAAAAATAATATATGAAAGGATCTGGCACGTGTCTTGCAAGCTTGCCTTCAATAAATAGTTGTTGTTATGGTTATAGTGGTTGTATGTGCCATCATTAGAATTAGAAAACTAAACGGAGCCTCCACTACCCTAAAACTTGCTGTGGAAGTCATGCTTTTGCACAAAGCACTGTTAGGGCTTTGTTCCTATTATCTATTTCTATTTTCTTTTCCTTGTAGAAGTGTAGTATAAACTTTACTCTCTTCCCCCCACCCCAAAAAAAAAAATTTCAGCATCTGGGTTTTTTGGTTATTTGAATTCAGAATCAACAGGAGTTTATAGGTTTTGAGGACATGAAAAAGAAGAGAAGCAGAAACACGATAAAGCGGAAAATGTGCACGGAAATGAAGGATTTGAAGACATCTGGCAACCCCAGTCATCAAATCAAAATATTCATTTGAGCAATGTTTACTGCTGGAGGCCTTTTCCAGGCGTAAAATATCACAATCATCTTTAACATTCTTTTTCCATCATACAAGCAAGGCAAACGACTCCATAGCTAAATAAATGCCTGAAGCGGTTATTATTTTACCTCTTGGTTACAGAAATTACTCAAAGAGAGTGCCCATGTTTTCCAAATTAACTATGCAATGCTTTAAACAGTAGGTACATAATATAATAAGAAATGAGAGCAAATATAATCTGCTCTAACAAGCTCACATATGCACTTCTTTTATAAAATAAAATGAGACTATAGTCAAAAGATAAGAATAATTTCTCCTTTGTATATGACTGCAGTATATTAGAAGATGAAGATTAAGCAATTAGACAGCTAATGTTATACATAAAATACGTACTTAGAAACTCAAATCTATATTGCATAGGCACACTGGGAGACAATTCTCCACGGATTGCTCCTGTTTCTCCATCTCTTACAAGCAGAGGTGTGACAGGTTTTGTTCTGGGCTACCTTTTCACGGACATTTGTATAGCAAACAGCCTTGAAACATGTCTTCCTCTGAAGTAGAGGACAGGTTTATTTGCTGCAGTGGTTTGTTGGCAGCACATTAGGGAAGATTGCAGTTCCCTGAACTCAGAGTCCTCAGATACGATGCAAACCCACTGTATGCTCAACGCCTGGAGCACTCCAATTTATATCCACGGGAATGGGGGGTGGGGTGGGTGATAAGGGGACTGACATGAGCACGAAGCTCAGCTGCTTGTTGTACCATGAGTAATAGCCCTTTATCTCTGATGCAGGAGTCTTGTGTCTACTGCCAGCATCCATGAAACAGTGTCAGGGTAACTTGCTAGCTTACGAGTAAGGTAAAATCTCATACCCTTCACAGTTCTTGACAAGGCATAGCTTAAAAGTTAATACTCTGTGAACCACAAGCATGTTTTAGAAGAAAGATGTATCTCTAAATAGTTACTGAGCACCAACTACAACCTAATATAAGGCTCTGTGCCTAGATTCTTAAATTCCAAACCTTATTCATATCAGTAGGGAGGTTGAGTGGGATTGCAGGCAGTAGGTCCTTTCGGTCAAAGTCAATGCTTTTAAGATTTCAGGTACAGAGTTAAGGAATAACAAAGTCCCATTGAAGGTGGTAGCAGTGCAATGTATTCAAATCAGTCCAATTTTAGTATGTGCCTTGCCAAAATTATAAATTCCAACATGCCATGGATCTTCAAATGTCAAATCTATCAATGCCCAAAGTCTAAACTCACAAATATGGACTTGAAACTTACCCTGCAGTATTGGAAAGAGGAGGTGGTATTAATCCACTGTTGAAATTTCACATGCCTCATCAAGTACTAAACCTACTATTATTACATTCAATTCTTACTAAGCTCATCTTAAGATCATATACTTTTTAAAAAAGAGAAATGTCTTTAACTTCAAGGTTCACTATAGCTTGGGGTTCCATATAATTTATAATTCAGTTGGGATACATTTTGAGAATGAAAGGAGGCACTTTTAATAATTATAATGAGTTAACTCGCATAAACCAGAACAGCCAGATTGAATATAGTATCTACACCCCAAACTGTTCAAAGAAGCAATCCTTTAACAAAGCCATTCAGAGCACTGGGGAGAAAGTGCCTTTGTATTCAGCTCTAGCTGCTAAGTTTCTCTCACTTTCAGGTTGGCTATAAACTTGTAATTAGAAAAAGCTAACCAAAATCTAACATACGCAAACAAGGGAGCATCGCAAGCAATTTTTTTTAAGTATTTTCTGGAACCGGCTGAGCACACGTTTACTTCTCACGAACAGTTATTTTATTTTGAAATGACTTGCAAGATTTCATTCAGTGTCATCCCTGCAGGGGACACAAACCGCAACTTGCATCAAGAGTTGTACAGCTAATTCCCCAAATACCACACTGTTAATTAATCTCAGTGAATAACAGAGCTTCTAATGCAAATTATTCTGATGTCATTCATTGCCTAAAGGCATTTCTAACAATCTATGTGTAATGTCAGAAGATATGCTTTACTCACCATGTGATAGAGAATTTGGACCAACAAGCTGGGAAATCTGGTTGATATGTAGTCAGTGGTAGTTAGATCAACAGAAGTCTGTTAGAGAATTTAAAAGAATTTTATTTTCCCAGGAGTTGTTTTCTCTTCCTAAGGAGCAATTGCAATGAAGTCAGGACAGTAATGAAATTTCATTAGGAAGTAAATATAAGGGACAATGAGTAATGCAAAGCAACTCGGGCCATTTCTCTTCAAGGCACACCTCCAGAGAGGTCTAATTTCCAGTTTATTAAGCACTGTGAGTAGTTTCTGAGGAATCTGTGTTGTGTTGACGTTGCCATTGCCATTTGCACATTCCAAAGAAAAGGATTTGTCCTGTGTATAAGTCAAGATCTGACAATTCAGACAAACATTGTCACTACTGCTTCTTGTTTTTCTTTTCTTTTTTTTTCATTCTGTGCATCTTTGCTAAATATGAACTATAGATAAATCTGTGCAACAGTGGGCAAAATGCTTATATCTTCCTTATCTACACTGCCAGGAAAAAATTCCAGGTTCCTTATCATTCTTCCTTGACCTCTTCACTTCTAAACATTGATTGAGCCAAGGAAGTACAAACTAGGGTACTATTTGTCTACAGAAAATCTGTGTATCTTTGAGGTTGCACATTTGTGATAAAGATGTTTAACTACCCTTCAATATTGACATCCCTCTTCTTTCTTTTAGTACCACCAGTCCTTAAGTTTTAGGTGGGCACATTGCTTTCCAGCTAGAGGCTATGTTCCCTGGCCTCCCTCGCAGCTAGGTATGGGCTAAGTTCTGTATTTCCCAGCATCGTTTGCAGCCAGCGGGATGACCTAAAGTGATGTGTTGGAACTTCTGGGTCATGTACTTAAAAGACAGCCACGTAAGACACTTGCCTTCCACTTCTTTCTCCCATTCTGAGGGCTGGAACTAAGATATGTTGGTGGTTAATCAGCTTAGAGCATGCAGTCAAGGTTACCACCCTAGATAGTAGAGCAGTGAGGTAGAAGGAGTCTGGGTCCCTGGGCTATCTTGTGGAGTAAGTTCACACTGATGTCCTGGACTACATTACAGCTCAGACTTTTATATGAGAGTAAAACAAATTTCCTATCTTATTTAAGCCGTTTTTATCTTGATCTCTCTCTGTCTTATAGGGTTGCTGTGAGTCGGAATCGACTGGATGGCAATGGGTTTGGGTTTTTTGGGTTTGGTTAAAGTATCCAACTAGTATTCTAATCAACATGACATCACTGTCTTAGTCATCTAGTGCTGCTGTAACAAATATCACAAGTAGGTGACCTTAATGAACAGAATTTTATTTTCTCACAGTTTAAGAGGCTAAAAGTCCAAATTCAGGGTGCTGGTTCTAGAGGAAGGGGCTCTCTATCTGCTCTGGGGGGAAATCTTTGTCTCAGCTTCTCTAGAGTTCTCAGCGTTCCTTGGCATTTATCTCCACATGGTATTTATCTTTCCCCCATTTCTTCTTGCTTGCTTCTGTGTCTTATTTGCTCCCTTTATATCTCAAAACTGGTTAGGTTTAAGACACCCTACACTGATGTGACCTCATTAATACAACAAAGAAAATCTTATTCCCAAATGAGATTACATCCACAGGTATAAGGGTTAGAATTTACAACACATATTTTGAGGGGACATAATTTAATCCATAACGCTTACTAACAAATTCATTTTATTATTTTTACATCAGGTTTATTATTTGCCTTAGATCACTTAAAAAGTTGGCATGTGGCTGGTAGAATATCTCCGTTAAAGCACAAAAAATAGGCCAGGGATCCATTAGGGAAAAAAACTCTCATGTGCTAAATACATTTCTCTATCAGTTAGCCTGCCTATACTTTAATGCATTCAGAGACGTAACTTACTAAATTAAACCTTTGGAGCTCAGAGAAAAAATGTAGTTACTTAAAAACAAGATGTGATTTTTTTCAGACAACCACCTTAAATTAAATTTTGGGGTCTTCCAACTTTGCCTTTATCTTTTTAGTTTTAACTTCACATACCAAAAACTGAAATTCTGTTACTAACACAATAGTAGAGCAAATATAAAAGATATTTGGCAATTATAAACATTGATGAGACAGCAGGATATCAATCTGCCAGGAATTTTACTTTAATTATATCAAACATTTTGTTATGCCACCATTGCTTTAGTCTTCATCATCCAAAGAATGTTCACTATGCCGCTGTCAGTGAGTTATGAACAATGAGCTATGAACAAGGTTGTGACAACAGTTAAAGACTTGTAACTCTCAAATGGTAAGATTTACTCTAATTATTGACTGATTTCCATTTTTTATTCTTCTCTTATATTGTCGATGAGAATTAGATAAGTTTAAGAAATTTCACAAGAAGCCCTAGAAAAAGCTAATTTGAATCACCATGTGACATTGTTATATTTCCTATGGCTTTTCTCTTGTTCATTTATCCACACATCCACTTATTGTTTCATTCAATAAACCTTTATTGAACAATGTGCTGGATATGTGCTCAGTTTTTTCCCAAAAACACTAATAGACTCTTGGGGAAACAGGTAAAGAAAATCATTATACGAGTAGGAAAAAAAATTCCATCACCAGAATTCCTTTGGGGAATGCACTGCGTTTGTTGGGAAGAACTACATTGCTAGGCCACATTGGTGATGGGTAAGAACTCTAAATTTGATGCTGCAACTTTTTTTTCACTTTTTTTTTATTGTACTTTAGGTGAAGGTTTACAGAACGAACAGTTTCTCATTAAACAGTCAGTATACGTATTGTTTCATGACATTGGTTAACAACCCCACGACATGTCAACACTCTCCCTTCTGGACCTTTTTTTTTCTTTTTTGGTGAAAATATACATAGCCAAACATATGCCATTTCAAAAATTTCTACATGCACAATTCAGTGACATCGATCATGTTCTTCCACTTGTGCTGCTATTCTCACTGTAGGTGAAGGTTTACAGAACAAAATAGTTTCTTATTAAACAGTTAGTACACATGTTGCCCTGTGATAATGGTTAACAACCCCACTACATGTCAACACTGTCCTTACTCAACCTTGGGTTCCTTATCATCAGCTTTCCTATCCCCTTCTGGCTTCTAGTCCTTGTACCTGGACTGCTGTGCCTCATTAGCCCCATTTTGTTTTATGGGGCTGTCCAATTCCCAGCTGAACGGTGAACCTCAGAAGTTACTTCACCACTGAGCTAGAAGGGTGTCTTGGGGCCATACTCTCGGGATTTCTCCAGTCTCTTTCAGGCCAGTAAATCTGGTCTTTTTTGAGTGTGTTACAATTTTGTTCTACATCCTTTTCCAGCTCTGTTCAGAACCCTCTGCTGTGATCCCGGTCAGAGCAAACAGTGGTGGTAGCCGGGGACCATCTAACTGTACTGGACTCAGTCTGGTGGAGGCTGTGGTAGCTGTGGGCCATTAGTCTTTTGGACTAGTCTTATCCTTGTATCCTGTTCTCTTCATTCTCTCTTGCTTCCGAAGGGGTGAGACCAGTGGAGTATCTTAGATGGCTGCTTACAGGCTTTTAAGACCCCAGACGCTACTCACCAAGGTAGAATGTAGAACATTGTCTTTATAAACTGTGTTATGCCAATTAAGCTAGATTTTCCCTGAGACCATGGTCCCCAAAGCCCTCTGCCCAGCAATTCAGTCCCTCAGGGAGTTTGGATGTGTCTGTGGAGCTTCCATGAAGTTTCCTTGTACAAGTTGTGCTGGCTTCCCCAGTCTTGTGTACTGTCTCACCTTTCACCAAAAGATACCACTTGTCTATTGTCTATTTAGTATTCCCCCCGACCCCGCATCCCTCGTAACCAACAAAGATTGTTACTTTTTGTGTGTAAACTTTTTCATGAGTTTTTACAATAACGATCTCATACCATATCTGTCCTTTTGTGATTGACTTATTTTACTCAGCATAATGTCCTCCAGTTTCATCCTTGTTATGAGATGGTTCGCAGATTCATTGTCGTTCTTTCGCGTTGCATAGTACTCCATTGTGTGTACCATAGTTTGTTTATCCATTCATCTGTTGATGGGCATCTAGGTTGTTTCCATTGTTTTGCTATTGTGAGCAATGCTGCCATGAACATAGGTGTGCATATGTCTATTCGAGTGACGGCTCTTATTTCTCCAGGATATATTCCTAGGAGTGGGATTTCTGGATCGAATGGTATGTCTATTTCTAGCTTTCTGAGGAAACGCCATATCATCTTCCAAAATGGCTGTAACATTTTGCATTCCCATCAGCAGTGCATAAGAGTTCCGATCTCCCCGCAGCCCCTCCAACATTTGTTATTTCCAGTGTTTTTGATTCGTGCCAGTAATGCCTGGGTGAGAAGGTATCTCATTGAGGTTTTAATTTGCATTTCTCTAATGGCTAGCGATCACGAGCATTTCCTCATGTGTCTGTTGGCCATTTGAATGTGTTTTTTGGTGAAGTGTCCATTTCCTTTGCCCATTTTTTAATAGGATTATCTGTCTTTTTGTTGTAGAGGTGTTGGATTTTCTTGTAGATTATGGAGATTAGACCTTTGTCTGACTTGTACTGTCCAAAATTTTTTTTCCAGTCCGTAGGTTCTCTTTTTACTCTTTTGGTAAAGTCTTTTGAAGAGCATAGGTGTTTGATTTTTAGAAGATCCCAGTTATCTAGCTTATCTTCTGGGGTTTGTGTGTTGACAGTTATGGTTCATATCCTGTTAATACCACGTATTAAGGCCTGTAGCGTTGGTCTTATTTTTTCTTCTATGAACTTTATAGTTTTTGGCTTTATATTTAGGTCTTTGATCCATTTTGAATTAGTTTTTGTATATGGTGTGAGGTATGGGTCCTGTTTCATTTTTTTGCAGATGGATACCCAGTTTTGCCAGCCCCATTTGTTAAAAAGACTGTCTTTTCCCCATTTGATGGACTTTGGGCCCTTGTCAAAGATCAGGTGAGCATAGGTGGATGGATTTACATCTAGGTTCTCAATTCTGTTCCGTTGGTCAATGTATTTGTCGCTGTACCAGTACCAGTCTGTTTTGACTACTGTAGCTGTATAGTAGGTTCTGAAGTCAGGTAGTGTGAGTCCTCCAACTTTATTCTTCTTCTTCAGTAGTGCCTTACTTATTCGGGGCTTCTTCCCTTTCCATATAAAGTTAATGATTAGTTTTTCCATCTCTTTGAAGAATGTTGTTGGTATTTGGATCAGGATTGTGTTGTATTTGTAAATTGCTTTGGGTAGAATTGTCATTTTCACAATGTTGAGTCTGCCTATCCATGAGCATGGTATGTTTTTCCATTTATGTAGATCCCTTTGGGTTTCATGCTGTAGTGTTTTGTAGTTTTCTTTGCATAGGTCTTTTACATCGCTGGTCAGATTTACTCCTAAGTATTCTATCTTTTTAGGGGCTATTGAAAATGGTATTGTTTTCCTGATTTCCTTTTCATCGTTCTCCTTACTGGTGTATAGGACTCCAACTGATTTTTGAATGTTTATCTTGTATCCTGCTACTCTGCTGAATCTTTCTATTAGTTCCAGTAGATTTCTCGTGGAGTCTTTAGGGTTTTCTGTGTATAGTATCATATCATCTGCAAACAGGGACAGTTTAATTTCTTCATTACCAATTTGGATGCCCTTTCTTTCTTTTTCTTGCCTTATTGCTCTAGCTAGAACTTCCAGCACAATGTTAAATAGGAGTGGTGATAAAGGGCATCTTGTCTTGTTCCTGTTATCAAGGGGAATGTTTTCAGCCTCTCTCCATTACATGCTGCAATTTAAAAAAAAAAAAAAATGTTCATTATAAAATGTGTGTGTCCTGCTGATTAAATCAGTAATGTAAATATGTGTGTAGAATGAAGGCAGACCTGAGCTGTTTTGAGTAACAGAAAACAAGCAAAAGGAAGTTGCTTTTGACATATCAGATCTCCTTAACAGGCCCTTTTTGGATAAATTGAGAGGTTTAATACATCTAGAGGGTAGAATTCTAAGACAATGAAGGGGAAAGGGTAGAAAGAGGTAAAGAAGAAGGTCTTGGTAGGTTGCAGCCAAGATGTGAAGAGTCTTGTGTGCTTTGTTCAGCAGTTTGAACATTATCCTACATTGACCAAAAATTGAAAGATTTTAAGAAGGGTAATGACAATCAAATATGCATTTATAACGGTCATTCTAGCAGCACTATAAGAAGGCTATTGACATTGGTAAGCAATACTTAAAATGCCATTCCCCAAGGCAGTTCCTGGTTGTTGAGAAGAGAGGATGCATTCAAAAGATATTTCTAGACTCAATCATTTGTATGAGGGAGATGAAAAATTTGAGATCTAGGATAACTTTCAGAATTCTTGCTTGAAAACTTGGTGTAGAGCTGGAGGAGTAGGAACAAAAAGTAGGTGTTTTCATTATTTTTTTATTCTTTTCCTTTCTTTTTTTAACAATGGGAAAGAGCTGAACACTGTTTTATAAGTTAAAAGGAAGTAGCCAGTGGAGATAAGTGGTTTAAAAAAAAATCTGAGAAAGGAGGTAATTAGTGGATCAATATCCCAAAGGAAGCAAAAGGGACAGACACTCTGTGATGGCATAGTGCCTGGAACACAGTAAGGACCCAATAAATAAATGTTCTTGGTATCAAAATTATTTTCTTCCCAACAATTCAAATTTCTAAATTAGTGAGGTTTTACTCTATTTTATTTTGTATATTACATCACATTTAATAAGACAATTTTCAGTCCCATTTTAGTGGCCTTATTTTGAGATGTACACTCACAATAAAATAACAACAACTGCCATTTAATGAGTGCTTAGTATGTGCTTTACTGAGTATCTCATCCCTCACACGAATCCAGTGAGGTAATTCTTACAAATAAGGAAACTGAGACTCAAAAATATGAAATAATTCACCTGTGTCATACAGTTAGTAAGTTGTGGAGCCAGGTTTCAAAGCCAGGTCTGAAGTCCGTAAAAACCTATGTTCTAAATGACTAGGCTCTATTTCCTCATATATAACTTGTAATATCAGTTCGAAAACACAAGCTTTTCATGAAACTCTTCTATCACAGTTTTAAACTTAGTTTGGGTACTGGTACAGGGAAAAACTATAATCCATAATTACAATTAAACTCAAATTGATTTTTTTTTCCTCAGAGCCAAGATGAGTTTCAGTTTTGTTAGTCAGAAAACATGGTTTACATTCTCATCTAGGAAAGCCATCTTCATTTGTCACAAGTTCTAAAATACAAACAATACTGTGTATATAACTGTGTATTATTATTGCTACCAATATTAATAAATTTTGTTTAAAATGGCTTCACAGATTACTTTTCTCTTAACTATAATTAAATTTTTTGAGTTTATAAGTTCAAAAGAACTTTTTACGGACTTTATAAATTTTTAGTTTGGAAGTCATTTATGTATTGAATTTGCAATTACTATATTTTTATCTGCAGAAGTTTTGAAGATTTTTAAAGAAGTGGTAGGTGGAATCAATATATTTCAGCAATGAGAATACAACTGCAGCCATAATATATAAAATGGGAATTTTCAAAAAATGGGGAAAAAAAATGTTTTCAAGTTAAACTTCTGTGAAATGAAGTATGAAGTTTTTTTTTTAACCAGAGGACCTTAAAAATAGGTCATAATAACCTTGTACAACATAGGAAGAATAATGATTTTCTGAGTCATCTCTGACCATCAAATCATAAATCATCACTGGGCTGTGAAGACCCTGAAATTCCAATCCCAAGGAGTGAGACCATCCAGGTTGGAGTTACCAGATTAGCTGTATGGACATCCTGAGAGAACAGGATTCACAAGTAGCTTCCCTGGCAATCATCCTTCAGAAGCAAGAAAGAAGGAAAACACACACACACACACACACACACACGCACACACGCATGCACGCACACACCAGAACCTGATTCAAATCATGTCCATTCAGATCCCCTGCAGAAAAAATGCTCCATTTTGGTTTGAGAGGACCCTGCTTCAGGCAGATAGTTCAAAGGCCTTTCCCCCTATAAGTTTTCTATGCTTTAACTTCCTGTTTCTGCCTTTTCCCCAAATGACTGGCTCCTCTCTCTGCCCAGGCAACTGCAGCAGCAGTGGCATGTCAATAATCAAGTAATAGCCTCCCTTTGAGGTGCCCTGTGCCCTGCTTCAGAGATCGGCTCAATCCCTTTCCCTGACAATCTCCTCTTCCCAAGCTGATGCACAGTTGCTTTTGGCCTATCTCCAAAGAGGTCAGCTCTAAGAAAACAATGCAACAAGGGAAAATTGAAAATAAAGGGATGAAAATGCCTTCAGTCTAGGTTTCTGTTTACATTTTCACAGAGCCCTTTCTGTTAGCTTAAACCAATTGCTATGGAGTTGATTCTGACTCAGGGAGACTTCATGTGTGTCAGAACAGAACTGTGTGCTCCATAAGGTTTTCAATGGTTGATTTTTTGGAAGTAGATCACCAGACCTTTCTTCCAAGGTACCTCTGGATGGACTCAAACCTCCAACCTTTCAGTTAACAGCCATGCTTAAGCATTTGCACCACCGAGAGATTTCTGTTAGCTTATCAGGGCTTTTTTACCTCATTGAGCTGGAGTCCAGATGCTGGCAAAGTAACAGCATCCCATCCTTTCTTCTCCCCATACTCCATGCCCCTCCTGGCATCCATTTTCTTTGATTGTGTTTCCCCAGCAGTGTTTATTTTTGGGCTAGGGGGAAAAGAGGTGTTTGCATTAAGGAAGGGGATGAAGGAAGGGCATCTAAGGAAGAGAAAGAATGTAGACCAGGAAAAGATGGAGCAGGAGCATTTTTCATATGAGATTTGGTAAGATCAGAGCCAAGGGACTTGCATCAGGAACTGTTCAAGAGACAGTTTCTGGGCCCTGAGAAAAAAGTGCAGCATACAGAGAAAACAAGTTAGACTTCCCACCTCAACAGGAAATCCAGGGGCTCTCTGGCATGCTAAGGGCAGGAAGCACTGAGATGTGTGCTTTGGCATGGATGTTGGCAATCTGATAACAGGCATGGTCAGGGAGGAAACTTCACCAAATGGCAAACTGGATTGTGGGCACCTGAGTGTCTTGTAGAATAACTCTTGGGCAATACAAAGGGGCTAATTTTTGGCAACTGGTTAGTAATGGTTCTAACTATGATAATTTGGTTATTAAAAATAAATATAACTATGTTTTGGAGTCACAGGCTGGAGAAGCCTGGGATGTTGTACTACATCAGTACTACATGTGAGTTTATTTCCCAACTAACACATTGAAAGCATTAGCTGACATGTTAACATCATTTAGTAATATTGAAAGCTATTTTGTTGTTTGTTTCATTCTGGGCTTCATCTTAAAACTCCTCATAATTTAATAAAATTTTCTGTCCTCCAAGATGACTGAATTCCAGAGTTTTCTAGGACAAGTTATGGCAAGATCAAAATAATAAGCTCAGTAAGATCATTTCTGAAAAAGTTTCAGCAAATGTCAAACTCAATTTAGGAGGCAAGAGTGGAATTGAGGGGTAAAGCCGTAATCATTATCAGAACAGAAGGGAAGCCTTCAAATGCCCAGTGGAGTAGAGTCAGAATCAACAGCCGAGGGTAGTAACTGGCAGAGGCAAATGAGGCAGAGGAAATAAGGATTTGAGAAGGCTCAGGCTAGTCCAATCTAACTCCAGGGTACAGCAAGATGGTTATTAAGAATCAGGCACACACTTTATCAGGCACCTACTGGGGTGACTTAAAGTCATTGCCGTTTACCTGATATTTTGTGACTTCAAGCTGTATATACCCATGCCCATTGTTATGACCATGTGGCTTCCTCCGTAATATAATTTAAAGGCATGTTGAACCTGGTCCCCTGACCCAAAACACCAATCCACCAAAGAAAGGTAACTAGTTAGTGATCATCATCTGACACCCTGGCTCCCTGGGATGAGCAGCACCTGCTATCTGAGACCATGAGACTTAACACATACTGACTCAAAGGACAGGCCAGTTCTTTATCCTAAAGTTTGTGGGAATTATCTCTAATGCAGAAGGCAGTGAAATCAGTATAATACATGCTCTCTAAAAGGCACAAGGCCATTCTTAAGACAAAACTATATCAGTAATGAGATGTACAAGCAAATATCAAAGGTTGATCAGGGGATCAAGCCCAGGACAGAGAAGAAGCTGGTTTTGTTGGCCCAGCTCTTCAAGGAGGTTGTCTCACGCCCAAGGTGTTAATAGTCATCTGGCAACCAGAAAGAGGCATGCTGATAGGAGACGAGTATGCTCCATAATTTTACCTAGGGTTGACCCTGGTATTGCAAAGAAATGCTTAGCCCTTCAGTGACAGTTATGGCTTTTAAAAGTTATCGAATAAACTATGACACGGAGTCAAAACTAGGCAAACCAAATGCACAAACCTTTCATTCTTAAAATCTATCCAGATAGATTTGTATAGGTTAAAAATAAAGTCAAAGAAATTATCTGGCCTCTATTTTCAGCCTGGGAAAGGACATGCTAAAAACTATTCGTATCTGGTTCGATAAAGACCCCACTTTTTCCCTACTTCCACCCATGATTCTATTTTGCAGGCTAATTGCTTCCATGAATGATTATTCTTAAGGTGAACTGCAATCACACTTAAATCCTCTTTGCAAATGCTGTTTTCCACTTTCAAATTAAATCCCCGTTAGGGACTTGCTGCTCTCCAAACACACATTTGGTGTTTAAACCTAGAAAACTCTCTTACCTAGGTTTATCTTTTAAAAGAAGTAGATCTTAAGTTTAATTGTCGACAAATGGGATACCAGAAAAGCTTTTCTGCAGAGGATACTACATGTGCAAAGCTTTTGACTCAGCTGGCATCTCAAGGTAAAACTCTTAATAAATGCTTCACTTCCTTCATGTGTGCATCCGTCATCTGTCACTCAATGGGACTAAGAGCAGCAATGAAAGATTTCTGACAACTGTTCTAACAAAAACATAATGAAATTCTTCTGATGAATCCCATTTTAACAGGTCATGACATCAGAGTGAAAGGTCCAGCAATTCATTTGATTACTGGAGCCCTGCAAGGGAAAATGAGGTCTGAGAAAACCAGCTGATAAGAAAGCACAGCAAAGCTTGAAGAAATCAGAGAAATAATCAGCCTAATGGGCCACAAAATTATTTATTTGCTTGTAAAAAAAAAAAATTAGCTATAGTTCATCATACATAACCAATACCTGTCTTAGTTGATGGAACACATGAATGCTCAGACAAAAAGAAGCAGGGTGGGGGTATTCGGGTGTGCAAACTTTGGAGGGAATTATTGGCTCTTTAACAATTTGAAAACCCTGGAGATAAACTCAGAGCCAAAGTAATTAGGAAACCATTGTTGACGAGGCTTCCAACTTGTTAAGTGGTTACTACAAAAGCAGGGAATGGAATCATTGAATCCTGGTTCATTGTATGATTCCACTTCTTTTTATTATTTATGCCCATCAGAGTTTGCCTAAGCTTACCTTGCTATTTCTCCTGCTTTCAGGATATTCCACGTTTCATTCTTCTAAAATACGCTGTTAGGATAATGATCGTTAAATACATACTTGTGTCTCTTGGCTGTCTTTAATCTTAAAGTATTTTCTTGTACACTTCTTTCCTCTTCAATGTGGGCTGTCTTTGAGGCTCTTGTTCACTATTTTTTATGCACAGACCATCAATATTCTATACACAGGATTAATATTCCATGTTCCATGATCCTTCCTTAGAACTAGAGAGTATATGTATCCACACTTTCATCCACTGGTCAAATATGGTATAGCTGTGAGATCCAACTTTATGGTGCCCAGTGAAGAGAATTGCTTGAGTGATCTTCTGGGTAAAGCTTAGCCTATCTTTCGGTTCCATGTCCCTTTACATGTTTATTTGGGACAGTAAGCAACTGTCTTTTTCACACATAATTACAAATTAACGTAATCCTCCAAACCAGCACAAAATGCATTGTATATGAGGAAAAGATTAGTCTGAAGGACTAATGGACCACAGCTACCAAGGCCTCCACCAGACTGAGTCCACTACAGCTAGATGGTGCCTGGCTACCACCACTGACTGCTCTGACCAGGATCACAACAGAGGGTTCTGGACAGAGCTGGTGAAGGATGTAGAGCATAATTCTAACCCACAAAAAAAAAAAAAGACCAGATTTACTGGCCTAAAGGAGACTGGAGAAACCCCAAGAGTATGGCCCCCAGACACCCTCTTAGCTCAGTGGTGAAGTTACCTCCGAGGTTCACTGTTCAGCCTGGGAGTGGACAGCCCCGTAAAACCAAATGAGACTAACGAGGTACAGGAGTCCAGTGGCAAGGGCCAGAAAGCAGAAGGGGACAAGGAAGCTGGTGATAGGGAACCCAAGGTTGAGTAAGGATGCTGTTGATGTGTGGTGAGATTGTTAACCATTGTCATAGGGCAACATGTGTACTAACTGTTAAATGAGAAACTATTTTGTTCTGTAAGCCTTCATCATAAGTGAGAATAACAGCACAATTCGAAGAGCGTAGTCAATGTCACTGAACTGTGCATATAGAAATTTTTGAAATGGTGTATCTTTGGCTATGTGTATTTTCACCAAACAAAAAAAGAGGTTGAGAAGTTAGAGGGTTGATATGTTGTGGGGTTGTTAACCAATGTCATAAAACAACATGTGTACTTCTGTTTCATGAGAAACTATTTGTTCTGTAAGCCTTCACCTACGATAGAAAAAAAAATTAAATTAAAAAAAAATGCATTGTATATGACCAAAAATATAGTCAGTTTTATACTACATGGGCAGTGGTGGTCTTCATGTACTTCATTAAAACAGAAACAAACTGGGCTTAACTTTATGTTTTGAAATAATTATAGATTCACAGGAAGTGGCAAAATTAGTACATAGAGTCCCTTGTACCCTTAGCCCAGCTTCCCCAATAGTGACAATTTATATAACGGTGGTACACTATCAAAGCCAGAAAACTGCAATTGGCAAAATACTGCTAACTAGACTACAGATCTTATTTTATTTTTATCATTTTTACATGTATTTGTGTGTGTGTGTGTGTGTGTGTGTGTGTGTGTGTGTGTGTGTGTGTATAATTCTACTAATTTTATCCCATGTATAGATTTGTGAAACCACCACCACAATCAAGATACAAAATTCTCCCATCACCACAAAGGAAATCTCTTATGCTACCCAGTTATATTTGTACCATACACCCACTCCAACACTACCCCATCCCTGTCCCCTGGCAACCACTAACCTGTTCTCCATCTTTATGGTATTATTGTTTCAAGAAGTTTACATAAATGGGACCATACAGTATGTATTCTTCTGAGATTCACCTTTTTCACTAGGAATAATGCCCCTGACATCCATCCAGGTTGTTGCATGTATCAATAGTTTGTTCCTTTTTATTGCGAGTAGTATTCTGTTTTGGGGATGTAACAGGGTTTGTTTAACCATTCACTCATTGAAGGACATCTGAGTTGTTTCTGGTTTTTTTACTATTACAAAAAAAGCCGCTACGAGCATTCATCTACATGTTTTTTTGTGTGTAAGAATAAATTTTTCATTGCCCTGGGGTATATGCCCCGGAGTGTGATTGCTGGGTCATATGGCAAGGACATGTTTAACTTTATAAGAAACTGCCATACTATTTTCCAGAGTGCTATACCATTTTACATTCCCACCAGCAATATATGAAAAATCTAGTTTCTCCACATCCTCACCAGCATCTGGTATCACCACTATTTTGTACTTCAACTGTTCTAATCAGTGTATAATGATATCTCATTGTAGTTACACTGGATTTTTATACATTGTGTTCCTGTTAATAAATTATACTCTTCTACATTTTTCCAAGCATTCACCATTTCCTACTGATTGTATTTCACATCCACAAGCCTATAGTTTTCTCCTCCCCTACTGACACACAATTT
Source organism: Dugong dugon (assembly GCA_030035585.1). Lineage (NCBI taxonomy): Eukaryota > Metazoa > Chordata > Mammalia > Sirenia > Dugongidae > Dugong > Dugong dugon. The sequence goes on from CM057472.1 coordinate 51,499,011, forward strand.
TGTCCAGAGATTTCTGTAAAACTGCCTTTAATTTTGTTCTTACCTTTATTCATATCTCCAAATATTGTAACACTAGCTAGAGGAGTGGAATTGGCTTGTGCTCAGGAAAGAGGAAACAAAGTTAAGTGCCCACAGACTGCATTAAGCTCAAACCTTGAGGGTCTGATTCTTTTAATGAAGTATTTACAGGCTTTGAAGGTAGGGAAGACAGTGTTTATAAGAGCAGTTTCCCTTAGTCAGGCTAGTAGCTATGGATTCTATGTCCTATCAAAAGAGTGAGGGTCACTACGTTCTGGGAAGTCATTTGGGACTGGGGATTAGAACTGATCTTATTTGTCCAGATAAGGAACTAATGAGGATATGAGTTCCAGCTGTGGTGAAATCAAAGCCGTGCCAGAGATTTGATTCTCATGGCTCCTGAGTAACCCCAGAAATCAATCACCTGCTGTGCTATCAGAGGGGCCTTTCTGGCTACACAGGCCCATAATGGGTACTTGAGCTCACATCATACATCTTAAATGAAAAGGCTTCCATACAACCTACCCATTTGTTTATACCATCTTAACAATGTATCAGCATGGGATCAGCGTGGTTGCAGAACTAGTTTCGATTGTAAAAACAGTTTTAAAAATATAGAAGAGCTGTCATCCATTTTCCATACCACATATACATACTTTTATAGTGTTCAGCACACTGCTCAAAGCCACAGACAAATTCATACAGCAGAAAATTCTTTATAAACCTACGCTGAAAGATATGCTTATTTCTGAAGATTTTATTGTTCAGAGAGAAGGGGGAGGATATGTGAGCTCACCCACAGTAATTTTAAATCAGACAAATGATGAATTTTATTATGCTGCGTTCCACCTTTCAAGTTAGCAGAATTAAAAAGACTATGTCATGAAGATAAGGTTATAATTATGAATATCATTTCAAATTTAAAACAACCAAAATAAACATTTACAGATTTGAAAAATTAATCAAAATGTCTATAGTTAAAAGAAAAACTTTAAGTCTGAGTTAATATCTGCTATTCTAAGAATGGAGCTTAAAACGTGGCAATAGAATTGCATCCTTCATTATGGATTGCCAGTATACATTTTATGTATCTGTAAACACAACAACCCATCACTCATTTGTAAAATATAAATAATAATATGTATTTATATATTGGAGCCCTGGTGGCACAATGGTTAAGAGCTAGGGCTGCTCACTGTTCACAATAGCAAAAAGACAGAAGCAACCTAGGTACCCATCAACGGACGAATGGATAAACAATTTATGGTATATCCACACAATGGAATATGATGTAACAATAAAGAACAACAATGAAGCTGTGAAACATTGTATAACATGGTAGAAGCTGGAACTTATTATGCTGAGTGAATTTAGTCAGTCACAGAAGGACAAATACTGTATAAGACCACTATTATAAGAACTCAAGAAAAGGTTTAAACACAGAAGAAAACATTCTTTGATGGTTACGAGGGTGGGGAGGGAGGGTGAGGGTTATTCACTAACTAGATAGTAAATAAGAATCATCTTAGGAAAAGGGAAGGACAGCACACGCTACAGGGGAAGTCAGCACAACTGGACTAAACCAAAGCTAAGAAGTTTCCTGAATACAATCAAATACTTTGAGAGACAGAGTAGCAGGGGTAGGGGGTTGGGGACCATGCTTTCAGAGGAAAGGTCAATTGGCCTAACAAAGCTTATAAGAAAATGTTCTGCATCCTACTTTGGTAAGTGGCATCTGGGGTCTTAAAAGCTTGCCAGCGGCTATCTAAGATGCATCCATTGGTCCCAAAGACAAAAGGAAAGTATTAGCCCAAGAGACAGAACGGGCCACATAAACCAGAGACTTCATCAGCCTGAGACCAGAAGAACTAGATGGTGCCTGGCTACCACCAATGAACGTCCTGACAGGGAACACAACAGAGAGTCCCTGATGGAGCAGTAGAAGGATGGGGTGCAGAACTCAGATTCTAGTAAGAAGACCAGACTTAATGGTCTGACTGAGACTGGAGGTGCCCCAGAAAGCATGGCCCCTGGACTCTCTAACAGCCCAGAACTAAAACAATTTCCGAGGCCACCTCTTCACAGAGGGATTGGACTGGACTGTGGGACATAAAGTGATACTCATGAAAAGCGTGTCTCTTAGTCAAGTAGATACAAGAGACCAAAGGGGCAGCTTCTGTCCGGAGGTGAGATGGGAAGACAGAGAGGGTTAGGAGCTGGTTGAATGGTCATGGGGAATCAGGGGTGGAAAGGAGGAGTGTGCTGTTGCAGAATGAGGTGAGGAATTAGGGTCTCATAACAATGTATGTATAAAAATTTTGTATGGGAGACTAACTTGAAAGGTAAGCTTTATTTAATTACAACAGTAAAATAAGAGCTAGGGCTGCTAACCAAAATGTCAGCAGTTCGAATCCACCAGCTGCTTCTTGGAAGCCCTAACAGGCAGTTCTACTCTGTACTGTAGCATCGCTATGAGTCAGAATCGACTTGACAGCAACAGGTATGGTTTTTGGTTTTTTTTCGGAGGGGGTTTATTTATATATATATTGATATATCTGACCTCATAACCAGTATCAAGTCTCACTTGACACATCATATCTGGCAATTAGGAATTTGATGAAACTGTAATGACATGTATCACTACATCATAAACAAACAAGGGAAGATTTCAGAAGAACATCAGGAATAGTTAGAGAAGGAGAAATGTGGGGCATAAGTGGAGGGATGGAGGATAGCTTCAAAGAAAAAGCAAGGAAAGATGTGTCTTCAAGGAAGTTATGTTCTTTTCTTCAAAGTTATATACTGATCTTAAGATAATAAACTCTGAAAGTGCCATATGATGCCATCAAAACAGGATCCAATGTATCAGCCATCTTGTTGGTGAATGTCAACAGGCTCAGTCTGGGATCTTTTGAATAGTATTTCATAATCTTAAAGAGACAGAATTAAAAATGAGAGCTCTGTCAGACCCATTCACATTTTAATGAAAATGCTAAAAGAGGCACTTTTGAGAAATATTCTAAAACATTCTGTTGCAATTAGTAAAGGTGAGTTGAAGAGTGGTATTTTTCCCTAATGTATAGATTTAGAAAAACTAACGTATTAGAAATTGGAAATCTGAATCCTCAATCAAAGTTTTCTTTCTGTACTTTGTAAAGAAAGAAAAGAAAATTTCCTTCAGTGGCTTGGCTGAATTCTATTCATGCATCGTGGCAGCGTGACACCACTTCCATCATCAAAAGATCATTATAGACAGTGAAGACCCAAATATTTCACTCTGTTCCTTGACAGTGAACTTGAGAGACATACAGTATCACTAGATCCTGACTTGTGTACATTGCATCATACCTGCTGATAACTCTAAGAACAGAGTATTCAGAACATTGATTTCTGGACTGTTTGGGGTTTTGAGGGGAGTGTGTAGAAGGATTCAATGTGATCATATGATCAGACATATTAAAGTAAGAATTAATGCTTCTCATTCCCGCACATCTTGCTACATTGAGGTGAGGGGTTTCTTTATTGACTTAAATTTTTTTTCATATAATTACCCTAAAGCATAAGTGACACCTTAAAGTCACTATGTTGAGAGGCAAGGATTGGAAACTTATATTAAAAGATAGTGGCCTCGAAGAATGAAGAAAACAAGATACAAGTGAAAGATTAGTCTGAAGGACTAAAGGACCACAACTACCATGGCCTCCACCAGACTGAGTCCAGTACAACAAGATAGTGCCCAGCTACCACCACTGACTATTCTGACAGGGATCACAACAGAGGGTACTGGACAGAGCTGGAGAAAAGTGTAGAACAAAGTTCTAACTCACAAAAAAAGAGCAGATTTACTGGCCTGACAGAGACTGGAGAAACACCGAGAGTATGGCCCCCGGACACCCTTTTACCTCAGTAATGAAAGCACGCCCGAGGTTCACCCTTTAGCCAAAGATTAGACAAGCCCATAAAAGAAAATGAGACTAATGGGGCACAAAAGCCCAGGGAAAAGTATTAGAAGGCAGGAGGGGACAGGAAAGCTGGTAATAGGGAACCAAGGTCAAGAAGAGAGAGTGTTGATATGTCGTGGAGTACTGTTTAATGAGAAGGTTCTGTAAACCTTCATCTAAAGTACAATAAAAAAATTTTAAAAAAAGATAGTGGAGTTGAGCATTATGCTTTTTTAAGAGCTATCTATATGGGGTCAAACTGACAACAGACACTCAAAGGATTAGATAGGAACCTTAGGGGATAGTGAGTTTATGTTAATGGTGAAGGAACAACTCAAAAAAGGAGGGTGAGGAGGCTCCCAGTTGCCCCAAGACCTGCCATCAGGACCCCCAGCCCGAGCCCCAGCCCCAGCCCCAGCCTCACGATTCTGGAGAGTGTGGGGATCTGGGAGGTCCAGGAGCCAAAGGCCGCGATCCCAACCAGCAGGTAGCCGAAGATTTCAATATTTTCCTGTAGGGACAGGTGACACACCCTCAGCACTCTGTGAGACTGTCCATGCAACCTGGAAGCCGCAAAGCCTGATGGGCTCTTTTGTTTTAGCAGGTTCCTCCCAGCAATGTCAAAGGCTATGATCCCCCTCCCCACAGTTGGGGTCCCAGGGACCACGAGGACGGTGGTCCTACCCCACCCTGTGGTGGCTCAGCCTCATCTGCAGCAGGCTTCCCAGAAGCCTCTGCTGTGGCCCCTGGACTGGGCCTGAAGCCTTCGGGACAGAGGCCCAGAGAGCCCAGCCTGGGCCCAGACTCAGTGGCAGGGCCAGGGCAAATATGGTGGCCTTGAGCCGCTGTCTCCTCTTCCTCTCTCGGGAGCCCCGGCCTGCAAGACACCAAAATCTCTCATGGCTCCTGGAACTGGGGTCAGCCCCCAACCCCGATGCCAGAATGGGTCCCACGCTACAGGCCAGATCCCCACACCTTCAAGGCTCTGGGGTTGTGTCAAGAAACCTTCTCCTCCCCAACCCATCCCACCCTCACCCCCCACAACCTGCACTGCTCTCCAACCTCTGTCTTCTCACAGCATTTGATGACTCAGGATGCGGATGGCCACTGTCTAGTCTCATGCATATCTGCATGCATAAAACATCACCTCCACTAGACCCGAAGCCCACTGGGGCAGGCACTGTGTCCTGCACAGACTTGGTGAACAAAGCTATTAGTGGATGTCTTTGAACCAAGGCCCCTCAGCCATGAGCAGGACAAAGGGCAGCGAGGCAGTCGGCAGATGCTGATGCCTTCTCTAACTCGGAGGAGGAGTCATGCCGACACAAAGTTCGTGATTCTGCTTGCAGAGCCATCGGACAGTGGCTGGGCCTTCCCCCCTCCTCAACCTGCACTGCTCTGGCCTCCCTGCAGGACGGCCCCACCACTCGGCAGGTGTCCTTCTAGCCCATCTCTTCCTGTCTTGGTCTTCCTTCTCCACCCCTGTCCAGTGGTTCTCTGCCTGGGCTGCTTGTGGGGACCAGCCGGGAGCTTCAACAACGTCCAGGCTGCACATAGCCCAGTGACGGCAGAATCTCTGCAGTGGGACTCCAGCATTGGTATTTGTTTTTTCCTTTACTACACTTCAATGTTTTTATTAAATATTTTAACTATATAAATTTTACGATAAAAACCTATGGCTGTTGAGTCCATTCCGACTCATAGTGACCCTATAGGACAGAGTAGAACTGTCCCATAGGGTTTCCAAGGATCGGCTGGTGGATTCGAACTGCTGACCTCTTGGTTAGCAGCCTGAGCTCTTAACAACTGTGCCACCAGGGTTATAAGGCATTTTGAAACATTGGGTTATACGGTAAAACCTGTGAAAGCCGGAACCTGGGTAAGGCAGAAACCTGTCAGAAAAGAAAACTCAAATATTTTCCACTAAAACAAGCGACAGAAAAGTGGTAAGACTGCGCCCTGTGAAAGGCGGAAAACTTGCGAGACCTGGAAAACCAAGGCAGTCGCGTCGAGTTCCGGCTCTCAAAGATTTCGCTGCATTTTACTAGTGCCATTTATTTGTTTGAAATACTACAAATTAGTAGTATATCCAAACTTTGGATAAAGGTGGATATCCAAAATTAAAAAAAAAAAAAAAAAAGGAGTGTGAGAATGGTTACACAGCTTGAAGAATGTAATCAATGTTACTGTAGAAATTGTTGAATTGGTGTACGTTTTGCAGTGTATAGTCTCAACAACATAATAAAAATTTTTAAAAATTAATATTGTAAACAAAATTTCAGGGTGCCATTTCCACCAATATATTTAGCACATTCCTGCTTTCACTGCTAATACAGAAACATTTATACCTATGCAAAAAAAATTTTTTTTAAACAGATAGTGGCCAGTGAAGCCAAGTAGAACAGCTTGAAATTATTATAATTTTTCACTCCACTCAAATAAGATGTTAAGAATAAAATTAAGAGACCCATAGAACCGTTATGATGATGACTTCATTAGGAAAAGAAAAACGGCATTCTGGTGATATTTAAAACATTATCACAGAAGACTACTTTATTACAAATAGACATACCCTTTTAGGCATTGTTCTTTTAGCTGTTTCAGGCTATTGCTCAGCCAAACTAATACGTCTGAACTGTTTTCTAATTCCTGTGTAAAGATGAAGGTATTGGAAACTTATCATGAATACTAAAGAAGAAATATATACACTAGGGAAAATGCACCTGTGCCTTGCTATTCTCTGTCTAACTCTCTAACTGCCACCATTAATATTTTTTGTGTTTCTCACAGCTGTCAGAACATGCTGGCTTCTGCTTCATTCTTAGAGCCTAAACACATCTTTCCAAGCTACATGGTTTGCATGCTAATGTTTAACCTAGGCATATTATTCACTCTAATTTTCATCTTCTCAAAAGCAGGACAAGGATTTTAAATGCTACAGCCATTCATACTCATTATAAGAACTGTTTAACAGCCAACCTTGGCTTTCTCAAAGACGAAGTCATAAATAACAAATAGACTTCACAATTAAAATTATAGTGATGGCATAGAAAAAATTTTTAATGTTCATATTTGTTTATTTTGTTTTTTAAATCCTATTTGATACTATTTTCCAAATAATCAGAAATCAAAGGATATACCATTTAAACAAGATATGAGCATAGGAGTTTAAGCCAAATGCTACCTTAGAGATCATTTAGCCAAACTCCCTAAAGTGAATGAGGAAGGTTTGAAAGCACAGAAAAGTTAGAAGCCCTTCCAGAAGTCACACTGCAAGTTAATGACAGAGCCAGAACTTAAAATCATGCCCTTCTCTCTCCCAGTCACACAATGTAAGTTAAGATCAAAGAGAAGAAAAATCTAAAGCATTTTAAAAATCAGAAAAACTTAAAGGATATTTAAAAATCAACTTGTTCTAGTATGCAAGGAAAAGATTAGTCCGAAGGACTAATTGTCCACAGCTACCAAGGCCTCCACCGGACTGAGTCCAGTACAGCTAGATGGTACCTGGCTACCACCACTGACTGCTCTGACCAGGATCACAACAGAGGGTTCTGGACAGAGCTGGAGAAGGATGTAGGACAGAATTCTAACTCACAAAAAAAAGACCAGATTTACTGGCCTAAAGGAGACTGGAGAAACCCCAAGAGTATGGCCCCCAGACACCCTTTTAGCTTAGTGGTGAAGTTATCTCCAAAGTTCACCATTCAGCCTGGGAGTGGACAGCCCCGTAAAACCTAATGGGACTAATGAGGTACAGTAGTCCAGTGACAAGGGCCAGAAGGCAGAAGGGGACAAGGAAGCTAGTGATAGGGAACCCAAGGTTGAGTAAGGATATTGTTGATGTGTTGTGAGATTGTTAACCATTGTCATAGGGCAACATGTGTACTAACTGTTAAATGAGAAACTATTTTGTTCTGTAAGCCTTCATCTTAAGTGAGAATGGCAGCACAATTGGAAGAGCGTAGTCAATGTCACTAAACTGCGCATATAGAAATTTTTGAAATGGTGTATCTTTGGCTATGTGTATTTTCACCAAACAAAAAAAGAGGTTGAGAAGTTAGAGGGTTGACATGTTGTGGGGCTGTTAACCAATGTCATAAAACAATATGTGTACTACTGTTTCATGAGAAACTATTCGTTCTGTAAGCCTTCACCTGAACTACAATAATAAAAAGGAAAAGAAAAGAAAAAAGAAATCACCTTGTTCTATACAGAATCTCTAGTCAAGTCTCAGTGATCAAATTTTCTTCCTTGTGAGTTTTTATTTGTGCTTTTTGATCAACTTCTCAATTTGTCGAAGTGATCACATCACCTCTACCAGGTCATGTAGTAAGAATTTTAACCCTTATCCCATCAGAAAGGCTATAATTTACTAATGTGCTATTTCTCAAAATATCAAGTGATCCTGGCATGGCCTTTCGCCATTTTATTTGGAATATCAATAAATCTCTACACAGTGGCAGGGCTTCTACACTAATGCTACCCAGGAGAAATAACCTTAGGCTTTCAAACAAATCTTTGGAATATTAATAAGCTCACAACTTTTTACATCATTCAGAGACTGACAACCTACCCACAGGCCATCTAGATATACACTTGGGTTTCCAAGTACACAGACCTCTATAAACTGGAAACACAAATTAGATAACTTTCAAATCTAAAGAACTTACTGAGCACATCTGCTGTTTTAATCATGTAGAAAGGTCTTCCTGTACAAGAGAAGGGAACATGTCAGGTTAAGTTGCTTTGAGAAAGATTCTGAAAGAACGTTCATATTAGTGATTTGTAAGTGCTGCTGTTGTTTGCTGCCGTAGAGTCAGCCCCCATTCATGATGACCAAGGCACAGCAGAACAAAACACTGCTTGGTCCTGCACCATCCCTATGATGCGTTGTGGGTCAGATCATTGTGATCCATAGGGTTTTCATTGGCTGATTTTTCAGAAATAAATTGCCAGGCCTTTCTTCCTAGTCTGTCTTAGTCTGGAAGCTCCCTGAAACCTGTTCAGTATCATATAAACATGCAAGCCTCCACTGACAGACAGGTGGTGGCTATGCACGAGCTGCATTAGCCTGGAATCAAACCTGGGCCTCCATCATGGAAGGTGAGAATTCTAATACTGAACTACCATTGTCCCTTACTGACTCGTCAGTAGAATATTCTAAATTATTATTCAGATACCTTGATGAAAGCTCTAGTCACCAGCTGTTTGTGGATTTTCTACAAGATACAAAAATTTATAAATAGATATTTTTAACTGGAAATTTTTTTCACCTGTGAAGAGAAGTAGGGCAAGAATCTCGTATTAAAGGTTATTAATTTATCATATGTTGTGCTAACTGGAAATACGGAAGGTCAGTAGAATCATTGCCAAACTGATAGAAGCAAAAGAAATGCCTTACATTAGTAAACTGGCAAATAATATGGTTTCTAAGGCCATGCCACTAAACTCATTATATTGAACTATTTAGAGTTATATATATAAAAATACAAACGTAGTAGGGAAAAAGTAAACTTGAAAAGCAGTAAAGAAAGAAAGTTAAGGACTCACAATAAATAAAACACACATTGTATAACTGACCATCTTAACAGATGGGAGAATCAATAAATTTTGCACTTGCCTTTTGATCTGATCCCTGTGAGGCATGAAAGTAAGGAGAATGTTTACCCTCGTTTTAAAGGAAACTTGGAGAAACAGAAGTATAATTTCCCTGTTCTAAGACTAAGTATCAAGCTTCTGGGAACCCAAGTAAAAATACCTATTAAACTCTTTAGATTGCAAATTTACTCCTCTAATACCTACTTTTTAAAGTCTATAAACAACAACCACCACCAAAAAAAAACAGCCGCTTCTGTTTTAACTAGGAAAAGAAGGCAATAAGTAGATATCTTCAATATAAATTCCAAGTGCTTTTGTACATTAATCTCTCCCTTCTTAATCATCAAACTAATCTTGTAAAGCATCCCAGAGATAGAGAAATGTCAAATGACTTAATAACTGTAATAAGTGGATTATATCTTGAACACTATGCCAGATGGGATAGGAAAAGGCTTCCAGCTCCACTTCTATCATTACTTGAGGAATAATTATAAAATGTACATAAATCTGTTGGCAAAGTAGAATAGCAAAGAATAACACATCGTTTGAATAAAATGGTCTGTTAACCATATGGCATTATCCTTTAGTGGTCTGGAAATCAGTTAGTTTCAACCCACTTCACTGTATGGACAACTAAGATGAGGACAAAGGACCCAATGAAACTTTGGCTTATAATGAAGTGCCCTTCATCCAAAAAAATAAAGCTGACTTGGAAAAACCTAAGATTGTATAATGGGAAGTTTTACAAGAATGCTTTTTTTTCCCACATGATGGAAATAGTTTGTTGTATTATGCAGTGCACCTCATGCGTTCCAAGGCACATATCGGTCGTTCTGCTTCACAGCACTCACATCTCCATGGCAAGCAATGAAATCGGTGTTTCTGTTATGACTGTCACAGTTCTTTTGACTGCCTTTAACCTGCGTGGCAACTTGAGAATCCTTTTGTCAGGATCTACACCCATAAAGTGGCCATGGCGTGGGTGGCCTTTGTTGATAAACTGTTCTCACTTCACTGACAGATATTTTCTGGTATCTTGGATATAGTGACAGTGATCCCACAGTGACAGCTAACACCTGAAAAATATTACAGTCCAATTTTAACTACAAGATGTGCAAGAAGACACAGAATCTAGGTAAATAGAATTGATGGGCCATAAGGTACAAATGCAAACTCCTTCCAGGAATGTTTGAGAGTGCCTGTTTATGCACATCCTTGCCAACATTAGGTATTAGGATATTTTAAACCTTTGTTCATTGGATTAATTAAAAATAATATCTCGTAATCATAATTTGTAGTTTTTCTTACGAGTGAAGTTTAGTATTTTCGTGTCTTAATTTGTTATTGCTATCTTTTGCCTGTTCATTTTCGCATGTTTTCCTACTGAAGACATTGTCTTTCTTTTAATGAATTAGAAGAGCACTTCATATACAGAGTATCAATTCTAAAGTTGAAAATATTTTAAGAGAGAAATGACCAATATGTCTTTGATCTAAAACACCTGCAAAAATGGAGAAAATGTTGTTCATTGAAACTCCAGAGAAGTTGGTAGGACAGTAAACTATTTCTCTGCAGCCTGTATATGAAGAAAGGGTTGCTTTGGAGCCTAGGTTTTTGGAAGTTTGAGGCACAGAGCAGGCATGAGAAAGACAGTGGGAAAATATGTGATGTGATTGGAAGCAATCTAAATGTCCATCAATAGAAAATTGGTCAAGTAAATTATAATCCATATAATGGAATGCTATGTAATTGTGGTAGGCAGCTTCTAAAACTGCCCCCTGATGATACTCGCCTCCTGGTATTCAAGCCCTTGTGTGATTCCCTCTCCTTAAGTGTGGGCTGAACCGAGTGACCTGCATCTAAGCTATATATTATGGCAAAAGTGATGAGTTATTACTTCTGCAATTAGGTTACAAAAAGTATTGCTTCTGTCTGGATCGCCCTGTCTTGATCTCTCACTTGATCTGATGGAAGCCATCTGCCATGCTGTGAGCTATCATATGGAGAGGCCCACGTGGTAAGGAATTAAGGGAGGCCTCCAGACAACAGCCAGTGAGGAACTGAGGCCTCAGTCCAATGCTCTGAATCCTGCCTACAACCAACCACATGCATGAGCTCACAAGCCAATCCTGCCCAAGTCATATCTGCAGCCTGGTGAAACTACATGTCTGTTAAGTCACTAAATTTTGGGGTAATTTGTTATGCAGCAATAGATAACTAATACAGCAGCCATTAAAAATGATAATGTGTGTGTGTGTGTGTGTGTGTGTGTGTGTGTGTGTGTGTAGTCTGTTCTGCTGTAACACATTTCTGTACACATTTCAGTATATATGTGATTAATAAATAGGAGAATTATATCAGTATAAGATGGAGTCACAATGGTTCATGCATGATTTTTTCTAGACAACTAGAGTCAAAATAGGAGGGGTAGATTTTTTTTTTAATATTTTATTTTGTTTTAGGTGAAAGTTTACACATCAAATTGTTGTGGTTAGGTGCTGTCCAGTCCCGACTCATAGCGACCCTACGTACCACAGAACAAAACACTGCCCAGTCCTGCACCGTGCTCACAATCTTTGTTATGCTTGAGCCCATTGTTGCAGCCACTGTGTCAATCCATCTCATTGAGGATCTTCTTCTTCTTCGCTGACCCTCTACTTTACCAAGCATGATGTCCTTCTCCAGGGACTGATCCCTCCTAACAACATGTCCAAAGCATGTAAGATGTAGTCTCTCCATCCTTTTCTTCTAATGAGCATTCTGGTTGTACTTTCAAGACAGATTTGTTTGTTCTTCTGGCAGTCCATGGTATATTCAATATTTTTTGCCAACACCACAATTCAAAGGCATCAGTACTTCTTCAGTCCTCCTTATTCATTGTCCAGCTTTCGCATGCATATGATGTGATTGAAAATACCATGGCTTGGGTCAGGCGCACCTTAGTCCTTAAGGTGACATCTTTGCTTTTCAACACTTTAAAGAGGTCTTTTGCAGCTGGTTTAGTTGCCTAATGCAATGCGTCTTTTGATTTCCTGACTGCTGCTTCCATGGGTGTTGATGATGGATCCAAGCAAAATGAAATCCTTGACATCTTCAATCTTTTCTCCATTTATCATGATGTTGCTTATTGGTCCACTTGTGAGGATTTTTGTTTTCTTTATGTTGAGGTGTAATTCATACTGAAGGCTGTGGTCTTTGATCTTCACCAGTAAGTGCTTCAAGTTCTCTTCACTTTCAGCAAGCAAGGTTGGGTCATCTGCATATCGGAGGTTGTTAATGAGTCTTCCTCCAATCCTGATACCCCTTCTTCTTCATATAGCCCAGCTTCTTGGATTATCTGCTCAGTATACAGACTGAATAGGTACAGTGAAAGGATGCAACCCTGACACACACTTTTACTGACTTTAAACCACGCAGTATCCCTTTGTTCTATCTGAACAACTGCCTCTTGATCTGTGTACAGGTTCCTCATGAGCACGATTAAGTGTTCTGGAATTCTCATTCTTTGAAATGTTAACCATAATTTGTTATGATCCACACAATCAAATGCCTTTTCATAGTCAACAAAACACAGGTAAACATCTTTCTGGTATTCTCTGCTTTCAGCCAGGATCCATCTGATATCAGCAATGATAGCCTTGGTTCCACGACCTCTTCTGAATCCAGCTTGAATTTCTGGCAGTTTGCTGTCGACATAGTGCTGCAGCCACTTTTGAATGATCTTTAGCAAAATTTTACTTGCATGTGGTATTAATGATATTGTTCAATAACATCCACATTCAGTTGGATCACCTTTCTTGGGAATAGGCATAAATATGGATCTCTTCCAGTCGGTTGGCCAGGTAGCTTTCAAATTTCTTGGCATAGATGAGTGCTGCATTCATCTGTTGAAACATCTCAATTGATATTCCGTCAATTCCTGGAGCCTTGTTTTTCGCCAATGCCTTCAGTGCAGCTTGGACTTCTTCCTTCTGTACCATCAATTACTGATCATATGCTACCTCTTGAAATGGTTGAATGTTGACCAATTCTTTTTGGCATAATGACTCTGTGTATTCCTTCCATCTTCTTTTGATGCTTCCTGCATCATTTAATATTTTTCCCATAGAATCCTTCACTATTGGCTTGAATTTTTTCTTCAGTTATTTCAGCTTGAGGAATACCAAGTGTGTTCTTCCCTTCAAGTTTCCTATCTCCAGCTCTTTGCACATGTCATTATAATACTTAACTTTGTCTTCTCAAGCTGCCCTTTGAAATCTTCTGTTCAGTTCTTTTACTTCATCATTTCTTCCTTTCTTTAGCTTTAGCTACTCGACGTTCAACAGCAAGTTTCAGAGTCTCTTCTGACATCCATTTTTGGTTTTTTTCCTTCTTGTCTTTTTAATGACCTCTTGCTTTCTTCATGTATGATGTCCTTGATGTCATTCCACAACTCGTCTGGTCTTCAGTCATAGTGTTCAACACGTCAAATCTATTCTTGAGATGGTCTCTAAATTCAAGTGGGATATACTAAAGGTCGTACATTGGCTCTCACGGACTTGTCCTAGTTTTCTTCAGTTTCCACTTGAACTTGCATATGAGCAATTGGTGGTCTTTTCTGCAGGCAGCCCCTGGCCTTGTTCTGACTGATGATATTGAGCTTTTCCACCGTCTCTTTCCACAGATGTAGTCAATTTGATTCCTGTGTATTTCATCTGGCGAGGTCCGTATGTATAGTCACCGTTTATGTTGTTGAAAAAAGGTATCTTCAATGAAGAAGTCATTGGTCTTGCAAAATTCTATCATGCAATCTCCAGCATCTTTTCTATCACCAAGGCCATATTTTCCAACTACCTATCCTTCTTCATTTCCAACTTTCCCATTCCAATCACCAGTAATTATCAATGCAATCTGATTGCATGTTCAATCAATTTCAGACTGAAGAAGTTGATAAAAATCTTCAATTTCTTCACCTTTGGCCTTAGTGGTTGGTGCGTAAATTTGAATAACATTCATATTAACTGGTCTTCCTTGTAGGCGTATGGATATTATCCTATCACTGACAGCACTATACTTCAGGATAGATCTTGAAATGTTCTTTTTGACGATGAATGCAACGCCATTCCTCTTCAAGTTGTCATTCCTGGCATAGTAGACCATATGGTTGTCTGATTCAAAACGGCCAGTACCAGTCCATTTCAGCTCACTAATGCCTAGGATATTGATGTTTATGTGTTCCGTTTTATTTGTGACAATTTCCAATTTTCCTAAATTCATACTACGTACATTCCATGTTCCAATTATTAATGGATGTTTGCAGCTGTTTCTTCGCCTTTTGATCTGTGCCACATCAGCAAATAAAGGTCCCGAAAGCTTGACTCCATCCATGTCATTAAGGTTGACTCTACTTTGAGGAGGAAGCTCATCCCCAGTTGTCTTTTGAGTGCCTTCCAACCTCAGGGGCTCATCTTCCGGCTGCTCTTCATAAGGTTTTCACGGGCTAATTCTTTTCAGAAGTAGACTGCTGGGTCCTTCTTCCTAGTCTGTCTTAGTCTGGAAGCTCAGCTGAAACATGTCCGCCATGGGAGACCCTGTGGGTATGTGAGTACCGGTGGCATAGCTTCCAGCATCACAGCAACACACAAGCCCCCACAGTACGACAAACTGACAGACACGTGGGGGACACATCAAATTAGGTTCTTATTTAACAATTTTTATACAAAGTGTTCCATGACTTTGGTTACAATTTTCACAATTTGTCACCATTCTCATTATTTCTGTTCTGTTTGTTCTGTTTCCATTGATCTAGCTTCCCTTTCCCTCCTTGCCTTCTCATCTTTGCTTTTGGGTAAATGTTGACTGTTTAATCTCAAGTAGCTGATTGTTTAAGGGAGTAGTACATTACTCACAGGTATTATAATCCAATCTATTATTTGGCTGAAAAGTGACCTCCAGAAATAGCTTCAGTTCCAAGTTCAAAAAGTATCATAGGGCGATAGTCTCAGGGGCTCCTCTGGTCTCTATCAGTGGTTCCTCTAGTCTCTATCATCCCAGTAGGTCTAACTTTGTTTAGGAATTTGAATTTTGTTCTACATTTTTCTCCCATTATATCCAGGACCTTCTACTGTGTCCCTGGTCAGAACGGTCAGTAGTGGTAGGCAAGCACCATCTAGCTCTTCTGGACTCAGGGTAGAAGAGGTCATGGTTCGTGTGGGCTATTAGTCCGCCTTTTAACCCAGTAAACCAGTCCTGTGAGTTGTTTGGATATGTCTAGGAAGTCTCCCTAACTGCGCCCCCTATGTGCTTTTATATATGGATATATATGCAGCACACACCACCATGTATATACCTATGCTTACTGATACACCTTTACACGCATTTGCGTTTACTTGCATATGCCTTCCTATACACATATAAACACACATATCTATCTACGTAACCACACACATATTTTTGGTTGTTATTACTACTGTTGCAAAACTGTATATGTTGTAGTGTCTACTGAAATTGTTCCTTTTTCTTATGTACTTCTTAGTGTCTTCATCTACCTTGGTGTTATGGATTGAATTGTGTCCCCAAAAAATGTGTGTCAACTTGGCTAGTCTATGATTCTCAGTATTGTGTGATTGTCCACCATTTTTTCATCTTATATAATTTCCCTATGTGTTGTAAATCCTACCTCTGTGATGTTAATGAGGCAAGATTAGAGGCAGTTATGTTAATGCAGCAGGACTCAATCTACAAGATTAGGTTGTATCTTGAGTCAATCTCTTTGAGATATAAAAGACAGAAGCAAGCAGAGAGACAGGGGAGGGGACTTCATGCCACCAAGAATGAAGAACCAGGAGGGGAGTGCGTCCTTTGCACCCGGGGTCCCTGCACAGAGAAGCTCCTAGACCAGGGGAAGATTGAAGACAAGGACCTTTCCCCAGAACCAATAGAGAGAGAAAGCTTTCCCCTAGAGCTAGCACCCCGAATTCAGAGACTTCTAGCTCCTCAACTGTGAAAGAATAAACTTCTGTTCGTTAAAGCCATCCACTTCTGGTATTTCTGCTATAGTAGCACTAGACGACTAAGACATCTTGGTGAAGTTGTGCAGACTTCACCCATATTTGGTATTGCCTTTCCCATCACCAATATAACAAGTGTTTACTATCTAGAAAGTGATTCCTCCCCATCCTCCTCCCATCACTGGTAATCCTCAAAGAACACTGCTTTCTGTGTGTATATCCCTGACTTTTTATAATAGTGGGACCATATAATATTTGTCTTTTGTGATTGACTTATTTCACTCAGCATAATGTCCTCCAGATTCATCAACATTATAAAATGTTTCATGGATTCCTCATTATTCTTTACAGTTGTGTAGTATTCCACTGTATGTCTGCACCAAAATTTTTTTATCCATTCATCTATTTATGGGCACTTAGGTTGTTTCCATCTTTTCATTATTGTGAATAATACTGCAATGAACATAGGTGTGCATATGTCTGTTTGTGTCACTGCTCTTATATCTCTTGGATATATACTTAGGAGTGGGAATGCTAGATTTTTGAGGAAGTGCCATATCATTTTCCATAGTGGTTGTACCATTTTGCAATCCCACCAACCGTATATAAGAGCTTCAATCTCCCCACAACCTTGCCAGCACTTGTTGTTTTCTGTTTTCTTTTGTTTTTTTAAATCATAGGAGTAGATTTATACCCTTCATAAGGAAAGGAAAAACCCTCAGCTCAGTAGCTGCCTTGGCAGCAGGAGCACTTTTGTCTGTATTTTAAGAAAATTTAAAACAAATGCCTGAGAACATGAAATATGCACAAGGAATTCATCATGGCATGATTTATAAGATTTATAATATGAAAAATCTGCAAATAACCCAAATTCCATCAATAGTACAGTGATTAATCACCAATGGAGTACTACGTAGCTGTGAAAAGAACTGATGACAACTCAGTATGCTTATGTAGAGTCAGCTCCAGGATTTAGTTATTAAGTGAAATACAGCAAAGTTTTGAACAGCAAACCTTGTGTCTTTCAAATAAAGGAGCAATATGAATATGTATACACATTTGCTAATATTTTCAAAAGAAATTCTAGAATGACAAACTAAAAACTAATTTAAAATATAACAACCAAATCCAATTTGTTGATTTTTCTTGACTTCTGATTTGAAAAAGTCAACTATGAAAAGATTTTTTTTCTTTTAAATTGGGAGGACTTAAACACAGATTTGATATTAGATGGTATTAAAGAATTTTGGTCAATTTTGTTAGGTGTGATAATGACATTATGTTTACTTTTTTAAGCTCTTATCTGATAGAAATATAAGCTATTTGCAGGCAGAATGATATAATGTCAGGAATTTGCTTCAAAATACTCCACTGGGGATAAAGGGATGGGGGTCAGGGTTTGGGGAGGTAGGTGAAAGAAGATTAGAAAAATAATACCTGTAGAAGTCATTTTTTTTTTAATACATTATACTCTTTTCTTTACTTACGGATATGCTTTAAAATTCCCATAGTAAAAAGTTGAAAAATAAATAAATTTTAAAAGAGAGTTTGCTTACACAACTTCTATTCAGAGGAGTGTACCCCCAAACAGGCACAGCTCTTAGCTCATGGAAGGTTTCACTGCTTCCCATGCCTACCTTGATGGCAGCCCCAATGGCTCACAGTTCTACTTCCATATCTGTTGCCTCCACAGACTCCTTCCAGTTCTAGCTAAAGGGATGCTGGCATTCCCACTCTATTGTTCTTGCATTTTTTTTTTTTTAATATCTGATATGGTAGTGTGTACTCATGCAGTATTGTCTGCCCAGCAGTCCAAATTATCTCCCCAGGTACCAGTGATTGTTTTTGCTAGTGTTCTTGTTACCTGGATTTTTAATACCTTGCCCTAACCTTATTTTCCAGTTAAGCCCTATCTTTTTATTGTGTAACTTTGCCAAAAATCAAGGTTCTTCAGGAGCACATACATTGGATTTTGCCAGAAATACCTGTATATGCAAAAAAAAAAAAAAAGTGTGGAAAAGAGTAAATTAGCAAATAACTCATTAAAAACCTGAGATATTTAGATAAAACAACCTTGAAATTATTAAGGACTTCATTTTACCTGGATCCACAATCAACACCCACGGAAGCAGCGGTCAAGAAATCAAAAGACACATTGCATTGGGCAAATCTGCTGCAAAAGACCTCTTCAAAGTGTTAAAAAGCAAAGATGTCACTTTGAGGATTGCACCTGACCCAAGCCATCGTATTTTCAATTGCCTTACATGCATTCGAAAGCTGGACAATGAATAAGGAAGACTGAAGAAGAATTGATGCCTTTGAATTATGGTGTTGACAAAGAATATTGAATGTACCATGAACTTCCAAAAGAATGAACAAATCTGTTTTGAAAGAAATACAGTCAGAATGTTCCTGAGAAGCAAGGATGGCAAGGTTTTGTCTCATGTACTTTGGACATGTTATCAGGAAAGACCAGTCCCTGGCGAAGGACAAGCTGTTTGGTAAAGTAGAGGTCAGCAAAAAAGAGGAAGACTCTCAATGAGATATATTGACATAGTGACTACAGCAATGAGCTCAAACATAGTAAAGATTGTGAGGATGGCACAGGAACGGCCAGTGTTTTTTTTCTGTTGTATATAGGGTTGCTATGAGTTGGAACCAACACCACGGCACCTAACAACAACAGCAAATAATTTATAAATAGCATGATTCAATTTTTGTTAAAACATACATATACATACGCACAGGACAAAGATTTTTATAGCTGTTCATATGAGTTTCCTAATTTGTCAACATGCATTTTTTGTGTTTAAGAAAAGGATAAAGGAGTTTTTTAAACTTAAAAGCAATTGATAGCCCAGAATCTGACCATTTATACAACTAGAAAAGTCAGATTTAAGTGCTAAGAGGTGGATGTGGAACAGATTCTATAATCGCCTAAGGCTTAGAGACGTTTTAACACTCCATTCTGAGTGTCTCTAGAAGAGAACTCTTCACTAACCCCACATCAGCAAAAGTTAAGCTGTTCTGTGCTGGGATGAAAAGTGAGGTGGGCAAAGGGTGCAACTATTTTGCATCTTATTTTGAAAAAGGCTACCTAGAAAGAGAGGTATGGCAAAGTTAGCAAGATGATATCTGAAATTGAAAGACAGGGCAAAATTTCACTTTTATCAAAAAACCACCATCTATGGTGATAGTCATCTTAAATATCTTCATAATATTTTTTAATACAGGGATAACCATCTCCACTTTATTTATGAGGAAATAGAGTCAGAGAATTTAAGTTGACTTGCTAAAGTTATCAAAGTTGTAAGAATAGAGTAGGGATTCCAACTTACCCTGGTCCTCAAAGTTTGTATTTCAGAGAAAGGCACTAATCAAATTAATTTACATTCAATTTATTTTCTCAAATTGGACTAGCTATGCAACTTTGGGAAATATCATTTAACATTTTTATGTTTCTGTAAATTGAGGGAGACAGTATAGGCCACCCTTAATATCTCATTCAGTTCCATGATTCTGATAACAACCATATTTAAACATTTGCCCAGAGATATGTGGTTAGCTCTCGACTACCCTTGTCTCCAGAATTGGAAGATGAGTTTATGTGAATAACCTCACTGCCGTCAAGTCAATTCCAACTCACAGCGACCCTATAGCACAGAGTAAAATTGTCCCATAGGGTTTCCAAGGCTGTAAAAGTTTTATTTGAGCAGACTGCCAAATCTTTCTCCTGTGAAGTAGCTGATGAGTTCGAACCACCAAACTTTTGGTTAGTAGCCAAGCACTTTAACTACTATGCCCCCAGGGCTCCTTTATGTGAGTAAAGAAGGGCTAATAATCTCTAAGAAAGCCCATTCTCCATAGGCACACAGTAAACTGGAGCCCAGGAGTTAACTGTTCCCCAATCCTTCCTGAGAAAGGGCAGTGGTACACTGCCTCCTACCCAAACTCTGCACAAGGCCCCCTGAGGTACACCACTTGGAGACAGTGGAGGCTTTCTCTTCCGGTCTTCCTCTGTCCCTCTCCTTTCTCACCTGGACCAGAAATACAATTAGCATTTCCTTCTTACCATATGAAGTATATCATCAGTCTCATCATTACATTAGTCCATTCAGTTCAAATATTTTTACTTCTAATTTGTTACAGATCTTAATCAAGGCCTTATAAGGCATTGTAAAGCCAACACTGTACTCACCCTATAAAATCTCTTTTCCCTGTCTGTTCCTTCCAGTATTTTCACTTATCTTCTCTTCCAAATTACTTATTTTCTTACATGTTGTCATGGATTGAATTATGTCCCCCAAAAAATGTATGTATCAATTTGGCTGGGCCATGATTCCCGGTATTGTGTGATTTTCCTACATATTGTAAATCCTGCCTCTATGATGTTAATGAGGGAGGATGAGCGGCAGTTGTGTTAGTGAGGCAGGACTCAATCTACAAGATTGGATTGTGTCCTAAGGCAATCTCTTGAGATATAAAAGAAAGAAGTGAGCAGAGAGACTTGGAGACCTCATACCACCAAGAAAGCAGTGCCGGGAGCGGAGCGCGTCCTTTTGACCTGTGGTCCCTGCGTGGAGAAGCTCCTAGTCCGGGGAAACACTGACGAGAAGAAGGCCGAGAGAGAGAGAGAAAGCCTTCCCCTGAAGCTGATGCCTTGAATTTGGACTTTTAGCCTACTTTACTGTGAAGAAATAAATTTCTCTTTGTTAAAGCCATCCACTTGTGGTATTTCTGTTGTAGCAGCGCTAGACGACTAAGACACATATGTAACCCTCTGAACCTCAGGAAGTATCAGTGAGTATGCACTAATTTTCCATAGCTGCTGAACTACCTTTGGTTCCACCTCCTGCATCCTTCCCCTTATGTTTGGCCCTTGCAACCCTCCTTGCTGCTCAACCTGTCTTCTTCTTAGGTCAGTCTTGAGCACTCAGGAGATTTAGGGGCATTGGAAAAGCTAGAACTCTATCCTCTAGCCCTTTAACACACCTATACCACACAGACCATTGACATAGCTAATGAGAGCTCTGACGTCCTCCCAATCATCCAGTGGTTTCTAAATTATCCCCCCAAAAAGATGAGCTCAATATTGAGTAAAGCTATTGTATTCTGGTCTTTATGACTAATAATCATGGTATAAATGATAACTCTCAGCCCTTCATAATAATTGCAAAATCCCATTTCCCTAGCAGGGCATCTAGGACAATGGTCTTCATTATATTGATTTGACAGCATGCATATGGAACAACAGAGCCAACCTCCAACCCCCGCAGAGCCTGTTCTGTGTCAGGTGCCAAGGTAGCCAAAGAGCTTCACATAACAGCCAAAAAGCATTTAACATGTTAAACGCATCCCTAGGCAAGAAAAAATTCTCATCAAGTTGAATTAGTCAGTTCGCTTTAGCACCTGCTTCTCATATTGTTATTTCCCATGATCTTGGCTATTTCCCCAGTTTCCAGGCCCCTGTTGCAACCACAGCTCTGGCTGGACTGTTCAGCTCTCCACGTTGTCTGATGACTCCTGTTTTCCAGCTTGACTGTCCTGATGATCCTGTCTTTTGGCTCCCAGCCTCAACTTGATGCTCATTTGGTAGTTTCTGGTTCTGATCCATTTGAACTCCCAGCCCTGGTTAATAATGGCATCATGATGGACATACAGGAAATTTTCTAATTAATGAAGCTCTTGCAGTATTATAGGGTACAGTTTGTTAAGGCCCACTTCAGCTTTTGTAAACAAAAGAAGGAAAGGGGGAAGGAGGTTAACAGACATTTTTCTTCATGTGGTGAAAAGATAAATGTTAACAGACTGTTAATGGTTGTCTTCTTGTGACGTGATATCACTGGTATGATCCTTTGCAGATATTATCTTATTTAATCATTACTAATATGAGGAAAGGGAGCCCTGGAGGTACAGTGCTTAAAGCGGTTGGTAGTTAACTGAGAGGTCGACGAACCCACCAGCCGCTCCATGGGAGAAAGATGTGGCAGTCTAGTTCCATAAAGATTACAGCCTTGGAAACCCTTTGGGGCAGTTCTCCTCTTTCCTACAGGGTAGCTAGGAGTCAGAATCAACTTGTCGGCAAGGGATTTTTTTGAATATGAGGAAAGTACCATTATCCCCATTTTGCTTATTAGGAAACTGAAGCTCAAAGAGATTAAATAACTGACCCTGGACTTTTCCCTATACCATCTCTTGTGACCCTAAACAAAATGGAAACTATGTACCTTCCTTCCAAGGCTTCAACTATTATCGATGCGGGGATCACTCCAGAATCTCTTTAGAATCTCTCACTCAAATCCTATATCTAGATTCATATTTCCAACTGCCTACTAGACAGATGATCTAAAAATTAATATCCCAAATTGAACTCATTATCTTGTCCCAAAGTACCTGCTGTTTCCTAAATTGTTAATCTCATTAAATCATATCTATATCATCTTCTAATCTAGAAACACCAGTCATATTCAACTGCAGACACTAATAACACCCACTCCCAAAAGCACATACTTCCTACCATAAGCAAACACCTACTTCTAAGAGAAATGTGTTCCCAAAGCCACCTTCTCAATAATGTCTTCACAACCACACCCTCTGTTCATGCCCTCATCATCTCATCTGGGCTGCTACAGCCCATCTCCTTGCAGCCTCCTTGCCAACAACTGCTATCTGCCCTAGTCTGTCCTCTTAATTGTCATTGCTGTCATCTTCATAAAAACCTAATGTGGCCATGACCCTGTTCTGCTTAAAAATTTTGTTGGCCCTTCATTACCTACTAGTAAAATCCAAAGTCCTTAGCTAGGTATACAAGGCCCTTCACAGTCCAGCCTCAACTTCTTGCCAAGTCCTACTCTCACTGCCTCTCTCCAATGAGCCTCCTTTTGAGGGAACTCTGTCTCTGCATCACCTATTCCCTTCCTCGGAAATGCCCATCCCCTAACTTTGTACCTGGTAAAATGCTTTCAGATTCAGGTCAAATGTCATCTTCTTCCCTGAATTCCTTTAGCATCATCTCCCCCTCACTCACAGACTTGCAGCAATTTGTTCATACCTCTGGCATAGACCTTAGCCACAGAGTAAGTTAATATCTCTTCTCATACATTTTTTTCTCCCATCAGACTAGAAGCTTCTTGAATGCAAAGATCATGCTTTAATCTAAAATATCATCACACCTACATTTCCTAAACCTCAAAATTATAGAAAATAAGACAGTTATCTTTGTCCATCGTTTAAAACAAAGACAACTGCAATTTGTACAATGTTAATTCAAACTCAGTAAAGTTCCTCTTCATTTAAAATTAAGGAATAGGATCGAAAAAGCTTTCCCCTAGGGTTAAAACACATTATTATATAATTATAGACAACATTTTAGAAATTAAAGTGTGTTGCTTCTTTAGGGATTTGAGTTCTTTCATACTATTTACTTTTTTCATTTACAATTTTTATAGCATGTATGATAAGTCTCCTAAAGTCATTTCCTAGGTAGTTACTAGAAGAAAAGAAATTTAAATTAAATATCTTAAAGTTTTTCCTCAGGAATATTAACTGATCATGCCATGAGTACCCAGTGTATTATCTGGGTTAGTATGATTTAAAGCTAAAGAATTAAATTCTGAGATGAAAAAAATGTTAAATTACTGCATTGAAATCATCCTACGTGGATTAATAATAATATATAGATATATAAGTTCATTATTTGGGATATTCTTCCTTGTTTTAGTTGTTAAACAAATGAGCTACAAATATTCTGAATCATTTATGTTGCAAAACATAATTGTTTTAATTATTAAATAATATACCTTTATTACATAATCTAAATAAGTATTTGTATTGTTAAAGGTTCGGATTCGCCCCTACAAATGACACTCTTTAAAGCCAAGCAGAGTAACAATGGTTTTATTCATACAAAACATGGAAAGGGCTATTTACACTGGGAAGTTATGCAGCATATCAAAATAAAGAAAAGACAGAGTACACCAAGGATTATAATAATGAATATAGGTAAAGAAAACATCACCAGTTCGGGGGAGCTCCAACTCTTCAAGAATCGTGGCTGGGGAGTCCCGGGTATACAGCCTTGAGTCCAGTCCCAGGCAGATCGTCACCTCCATGGGTGAGACTCAGGAGAGTGGCGAGGTTTATTTCTTGTTTTATAGGGTGTGTTTGGAGAAGCTAGCCAACTCACTTATGTAAGTATTCTTTTTAATTGGGTACATTGCCAAGGGGCCTTCATGTTTATCTAACTTAATGAAGAAAAACATCAGGTGGGGAGCCAACCCACGTGATGTTTTCTTAACAATTCTCAGGAATGGCTAGTTCCTGGACCTCTGGGAAAAAGGCCAAAATGCACTTGGCAAGTTCCCCTGTCCAAAGGGTCAATTAATGGTCATTCTCCATATTAAATGAAATGAACTTATATAAACAAAATAAAATTATTTTATTTCAGTATTATATGTCACTAAATTCTATGATCTTTACTTCCACACTGACCCATCCAGAATTACAATTAAAATTTGTGCTATCTTTAGAACTTTTTCTGAGCGACAACCAACCATGTGGATGTATGCATGTTATACTCACTGTTCTTTGCTGTAGAGCTTAACATATCTTCTTTGTGCTAATCTACATTTAGCAACTGTATTATACTATGAAGAATATTTTATTTACATGTTTTCTAAAAAATTGAAATACAATTTTCTGTAGGTAATTTTTCTATGACTATTTTTCTGGATAATATGGCCTGGTTGATTTCATTTCTGTGAAAAAAGGCAAGCAGAAATTTTATCTACCTTTTAGAGTATTTTACTTTGTCAGAGACTGCTGGTTGCCTATTCAATATCCATTCTCCTCTTCTTCCTCACTAACAGAATTCCAATTTTGTTGACAGCATCAACATGCTTTGAAAATAAAACCAAACCAGTTGCCCTCTGGTTGATTCAGACTCATGGCGACCTCTTGTGTGCAGAGTAGGAACTGCACTCCATACAGTTTTCAAGGCTGTGGCCTTTCAGAAGCAGACAGCCAGGCCTTCTTCCGAGGTACCTCTGACTGGATTCAAACAGCCAACTTTTTAGTTAGTAGTCAAGCGCTTTACAGTTTGTGCCACCAGGGACTCCTTTAGAGAATAAAAAGCACCCATATTCTTCAACCTCCCTTCACAGATAGAGTGGCCATGGGACACAGAGTGTGTCAGCACCATGAAAGTGGAGGCTGTTGATGAGGCTTTGGGAGAAGCTGCATAAAAAGTGAATCTGACTCAACTGACGCACAGTCATTTTTGCCCTTTGCTCTCCATCCTTCTCCCTTCTTTAGACCTTGAGAAAAGGGTGAAGAGAATTGCAGACACCTCAGTCCTGACATCCTTCAGCCACCAAACCAACACCAGTAACTGGATTTTTAATTACCTAAGAAAAATAAGCCCCTCTCTTGTTTAAGCCACTGTTATTTGGGTTTTCTGTTTCATGCAGCTGAACTCAATAACTGAGAAACCTGTACGAACACAGTAGTGTCTGTTACTAGTGTCACTCTGTGTACTTATCTGCACAAAAGAACAGCGCTGCTTTTCACACATGGATATTGTTAAATTATAAATTAATGCACCTTAAAAAAGTCATTAGACAAATCCAATTTTGTCCATATATAAAAACCTTTTTAGAGAGTGGGTCCCAATAGAAGAGCACAATATACAGTAAAGAGGCAAGACAGTGAAGGAAAGGAAGGTCAGCATCCTCGATGACAGATTCCTTCACAATAGAGCACTGAAAGCAAGAATCAGGCAGCGTCCAACAGAGCTGTTTCTTGGAAATAATGGCTATGTTAAAAAGAAAAAAAAAAACTAAGGAAGGAAAAGACTATGAATAGCATAGTCTTTGAAATGTGTAGAAAGTTGCAAAAATAATTATATGTTCTCTATGCCAGTTCTTTAGATTGTAGCATCATTGTTTGAAATGTATTTATTCTCAGGGCATCAGCCATAGTCATAACTATAAAGTCATACACGAAAGATTTGGGATTCATTTATGCATTTATTGGATTTTTATTAAATGCCTACTATGTGCCAGACAGACCCCTGTTGGCACAGTGGTTAAGAGCTATGGCTGTCAACCAAAAATCTGGCAGTTTGAATCCACCAGACGCTCCTCAGAAACCCTACGGGGCAGTTCTACTCTGTCCTGTAGGGTCGCTATGAGTCGGAATTGACTCCACGGCAACAGGTTTATGTGCTAGATGGCACCTAACAACAACAACGTGCCAGACACTATTCTAGGCACAGGAAATATGGCTGTAAACAAGACAAGCTATCTGTTGTTAAAGAGCCCACAGTCTGAAAGGGAAGAAAACGATAGAAACAATTTAGACAGTGAGAAGAGAAAAAGAAGGAGGAAAGGGGGGTGGGGCAAGGTTTCAGTAGTAAGTACGATTTTTAGACAGGATGGTGACAAAGTCTCACCGAGAAGATAACATTTAGTAAAGATCTAAAGGGGTGAGGAAATAAGTTATATTGATATCTGGGGAAATAACCTTCCAGGTCAGCAAAAGAAGTGGGCTATGATGCTGAACAGGTGACAATGGTGCTTGCAGATTAAGACAGGTTAGGAAGAAAGGCCTGGTGATCTACTCGCGAAAATCAGTCAGAGAAAACCCTGTGGATCACAACAGTCTAATCCATAACCCATCATGGGGATGGTGCAGGACCAGGCAGTGTTTTATTCCATTGTGCGTGGAGGCCAGCTCAACAGCGGCTAACAACAGCAGCAAAGGGAATGGGAGGATGAACAAAAGCAAAGGCTGTGAGGCTGGAGCTTGCAAGGTACATTATGGAGGCCAGTGTGGCTGGAGCGGAGTGAGCATCCATTTTGGAACAATGTGATTGTGTCATATGTCAGGTACCACATCAATCTGTTCATCAACATTCATGCACAACATAAAAAACGATATTTTACGGAGCAAAGTGAAAAGTGTTCCAAACAGATTATAAACACCCAATTTCATTGCCAAGTAATTGAAAGACTGAAGTTCTCATATTTTAAAACCATGTTTACTAAGCTTTCAAGAGGACAGTGTAACCACATTTTTAGAACGGGGTTTCTTAATACAGAACATACATATTCAGAAAGAATATGTTTTATAAAACAATAACAAAAATATAATTCTCAATATATCATAAGAAAATTTGTGTTCAAATAACTGAGCATAAGAAACTATATTCTCATATTGTTATCAAGTTTTAAAAAGTGATGACAGTCAGATAATTCTAAAACTCTTTAAATCTCAGGTTTTCAAAAGTGTGCCACACATATTAAATACTAGGTCTAACCTTTAGAGAATTTTTATCCTGTAATATAAGTAATTTTCTGAAGTAGTATTGCTTGTGTGAAGAAAATTAAGCACCTGTCTCAATTTAGGTGTATGACTGCAAAAGTATCCCTTAAAAGGGTTATATTTTTAAGAGGTCACAAATAGTAGATTGAGGTTTGTAATGTGTATCAAATGGAAATTTTATTTTGATGGACTTTATATCATTCCAAGTGCCCCGCTGAAATGAAGATGTAAGAATACTAAAATCTGAGGCATTAAAATTTTAAACTCGTTGCTCTAAAATGAATGTATCTTGACTGCCTATGTGCTGGGGGGGGTGAGTCATTTATCCTCTTATTCTCCCACAGAGAATTTGATTGCATTCAAACCAGCCAGCTGGAGAATTCAGCTACCTTTGGAAAAGTTGATATCAAAGAAGGATCTGTTGAAGAGCCTTCCTGTCCTACCCTGGAGGTTGAATGTGGCCTGAGGTGGCCATCATCACCTCTTTACAGCAAAGGAAGCCAGAGGAGGCACCCCGCCATTTTGTTCAGGTACTTCAAGCATTTGTGAATGTACCATTCTAGAAGATGAGAGGATGGATTTTAGCATGTCCATATTTATTTCCAAAGATTCCTGTGTTACTTTGGCTCCTTTTTACACGTTTTCGATTAGATTTTGGAACTTTAGTTATTATCAAAAACCATTTCATTTAATCTACTTTGTAAATTCACAAGTTGCAAAATTCTAAGCAAATAAATGATGACAACTGTCTCTTTTATAGATCTTTGTCATGAAAATTAATCTTGTACGCCACTTGTAGAGCAGGTACTATTCCAAGCACTCTAAAATTATTAACTCATTTAATCCTCCTACTAACCCTAGTAGGAAGGTGCCATTATCATTCCACATATAAGGAAACTAAGCAGTATGGAGCTAAGTAAGGTATGCTGTTTAACCCAGGTCCTCAGTCAGTGACAGGATAATATCCATACGCCTACAAGGAAGACCAGTTAATACAACTACTATTCAAATTTATGCATCAACCAATAATGCTAAAGATGAAGAAGTTCAAGATTTTTACCAACTTCTGCAGTCAGAAATTGAACAAACATGCAATCAAAATGCATTGATAATTACTGGTGATTAGAGTGCAAAAGCTAGAAACAAAGAAGAAGGATGGATAGCTGGAAAATACGGCCTTGGTGATAGAAATGACATTGGAGATCGCATGAGAGAATTTTGCAAGATCTACCACTTATTCATTGAAATACCTTTTTTCAACAACGTAAGTGGCAACTATACACATCAGGATGGAATACACAGGAATCATACCGACTACATCTATGGAAAGAGACAATGGAGAAGCTCGATATTATCAGTCAGAACAAGGCCGGGGGCCGACTGTGTGGAACAGACTGTCTTAGTTATCTAGTGCTGCCACAACAGAAATACCACAAGTGGATGGATTTAACAATGAGAAATTTATTTTCTTACAGTCTCTTGTTGTTGTTAGGTGTCTTCCAGTCAATTCCGACTCACAGCAACCCTATGTACAACAGAACAAAACACTGCCCGGTCCTGAACCATCCTCACAATCGTTGTTGTGCTTGAGCCCCATTGTTGCAGTCACTGTGTCAATCCATCTTGTTGAGGGACTTCCTCTTTTTCACTGACCCTCTATAGTCTAGGAGGCTAGAAATCAAAATTCAGGGTGCCAGCTCCAAGGGAAGCTTTTCTCTTTCGGTCGGCTCTGGAGGAAGGTCCTTGTCATCAATCTTCCCCTGGTCTAGGAGCTTCTCAGTGCAGGCAGCCTGGGTCCAAAGGACAAGTTCCCCTCCTGTTTCTTCATTCTTGGTGGCATGAGGTTCCCCATCTCTCTGCTTGCTTCTCTCTCCTTTTATCTCTTATAACATAAAAAGTGATGCAGACCACACCCCAAGGATGTGATCTGAGTAAGGGTGTTACATCCCACCCTAATCCTCTTTCATATAACTTAACCTTGCATCATTAGCCACAAGCATTTATTAGGATTTACAACACAAAGGAAAATCGCATCAGATCACAAAAAGGTGGACAACCACACAATACTGCGAATCACAGTCCAGCCAAGGTGGCACAAATTTTGAGGAGACACAATTCAGTCCATGACAAGACCATCAACTGCTCATATGCAAGTTCAAGTTGAAGCTAATGAAAATCCAAAATAAGTCCTGCAGTATATCCTACCTGAATTTAGAGACCATCTCAAGAATAGACTTGATGCATTGAAAGTTAATGACAGAAAACCAGACTAGTTGTGGGATGACATCAAGGACAACATACATGAAGAAAGCAAGAGGTCATTAAGAAGACAGGAAAGAAAAAAAAGACCAAAATGGATGCCAGAAGAGACTCTGAAACTTACTTTTGAACACAGAAGCAGCTAAAACGAATGGAAGAAATGATGAAGTAAAAAGAGCTAAACAGAAGATTTCAAAGGGTGGCTCAAGAAGACAAAGTAAGGTATTATAAAGACATGTGCAAACACCTGAGTTAGAAAACCAAAAGGGAAGAACATACTCGACATTTCTCAAGCTGAAAAAACTGAAGAAAAAATTTAAGCCTCGTGTTGCAATATTAAAGGATTCTGTGTGAAAAAATTGAATGGTGCAGAAAGCATCAAAAGAAGATGGAAGGAATATACAGTCGCTCTATCAAAAAGAACTGATCAACATGCAACCATTTCAGGAGGTAGCATATGATCAAGAACCGATGGTACTAAAGGAAGAAGTCCAAGCTGCACTGAAGGGATTAGCAGAAAACAAGCCTCCAGGAATTGACAGAATACCAACTGAGATGTTTCAAACAGATGCAGCACTGGAGGTGCTCATTCACCTATGCTAAGAAATTGGGAAGTCAGCTACCTGGCCAACCGAATGGAAGAGATCCATATTTTTGCCCATTACGAAGAAAGGTGATCTAACAGATTGCAGAAATTATCAAACAATATCATTAATATCACCTGCAAGTAAAATTTTGCTGAAGATGATTCAAAAGCAGTTGGAGCAGTACATCGACCGGAAACTACCAAAAATTCAAGCTGGATTCAGAAGAGGATGTAGAACCGGGGATATCATTGATGATGTCAGATGAATCTTGACCGAAAGGAAAGAATACCAGAAAGATGTCTACTTGTGTTTTATTGATTATGCCTAGGCATTCAACTGTGTGGGTCATAAAAAATTGAGGATAACATTTCAAAGAATGGGAATTCCAGAACACTTAATTTTGCTCATGAGGACTGTGTACATAGACCAAGAGGCAGTCATTCCAACAGAACAAGGGAATACTGCATGGTTTAAAATTAGGAAAGGTGTGCATTGGGGTTGTATCCTGTTACCATACTTGTTCAATCTGTATGCTGAGCAAATAATCTGAAAAGCTGGACTACGTGAAGAAGAATACGGCATCAGGATTGGAGCAAATAATTCGAAAAGATGGACACTATGAGGAAGAATGTAGCATCATTAATAACCTGTGAGATGCATTAATAACCTGCAAAATTCAGATAAAACAACCTTGCTTGCTGAAAATGAAGAGGACTAGAAGCATTTACAGATGGAGATCAAAGACTACAGCCTTCAGTATGGATTATACCTCAATATCAAAGAAAAATCCTCATAACTGGACCAATAAGCAACATCATGATAAATGGAGAAAACACTGACATTATCAAGGATTTCATTTTACTTGGATCCACCATCAACACCCATGGAAGCAGCAGTCAAGAAATCAAATGACGTATTGCACTGAGCAAATCTGCTGCAAAAGACCCCTTTAAAATGTTAAAAAGCAAAGATATCACCTTGAGGACTAAGGTGCGCCTGACCCAAGCCACGATATTTTCAACTGCCTCATACACATGTGAAAGCTGGGCAATGAATAAGTAAGAACGAAGAATTGATGTCTCTGAATTATGGTGTCAGCGAAGAATATTGAATATACCATGGACTGCCAGAAGAACAAACATATCTGTCTTGCAAGTACAGCCAGAATGCTCCTTAGAAGCAAGGATGGCAAGACTATGTCTCACGTACTTTGGACACGTTACCAGGTGGGCTCAGTCCCTGCAAAAGGACATCATGGTTGGTAAAGTAGAGGGTCAGCAAAAAAGAAGAGGACCTTCCTTGAGATGGATTGACACAGTGGCTGCAATGGTGGGCTCAAGTATAGCAACAATTGTGAGGATGACGCAGGACTGGACAGTGTTTCGTTCTGTTGTACATAGGGTCACTATGCATCAGAGCCGACTCAACGGCACCTAACAACAACAACAACAACCTCAGTGCTGTTTTTTTCAAGTGAATTATGGCTACAAAATGTGAATCTGTTATTCTACAGGCATGTAATCGTGCATAAAGTAAGGTACTGCTAGACAATGAGAAAAAACCAAGATAGTTACCCAGTGGTAGAAAAGATAAGACTTATATTCACAGATACACATGTAACACTACCAACTTGTAAACAATAGTTAAACAAGAAAAGTGTATAGAAAGAAATTCAGCATAAGTTTAGAAGAAAAACTCCTAAACCAAGGCTATTAGCAAGGGGTTCAAAGCAAGAATGGGACCTGAAGTGTCCTTGAAAGAGGATGAATGGAATTTGGCAAGGGAGAGGCATAAAAGGAAAGGGGTGGTTGGCTTGAGCACAGGGCATGAAGGAGGAAAGCAAAGGACTGATAAGAGAGCAGCAAATACAATGGCTTTGATGGAGAAGTAGATTTACTACCACCAACTGATAGTCTAAGGATTCATATATTTATACATGTAACTTTCTTCAAACATCTTGAAAAACATATTTAAATTAAGCCTATTGCTATTACTTCTGCTTATGGATTTTTCTTTGGCCCAGGTCTAGTTTTCAAAGAACAGAGAAACTGCTAATTCTCCTAAAAACTGTAACCCTTGGCTTCCAGATCATTCCATTATAGAATCAGAAAGTTGGAGTCAGAACTGAGATCCAATCCAGCCCTGACACTTAATTGCTGTGTGACCTTGAGCAAGTTATTTAAACCCCTAAATCTCAGTTGCCCTCTCTATAAGAGAAAGAGTTCCTCACTCATTTGGTATGCTGGGATAATTAAAATGAGATAATGTCCATGCTTCACTGAGTATCAGTAATTGGGCTTGGCCATAGTAGTCTCTCAGTGAGCATGGTTCTCCTTCTCCCCTGTCCTGCTCTCCTACACACTCACACTAGAACTGTTAAGCAGACTCTTAAGATGGCCCAGTACAACCTTCTTGATTTAGAAATGAGAAAACCAAGGGTTACTGATGTGAAATTATATACTCCAAAACAATCTAGAGAACTGATTGTCTCTATTTGATTTTAACTTTCAGCTTGTAGAAAGGAGATTTGCATTATCTTTCCTTTGATTTTGCCCACATTTGTAACTACCAGTAGAGAAGCCTCTCCGCTCTATGGTCTCCCCTCCAGAGCACTCATAATCACAGTCGCCCCACCTGAACAGCGCAGTTCTGCTGCTGCCAACTCTCTAGCGTGATATGAGGCTGCTTCAGGGCAGCCTTTAAATTGAATCTCAAAGAAGGATGAAGTGGAGAACAAAGGCAATATTCCAGGTAATATTGACAAAGAAATCTGTCACTGATTTAAAAAAGAAAAAAAAAGAAATGGTTCAACCCAGATTAGCTGAATACCAAATAAAATTTACTGAATGATACCTCAGCTACTGTTTTTACTTTGCCAATGTAGATACAGCATTATAGCCTCATGATACCCTCAAATAAATACATACACACACACACACACACACACACACACACACACACACACACACGTAAAGGTAGCTCTAGTGGAAACCATACTTTCTACGTCACTATCCAGATGTCAAATGGTTTTTTGCTCTATGTGATAAATACCCATACTTGGAAAATGCTGTATCAGTCATTTGTACCTTAATATGAAATTAAACTCATATGCCACCTCTCTCCTTTAAGTATCTGCATTTCAGGTCTTATAACCAGCTGTGGAAAGAAAACCAATGTCATATGTTAGAAGGATTTTAAGCATCAGCAGCCAGGTTAAGTGGAAGATAAGTAAATACGTGGATATTCCCCTAAAACACAGGGCCTCCCCAGTTACACTGCTATGCAAAAGATCAGTTCTAGGAAAAAGAAATCATAAAATGCCTTGAAGATTACATTCTTAATATATACTTTCATATGTTTCTTTCTCTAAAGCTAATGGTATGTTTAATAAAAATGACTTTATGCTGAAGTAAAAAAAATTGTTGGAGACTATTTCATTACATCTATATTGTTGCCTAACTAAAAACGGCACTACTGAACTCATTAACCAAGTA
This sequence comes from Dugong dugon, assembly GCA_030035585.1. NCBI lineage: Eukaryota > Metazoa > Chordata > Mammalia > Sirenia > Dugongidae > Dugong > Dugong dugon. The sequence goes on from CM057472.1 coordinate 51,533,222, forward strand.
AGTTCAATTCAAGTATCCTTATTGGTTTATCCCTTGATTCCTGGTCAAATATTTCTTCTTACCCACACTTTACCAGGTCCTTCTTCAGTCTCACTCTCTGTTTTATGTCCTAAGCTAGCTTTGTTTCTTTCCCATCCAGGTGAGTACCAATTCTTTCTTGACTCACCTTGGATCACTGAGGTAACAAATCCTATCTACTCAGATTTTGTAATAATTATCATCATGCAAAGAATTGGAATTCCAGAACACTTAAATGTGTTCATGAAGAACCCGTACATAGACCAAGAGGCAGTCATTTGAACAGAACAAAAGGATACTGCGTGGTTTAAAATCAGGAAAGATGTGTGCTAGGGCTGTATCCTTTCACCATACTTATTCAATCTGTATGCTGAGCAAATAATTTGAGAAGCTGGACTATATGAAAAAGAACATGGCATCAAGATTGGAGGAAGACTCATTAACAAACTCTAATATGCAGATGACACAACCTTACTTGCTGAAAGCCAAAAGGACTTGAAGCACTTACTGATGAAGATCAAAGACTACAGCCTTCAATATGGATTACACCTTAACATAAAGAAAACAAAAATCCTCACAATTGGACCAATAAGCAACAACATGATAAACAGAGAAAAGAGCCAAGTTGCTAGGGATTTCATTTTACTTGGATCCACAATCAACACCCATGGAAGCAGCAGTCAAGAAATCAAATGACGCATTGCATTGGGCAAATCTGCTGCAAAAGACCTCTTTTAAGTGTTCAAAAGCAAAGATGTCACCTTGAGGACTAAGGTGCACTTGACCCAAACCATGGTATTTTCAATCGCTTCATATGCACATGAAAGCTGGACAATGAATAAAGAAGATAGAAGAAGAACTGATGCATTTGAATTATAGTATTGGGAAGAATACTGAATATTCCATGGACTGCCAGAAGAATGGACAAGTCTGTCTTGGAAGAAGTACCAGCCAAAGTGCTCCTTGGAAGCAAGGAAGGTAAGACTTCGTGTCATGTACATTGGACATGTTATCAGGAGGGACTAGTCCCTGGAGAAGGACATCATGCTTCCTAAGATGGAGGGTCAGCGAAAAAGAGGAAGACCCTCAATGAGATGGACTGACACAGTGGCTGCAACAATGGGCTCAAACATAGCAATGATTGTGAGGATGGTGCAAGACCAGGCTGCGTTTCATTCTGTTGTACATAGGGTCACTATGAGTTGGAACTGACTCAACAGTACCTAACAATAACAACATCGTCATGTTCAGATCAGCCTGTCTCTCAAGCTAGAATGTTCCCTTAATTAATCATTCTTTTTCCTGATCCACTTCTTTGAGGACACCTGGATCTTTCCTTATGGTTCTTCATCTCCACTAATAACAATAGCTACAACAAAAATAATGGCTAGCTAGCATTTATGAAGCCTGTCCTGTGTATCAGACATTTTATTAAGTTTTTTATATACATTATTCATTTAACTCTTATAACAATCCTATGAATATTATTATCCCAACTTTACAGATTAGGAATTGAAAATTAAGGCAATTAAATAACTTGCCAGATCATGCTGCTAAAACGTGGCAGAGCCAAGTCCTGTCTGTGGCATATACCATTTATCATAATACTGCCTCCTGAACTCTAGTCAAAGAGCCTAAGTGAGCACAGAAAGAGGTGACTCAATGCACATGCTACAGACGCCCAATGACTCCAAAGTATTTTCTCCACTTTCACAGTTTCTGCCAAACAGATTCTGTAGACCTTAATATTTCTATTTATCTCAACTTCTAGCTTTTTTCGAAGCTTCCTTTTCCCTTTACAATCCATAAACCAAACACTGAACTCATACATCAGTGTCCCTTGTGCCTACCATATGACCACCTATCAGATAGTATTCTGACTTAGTGTGGATATTAGCATATCTAAAGCTCACATCTACATTTAGAGTGACTCTTATTTCCTGCTCATGGTGTATAATAGCCATACATATGTGAGAAGAGGGAGTTTGCCACAAGATATTACTAGATTTCCAGTCAGTAACATTTAAATGCACAATTTGTTCATAGCTAAGAACTTGTTAGGAATATAAATTCATTGAGTTTTATTAGATAGTGCTTTAAATTAAAAAGTTAAGGATAATTACATTTTGACAATCCCTAAGCCACTTCTGACAAACTAAGCCTGGTACACATCTAAAAATGACCCTTGTATAATAACTGCTTGTAAGACAAAACTAGGGATTAAAACTATAAGCTTGCATTTTAATGTTCAAATACATAAAGTGAACCAAAATAATAATGCAGATATCCTTTGTTACACAGAAACTGCTCGTGTAGAATTTTAGAGATTACAGAATTAAAAACCCAAGGAAAGATCTTGATACCCAAAGAGTCAAATGAAAAGTAAAAGTAAGATAGACATGACATGTGTTTTTTCTCTGATTCAATATTCATCAGTAAGGAAAACATGCCTATTCCTCATTAGGTTATTTGCCTTTTAAGAATGAGACGGATTGAAAAATTTAATTTGATATTTGGTATTTTTCTTTATAGCCAATTCATCTGGAGTTACGAGCTCCAGAAATCAAGGGCATTCACACAATGGATATTAAACAGCAATGAAAATAAATGAACTACAACTAAACACAACAAAGTAATACTCTTAGTAACATAAGGTTGAGCAAAAGAAGTAAAACACAAAGGAATACCTGTAGTATGATTCCACTTATATGAAGTACAAAAACTATATTGTTTAAAAGTGTATATTTATGTGGAAAAACTATAGAGAAAAGTAGGGAAGTGATTACTACAAAAATGAGGTCTAGTAATTATCACTGGGAGGAGGGAGAAGGCAGTGATCAGGAAGAGCACATGGCGATGGGAGGAGGCTTCTGGGATGCTACCAGTTTTTGACTTGAGATGGTAATGACAGCTTTATTGAGAGATAATTCATATACTATACAACTCACCCACCTAAAGTGTACAATTCAGTGGTTTTTAGTGTATTCACAGAGATTTGCAACCATCATCACAATTAACTTTAGAACATTCTCACCACCTTTCTTAGGCTGAGTTCTCTAGAGAAGCAAAACCAGTAAAGCGTATAAATATATATAGTGAGAGATTTATATCAAGGAAATAGCTCACACAATTATAGCAGCTAAATGTCACAAGTCCACAGATCGGGGTAGAGGCCTCTCCCATTTCACAGAGCTGCAGAAGCTGGTGAACCCAAGGTCGGCAGGTCGGAGAGGGGCTCCTGCTCACAGGCTGTGAAGGCCAATGAATTCCAAGAACAGCAGACAAGACCACAAGGTTTCTCCTGATTCACATAGCTGCAGGGACAGGCAAACCCAAGGTCAGCAGGTCAGGGAACCGGACCCTTGCTCACAGGCTGAGAAGTTCAATGAATTCCAAGATGAACAGGTAAGCTGCTAGCTCAAGTCCCATGAACTGGAGGTGAGACAACAAGAGGCAGCTGCTGAGTCTGGAACAAGCCAAAAACCTTGGCAAGGCGAGCAGGCAAAAAGTAACTGGCAGAAGGCAGAGAGAAGAAACTGAGGGGGCGGTGAGCTGCCACAGGCCCTGCTCCGCCAATACCACTCAGCAGATTCCATCATGCGAGTGATCGCAACATTATACAACTGCTAAAACACTAAGAATAATGGCCTAGTCAAGCTGGCATACAATCTTAACCATCACAGTCCACCCCTTGTCAACTTGGCACCTGTACACATCTCCTGAAACCATACATAATCTCTGAATAAAGATGATTACAAAGTCATACTTGTGCCTAGCATGACACAACATGCGTACCATCGAAAACACGCTAGCCCTGTTTACATCTTATATTTTATAAGTGAAGGAAACAAAAATGTTAGATGCACACAATACAAAACAGAAATTCTCATAACAATTACAGTCCCGATTTCTGCAACTGGTCACATGGCTGTAATTTACAACTATCTTCTTCCACCACCCATTCTGTATTCCCTTTGCCCTCAGCAAGCACCTCAGCTGGTCATGGTCCTTTGCCTGCTGGGGTGAATATGTTTTGCATGCTGCAAGGATGTGATTTTTGGGGGGTCAAAGGGTGGAATGTCATCGATTGAATTATGTCTCCCCACAAATGTGTATCAACTTGACTGGGCCATGATTCCCAGTTTTGTGTGGTTGTCCTCCATTTTGTAATTGTAATTTTATGTTAAAGACAATTAGGGTGGGATTGTAACACCACCCTAACCCAGGTCACATCCCTGATCCAATGTAAAGGGAGTTTCCATGGGGCGTGGCCTGCACCATTTTTATCTCTTGTAAGAGATAAAAGGAAAGGGAAGCAAGTGGAGAATTGGGGACCTCATACCACCAAGAAAGCAGTGCCAGGAGCAGAGCGTGTCCTTTGGACCTGGGGTCCCTGCGCAGAGAAATTCCTAGTCCAGGGGAACACTGATGAGAGGCCAACAGAAAGAGAAAGACTTCCGCTGGAGCTGACCCCATGAATTTGGACGTTCAGTCTACCTTACAGTGAAGAAATAAATTTCTCTTTGTTAAAGCCACCTACTTGTGGTATTTCTGTTATAGCAGCACTAGATGTCTAAGACACCCCCCCAAAATGAAATCCCTACCCATTCGCAGTTACCCCCATTTCCCCACAACATCCCCAGTCTTTAGCAACCACCAAACTAGTTTCTGTCTCTGTGGATATACCTACTCTGGACATTTATATAAACGAAATAATAGAATATGTGGCCCATTGTGACAGACTAGTTAACAGATTTTTGCATTTAAAGCTTTTGTTAAACAGAGTATTTTTTGTTTATGCACCTTTTTGTATAAATCTTTATTTTCACCATTTTTTAAAAGGTTACAAAAAAAAGACAAAACTAGAACAACAACAAAAAATCAATGGCCACCAGGAGGACTTCGGCAAAATGGCGCGCTAGGCAGAAGCACCACGCCGTCCCTCCACAGCAAAGATCTGAGAAACTAAGCCAAACAGAGAAAACAACAATCCTGAAACTCTAAAACATCAATTGAAGAAATAAAGAACTCAGCCAAGCACCAAACGGAGTGAGAAAACTGACAGAGAATGGAGAATGAGAAGACATTCATGCAGATGTCCCCTACCAGCTAACGCAGTGCAGATCCGCCATCTTGGACTCCTATCGGAGACCAGCAAACAGGGGGTACGAGAAAGCAGCTTCACAGAGCTTCCAGCGGGAGACAAAACAACCAGTAATTTGCGATATATGCTTTCCCAACCCCTACCATTCTTCACCCTGACTCGGCCTCCTCTGCTTCCTGCGGCCACAGTCTCTTCTCCGGGAAACACCGGCTGCTTGGATTCCATGCACCTGAACAGGCTGGCTCTCTGAGTGCCATTTGTTGGCTGCTGGTGTTGCTTTTTTCCACTTGTTTTGATTTCTTCCTTACCTCTCACCACCTCCCCCTCCTTTCGCTCAAATACCTGGCTCCGTGCACCATCTTTGCTTCTTTCTGAGGGGCTGCAGAGCTCCAGTAATTTGTGATATACACTGTCCCACTCCCTACCCTTCTTCACCCACACTCAGCCCCCTCTGCTTCTCGCAGACACAGTGTCTTGTCTGAGAAACACTGGCTGCTTGGATTCCACCAGCCCACACTAGCTGGCTCTCAGAGTGCCATTTGTTGGCGTCTGGCGTTGCTTTTTTTTCTGCTTCTTTTGATTTCTTCCTTACCTCTCACCACCTCCCACTCATTACACTCAAGTACCTGGCTCCATGCGCCATCTTTCCTTCTTCCTGAGGGGCTGTGGAGCTCCGTTCGAGCGTGGATATACTTCCTGGTCTGGGCTGTCACACTGGTGGGATCCTGGGGCTTTTGTTCATTTGTTTGTTTTCAATTGTTTGCTTGTTTTCTTTTCCTTTTCTTGAGTTTGGAGCCCTTTCTGGCCAAGGGGTGCTGCGTGGCAAGGAGACTACCCCCTCGGCTTGCACAGACATGCAGAGGGATCCTGAAGGCATTTCTTTTTTCATTGTTTTTTTTTTTTTCTGTTTTTGGGGGGGCTTCTCCTGTTATTTTTTTTTTAATTTGATTTGTTTTCTTTTCCCTGTTTATCCCTTTTTGTCTTTCTTCATTACTTAGTGTCTCATCTCTCTATATCTTCATTCTCTTTTGTTCCCTGAATACCTGGTGTTGTCTACCTCTATGCCTTCTAGCCAGGCTGTGCTGCAACACCTGAGAGCGACTTCCCCAGACCTCATAGCTGCACCAGTGGGATCCCTGGAAACTTTGTGGTTCTTTAACCTTTCTGATCCTTATTTATTCATTGTTTTCTTTTCTTCCTCCTCCCCTTTCTGTTTTTCCCCATTTCATAGTCTCTCATCTCTCCACTCCAACGGCAAGCTCCCCTAGCATTCTTTTTTGTTTGTTTGTATGTTTATGGCTCCTGTTCATCTCTCCTCTCTCCCATATCCATCTTAGCTCCACACATAACAATCTCCCTGCTACATCCTGCCTACCTGCACGGTGTGCTTAACATCACACCACCAAGCGGCACAGGCATGGCCTACTGGAACCTGCCCTGCACTGATTACCGACCCGCCCTGGTGGCTGTAGTAAGTGCCACAAATAACCTGTCCCAGTAACTCCTCTTCAGCTACACCTGCCCTGCCATACTATATCTGAGTGAGTGACCCTGCGAATTGGAGAAGGAGGTGAAAAGTATTCTGCCCACAGAGGAACAAACAACAAAGAACACACAGCCCGCCTGCTCAGAAACAGTCAAATTAAAAAAAAAAAAAAAAAAAGTAAGAAACAAACAAATCTACAATCCATAAAGAGAAAAATAACTATTGAATTCCCTGAAGACAGAAGACAATATCAAAACATTTACAAAAACAGGTCAGGATGGTTCCAGTAGGCATCCAACATAAAACACCACATGACTTTCCAGTGGAAGAAAAGGCACTAGAACTACCTGATAAGGAATTCAAATCCCTAATACTCAGAATTCTCAAGAGCTGAGGCAAAAATCTGACAAAACATGAGAAAAAAAGAGACAAATTCATGGAAAATACAGACAAAAAATTGGAAGAATTTAGGAAAATAATGCCGGAACAAAATGCCAAAATAAATTCACAACTAGAAATTATAGAAAGACAACAATTAGAAATACAAAAGATAAATGAGATTTCAGAGATGGACAGTGTCATAGAAGGGCTGGGAAGCAGATTTGAAATGGCGGAAGACAGGATCAGTGGAATTGAAGACAAACAGTTGGATACAACTCTGTTTGAGGAAAACTCAGAAAAAAGGACAAATAAAAATGAAGAGAACCTGAGAGTTATGTGGGATACAATCAAAAGCAAAAATTTTCAAGGGATTGGAATTCCAGAACAGGGGAGAAAACAGAAAACACAGAGAGGATCATTGAAGAACTGCTGACAGAAAACTTCCCTAATATCATGAAAGATGAAAAGCTGGCCATCCAAAAAGCTCAACGAACCCCATATAGGATAGACCCCGCCAAAAAAAATCAGCAAGGCATATCATAATCACACTCGCCAAAACAACAGACAAACAAAGAATCCCGAGAGCAGCTCGTGAAAAACAAGAAGTCACATACAAAGGAGAAACAATAAGACTAAGCTCAGATTATTCAGCAGAAACCATGCAGGCAAGAAGGCAGTGGGATGACATACATAAAATCTTGAAAGAAAAAAATTTCCAGCCAAGAACAATGTATCCTGCAAAACTCTCATTCCGATTTGAACGTAAAATTAGGTCATTTCCAGATAAACACAAATTAAGGGAATATGTAAAAGTCAAACCAAAATTACAAGAATTATTAAAGGGAGTTCTTCAATCTAAGGACAAACAACTTCAGCTCACAGGCAGAATCTAGGATGCAGGATTGTACCAGCCAGATACCATCTAGGAAATAACCTCTCGAGGACTATCCAAAACCAAAAGAAATACAACAGGGAATCAGAGCAGTTAATCAGTAAATGACAACAACATCAAAACAATAGAAGAGGGAATAAATGGCAATAGTATAGAACCTTCTAATGGAGAGGAAGTCAAGGCGATACCAAGTAATGGTAGATTGCTTCAAACTTAGAAAGATAAGGGTAAAATTCATGGTTACCACAAAGAAAGTTAAAAACATACTCATAAAAATAAAGAGGAAAGACAAAGTCTCAGCAAAAACAAAACCTACAAACACAAAAGAAATGAAAAAAAATCCACAGACAAAAGTAACTCAGCACAAGAGAGTAAGAAGAACAAAGAAAACTTCTGCACCACAAAAAAAAGCACTACAAAATGACAGCAACAAACTCACATCTATCAATAATTACACTGAATGTAAATGGACTCAATGCACCCATAAAGAGGCGGAGAGTGACAGAATGGACAAGAAAACAGGATCCATCAATATGCCGTATACAGGAGACACACCTTAGAAACAAAGATGTGAATTTATTAAAAGTCAAAGGTTGGAAAAAAATATATCAAGCTAACAACAACCAAAAAAGAGCAGGAGTGGCAATTCTAATCTCAGATAAAATAGACTTTAAAACAAAATCCACCATAAAAGACAAAGAAGGACACTATATAATGATTAAGGGGATGATCCATCATGAAGACATAACCATAATAAACATCAACGCACCCAAAGACAGGGCTCCAAAATACATAAAACTCTAACAACTCTGTAAAGAGAAATTGACAGTTCCACAATAATAGTAGGAGACTTCAACACACCACTCTCAGTAAAGGACAGAACAACTAAGAAGAAACTCAGCAAAGATACAGAAGACCTAAACGGCACAATCAGCCAACTTGACCTCATAGAAATATATAGAACACTCCATCCAACTGCTGCAAAGTACACATTCTTTTCCAATGCACATGGAATGTTCTCCAGGATAGACCACATCTTAGGCCACAGAGCAATCCTCAACAAGATCCAAAACGTTGAGATAATTCAAAGTATCTTTCTGACCACAATGCCATCAAGGTAGAAATTAACAATAGAAAGAGCAAGGAAAAAAAATCAACTACATGGAAACTGAATAATACCCTGCTTACACATCACTGGGTAATAGAAGAAATCAGAGAGGGAATCAAAAAATTCCTACAATCAAATGAGAATTAAAACACATTATACCTAAACCTTTGGGGCACAGCAAAGGCAGTCCTCAGAGGACAATTTATAGCAATAGATGCACATATCAAAAAAAGAAGAAAGGGACAAAATCAAAACATTAGCTAGACAACCCAAACAAATAGAAAGAAAACAGCAAAAAAAAACCACAGTCACCAGAAGAAAGGAAATAACAAAGATCAAAGCAGAAATAAATGAAATAGAGAACAAAAAAACAATAGAATCAACAAAACCAAAAGTTGGTTCTTTGAAAGAATCAACAAAATCGACAAACCACTGGCCAGACTGACAAAAGAAAAACAGGACAGGACACAAATAACCCAAATAAGAAATGAAATGGGGGACATTACAACTGACCCAACTGAAATAAAAAGGATTATAACAGAATATTATGAAAAACTATACTCCAACAAATTTGAAAACCTAAAGGAAATGGATTAATTTCTAGGAACACATGGCCTACTCAAACTACAACAAATTGATGTTGAAAATCTGAACACATCCATAACAAGAGAGGAGATTGAAAAGGTAATAAAAAAAACTCCCAACCAAAAAAAGCCCTAGCCCAGATGGCTTCACTGGAGAATTCTACAAAACATTTACAGAAGAGCTTGTACCACTACTACTCAAGCTGTTTCAGAGCATAGAAGAGGAAGCAACACTTCCAAATTCATTCTATGAAGCCAGCATAATGCCGATACCAAAACCAGGCAAAGATGTCACAAAAAAAAGAAAATTATACACCAATATTTCTCATGAATATAGATGTAAAACTTCTGAACAAAATTCTAGCCAACAGAATTCAGCATCATATCAAAAAAATAATACACCACAACCAAGTACGATTCATACCAGGTATGCAAGGATGGTTCAACATTAGAAAATCAATCAACGTAATCCAACACATAAATAAAAGGAAAGAAAAGAATCACACGAGCATCTCAATTGACGCAAAAAGGCATTCGACAAAGTCCAACACCAATTCCTGATAAAAACTCTCAATAAAATAGGTATAGAAGGGAAATTTCTCAGCATAATAAAGGGCATCTATGCAAAACCAATGGCCAACATCATTCTTAATGGAGAGAGGCTGAAAACATTCCCCTTGAAAACAGGAACAAGACAAGGATGCCCTTTATCACCACACCTATTTAACACTGTGCTGGAAGTCCTAGGTAGAGCAATAAGGCAAGAAAAAGAAATAAAGGACATCCAAATTGGTAATGAAGAAGTTAAACTGCCCCTGTTTGCAGATGATATGATACTATACATAGAAAACCCTAAAGACTCCACGAGAAATCTACTGGAACTAATAGAAAGATTCAACAGAGTAGCAGGATACAAGATAAACATACAAAAATCAGTTGGAGTCCTATACACCAGTAAGGAGAACGATGAAAAGGAAATCAGGAAAACAATACCATTTTCAATAGCCCCTAAAAAGACAAAATATTTAGGAATAAATCTGACCAGGGACATAAAAGACCTATACAAAGAAAACTACAAAACACTACTGCATGAAACCCAAAGGGATCTACATAAATGGAAAAACATACCATGCTCATGGATAGGTAGACTCAACATTGTGAAAATGACAATTCTACCCAAAGCAATTTACAAATACAATGCAATCCCGATCCAAATACCAACAACATTCTTCGAAGAGATGAAAAAACTAATCATTCACTTTATATGGAAAGGGAAGAAGCCCTGAATAAGTAAAGCACTACTGAAGAAGAAGAAAAAAGTTGGAGGACTCACACTACCTGACTTCAGAACCTACTATACAGCTACAGTACTCAAAACAGCCTGGTACTGGTACAATGACAGATACTTTGGACAATGGAACAGCATAGAGAACCCAGATGTAAATCCATCCACCTACGGTCACCTGATCTTTGACAAGGGCCCAAAGTCCATCAAATGGGGAAAAGACAGTCTTTTTAACAAATGGTGCTGGCAAAACTCGATAGCCATCTGCAAAAAAATGAACCAGGACCCATACCTCACGCCGTATACAAAAACTACTTCAAAATGTATCAAAGACCTGAATATAAAGCCTAAAACTATAAAGTTCATAGAAGAAAAAATAGGACCAACACTACAGGCCTTAATACATGGCATTAACAGTACACAAACCATAACCATCAATGCACAAACCCCAATAGATAAGCTAGATAACTGGGAGCTTCTAAAAATCAAGCACCTATGCTCTTCAAAAGACTTCACCAAAGGAGTAAAAAGAGAACCTACAGACTGGGAAGAAACTTGGACAGTACAAGTCAGACAAATGTCTAATCTCCATAATCTACAAGAAAATCCAACACCTCTACAGCAAAAAGACAAATAATCCTATTAAAAAATGGGCAAAGGAAATGAACAGACACTTCACCAAAGAAGACATTCAAATGGCCAACAGACACATGAGGAAATGCTCGTGATCACTAGCCATTAGAGAAATGCAAATTAAAACCTCAATGAGATACCTTCTCACCCAGGCATTACTGGCACGAATCAAAAACACTGGAAATAACAAATGTTGGAGGGGCTGCGGGGAGATCGGAACTCTTATGCACTGCTGATGGGAATGCAAAATGATACAGCCATTTTGGAAGATGATATGGCGTTTCCTCAGAAAGCTAGAAATAGACATACCATTCGATCCAGCAATCCCACTCCTAGGAATATATCCTAGAGAAATAAGAGCCGTCACTCGAATAGACATATGCACACCTATGTTCATGACAGCATTGTTCACAATAGCAAAACAATGGAAACAACCTAGATGCCCATCAACAGATGAATGGATAAACAAACTATGGTACATACACACAATGGAGTACTATGCAACGAGAAAGAACAACACTGAATCTGTGAAGCACCTCATAACATGGATGAAACTGGAAGACGTTATGCTGAGTGAAATAAGTCAATCACAAAAGGACAAATATTGTATGAGACCTCTACTGTAAAAACCCATGAAAAAGTTCACACACAAAATGTAACAATCTTTGTTGGTTATCAGGGATGGGAGGGGTGGGGGGGAAATACTAAATAGGCAGTAGTAAGTGGTATCTTGGGTGAAGGGTGAGACAGTACACAATACAGGGGAAACTAGCACAACTTGTACAAGGAAAGGTCATGGAAGCCCTGTAGATGCATCCAAACTCCCTGAGGGACTGAATTGCTGGGTGGAGAGCTCTGGGGACCATGGACTTGGGGAACATCTAGCTCAATTGGCATAACACAGTTTATAAAGACAATGTTCTACATTCTACCTTGGTGAGTAGTGTCTGGGGTCTTAAAAGCCTATGTGCGGCCATCTAAGACACTCCACTGGTCTCATCCCTTCCGGAGCAAGGGAGAATGAAGAGAACACGATACAAGGAAAAGATGAGTCCAAAGGACTAATTGTCCACAGCTTCCAAGGCCTCCACCAGACTGAGTCCACTACAGCTAGATGGTACCCGGCTACCACCACTGACTGCTCTGACCAAGATCACAACAGAGGGTTCTGGACAGAGCTGGAGAAGGATGTAGAACATCATTCTAACTCACAAAAAAAGACCGGATTTACCGGCCTAAAGGAGACTGGAGAAACCCCGAGAGTACGGCCCCCAGACACACTTTTAGCTCAGTGGTGAAGTTATCTCCGACGATCACCGTTCAGCCTGGGAGTGGACAGCCCTGTAAAACCAAACTGGACTAATGAGGTAAAGTAGCCAGTGACAAGGGCCAGAAGGCAGAAGGGGACAAGGAAGCTGGTGATAGGGAACCCAAGGTTGAGTAAGGATATTGTTGATGTGTTGTGAGATTGTTAACCATTGTCACAGGGCAACATGTGTAGTAACTGTAAATGAGAAACTATTTTGTTCTATAAGCCTTCATCTTAAGTGAGAATAGCAGCACAATTGGAAGTGCATAGTCAATGTCACTGAACTGTGCATGTAGAAATTTTTGAAATGGTATATCTTTGGCTATGTGTATTTTCACCAGAAAAAAAAAAAGGTTGTGAAGTTAAAGGGTTGACATGTTGTGGGGTTGTTAACCAATGTCATAAAACAATATGTGTACTACTGTTTCATGATAAACTTTCTTCTGTAAGCTCTCACCTGAAGTACAATTTAAAAAAAAAATCAGTGGCCACCAATGTGAAGATGATACAAGTCAGAAATTATGTCAACCAATATGTTTAAATTCCAACTGTGTTAAAAATATTCTAATAAAAATAATGGTTATTGGCCCAAGGCCTGGCACGCCCAGAGTTGCTGGTTCTGTGAGGTAGCAGTGGCAACAACCATGGAGGCCATGTCCCAGGAAGCAGTGCCAGGGAAGAACCCGGCCTTGGGCCCCAGTGCTCCCTCTGCCCCGTTCAAGCTGTGCAGGCGGGTGGTAAGCACCCATACGGGGTTTCTGGAGAGCAAGTGTGGGCCCTCCCAGGCCCAACATATATACTACTTTGAGAGGACTGAGGAAACTGCCCTCAAGAAAGGCCTCTCCTACTCAGACCATACGGCTCCAGCTCTGGGATGAGCTGATGAAGATGACGCCTTCCAGCTTAGAGGTGACACAAAACAGGGAAGTGTAGTGATCACACTAGATGACAGAAGCAGGATTCATAGAGGTCTTGACAGGGTTGGAGCCACGGCCAATCAAATAAGATGAAATTTAACTGGATTTGGTTAAATCTTCACTTGAATCTAAAAACTTCCAACTGCATGGCCTCAGGATAGAGGGTGAGGGAACTGGCTTAGCAGCAACTTTATACAAAAGATTTAGGGGGTTTAGTCAACAATGTACGGAAGTTACTCATAAAGACTGTATCCTGAGCTACATGAACTGATGTAAACATAATATAGGCCAAACGACAAGGGAAACAGTAGTCCTGATTCATTCTGCAGTTTTCAGGCTACTCCGGGAGTGTGGAGAAAGAAGTCAAAGCCACAGCATATGAGCCACATTTGGAAGACTGAAGAAGAGAAGACTTGGACAGCATGAACTGTTTGAAATATTTGAATGATTGTCACATGAAAGAGGGACTGATAGACTTTTCTGGGTGGAAGCTAAAGGAGGATAAATTTTTGATAAACTAAAGGTAGAACTTTTAAACTCTTGTTTACCAGTGATGAAACAAGCTAATTCCAGAGATAAGAAGCTTCCCATCACTACGTGTTCAAATAGAGTCTGGATAAACCACTTGACATGAGAGTGTTGTCAAGGGCATTCAAGCACTGGAAGAGGGGTTAGACAAGACAAACTTTAGGGCTCCTTTCAACCCTGAGATTCTATTATTCATTGATTCAGACATAACTCACTGGAACTCTCATTTAAGCAGAATTTATTTTACTACTCCATAATTAGGTAACACAACAGATTTAGTTCAATAAACATTTCCTAAAACTTAAAATGTACCTGATCTTATGCTAGATATTGGAAATATACAGTTCCTAATCTTAAGGAACTACCAATTTAGCAGGGAAGTCTACAAACAAATTCATCACAGTATGGTAGGATAAGTGGAGTGATAGAGGGTAGCAACGAGGCTCAGAGAGAAGCAAGCAAGAAAGACTTTCCAAGGAAATAGTATTTGAACTGGGTTTATATGCTGACTGAGGCCAAATGACAAGAAAACAGCTATATCGGGAATTGGAGATTTAATTTCTGGCAATGCACTGGGTTCAGTAACATTCAGCCCAATATCCTTCAGCTTTTCCACTTCTAAATCTGGACTTCAACCCCTGAAGTTCAGGATGATGACACCGAGGCCCAGCAAAATTGTCAGGCACTATATGCAGGAGTTAGGCCTTATGAGGAAGAGAAGTGGACTCCAGAATATTAGAAAACAGTAAAGACTTTCTGTCACCTTTAAAGAAACATCTTATTCACTTTGTCTCAATATTTCCCAAACAGTATGGTTGACCAGCAAGTGATGGAGACTGTAAAATCTTTCTCCTAGAGAAAACTTTCTTTTCCCAATGTTATCTCAAGCTTCCTGGAAAAGAATGTTTGTTATCTTCTTTTCCTGGCTCAAAGCATTTCAGAGTATCTAAGACATCTCAGGCTTGGTGGTCTAATAACCACTAGGCAGAGGTTCTTAGAGCATATTCAAAGGGAGTCTTCTGCTTCCCACTTTTGTATGACAGTAACCCTTCCCTTATTCATAATTTTGAAAAAAACACTTACTAGGTGTCTGCTCAGTTAGACACTATGCTAGGTTCCAGAGACACAATAGTGAGCAAAATAGACATAGCCCCTGACTGCTTACAAAGTAGCAGTATTTCAAAGTGTGTAGTACTAGTGCATGTAAATAGAGATCCATAGAATAGAATAAGTACTCTAGAGACAAAGCAGTGGGGAAATAAAGGATTATTCAATAACTGAATCTCTAGCAATTGGTTAGCCGTTTGGAAAAAATAAAGTTAGAGCCTCATTTTACAATATATTCCAAAATAATTTTTTTATTGTGCTTTAGACGGTTTACAGAACAAGTTAGTTTCTCATTAAACAATTAGTACACATATTGTTTTGTGACATTGGTTGCCAACTCCATGACATGTCAACACTCTCCCCTTCTTGATCTTGGGTTCCCCATTTCCATTCATCCAGCTTTCCTGTCCCCTCCTTATTTCTCATCCTTGTCCCTAGGTTGGTGTGCCCATTTGGTCTCATATACATGGTTGAGGTACGGTATTATTGTTTGTTTTATGGGCCTATCTAATCTTTGGCTGAAGGGTGAACCTCAGGAGTGACTTTAGTACTGAGTTAAAAGGGTGTCCAGGGGCCATACTCTCAGGGTTTCTCCAGTCTCTGTCAAACCAGTAAGTCTGGTCTTTTTATGTGGTTGAATTTTTTTCTATGTTTTTCTCTAGCTCTGTGTGGGACCCTCTATTGTGATTCCTGTCCAAAATAATTTTTATGGTTCCAAGGAGTGGCTGGTGGATTCAAACTGCCGACCTTTTGGTTAGCAGCTGAGTTCTTGACCACTGCACCACCAGGGCTCCAAAGAATAAATTGTAAAAAGTAAAAGCACAAAAAAAGAATAAAGGTGACTGGTTATCTAATCTCAAGATGGAGAAAGAATGCTAATTATTAAATGTGCATAACCAAAACAGAAAATATGGACGTATTTGACCACATAAAATGTCAACACTATAAAAAAACTTTTTTTTAGGCAAATAAACTGGAAAGAATGTTTGCAACAATATTTGAAAAACAAAGGGATTCAGAGAATAAGACAAAGATGAGCATCCCAGTAGAATTAAGTTAAAGATTTCAACAAGTCACAAAATACATAAAAATCCAGTAAAGTGAGAAATGTTCAATCTCATTAATAATAAAAAATAGACAAAAGTAAGATTTTACCTCTTAATTTAGTTAAAAAAAATTTGTTTGTTTTGGTTTTAAAAGAATGCCCAGCACTGGCCAGGGTTAGGTAAAACTTGCATTTTAATATGCTGTTAGTGGGAGCAGAAATTGTTATAATTTTTTGGTGGACAATTTGGTAATACTTGTCAAGAGACTTTAAACTGTTCAAATTTCACTTCCTAGAATTTGCAATGTACAAAAATTGAGATACTCACGAAGATTTATTTCCAGTGTTCATTACAATCAAGTTTAATATCAAAAAGCTAGAAACAATTTAAACATGCAACCATACAGGAATTATTAAATTATGGTATACCTATATTTTCAAAAAATTAATAAAATGATATTTTAAAACTAAAAAAATAATAATAATGGTTCTTTCTATACAACTGTGGTGTCACAGCTCACTGTCGATGGGACATAGGCTTCAGTCACACTCCTCATAACAGTAATACCTATCTACACCCTCTTGTGAACACTGACATGTCAGTGGGATCAGCAGCCACGAGAGATGAGTATGTAACTGTGATGGAAAAGTTTCTTGTCTCAAAGCTAACCCGATTGAACAATGACTTTGGTTTGACACCTCCTTCTATGACTAAGTCTGTCAGGTTAAGCTAAAGACAGTACAATAGCTCCTTATACTAATCCAGTTTTACTCCAGCACAACATTACACAAGACACTTGACCAAAGAACACAAAAAATATTTTAAAATAAAATCTTCCCATTTTGTTTTTCTGCCCAAATACCCAAACTACCTCATTCCCATTGTCTCATCCTACATCCCTATTTACCCCTTCTGTACATTCCACTTCAGACAAGTCTGCCCCAAGCCTCCTTCATCCAGCCATCTCACATCATTGACAGATTCCAAGCAGAACTTAGAAGATCCACTCATCCCCATTTCTTCCAAAACCCATCAGAAGGTCTCTTTCCTGTCATTAACAGAGCTCTTAAAGCTCAAACTGCTAACCAAAAGTCAGCAGTTCTAATCCACCAGCCACTCCTTGGAAACCCTATGGGGCACTTCTGCTCTGTCCCACATGGTCACTGTGAGTCGGAATCAACTCAACAGCAGCAAGTTTGGGTTTTTTTGTTTGTTTGTTTTTGTTTTTTGGTTTTAAAGTCTTACTACTGAACTCGGAAGATGAATCATACGCATTTGTCTTCTCCCTAAACAATAACCCTACTAAAATGACAGGAATTTTAGAAAAGGTATAACAAACATAAGAACAAGGAGAGAGAGGTAGGGGTGAGGCAGAAGGTTGAAATAGGGAAAGCGACTGAGTCTATATACAAAGGGGTTTGACCTGCTCCAGGCACCCTCCCTCACTGTAGGCAGCCATGCCACTAACTCCCTGTCCACCTTGCAACTAGCCCCACTCACCACTGGAGAGCAGAAGTTTATTCTCTGGAGAACTGAAACCTGGGAGGCCTGAGGCTCTGAGATACCAGGTGCAAAGAAGAGCAGGAATGAGGTAGAGTGCTGGAAAAAAGAACTTTAAATAAAAGCCTGCGACCCAAATGCTAGGACCATCTAACAATTTTCCTCATGCTATTTCCAGAATGCTGGCAGCCAGGCTTGTGGCCCCTGGCAATAACCTGGAGAAGTGTTGTCTGAAAAAACTTAGCCACAGAGAAAAAGCATACAGATGCTGACATTTGAGAGCCCCTCAACCACAGCTAAGGATTCAGCTCTCTTCCCAACTGCCCTAAAATGGCATCCACCAGTAGATAAGCAGACCCTCCCAAAGTATCAGGTGATAAAGGCTCTTCATTTAAAAACTATACTTTGAGCAAATACTAAGAAAATACTATGAAATTTCTGTGACTCTGGAGTAGGGTCCTAAAGCAAGAAGTTGACAATCCAGGATAGATGGCTTGAGAAATACATGAATGTATCCCTAGAATGAATGAATCAAAAAAAAGTAAGGGAAGAGGGAGGAGGAAGGAAAGAGAGTAGGGATAAGGAGGGGAGGAAGGGAGAAGGAAGCTTGGGAGAGAGGAAGGAAATGAATTTTGAAGAGAAAAAGAGGAGAGGAGAGAGAGAAAGAAATCCAAAAGGAACAGAATAATCAGAACTCTTAGTGGCACTAAAGATTATCACTAGGACTCTCACAGAAATTATTATCAGAATTCACTATTTCATTCATTTGTTTAACAAACATATATTGTTATATCTTATACAAATGTTATATATGCTTGTTAAACAAAAGTACCTGTGTATCAGGTACCATGCTAGGAATCAAGGATTCAACAATAAACCATACACCATGATACCCGCCTTCGTGAAGTTTATGATTTGTTAGTTAATAGGATATATGTATACCTAGTAAAATGTGTATTTTTCTCATACTACTGTTTTTATAACTCTCAAGATATCCTTTTGTGCTTGCATTAAAATTCAGGGTAAAGAAACTCTTGTAGGCCCTAACTGGTTTGGTCTTACCTGACCATAACCAGGACTTGTGGAGGAGGAGGATGCTGAGGGAATGAAGCTAAATAGACAGCACTCTACAAAGTTATGCTTTACTGAGAATTATTTTTTTCTGAGTATACTACATATTACAGTTACTGATTTGTTTTTATTGCTGCTGCTGATGCTAAAAGGGACATCTGCAAACTAGGGATTAAAAATTTTAGCGCCACATGCACTCAGGATTATAGCCCCAGACCTTATACAAGTAACCCTAATCAATTCTGCCAAGGCTGTCACTAACAGAGTCTGTGGGATCCAGATGGTGTGTCAAGGGTCTCCTGAACCGAGATATATTTGAAAAGCTGCAGTCTTTTGCCATTCTGTTTTCCTCTGCAACCCACCAAGCCACTGGGATATACTGAAGAAGGATTTCAATAAAGGCCAAGTTCACATTTTACAATATAGAATTGATACCAGACAGAGAAGATCTGAAATTCAGTCATAAGCAAGCATTCAGGCAAGTCATTTTATGCATCTCTCTGACACACAGACTAGAAACTCTAGCTCTAAAATTGATCCCACTGGGACCTGAGGCAAAACATTTTCCAGGACGAATACACTGCACTAATCGCTTTCGTCTGTTCATTTGTTTCCCAACCTTTCCTGGTTTCCCCCTTTCTCTTTTCCTTTGCCCCTTAGTAATCTCTCATGAGAGGGAATTTGTCTTCTCTTTTCTTTTATAGAATCTAAAGGAAATTGTCCTTAGGAAGGGGTTATCTGAAATCAGAACTAAGAGAACAAAGGACACAGTCAAGAAAAGAATCCCTTAAAAAAAAAAAAAAAAATACTTCACATTCGGGTATGTTTTCTTTTACTGACTTGTGCAATTGAATCTTTAGGGAGGGACTGGGAAAAGAAGTACCCTAATTCTTTCACAGAAGACAAGTAAGGTCATTCACCCCTTTGCCTCTTCCTCTCCCTTGCTTAAGCCACCCTAATAAAAAAAGTGAATTCCCCTCTCCTCTTTTTATTTTCATTGTTTGTGTCAAAGCCTCGAAGGTACATTTTGCTATCCTGGAGCACTCGTCCACAAAGATATATGAGATGTGAGGGGCATATTAAGAAACCACTTATAGCTTATAAAACAGAGCTTTAAAAAGCTCAGGGTCAAAAATGTACAACAAAATTCTAACTCACACACACACACACAAAAGGCCAGACTTACTGGCCTGACAGAGACTGGAGAAACTTCGAAGAGTATGGCCCCTGGATACCCTCATAGCTCAGTAATGAAGTCACTCCTGAGGTTTGTCCTTCAGCCAAATATTAAATAGGCCCATGAAACAAAATGAGACTAAAGGGGCACACCAGCCCAGGGGCAAGGACGAGAAGGCAGGAGGGGACAGGAAGGCTGGTAATGGGGAACTCAGGATCCAGAAGGGAAGAGTGTTGACATGTCGTAGGGTTGGCAACCAATGCCACAAATCAATATGTGTAGTAACTGTTTAATGAGAAACTTGTTTGCTCTGTAAACCTTCATCTAAAGTACCATTAAAAAAAAAAAAATTTGAAAAAAAGCCCAGGGTCAGCACAGCAGTGTCTATTTCACCTGAAGCCAAATTTTTAAGCCAAGAGAAAAATGGCATTTTGAGTTTTATTTACCACATACTGATAATTCAAAGAAAAACAAAAATAGTACAAAGTAAAAGCACTGACTATACTGGCTCTTCAGCGTAGAAAGCAGGGATTTTTTTCTTTTTTTTTTTTTTAATTGTACTTCAGGTGAAGGTTTACAGAACAAATAGTTTCTCGTGAACCAGTAATACACATATTGTTTTATGACTTTGGTTAACAACCCCACGACATGTCAACCCTCTCCTGTCTCGACCTTTTTTTTTTTTTTTTTGGTGAAAATATACATAGCCAAAGATACAACATTTCAAAAATTTCTACATGCACAGTTCAGTGACATCGACTACGCTCTTCCAATTGTGCTGCTATTCTCACTTTAGATGAAGGTTTACAGAACAAAATAGTTTCTCATTAAACAGTTAGTACACATGTTACCCTATGACAATGGTTAACAACCTCACAACACATCAACACTATCCCTACTCAACCTTGGGTTCCCTATCACCAGCTTTCCTGTCCCCTTCCGGAAGGCAGGGATTTTTGAACGTGAAAAATGAAAAAGTAAAAAAAACTACACATGCTTAGAAATTGTTATTCAACCATGTTTCTGTGTCCTGATTTCAATCCAGAAAAATCTCTGGAGTTAAAATTTCCTTCTTCCAAAACAATGTAAACTTCTTTATTTTGAGAAACTTGGTCTCCAAACATCTTGAATTATGATGATGATGATGATGATGATTAAGAATTTCCTTTAAAAAAAAATTTTTTTTTTTCCTACCAAAAGACTTCAGAATGAGGAAACAGTACTTGGTTGTCACTACCTTGAATTCTAACACAATAGTTTGCCTATACATCTTGCTATTCTCAGTTTTTAAGGGATTGAAACAGCCATTTAAGGCTTAAAGACATTCTCTTACCTTCCATTAATCCTTGCCTTAAAGGAATCTGGTTTCTGACTACTTTCAGGTAAATGATCCAACAGAAGAGGTACACAGTGGTAAAAGTTTCCATGAAATTTCTCAGAGTCACATTCAGAAATAGGTGGCTAAATAATTGATATGCCAATGTATAGGATTTGGGTAGGAAAGAGTGCATACTGGGTTAGCAGAGGGAAGAAGAAAGGATAGGGGGAGATAGGTTGGCAGCTGAGGAAAAGATGACCAATTAAATGGCAGAGCCTCCCCTGTCACCTGTGAATACAGCCTCAGTTCCTTTTTCAAGGAAGCTATTTATAACTTCAAAGAAGATTAAGGTCAGGAAAATATTAAAAAAACATACCACATATGAAAGATTACCACCTCTTTAGTCCACTTCTTTAACTTCCATCCCTCTATTCATTCTAAAAGAAATTCTTGCCCTCTCACCTCCAGAGTAAAATGATTATTTTATTGAATTAATCCAAAAGGAACTTGTGATACAGTGACTGGTAGGTTTGGAAGTACAGTCACCCTGTGTTGCAACCCTAAGCCAAGGCTAGTGAGCAGCACAACTCAGCCAGGCTCCTCACCCTCCAATCTGACAACAGAGACCAGCAATGGCGAGGTGATGGCCCATGGCCAGCGAACTTAAGTCAGCCTGCTGGGCTTGAATCCCAGTTCTGCTAGCTACTAGCTGTTTCAACATACGCAAGTACCCATCTGTAAAACGAGGCTACTGATGATAATTACAATATCAACATTCATAGTGTTCTTAGGAGGTTTAAGTAAATGAATGCTCACTAAAGTGCTTAGGATAGTGCCTGGTTATGCTTCATAAAGGAGCCCCAGTGGCACAGTGGTTAAGCACTCAGCTGCTACCAAGAAGGTCTGGGGTGTGAACTCACAAGCTGCTCCTCAGGAGAAAAGCCCTAGGAAACCCTATGGGGCAGTTCTACTCTGTCCAATAGGGCCACTGAATCAACTTGATAGTAACAGGTTTTTTTCTTTTTTTAATGCTTGCTACAATAAATTAATTTTAAAATTTAGATCGTAATCTGTGTTTCACCTCCGTATGTGATTAAAATATAATGTCACTCTTATTTTTTTGAATTTTACATGCTTGGAATTAGAACCCTTTGATCCCTATTCTTCTACTTTGTACAACATAAAATAAAACTCAAAATTGTATTTTTTAGGTAAGTATCTTGTCTCTTTTTTCCCCCTAAACACTACAGTACCTATCAAAAGAGTTTAAATTTGAGTGGATTATTGCAAAAATCAACTCTTTCTTGATAGCATACTCTCCAGTTTTAAATGACACAGGGAAACCTGTATAGTCTAGTTTTTTCCCTGTGGTTTTTTTTCATTTGCAGGCTGTGCTTCTAAGCATGAACACAGCTAAGAAGAAAAAAAGAAAAAATGATTTCAGTTACTGAACCCCATAAGCCGGTACAAAAAGATGCAGCTAAAGGTGTCATCTTCCATCAAAATAGCTACCTGGAATGCATTTCTTTGTAATACTTCCAATTTTGGTTGGTATTTTAATGGAAGAAAATGGAAGCTAGGGCCAGTTTGAGCAGTGCTATATTATTATATGCTACAGCCATGACTCACCATAATTACATTTAACCACATTCAATCCTAGCTACACAATGCACTGCATCATGAACCTCAGATTTTTCTCTGCATTAAACTCTTCTGAATTCTGATTTCCAGCCAACATTCACATCACCTGTTGTAATTCCTAATTATAGTGTGAACCAAAACATGCCAATGGCCAAAATCTCATACACGTTCAGAAAAAAAAAAAAAAAAAAAGTCCAGTGCCCCAGCTTGCTCCGTAAGGAAGCACAGAACAAGTACTCAAGGGAAAAAAAAATTGTAGACTATTTATTGACATTTTTTGTTTTTTTTTTTAAAGATTTCCGTGAGCAAGGCATTTAAAGTTTTCGGCTCAATGAGTTTAAAGCCAGAGTTCCAAACCTCAGCACGGTAACTAATCAATTTAGCCACAATTGTCACCAATAGCATTTGTAAGATGGAGACCAGAAGGTCAAGGTCAGCCACAATATTTATCACTTGTTAAGACTTGATTCTGTCCATCCTCTGTTCAAGTTCAAGGTGTGATCAATGAAAGAATGTCCATCTACAGCCTGACATTTGGTATGAATGCGCCACAAAATTCAGCATGTCAAGGACACACATTGATTGATATAATTCCAGTTTTAAAAATCTGATGGTAAGAGCCTTCACTTCACAAAACTTGATAGCTATTTGAAAGGCAGACAAGTCTGTGAAGAAAATTGCTAACTGAAATCCCCAAAAGAAAAGTTTGAGCCCATAATGTCTGAATTGTTTAATTGGGCATTCACTGTCTAATTAGAATTATGTGATTTCAATAATGTTCACCATTCATAAAATAAGCCAGAATCCTTGTACTGTGTAACCTCCGGTTAAAAGAAGAAACAACAAATCTAAAAGGATCAGTCAAGATGGTAAAGAAGCAGAATTAAAAGCAGCAACAGATACAGAGTATCCCATTTACCAATCTGCTTTCACTGTAACAAGAAAACAGACTAAATGTGAGCTAAATGAGAAAAGTCCTTTTCAATCACAAAGACAGTAAGGACTGTGCCTTCAAATATGTTGACCTACACAAAGCTCTACAGCCTTAATTAGAAACACTAGATTGGAACTTTTCTGAAAAAATACTTGACCAAAGTCTCACCGGTCATCCTCAAGTTGTGTGAAAGAGGTTTTTTTTGTTCTATCATTTGACCATTCCCTTTGGAGATAGGTAAAAATGAGTAACTCTTTAGAGTTCTCTCATGCCCCCGCACTACACATACACCATGAATTATTAACGATACTGAAGATATTAGAAAATAAATAGCAATATCCAGCTTTTCTAAATAGCAAACCTAAGCACTGAACTCAGTTTTAAAAGGAGAGTGTGTTCAAGTTTTTAAAATATAAGTTTTAAAATATAAATAGCTAGTGAGATTTTTTGTAATTAATATACACATTTTGGCTTATTTTTGTTGAAACAAGAAGGAAAATAAATAAAAGCACAAATAAAACAAAATCAGTTATTAGCCCATCACCTAAAAAAAGTTACTATTAACATTTTGGTGTACAACTTGAGTCTTCTTTCTATGTATGTATATAATGTCTTAAGCTTTTACAAAATTGAAATTCTACTGAATATAGTTTTGCAAACTTTTTTTAAATTTAACAACGTACATTATCCCATCATTTTTTCATATCATCAAATGTTCTTCTAATTCTTATAGTAACTACGTTGTGTTTAACCAATACCTTCTCATTGGGATTACAGGAAGTTTAATTTTTTATTATTATAAACGATGCTTTGATAAACATCCAAGTTGGTCAGTCTAAAACTATTTTCTTGGGACATATTCCTAGAAGGGAATTGTTGTGTTAAATGGTATGTATTTTTTAACACTTTTTATGCATATTACCAGACTGCCTTCTAAAAGGCTCTTTTTTAAATGTGCTGTTTTACTTAATTGTGTTGCTCACTAAATTGGTAAAGTTCACAGTCACCTAGAATCTTCCTATTGTTTATTCAAGAGGCCTTCGTATTATGCTGGCCTCCAGTATACCAAAGAGACATCAATCAGAGCTCTGGGTCAGTGCTCCAACACCACTCTCTATGGTCCAGAGAGGCCACCATAGTAAACGTCTATGCAAACGTCTCTAACATCAGTACACACTTTTTGAAAAGGCTGTTCAATTATTATCATCATTCCTAGGTTGGGTGACATCCAAAGAGAGAGAAAAAAATGTTGTCAACGTTTTCTAAAAATGCTGAGAAATGAGGATTTCATATTTCAGGGAATTTTATACTAATAAGCCACAACACACAATTTACACTTAGAGTAATTCCTAACTGAGTTTCTTTCAAAGTAGCTATTTTGGATACAGTTTTTAACAAAGATTCTTCTCCACTGCAATTAATTTAATGGTGAGGTCACATAGTATAGTAGTTCAGTACAAAGTTAAGCTCATCCCTTGGCTTCCCTGTGTTTGCATCCTTGTTCTGCCATTTCCTGGTTCCGTGATCCTGAGCAAATTATTTAACCTCTCTGTGCCTCAATCACTTCTCATGTGAAATGTGAGCAGAATAAGAGCGAAATTCCTCCTTCAGGCGTACTAAGCAAGCGTTAAATATGGGAATCTGTGGAAAATGTTTAGTGCCATGCCTAGGACAAAATAAGCATTTAATATCTGTTGGCAGTTGTTATTGTTAAGCAAAAATTGCCTGTGGCTCTTTGAAACTTCTTACCCTTCATCCTTCATCTGCCTAATAAAAGAATGTACATTCTGTGTAGCCTGTGCAGACTTAAGGTCTCTTTCAGCTCTGTGATGCTAAAGGAACTTTCATGACCCTTAGAAGCCAGCGAGGGTGCAGAGTGTTGATTAGCAGTCACATAAAATCATCTTGGACTCCTGGTGCTGCAGCCTCAATGTTTGCAATGAAACAACACTGACATCTAGCGATCGTAACTGTGAATTACATGTTTTAGCCTATAGCCTTGGCCCAAAGAAAGGAGCCCTAGTGGCGCAGTTAAGTGCTCAGCTGCAAACAGAAAGGTTGGCAGTTCAAACCCACCAGCTGCTCCATGGGAGAAAGATGTGGCAGTCTGCTTCTGTAAAGATTACACCTTGGAAACCCTATGGGGCAGTTCTACTCTGTCCTATAGGTTTGCTATGAGTCGGAATCTACTCGATGGCAATGGATCTGGGTGGCCCAAAGAGTTTTCCTCTTTTTAGGGAAAATGTGTTAAATAATCCTAAGGAGATTTCTGCATCTGCTCTTCGTATTAGTTATATATCATCCTTTGATTGCATGGAAAATGTTTTGGACAACTTAATTCTACATTTTCCATTACCTTAACCTTCACTCTTCTTTTTAAATCAATTTGTTTACCTTAAAAATGTGAAAAGTAGAGAAATGTAATTAAGAGAAACACTAAGGTATGTTCATTGTACTTTCAAGGCAAAATAATCTAAATCAATCCCATATAAAATAGCAGGTATAATATACACTGATGGGCACTGAGTCTTATATATTAATTTATGAATTTATGAATTCCATTTTATACAATTTTATAATGACGATTAGAGAATTAAAACCAATACATTAAATAAAATATAACCAGTCAAGGATTTTTCTATTTCATTTATATTCTTCTATAATGAAGAGGAATTTGAAAATTAATATTTCAGGGAAGAACTTATACATTCAATCTTTAAACAAACTTTAAGAGGATCTCTTACATGGCAGTTAGAAGATTAGTCACAGGAAATCCATCATACTGGTCTATATTTACTGAAGCTAAGCTAGTGCTATTTTGCTTTGTGTTATAGTCACTTGGTTAAACTCTTGCAAGGAAGCCTAAGATTTAATTCACCCACAAAACCCCAGAATTAAATGTTAATAGGAGCGACTAGATCATGAAAACAAAATTAGAGAGTGATCTCCTGAGTCAGATGAACCATCTGCTTATCATCATAGTTGTTAACAGCATCTACCACCTGTAGAGCATTTATTATGTATCACACACTCTAGGCACATCAAATTCATAACTGTTCATTTATTAACAAATAAAGTTCCTACAGTGTTGTTAGATCATGTCATAAAATGGTGGGCCATGACAGACATAATCCCTGCCCTCATTAAGACTAAAAGCTAGTGAAGAAGACAGTAATAATTACAAAGCTAAATACAAACTTAAAACTATGATATAATGCAATTTAGGAAAGGTTCACAGAACTCTAAGAGCATATAATGGAGTGTTTGACCTAGTCAAAGAATCAGAGAAGAATGACCTTTGAAGACTGTGTAGAGGATAGCAAGTCAGAAAAGGAGAAGCTGCACATTCCAGACTGAAGGCAGAGCTTGCACAGAGCCTTATAGTGGCAGCAAATGCAGAATATTTCCAGGAACTGAAGGAAAATCAGCATGGCTAAAACACAGACTATAAGGGGCAGCATAGCGTGAAATGAAGCTAAAGTGGGAAGCAGGGACCAGATCACGCAGATATTTGTAAGCCAAGAATTAAAGATTTTGGTCTTGTATCCTGAGAAGAAGAACCCATTTACGTGTTTTAAGCAGGAGACAATATAATAAGTTTGAATTTCAAGATCACTCCAGCTGAAGTAGAAAAAACAGACTGGAGAGAAGCAAGAAAGGAAACGACCAGTTGGGAAGCTATTTTAGTCATCTAGGCAGAGAAGTGATATATTGAACTAGGGTGGTAACAGTGAAGATGGAGAGATGTAGATGCATTCAAGAGATATACAATAGACAAGGAGATAAGGTTATAGGACTTGGTAAAGTCTTGCTTATGGGGGTGATAGAAAGGCCTTTCCAGATTTCTGGCTTGTTAAATGGATAGGTGAAAATGACCATCCTCTAAGATAGGGAAACGGATCCGAATGAGATTTGGGGAAGGAAAATTCTGCACTCTATTTTGAACTTGTTGAATCTGAGGTGTCTTTGAGACATCCAAGCATAAATGTCAAAGCGTTAGTTAAATACACAAGTTTGGATATAAATTTGGGAATCATCTACACATAAATGGTAAGTAAAGTCATGGGTGTAAGTGAGAATACCTAGGGAAGGAAAACAAAGTGAAAAGAGAGGGCCTACGACCAAGTCTGAAGAACCCCAAAGACAAAGGAGCGACCGGAGAGGTAGGAGGAAACCCAGTGCAGTGTCATGAAACCTAAGGAAAGAAGAGGCTTCTAGAAGGCAATTATTGTCAATATAGGATGCTGCTCAGTGACTGGGACGAATTTAGGAATATGTGAGAGCTATTTAGGACTAAATTGGAGAGTAAGCGAAAATGAAGACAGTGAAAATAGACAATATTTTGAAATGTTTTCCTGGAAGAGGAGGGTAACAGCTGTAAGGTTGACAAAAAGTTTGGGGTATAATTTGGTGGGGGGGAGGTTTTTAAATTTTTTTTACTTAATTTTGGTTTAGTTTGATGGGAGATACAAGAATATGTTTAAAAGCTAATAGGAATCATACCATTTCTAAAAGAGAGGCATATTGGGTTACACATGTTATACATTAGGAAACTCAGGGTCATAGAGATTAAGTTCTAAATCACACAGTTAACAAGTAGATGAATCAGATTCCAAAGCCAGATCTGTCTGACTGTTTCCATTTTGCCATGCTGCCTCTCAATAAATATCTACTGTGCACCAACTCTATGCAAGGTACTGAACCAGACAGCATAAGTCAAATCCAGCTAGGGCTGGGGACAAATTCAGTAGCATTATAATGTGATGATGACACTCCATAGGAGCAGAATCTGTTCTAAAGTCTAGTACTTACCAGCAAAGCCCTCTGTCACACTTAGAATTCCCAACTCTGTATAGTGACAACATGAAAATGTAGAGCTGCCTAGAGCAATCAGAGGAGCCCTCGTGGCACAGTGGTTAACAGCTCGGCCGCTAATCAAAAGGTTGGCAGTTCAAATCCACCAGCCACTCCCTGGAAACCCTATGGGGCATGTCTTAGTCATCTAGTGCTGCCATAACAGAAATACCACAAGTGGATGGTTTTAACAAAGAGAAATTTATTTCCTCACAGTCAAAGTAAGCTAAAATTCCAAATTCAGGGCATCAGCTCCAGGGGAAGGCTTTTTCTATCTGTTGGCCTTCTTCTCTTCGGTGTTCCCCTGGACTAGGAGCTTCTCTGCACAGGGACCCCAGTCCAAAGGACGCGCTCTGCTCCCGGCACTGCTTTCTTGATGGTATGAGGTCCCCCTGTCTCACTGCTCACTTCTGTCTTCTATATCTCAAGAGATTGCCTCAGGACACAATCTGGTCTTGTAGATCAGGTCCTGCCTTACTAACACAACTGCTACCCATCCTCCCTCATTAACATCATAGAGGCGGGTTTATAACATACAGGAAAATCACACAGTACCAGGAATCATGGCCTAGCCAAACTGATACACACATTTTTGGGGGGACATAATTCAAACCATGACAAGGCAGTTCTACTCTGTCCTATAGGGCCACTATGAGTTGAAATCGACTCGATGGCAACCAGTTTGGTTTGGTTAGAGCAATTAGAAGTTGTGGGAAAAAATAAAGGGATGGCATGTTAGGGAATAGGAAAGAGGAAGAAAGGCATAATCTGAGCCTTAATGATGATTATGCCATTCTTAAGAGATCCATGGAGAAAAAAATGAGATCACTAATTCTTACAATATTAATACTGCTATAGTTCTGATGGTACCAAATCACCTCACTCCCAACCTATTGGGAGTGTTCCCTCCCTTTATGGAGGTTTTTAATAAGCACAGGAGTCATTACCAAGCTCGACGATTTTCAATGGAACACCCTTGTCTTTGTTGGATTGTAATCCCTAACTGCTGCTCAAATTCCCGTAACATATATCCCCCCAAAACTCCAGAGGACTAAAAATCCTTAAGACCTAACACCAATGGGTATTTGTTCAGTGTTTTTTGTACTCTCTAGGAATTTTTTTTTTTTTTTTTTAAAGAAAAAGAACTGGAAAAGGTCTATTTCAGTGACTCTCAACACTTGCTGCTTTTAAAAACACTGATGCCTGGGTCTCACCCCCAGAGATTCAAATTTATAAAATTTCCTCAAGTGATTCTAATGTGTAGCCAGAATGAGGAACCATTTGTCTAGCAATCTGTTTTGAGAAGTGGTTCAGTCCTCCCACAAGCCCTGAGGCTCATTCAAAGGCTCTCAGGGAGGGTTCATTCTTGCAACAGTCAGTATTCACTCTGAGATAGGAACCTGCGGGACGTTGGGACACAGAGATAGGGCAAGATCCCTGTCAAGGAGTTCACGTCCTCATGGAGGAGTCAGACATAAAACAGTTACCATATCTTTAATAAGCCGTGTAATAGAGATATAACCCAGATATCACTCTTTGCCCACTTAGACTCTAAAAAGGATGTCTTTGTTAATAGTCAGGGTATTCAGAACATTTAGTCCTATTTTCTCCAAAGCAGATAAATTTTTCTCCAGGACCTCAGAGTTATGGTTTCTCTAGCCACTCAGACCCAAGAGGGACTAGCCATCACAGGCCATTCTAAAAATGGATGCCTCCTTCCCTGCTGGGCTCAGGAGGAAACACCTGTAGCAGATACCATTCTTTACCTACCATAGACATCTTCTATATCCACCACCACCATTTATTTCCTTTGTGAAACCAGAACATCTATTCTGTGTTTAGGTAAATAACAGGGAACTTGGGCTCTCTCTGGGGTCCAGGAGTTAAATCATGATTGATTTGAAACAGTCATGGTAATATCTTTCCAGTTTGCCAAATAAGTTCTTTCCCAGCCTCCTCTGCAACTAGAGGTGGACTGGTGGGTTTGAACTGCCAACATTTCAGTTAGAAGCCAAATGCTTTAAAGACTGCACTACCAGGGTTCCTGGTCCTGAGGTAGAGTTGGCCAAAAGAATATATTGCATGAGATTTTAAAGTAGTGATCTTTACTCTCTAAAGATCGTTGTTGACAGATATGAAGACAGAAATATGCAGACGTAACCAGCAGGCTCCAGCTTGTCTTCACTCTGCTCTGCTCTATCTCTGCTTCCCATCTACTGATCTTGTTGACCCCAGGCCCACAACCAGACATTTGGCTGCAGATCCACAGATGCAGTAGCCACACAGAGTCAGGAGCTTTCCAGAAATTCCATACCTAGATATACACTTAAAAGAACTGAAAGCAGGGACTCAAACAGATTCATTGCAGCATTAGTCACAATAGCCAAAAAGCAGAAACAACCCAAGTGTCCGTCAACAGATGAAGATGAATGGATAAACAAAAAGTGGTATATACATACAATAAAATATTATTCAGCGACCAATAGAAATGAAGTTCTGATGCATGGTACAACACAGATAAACTCTGAAAACACTGTTAAATGAAATAATCCAAACACAAAAGGACAACTGTTGTATGATTCCACTTATATGAAATATCTAGAATAGGTAAATACATAAAGACAAAATAGATTAATGGTTACCAGGGGCTAGGGGGATTATTGCTTTAAAAAAGAGACAGCTTGCATAGACTTTCCCCTGAGCTTCCCTTTCAAGGTCCTGCTTTGCTGCTAGACATGCTTGCCTTCTCAGATGGACTGGTGAGTCACTTCTTTTCTGAGCCTGCAACTCCCCTTCCAGATCATCACTTCCTCAGCCTCTCCAACAATTACTATCTATGGTGTAATTCCTACAATAAATCCCTCATCCCATAACACTCATAGTGACTCTGCTCTCCTGACTGATACACCTGCCCACCCACTCCCTTCCTCCTTAGCCCACTCCACGAGTAAAGGACCCTATTCTCAATGTCTTCCTCCGATCTGGTGGTGAGCAGTGATGTTATCCCCACCTTACTGCAGTTCATTAACCAGAGTGAACATGTGTCCCTCAGTTCTAGTTCCAGCTTCTTTCCCGAGATAGTGGCATACCTGCTGATTCCCATACTAGGGGACCAATTAAATAAGCACTCTTCTCAGTGATAGACATTAGCTTTCCTTGGAGACAAATCAGTCTTCATGCAGAAAAAGAACATTTCCCCAATAGCAGGGCTCTGGCTTGCTGTGGAGAAACAATGGGCAATCCATTTTAGCTCAGGAATGAGGGGTTCTGTTCAGCTGGTCTGGGACCAAGCAGCCACATGAGAGAGTCACACAGCCGCACCCTGTTTCCCAGGTAATGGCCCAGCTCAGGTTGCATCCTTTTGCGTTAGAGTCTCTCTGATGGTAAAGTTGGGGAAAGGAGGTTATCTGGTAATTCCTCCCACCATGAAGAACAAAATGAGAACTATGAAAACACAAAAAAATGAAGTGACGACTTCTGGCAAAATGGCGCTCTAGGCAGAAGCACCACGCCGTCCCTCCACAGCAAAGATCCGAAAAACTAAGCCGAACAGAGAAAACAACAATCCTGAAACCCTAAAACATCAAATAAAGAGATAAAGAACTCAGCCAAACACCAAATGGAGTGAGAAAACTGACAGAGAACAGAGAGCAAAGAGAGATTCATGCAGAGGTCCCCTATCAGCTAACACAGTGCAGATCTGCCATCTTGGACTCCTATCGGAGACCAGCAAACAGGGGGTACAAGAAAGCAGCTTCACGAAGCTTCCACGGGAGACAAAACAACTGGTAATTTGCGATATATGCTTTCCCACCCCCCACCCTTCTTCACCCCCACTCGGCCTCCTCTGCTTCCCACGGCCACAATCTCTTGTCTGGGAAGCACCAGCTGCTTAGATTCCACCCACCCAAATGGGCCGGCTCGCTGAGTGCCATTTGTTGGCTGCTGGTGTTGCTTTTTTCCACTTCTTTTGATTTCCTCCTTACCTCTCCCCACCTCCCCCTCCTTTCGCTCAAATACCTGGCTCCATGCGCCATATTTGCTTCTTCCTGAGGGGCTGCAGAGCTCCGGTAATTTATGATATATGCTTTCCCACCCCCACCCTTCTTCACCCACACTCGGCCTCCTCTGCTTCCTGCGGACACCATCTCTTGGCTGGGAAATACCAGCTGCTTGGATTCCACCAGCCCGCACTAGCTGGCTCTCTGAGTGCCATTTGTTGGCTGCTGGTGTTGCTTTTTTCTGCTTGTTTTCATTTCCTCCTTACCTCTCACCACCTCCCCCTCCTTTCACTCAAATACCTGGCTCCATGCGCCATATTTGCTTCTTCCTGAGGGGCTGCGGAGCTCCGTTCGAGTGTGGAGCTGCTTCCTGGTCTGGGCTGCCACGCTGGTGGGATCCTAGGGCTTTTGTTCGTTTGTTTGTTGTGAATTGTTTGCTTGTTTTCTTTTCCTTTTCTTCAGTTGGGAGCCCGTTCTGGCCAGGTGGTGATGTGTGGCTTGGAAACTACCTCCTTGGCTTGCACAAACGAGCAGAGGGATCCCTGAGGACATTTCTTTTTTCATTTGTGTTTTTTATTTTCTTTTTTTCCTTTTTTTTTTTTCTTCTTTGGGGGGCTTTTCTTTTTCTTTTTTTTTTTTTTTCCTTAATTTATTTTGTTTTCTTTTCCCTCTTTTTCCCTTTTTGTCTTTCTTCATTACGCAGTTTCTCATCTCTCTATATCTTCCTTCTCTTTCTGTTCACTGAATACCTGGTGTTGTATACCTCTACACCTTCTATCCAGGCTGTACTGCAACACCTGAGAACAACTTCCCCAGACCTCATAGCTACACTGGTGGAATCCTTGGGAACTTTGCTGTTCTTTAACTTTTCCAATTTTTATTTATTCATTCTTTCCTTTTCTCTTTTTTCCTTCCTCTTCCCCTTTTTGTTTTTCTCCATTTCATAGTCTCTCATCTCTCCACTCCAACAGCAAGCTCCCCTAGCATTCTTTTTTATTTGTTTGTATGTTTTTGGCACCTGTTCCTCTCTCCTCTCTCCCATATCCATCTTAGCTCCACACATAACAATCTCCCTGCTACATCCTGCCAACCTGCACAATGCGCTTAACATCACACCACCAAGCAGCACAGGCACGGCCTACTAGAACCTGCCCTACACTGATTACCGACCCACCCTGGTGGCTGTAGTAAGTGCCACAAACAACCTGTCCCAGTAACTCCTCTTCAGCTAGACCTGCCCTGCCATACCATATCTGAGTGACTGACATGCCAATTGGAGAAGGAGGTGAAAAGTATTGTGCCCACAGTAGAACAAACAAAAAAGAACACACAGCTTGCCTGCTCAGACATAGCCAAATTAAAAAAAAAAAAGGACGAAACAAACAAATCTACAATCAATAAACGAGAAAAATAACTACTGAATGTCCCAAACACAGCAGACAATATCAAAACACTTTTCCAGTAGGCATCCAAAATAAAACACCAGATGATTCTCCAGTGGAAGAAAAGGCACTAGAACTACCTGATAGGGGATTCCAATCTCTAATACTCACAATTCTCCAAGAACTGAAGCAAAAAGCAGACAAAAATGAGGAAAAAATAGACAAATAGACAAATTCATGGAAAATAGACCAAAAATTGGAAGAATTCAGGAAAATAATGTAGGAACAAAATGCCAAACTAAATTCACAACTAGAAATCATACAAAGACAACAATTAGAAATCCAAAAGATAAACAACAAGATTTCAGAAATGGATGGTGTCATAGAAGGGCTGAGAAGCAGATTTGAAATGGTGGAAGACAGGATCAGTGGAATTGAAGACAAACAGTTGGATACAACTCTGTTTCAGGAAAACTCAGAAAAAAGAACAAAGAAAAATGAAGAAACCCTGAGAGTTATGTGGGATACAATCAAAAGCAAAAATCTGTGAGTGATCAGAGTTCCAGAACAGTGGGAGAAAACAGAAAACACAGAGAGGATCATTGAAGAACTGCTGACAGAAAACTTCCCCAATATCATGAAAGATGAAAAGCTGGCTATCCAAGAAGCTCAACGAACCACATATAGGATAGACCCCAAAAGAAAATAACGAAGCCATATCATAATCACACTCGCCAAAACCAAGGTCAAACAAAGATTCCTGAGACCAGCTCATGAAAAACAAGAAGTCATATACAGAGGAGAAACAATAAGACTAAACTCAGATTATTCGGCAGAAACCATGCAGGCAAGAAGGCAGTGGGATGACATATATAAAATCCTGAAAGAAGAAAATTGCCAGCCAAGAATAATATATCCTGCAAAATTCTCATTCAAATATGATGGTGAAATTAGGTCATTTCCAGATAAACAGAAATTAAGGGAATATGTAAAAGCCAAACCAAACTTACAAGAATTATTAAAGGGAGTTCTTCGATCTGAGAACAAACAACTTCAGCTCACAGGCACAATCTAGGATGCAGGATCGTACCAGCCAGATACCAATCTAGGAAATGAACTCTCAAAGACTATCCAAAACCAAAAGAAATACAACCGGGAATCAGAGCAGTTAATCAGTAAATGACAACAACATCAAAACAATAAGAGAGGGAATAAACGGCATAGGTATAGAACCTTCTAACGGAGAGGAAGGCAAGGCGATACCAAGTAATGGTACAGTAATTCAAACTTAGAAACCTAAGGGTAAAATTCATGGTAACCACAAAGAAAGTTAACAAATATACTCATAAAAATAAAGAGGAAAAACATAAAGTCTCAGCAAAAACAAAAGAAATTAAAAAAATTCCACAGACAAAAGTAACTCAGCACAAGAGAGTAAGAAGAACAAAGAAAACTTCAGCACCACAAAAAAAAGCACTACAAAATGACAGCAACAAACTCACATCTATCAATAATTACACTGAATGTAAATGGACTCAATGCACCCATAAAGAGACAGAGAGTGACAGAATGGACAAGAAAACAGGATCCATCGATATGTTGTCTACAAGAGACACACCTTAGAAACAAAGATGTGAATTTATTAAAAGTCAAAGGTTGGAAAAAAAATATATCTGGCTAACCACTACCAAAAAAGAGCAGGAGTGGCAATACTAATCTCAGATAAAATAGACTTTAAAACAAAATCCACCATAAAAGACAAAGAAGGACACTATATAATGATTAACGGGATGATCCATCATGAAGACATAACCGTAATAAACATCTACGCACCAAATGACAGGGCTCCAAAATACATAATATAAACTCTAACAACACTGAAAAGAGAAATTGACAGTTCCACAATAAGAGTAGGAGACCAACACACCACTCTCCGTAAAGGACAGAACAACTAAGAAGAAACTCAGCAAAGATACAGAAGACCTAAAGGGCACAATCAGCCAACTGGACCTCATAAACATATATAGAACACTCCATCCAACCGCTGCAAAGTACACATTCTTTTCCAATGCACATGGAACGTTCTCCAGAATAGACCACATCTTAGACCACAGAGCAATCCTCAACAAGATCCAAAACACTGAGATAATTCAAAGTACCTACTCTGACCACAATGCTATCAAGCTGGAAATTAATAGAAAGAGCAAGGAAAAAAATCAATTACAGGGAAACTGAATAATACCCTGCTTACACATCACTGGGTAATAGAAGAAATCAGAGATGGAATAAAAAAATTCCTAGAATCAAATGAGAATGAAAACACATCATACCAAAACCGTTGGGACACAGCAAAGGCAGTCCTCAGAGGACAATTTATAGCAATAGATGCACACATCAAAAAAGAAGGGACAAAATCAAAACATTAACTACACAACTCAAACAAATAGAAAGCTAACAGCAAAAAAAGGCCCACAGCCACCAGAAGAAAGGAAATAGTAAAGATCAGAGCAGAAATAAATAAAATAGAGAATAGAAAAACAATAGAAAGAATCAACAAAACCCAAAGTTGGTTCTTTGAAAGAATCAACAAAATCGACAAACCCCTGGCCAGACTGACAAAAGAAAAACAGGAGAGAACACAAATAACCCAAACAAGAAATGAAATGGGAGACATTAGAACAGACTCAACTGAAATAAAAAGGATTATAACAGAATATTATGAAAAACTATACTCCAACAAATTTGAAAACCTAAAGGAAATGGATAAATTTCTAGAAACACCCAGCCTACTCAAACTAGAACAAATTGATGCTGAAAATCTGAACAGACCCATAACAAGAGAAGAGATTGAAAAGGTAATAAAAAAAAAAAAACTCCCAACCAAAAAAAGCCCTGGCCCAGATGGCTTCACTGGAGAATTCTACAAAACATTTACAGAAGAGCTTGTACCAGTACTACTCAAGATATTTCAGAGCATAGAAAAGGAAGCAACACTTCCAAATTCATACTATGAAGCCAGCATAACACTGATACCAAAACTAAGCAAAGACATCACAAAAAAAGAAAATTACAGACCAAAATCTCTCATGAATATAGATGCAAAAATTCTTAACAAAATTCTAGCCAGTAGAATTCAGTATCATATCAAAAAAATAATACACCACGACTAAGTAGGATTCATACCAGGTATGCAAGGATGGTTCAACATTAGAAAATCAATCAATGTAATCCACCACATAAATAAAAGGAAAGAAAAGAATCACATGATCATCTCATTGATGCAGAAAAGGCATTTGATAAAGTCCAACACTGATTCCTGATAAAAATTCTCAATAAAATAGGTATAGAAGGGAAATTTCTCAACATAATAAAAGGCATCTATGCAAAACCAACAGCCAACATCATTCTTAATGGAGAGAGGCTGAAAACATTCCCCTTGAAAACAGGAACAAGACAAGGATGCCCTTTATCACCACTCCTATTTAACATTGTGCTGGAAGTTCTAGCTACAGCAATAAGGCAAGAGAAAGAAATAAAGGGCATCCATATTGGTAACGAAGAAGTTAAACTCTCCCTGTTTGCAGATGATATGATACTATACATAGAAAACCCTAAAGACTCCATGAGAAATCTACTGGAACTAATAGAAAGATTCAGCAGAGTAGCAGGATACAAGATAAACATTCAAAAATCAGTTGGATTCCTATACACCAGTAAAAAGAACGATGAAAAGGAGATCAGGAAATCAATACCATTTTCAATAGCCCCTAAAAAGATAAAATACTTAGGAATAAATCTGACCAGGAATGTAAAAGACCTATACAAAGAAAACTACAAAACACTATATCAAGAAACCCAAAGGGATCTACTAAAGGAAAAAACATACCATGCTTATGAATAGGTAGATTCAACTTTGTGAAAATGACAATTCTACCCAAAGCAATTTACAAATACAATGCAATCCCGATCCAAATACCAACAACATTCTTCAGAGATGGAAAAACTAATCATTAACTTTATATGGAAAGGGAAGAAGCCCCAAATAAGTAAAGCACAACTGAAGAAGAAGAAGAACAAAGTTGAAGGACTCACACTACCTGCCTTCAGAACCTACCATACAGCTACAGTAGTCAAAACAGCCTGGTACTGGTACAATGACAGATACATTGACCAACGGAGCAGAATTGAGAACCCAGATGTAAATCCATCCACCTACGGTCACCTGATCTTCGACAAGGGCCCAAAGTCCAACAGATGGGGAAAAGAAAGTCTTTTTAACAAATGGTGCTGGCAAAACTGGATATCCATCTGCAAAAAAATTAAAGCCCCATAGACACATCCAAACTCCCTGAGGGACTGAATTTCTGGGCAGAGGGCTCTGGGGACCATGGTCTCGGGGAACATCTTGCTCAATCTGCATGACACAGCTTATAAAGACAGTGCTCTACATTCTACCTTGGTGAGTAGTGTCTGGGGTCTTAAAAGCCTATGAGCGGCCATCTAAGATACTACACTGGTCTCATCCCTTCGGGAGCAAGGGAGATTGAAGAGAACATGATACAAGGAAAAGATTACTCTGAAGGACTAATTGTCCACAGCTACCAAGGCCTCCACCAGACTGAATCCAGTACAGCTAGATGGTGCCCGGCTACCATCACTGACTGCTCTGACCAGGATCACAACAGAGGGTTCTGGACAGAGCTGGAGAAGGATGTAGAGCATAATTCTAACCCACAAAAAAAAGACCAGATTACTGGCCTTAAGGAGACTGGAGAAACCCCAAGAGTATGGCCCCCAGACACCCTTTTAGCTCAGTGGTGAAGTTACCTCTGAGGTTCACTGTTCAGCCTGGGAGTGGACAGCCCCGTAAAACCAAATGAGACTAACGAGGTACAGGAGTCCAGTGACAAGGGCCAGAAAGCAGAAAGGGACAAGGAAGCTGGTGATAGGGAACCCAAGGTTGAGTAAGTGTATTGTTGATATGTTGTGAGATTGTTAACCATTGTCATAGGGCAACATTAGTAGTAACTGTTAAATGAGAAACTATTTTGTTCTGTAAGCCTTCATCTTAAGTGAGAATAACAGCACAATTCGAAGAGCGAAGTCAATGTCACTGAACTGTGCATGTAGAATTTTTTCAAATGGTGTATCTTTGGCTATGTGTATTTTCAGCAAAAAATAAAAAAGATTGAGAAGTTAGAGGGTTGATATGTTGTGGGGTTGTTAACCAGTGTCATAAAACAACATGTGTACTTCTGTTTCATGAGAAACTATTTGTTCTGTAAGCCTTCACCCGAAGTACAATTAAAAAAAAAAAAAGAAACAGGACCCATACCTCACGCCATATACAAAAACTACTTCAAAATGGATCAAAGACCTGAATATAAAGCCTAAAACTATAAAGTTCATAGAAGAAAAAATAGCACCAACACTATAGGCCTTAATACACGGCATTAACAGGATACAAACCATAACCATCAATGCACAAACCTCAATAGATAAGCTATATAACTGGGATCTTCTAAAAATCAAACACCTATGCTCTTCAAAAGACTTCACCTAAAGAGTAAAAAGAGAACCTACAGACTGGGAAAAAATTTTTGGACAGTACAAGTCAGACAAATGTCTAATCTCCCTAATCTACAAGAAAATCCAACACCTCTACAGCAAAAAGACAAATAATCCTATTAAAAAATGGGCAAAGGAAATGAACAGACACTTCACCAAAGAAGACATTCAAATGGCCAACAGACACATGAGGAAATGCTCGATCACTAGCCATTAGAGAAATGCAAATTAAAACCACAATGAGATACCATCTCACCCAGGCATTACTGGCATGAATCAAAAACACTGGAAATAACAAATGTTGGAGGGGCTGCGGGGAGATAGGAACTCATATGCACTGCTGATGGGAATGCAAAATGATACAACCATTTTGGAAGATGATATGGCACTTCCTCAGAAAGCTACAAATAGACATACCATTCGATCCAGCAGTCTCACTCCTAGGAATATATCCTAGAGAAATAAGAGTCGTCACTCGAATAGACATATGCACACCCATGTTCATGGCAGCATTGTTCACAGTAGCAAAATGATGGAAACAACCTAGATGCCCATCAACAGATGAATGGATAAACAAACTATGGTACATACACACAATGGAGTACTATGCAACGAGAAAGAACAACACTGAATCTGTGAAGCATCTCATAACATGGATGAAACTGGAGGACATTATGCTGAGTGAAATAAGTCAATCACAAAAGGACATTGTATGACACCTCTACTGTAAAAACCCATGAAAAAGTTCACACACAAAATGTAACAATCTTTGTTGGTTACCAGGGATGGGAGGGGTGGGGGGGAAATACTAAACAGGCAATAGTAAGTGGTATCTTGGGGGCAGGGTGAGACAGTACACAATACAGGGGAAACCAGCACAACTTGTACAAGGAAACATCATGGAAGCTCCGTAGACACATCCAAACTCCCTGAGGGACTGAATTTCTGGGTGAAGGGCTGTGGGGACCATGGTCTCGGGGAACATCTAGCTCAATTGGCATAACACAGCTTATAAAGACAATGTTCTACATCCTACCTTGGTGAGTAGCTTCTGGGCTCTTAAAAGCCTGTGAGCAGCCATCTAAGATACTCCACTGGTCTTACCCCTTCTGGAGCAAGGAAGAATGAAGAGAACAGGATACGAGGAAAAGATTAGTCCAAAGGACTAATGGACCACAGCTACCAAGGCCTCCACCAGACTGAGTCCAGTACAGCTAGATGATGCCTGGCTACCACCACTGACTGCTCTGACCAGGATCACAACAGAGCTGGAGAAGGATGTAGAACAAAATTCTAACTCACAAAAAAAAAAACCAGTTTTACTGGCCTAAAGGAGACTGGAGAAACCCCAACAGTATGCCCCCAGACACCCCTTTAGCTCAGTGGTGAAGTCATTTCCGAGGTTCACCGTTCAGCTGGGGAGTGGACAGCCCCATAAAACCAAATGGAACTAATGAGGTACAGCAGTCCAGGGACAAGGGCCAGAAGGCAGAAGGGGACAAGGAAGTTGGTGATAGGGAACCCAAGTTTGAGTAAGGATAGTGTTGATGTGTTGTGAGGTTGTTAGCCATTGTCATAGGGCAACACGTGTACTAACTATTAAATGAGAAACTATTTTGTTCTGTAAGCCTTCATCTAAAGTGAGAATAGCAGCACAACTGGAAGAGTGTAGTTGATGTCACTGAACTGTGCATGTAGAAATTTTTGAAATGGGGTATCTTTGGCTATGTATATTTTCACCAAAAAAAAAGGTTGAGAAGGAAGAGGGTTGACATGTTGTGGGGCTGTTAACCAATGTCATAAAACCATATGTGTATTACTGTTTCATGAGAAACTATTTGTTCTGTAAGCCTTCATCTAAAGTGAGAATAGCAGCACAATTGGAACAGTGTAGTTGATGTCACTGAACTGTGCATGTAGAAATTTTTGAAATGGTGTATCTTTGGCTATGTATATTTTCACCAAAAAAAAAGGTTGAGAAAGAAGAGGGTTGACATGTTGTGGGGTTGTTAACCAATGTCATAAAACCATATGTGTATTACTGTTTCATGAGAAACTATTTGTTCTGTAAGCCTTCACCTGAAGTACAACAGAGAAAAAAAAAAAAAAAGCTTGCAAGCGGCCTCTAAGATGCATCAGTTGGTCCCAACCACCTGGAGTAAACGAGAATGAAGAACACCAAAGACACAAGGAAAGTAGTAGCCCAAGAGACAGAAAGGGCCACATAAACCAGAGACTTCATCAGCCTGAGACCAGAGAACTAGATGTTGCCCGGCTACCACCAATGACTGCCTGACAGGGAACACAACAGAGAGTCCCTGATGGAGCAGGAGAAAGGTGAGATGCAGAACTCAAATTCTAGCAAGAAGCCCACGCTTAATGGTCCGACTGACACTGGAGGAACCCCGGAAAGCACGGCCCCTGGATTCTCTATCAGCCTAGAACTAAAACAATTTCTGAGGCCAACTCTTCAGACAGGGATTGGACTGGACTGTGGGACATAAAGTGATACTCGCAAGGAGTGTGCCTCTTAGCTCAAGTAGATACAAGAGACTAAACCTGCAGTTTCTGTCTGGAGGTGAGATGGGAAGGCAGAGAGGGTTAGGAGCTGGTTGAACGGACACGGAGAATTGAGGGTAGAAAGGAGGAGTGTGCTGTCACAGTATGGGGGGAGCAATTAGGGTTACATAACAATGTATGTATAAACTTTTGTATGGGAGACTAACTTGAAATATAAACTTCATTTAAACTACGATAAACACAGTTCAAAGCTTTCTCTTTGAGATTTCTTCCCTGATACTCTTTTCAGTCTAAGCTCCTAGATGCATCAACCCACGACAATCACCTGAAAGTGAGTAAAGACAGGGAGAGCCCATTTACAAGAGGCAGGGCAATGAAGAGGTCGAACGGCTGGTTCACAGACCCTTTACTTTTGGCCCTGACTGCTGTCATCCTCACTGATCTGGCTTCTGGTGCTGGTGGCATCCATCTCTATGATGGCTCTATCTTATAGTATGTTTGATGGTCTTTGAGTACCCAGCTGGGCAAGTCTCTTCATAACCTTTTCATGTCACCCAGTTAGTCATCTACTCCACAGCTTCTATATAAGTTTTCTTCACCCTGCTGTACAGCCTCAGAGCTAGCAAGTCAGTCTACAACCCCAGATACCAATGGCAGCCTTCCTGAGGCCTAGAAAAAACCTATTAATATTAACCCAACAGTCACAGCTCTGCAGGTAACAGGGGGCTATCTTTGTCTTCTTCTGACAGGTTACACAATCTGCCAGTGTTCTGTTGCCCTCCTCCTAAATCCAGAGGTTGGTCATACTTACGTGCTCTACCGCTCAGAGAACTCCAGACAAGAAGCTAGCACCTGTAACTGTATTAAATACCTCCAATTACAAAGGAGGTATTCTTTGAGAACCTAATTTTAGGATGGGATGGGACAAGTAGAACATTTTCCTCTGCATGCATGAGGAAGTGGGAAGGCATAAAGCACCTAGCATTAACGTTCAATAAAGTCTTCCCTCCCACAGAAATCTGTCTTCTATCCAGCTTGCCTTAGACATCCCTTTTTATTTGCTCAATCATTTTTCTCTCATACTTGGCAAGGTCTATATTCAGGCTAGACATTGTTAATCTACTGTGTTTGTCTCACGGACTCTGCATAGAAAATGATATTGAAGAAAGAGGGAAAAAAGCTATTTTAATGTTCGGTGTTATTGCCACAAGAAAGTACTTCATATATGACTTATCTTACCATTTTTCAGTGATTCAATCAGTATATCTCATATCCCTTGTCAAAGGATAAGACTACCACCTAAAACCTGAAACCAAAAACACAAAGATAAGTTTGGTTCTTATTTAAGATGGAGGAGCTGTACTGGTCACAGACAGCAAATCTTACAGCATTCTGAGGAAATGTGTATTGGTTACAGTGGTGAGAGTGGGCTGACACCAGCCTTGTTTTATGTTGATTACAGAGACAAGAGATTGCTGTCAGCCTTAGAAGCATGTTCACTAGAGTGTGGCCACTGCGCATTAGTGAAAATTGTCACTAATCAACTAGATAGGTTTAAAACCAATTCTAACTCTAACTCTAATTCTAATCATAGCTGGAGAATTGTCAGTATTTTTCTAAGGAGTGTGGAGACTTCTTTTTTTTTCTTTCAATTTATAGGCAAAGCTTCAGGAAAGACCATCAATATTGTCCAGCTCTTCACCATTGTTGTTGATTCTCTTAGAAGATGATGTTTCACTTGCAGAACTCTGATACCCAGTTTGAGTGTTACTCAGAATGATTTTACCACTATCGATTAAGAGAGTGGTGTGTAGAAGGATTTAAGACTTTGGATGACAGATATGAAAAGACTGTGAAGAAAACAAGAATAACTAAATTACTATAAGAAGGCAGCCTGGAAGCATGACCTAAGATTTTCTAGGCTGGACCAAGAAAACAAGTATCAGCAACTCCTTAAAGTCTACCTTAGGTGGTCAGGTTGCTTTTTATTTTATCTTAGATATACACTGTTCAACCCCTCCCCACTACTGGTGTTAATCCAGGTATAAATGAAGTGTTAGCAATAGTACAGATTCCCCTATGATTGCCCAAAAAAATCAAAGGCTCTTATTTTATCCATAATAATGTGAACTAAGTAATTTAAACTAGTTTGTTGTGCCATATTGTTCAAAAACTAGAGGGTAAACTTTTTTTAAATTTTTTTATTGTACTTTAAATGAAGGTTTACA
The DNA here is from genome assembly GCA_030035585.1 of Dugong dugon. NCBI lineage: Eukaryota > Metazoa > Chordata > Mammalia > Sirenia > Dugongidae > Dugong > Dugong dugon. The sequence continues at coordinate 51,577,814 of CM057472.1, forward strand.
TAACAAATAGTTACTCATTAAACAGTTAGTAAACATATTGTTTTATGACATTGGTTAACCCCACAACATGTTAACACTCTCCCTTGTCAACCTTGGGTTCCCTATTACCAGCTTTCCTGTCCCCTCCTGCCTTCTAGTCCTTGTCGTGGGCTGTTGTGCCCCATTAGTCTCATTTTGTTTTATGGGCCTGTCTAATCTTTGGCTGAAGGGTGAACCTCAAGAGTGACTTCATTACTGAGCTAAAAGTGTGTCTGGGGGCCATACTCTCGAGGTCTCTCCAGTCTCTGTCAGGCCAGTAAGTCTGGTCCTTTTTTGTGAGTTAGAATTCTGTTCTACATTTTTCTCCAGCTCTGTCTGGGACCCTCTATTGTGATTGCTGTCAGAGCAGTCAGTAGTGGTAGCCAGGCACCATCTAGCTGTACTAGACTCAGTCTGGTGGAGGCCATGGTAGTTGTGGTCCATTAGTCCTTTGGACTAATCTTTCCCTTGTATCTTGCTTTCTTCATTCTCCCTTGCTCCCGAAGGGGTGAGACCGGTGAAGTATCTTAGATGGCTGCTCACAGGCTTTTAAGGCCCCAGACACTACTCGCCAAGATAGAATGTAGAACATTTTCTTCATAAACTATGTTATGCCAGTTGAGCTAGATATTCCCCGAGACCATGGTCTCCACAGACCTCAGCCCAGCAATTCAGTCCCTCAGGGAGTTTGGATGTGTCTATGGAGCTTCCATGACCTTGTCTTGTACAAGTTGTGCTGGCTTCCCCAGTATTATGTACTGTCTTACCCTTCACCAAAGTTACCATTTATCTATTGTCTATTTAGTGTTTCCCCCACCCCCCACCCTTCCCTGGAGGGCAAATTTTGAGATCATCTGAGTTGTTCAATTCCTACGAATGGGATTACTCTCCCTCAAGATATTTTTCCACCAGTTATTCTTTTACTCCAAGGAAAATTTTTATCCCTTTAGATTTTTTAAGGAAGATATAATCTATTGAGAGTATAGAGGTGTCGTTCAATTGGAATAGTCTAATAGCCCCACAGAACAATTACCTGAAGTCCTACATTGTCATTGAATAGCCTGATTTTCACAAAGGAAAAAGAATCCAATAGCTGATAAGAGATGCATTCGACCTTAGTAGAACTTTAGGCTCACTTACTCTGAGTTTGTCATGACCCGTTGCCGTCTAGTTGATTCTGACTCATAGTGACCCTATAGGACAGAGTAGAACTGCCCCATAGGATTTCTAAGGAGCAGTTATTGGATTTGAACTGCCGACGTTTTGGTTAGCAGCCATAGCTCTTAACCACTGTGCCACTAGGGTTCCATTTGTTATGACAGTCACTATTATATCCCAAAAATATCTGTAGCCTCCTCTTTCGGCACAAGGATAGTTCCCTTTATTTATACGATATCTAAAAGCGGGGTCATCATTGGTAAGATTACGGCAACTTGTCTTTATACCATTCTTTAAATTGGTTGTACTAGCAATAGCTTGGAGAGCTGAATTATAGAGTTATGGTAATAATAGTCCCTAGAATCATGAATATTATTATTAGTTGTAAAGGAACTGTGATAAACTGAGTGAAAAATTAATACCCTTAAACCTGTAAAGAAGAAAAATAGGACAGAATGTGTTATCGGATGGATATAGCAACAGAGATGAAATGATCCCTTGTGCCAGCTCCATCCTCTGGCAATTTATATCATATCCAGCAAGAAAAGGGGAGCAATTAGAAATGCTCAAGTTGCTGAGTCCCAGAGGGTGAGACAGTATGACTGACAGCTTGAGACTACTATCCTTGATCTGTTTCCTCAGCAGCCATGAACTGTGTAAACCCAAAATGGTCACCCTTGCCCCAGATGTGAATAGAGGAAAACTCACTGGAAAGATTCAGCCCTACTGGTTGAAAGGCTATGGCTTTCTTCAGAGGCATTTGAGCTCAGCCCTAGAAATAGCAAAAAATTATCATTAATGAATTAAATGGATCATTGAGTGTTTTGAGAACATCCTAATGAATGGGCTGTAGAAACACTTGGTACTGCCTCAGAAACACCACTCCACTATATGCATAGTCTCTGTCCCTCCTCTTCCCCACCCACAGCAACATTTAACTAGGAGTAAAAGAACTCTGCAAGTATGTTTCTTTAGCCTAATAGTGGAGTGTCCACAGCCTGTCTTTCTGGGTGACCCGTGTTTATCTGAGTGGACCAGGAGAAAGGAAAAATCTTCAGGTCACAAGTGAAATGATTTGAAAGGGTTATCCCTAGGGTGCATGAATTAATACTTTGAAATACTTTCCCATCACACACACATTGCCACTAAGAATGAAGCTACTGGCTTCACTCTCCATTTCCTGATGTCATACTCAGTGATGCCTGTTTCAGGGAAAGTGACAAAGGGCCAGAAGACTGCAGTCTCTCCTAGGATACTCTTGAACTGGAAAAAAAAAAAATACAAGCAGCTTATGAGACTGCTATCAGGACAGTTCAGCATAAATGTGAGGGACCTAGGAGCAGGACCAGGAGCTGCAGACTAGAGATTGGGTCTTGCCACAGGATTTGATAAAAAAAGGATTAGATTATTGAATGAGGACCTGAAATATGGAGGTTCACTAGTTAGAATCCCTTTCAGTTTTCAAAGCATAGCCAGACATGGGTAGGGCTGTGAAGGTGATGCTTTGTAATCTCTTACCCTTTGTGGAGCTCATGTGAAAGGCTCTACCTCGTAAGATTAGGATCTCAGTTTATTTACCAAAGAATACAAAAACTAACCTGAAGCAAGGTGATAAAGCGTAAAGACAACTACAACTTCCCAAGACCCACCAAAGTTCCAAATTGTGACCCAGAGCCCATTTCCCCATAATACCCAATATGGGATTAGTCAGCTGTACTCTAAGGAGGGCCAAAAGAGATGCACATGCATGCACATGCACACATACACACACACACACACACACATACACACACACACATATTCAGGGATGGAAAGTAAGGAGCAAAGGTGTAATAGAACAAGAGATCCTTTGAAATTCGAGATCATATCTAAGTGGGATCTCCATACTCTCTATATAGGGATAGTAGGCACACTTTTGGAGATCATATCTAGATGGGATCTCAACAACCTCTATACAAAGAGATAGTAAGCACACTTCAGCAGACCTTAATGCATTGTAACAACAGCATCAGCATTTGCTCCCAGGACCCAGCCAAGGGTCCCAAGGGAAAGCTGTATCTCAGAGCTTACAATAAGCACTGCTAAGAACAAGGATTATATACCTTTTAAAATCAGAGAAAGGGTCCAGGAGGAGAACTTTCTGCCAAATTTCAGGGTTGGCCCCAGGCCCTTGAAAAGTTTTATTAAATAGAGAAGCTATTCTCTGACTCTCTGCCACACTGTGACCTGTGTATGGTGTGGAATATACTGCTTTAACCTAAATTGGAGGTCTCCATGCATGATTCCATGTGTGCTTGACCAGCTAACAGTAAATCTGTCTTTTGCATAGAACACTATTCTTCCCTTCCATGACACAGGGGTAATGCTGAGCCTATGCAGACAAGCAAAAGCAAGGATGTGTTTTCACCCCTTATAGACTAGAGTCTTAATAAGGCTTCTTTCTTCTTGGGTATGCTACAAGGTACACTTGTTTTCTTTCCATAATCAACAACCAAAAAAAAAAAAAACCCACCAGAAATTAATCAGTTTGCATATATAACTCAATTTTTTTTTTTTAATTCAGCAAGCATTGAGTATCTACTTTTTGTCAGGCATTTTAAGAAGCTTTATTTTTTTTAATAGCTTAAATCTGAAAATCAGATGGCAATTCCAGCTAAAGCCCTCCAGAACTTTGTTGTTTTAGAATAGAAAGTACTAGAGAATGTTAGGAACAGATGGTCCCAGAAGAATAACTGAAACAGAGTGCTCCCATGTATGTGAATACAATTGCTGTTACGTTTCTTGCCTAAATCATCACAGTACATTCCAAGTTGGTGTCCCTGCCTCCCCCCATTGTCTCCTCTCAAATCCATTCTCCTCACTCTGTCTGAGCCCCTTTCTAAAAAATCAGTCTTAGTATTTCACTTCCTCCTCCTTTCTTCCCTCAACAATCTTACAAAAAGTTCAAGTTTCTTATCATGGCACCTAAAGCCTTTTCTCATCTGGCTCTGACCCCTCTTTCTAATCTCATCCCCTCCTCTGCAGAAGCTAGAATATCTCCTCCAAGCTACAAACTAGAAGGAGCCTGAAAAATGCTATTAATTTCATTATGATTTCATATTGTCTGTGGCAGCAGGGATAATAATATGATAGTTCTTTACCAGAAACACTCTTGTCAAAACCCCGAAGGAACCAACAGTGGGACTCTGATCCAAAATATAGCCCTTAAATTAAGAAGCATTCTTGTTGCTGTGAGCAGTAGGATTTTTAGAAAAGCTACTTAGAATATTATTTGTGCTGTAATTAAGGAGATTTGAGCCAGGATTTTAATGAACATCATAAAATCTGCTGAGAATAAGCAGTGACCACAAACCCTAACCTACTACCCCTCTGGGTTGTGATAATACAATGGTTCAGAATGGACCCCAGGGTCTTGCACTGCCATTGTTCTGTTCTGAATGGTCCCCTTATCAGCTGGAACAGCTTTAAATAAAGTTGTGAAGTAGATAGTCTGGCTTGGACTCAGAGAAAAAAAAAGTGACAGCATGCTACTTTGCTTTCTGGTATGCTCACCACCTGACCTGGACCCCTCTTGCTGCTCTATGCCAGACCTCCCACAGTGTGCCCCATTCTCCCTAGTTCACCTCCCCTCTTTATCTCTCCCCTCACCCCCAATATAATTCACATTTTCTCAATGCCCTACTCCCAACTAGAAGTTGACTGTATTATTGATCCCAAGTGTTCCTCTGTAAGAGGATTCTACATCTACCACTTTGCCATGTAACTTTGCAGGCTCTCCCACTGTGGGCCGAGTATACTTCCCTGCCCCTTTGATATTGGGCTTGCTTTGGCCAGAGAATGTTAGTGGATATGATGTAAGCAGAGGTCCTACATGTGCTTGCATAATTTGGCTTGTGCTTTTGAGTTTCTGTGACTTGCCATGAGAAAAATAATGCCTCCATGTAGCTGCTGGTCCAAGGAGAATGAGAAAATATGGGGAGCAGATGTAAATTTAGCTGATGCCAACCAAGTCTGGCAGAGCCACAGCCTACCCACAGCCACTTGAGCAAAAATATACAAATGCTTTTTATAAGACACTGATTTTTTGAGATGGTTTGTTACACAGCATTATTGTGGCAATAACACACTATCTAATAAACTAATTTTCATCAAGGCAATAATAATCAATTACCCTCTATATGCCAGTTTTCTTACCTGTGAAATGGAAAAAAGAATAACCTAACTCAAATGGTTATAGCAAAAAATAAATAACAACTGTAAAACACTTAGGTAGGACCTGTCCCATAGAAAAACGTAATATAGTAATTTTGAGGTTGTGGTTATTGTTTGATTGATATGTTACCTTCTCAAGTTTATTTGTATTTTCAGATGTTTGCTCCAAAGAGTATGGTTGAATTTATAAGTGCAGCTTTTAGTTGAGGCCTCCTAGGTACTCGATACCCATTAATAAGCCACTATGCAATCACTGGTGCCTGTTAGGGAAGGTCCAACAACTAGAAAAAATTAGGGATGGATAGCTGAAAGAGGTAAAAGAAAACACAAGATTATTTACTTTGAGATTCAGGAGGCAGAATATGCTTTGGAGAACATTCAGGCCAAACGGCAGTTTCCAAGAAGTTAAGTGGCTTAACCAGGATCCTGTAACTAGTTAGGGCTTCTTCCTAAACCTCCCCTGACTTACTCAGGCAAAACAAGCCTTAGTAAACAACTGCCAGCATTAAAAATTTGCCTTCACAGGAAAGGACAGGAAATGGACAAATGGACACAGGGAACCCAGGATGGAAAGAAGAAGAGTGCTGTCACATTGTGGGGATTGCAACCAATGTCACAAAACAATATGTGTATAAATTTTTGAATGAGAAATTAACTTGAGCTGTAAACTTTCACCTAAAGCACAATAAAAAATAAAGAAACAGTAAGCAAAGGGTAAGTATGCTTGTCAAACACAGACCCCCGTTTCACATATAGATGAAAGTGTGGAGACCAGTAAAGATGACAACTGGGATGAGCTACTGGTTTCCCTTGGATGAGGCGGAGGGAGGCTCTGGGCAAAAGTGAGAAAATAAATGAATACCTATCAGCAATACTTTCTAAAAATAAGAAGAAGAAACAAAATTTAAAAAATATTTTGGCAAATATACATATATTTGCCACCAGCAGAGAAAAGATCTGGTAATTTGTTCTCCTAAAGATTGTTTTTGTTATTGTTTGCTGTTAGGAAACCTATGGGGCAGTTCGACTCTGTCCTACAGGGTCACTGTAAGTCTGAATCTACCCTACAGAACACAACAACAATATGACTGTCAAAGCCAAATACTTCCCAAAGGACACTATCCTTTTCTTTCCTTAAGCATTTTAAGTGATTTTAACAAAACCACTTTAAGCTTAGTTACACAGTAGTTTACCTATAGTGTTTTAAAATAGGACAGACCTTTAGCAGACCTTTAAATATACAGGAAAGAATTTCTAAAGATAAACTTGGAATCAAGGTGGCAAGTGAGGAGTGGAGAGAGATCTGGGGAGAACGGAAGCTTTATAAGGCCCTACAAATCACACCAAATAGCCATCCCCTTATTTCATCTACTGACCAAGCCAATCATGGTGGCTGAATCAGGACAAAAGCGCAGAAGGATTTAAACTGGTTTCTGAAGAACCTGAAAAGTATATTGTAATTCTTTCTCTTAGAAAAAGTCATATGTAAAGCACAAACAGTTTTCATCACTCTTTGAGCATCAAGGTTCTGAGTCCAGCCCATATGAATGACTATTCTGAATGAATCTAATGTTTTCTATAAGAAAACAGAAGGATATTTATTGAAAACTGTGATGGTTAATTTTGTGTCACTTTGGCTAGGCTATGGTACCCAGTTGTTTAGTCAAACATTGGTCTAGCTATTGCTGTGAAGATATTTTGCTAATGTGATTAACATTTACAATCAGTTGACTCTAAGGGGTTTACTCTCAATAATGTGAGTGGGTGTCATCTAATTAGTTGAAGACCTGAAGAACAAAAATAGGTTTCCAAGAGGAGAAGGAATTCTGCCTCAAAACTGTAACATAAATATTCTGAGGGAGTTTCCAGTCCGCCACTTGGCCTCCTGATTTCAGACACAAAACTGTCAGAGTCTCCAGTCTGTCACCTGATCTACGGATTTTTTGCCTGCCAGCCCCTAAATCATGTAAGCCAATGCCTTAAAAGCTATCTATCTATATCTATCTATCTCTCTATCTATCTCAATATGGATATAAAGATAGATAGATAGACAGATAGATATATACATATATCCTGTTGGTTCTGTTTTTCTGGAGACCCCTAATACAAGTACCTTCTACACCTACTACGTACTCTTCTAAGGAACTTATAACCTTATGAAGTAGATACAGGACTAGTTACATGGGCATGTGACAAGTGCAGTCATATAGAGCCTTGCTTCAAAGCTTAGTTAAAAGCTCTGCAGTTGCCACCTTGAAATTCTTCAAAAACTTTGCTTTGAACTTATACTTAGTAAGTGAAGTCAAAAATGGGACAATGAAATATACAGAGTAGGTAAGGACATATTTGTGTCAGCTATAACTTGATGCCATTTGCATATAGCATCCATGGCTTCTGTAACATGCTATTTTCTTTTGAGTCTCACTGAACTCCCACGCATAGTGGGTCCACCGAAATTAATGTGCTCACATTCCATACAACATGTCTATGACTGAATGAACAAACAGGATCCTGATAGGACTGAGAGGCCAAGCTTTCAGTTTGAACCAGAACTTGCCTTGAATACAGAAAGAAGGTAATGGTGTTCTAAGAAACAAAAACGACCAAATTACCCTATCATATCCTTTCTTACTCATGTTACTTACCTATACCACTAATGGTAAAAAATGATGACATAGAAGAACAAAATAGGAAAACCCATAGTTCTTTGTTATTTCAGTCTTTCGTTACTCATCAGTTAGCAAAGGTAGAGAGTGTTGGTAGGATGTGCACGTATCAAGAAGAGAAATAAAAAGTTGGTTTTACCCCAGTGAGATACCACTAAGATGGCTATTATCAGAAAAATGGAAAATAACAAGTGTTGGTAAAGATATGGAGAAATTGGAACCCTCATCCATTGCTGGTGGAATTGTAAAATGGTGGAAAACTGTGGCAGTTTCTCGGAAAGTTAAACATAGAATTACCATATGACCCATCAATTCCACTCCTAGGTATATACCCAGAAGACTTGAAGGCATGGACTCAGTTAATTGTATACCAATATTCATAGCAGCATTACTGACAACAGCAAAAAGGTGGAAACAACCCAAGTATTCATCAACAGAGGAATGGATAAATAAAATGTAGTATATCCATACGATGGAATATTACTCAGCCATAAAGAGAAATAAAGTTCTGATACATACTACATCCTGGATGAACCTTGAAAACATTATGCTGAACAAAATAATCTATTCACAAAAGAACAAATATTGTATGATCCTGTTTATATGAAATATCCAAAATAAGCAAATGCATACAGGCAAAAGTTTACTAGCGGTTACCAGGAGCTTTAGGATCTGGTTTCTCAGCTTAGCAGATCCAAAGACTTGAGATCATCAATTCACATATAAGTTCAACATGCTCTGTTGTCAAATAAGATCCCTCAATTTTCTCTCAAACTCCCTTTTTTAAATCCCACAGATTTCTAAATTCCATATATCAAGTCACATGAAAGTATTCATTTAATTTTTTATGCTATGTCATAATTACCAACTACTAGATGGGCCAAGCCATGGTGGTGTAGTGGTTAAGAGCTCAGCTGCTAACCAAAAGGTCTGTAGTTCAAATCTATCAGCTGCTTCTTGGAAACCCTAAGGGGCAGTTCTACTCTGTCCTATAGGATCTCTATGAGTCAGAATCAACCTGACGGCAATAGGTTTGGTTTTGGTGGGTTAGATGGGCCAAGGAATTATATTAACGTAGCAGCAACCCAAATTTTCTAATGGCTTTTGCCCAACTCATCTTTCTGCATGGTATTTAATAACCATCCTGTTGTCCATTGGACCTTGGCTGTCTAAACATTTACCTTCTGACTTCTGTAGGCATTTTCCTATATCCACTGCAACAGCTTCTAAGGTCCTCTCTCTCACCTTTCTCAGTCACATTTCCAAAGTCTGAGTCAGTAAACATGTAAACTAATAGTTAAGGGATTATAATGCTTTCGCTAGCTGTAAATGGTCAGTGAAAAAGTTATCTTTTTACCACAGCTGCAGGAGGAAATGTGTTTCTAAAGCCAGAAAAGAAGAATTAGGAAGAAAATCTTTCCTTTCATCTTCTGGAAAAAGAAGGCACCATTCATGTATACTAAAATACATATATATTTGAGGTATCTTGTTCTACATATATACTCACTTTTCCCCTCTAGAACTGAGGAGTTGCTGCCTCAGCTAGAAATGTGAAATATTTGTGTCAAGAATTTTATCACAGCAACTCTTCCTTTGAGATTTTCAGAGAAATGAATATATTTGGTAGGTATTTCCAGACGTAGAACAGAAATACTGCTGTCAAGAAAATTTCCACTAAGAATGACGCAGCAAAGATGTTACTGTCAGAAGAACAGTGAATTCCTCAATGATAATAATTTCTGTGATACATTCCTGAGAGTAGAAATAACACTACATAAATATTCTTATTTGAACAACTTGAGAAGACATACATAAACATAAACTGTTTATAGGTTTAAAAATTATACTACATGAAGTCCTGAAAAAATATTCCTTTTGATTTTTAAACCTATGGAGTCGCACTGCTGGCCAAAGAATGAATAAATGAAAAATGAAGGACACAAAGACATACAACTAGGGAGTTTTAGACCAAATCTGAATGTAGTATATCCTCATAAAATATTTGTAAATAAGAGAGAAATTATGACTATCTCCTTATACCAAAAACTTGCTTATCTGGTCTCTATAGCTCAAGAAGCAGAAAAAAATCCTGTGGAGGAGGGGAGGAATAGTGAGTCTACTGTATAAGAAGAAACTTAAAGCAAATGGTATTCTTATTTGGAAGATGGAGCCTGAGAAAGGATATAATTCCAATTTAAGCATAAACTACATAAATATAATGTAACTAATATGGTATGCAACAGACTGATTTTGATAGCCAGATTCCAAGATGACCCCTGATAATCCTCACTTCTTGGTACTTTGCATATCTGTGCCCTATGTAGTCTCCTCCCACGATGAATCATGGCTAGCCTGTGTGACCAACAGAATACTGCAGAAACAAATCACATTGCCACTTTCACCTTGTTCTCTCTTGGATCACCAGCTCTGGAGAATGCCAGTCACTATATATGTCATCAGGACATTCCAGTAGCCTGCTGAGAGGCCCAAGTGAGAAGGAACTAAAGCCTACCACCATTACTCAGGACCAACTTGCCAGTAACACAAGCAAACTACTTTGGAAGCAGATCCTTCAGCCCCAGTCAAGCCTTTAAATGACTGCACCTCGGGCCGACATTTTAATTGCAACCTCATAAGAGACCCCAAGCTAGAATCACTCAGCTAAGCTGCTTCTGAATCCCTGACCCACAGAAACTGGAAGACAATAAATTTGTATTGCTTAATAAAGCAGCAATAGATAACTAATACACTGACCTTCTCAACCCGATAAGACATCTGACACAAGACATCTATATCTTGGTGAGATGGTAAGGAATTGATCCCTTGCTTTACAAGTTAATAAATTCAGTTTTATCAGTTCACACAAAAGTGTTGCCCTAGGAAATCAATCATGTCCAAGAGATACCAAACTCACAACAGCATCACTCTTATCCCAGAATGCCAATTTATTAATTTACAATAAGAAGTGGATCAGCCACTGCTCAGAATGCGAAGTACATTCAAGAGGCCAAAATTAAAATCCAACAGTTGTTTTATGAAGGTAAAATTAGAAGAAAACTCATTAGATATTCTTACAGAATATGTCTGCAAAACTACAGGAGATGAATTTAACAATCTTTTCTCATTCTAGGGGCATTTCTGCCAAAAGAACTAGTTGCCTAGAACCAGAGCACTCTCTCCCTAGACCATGCTAGATCAATGGACAAATTCTTTACCACCCAACTCCCCTGCTCCAATATTCATGGTGTGTCAACAAAATTTTTAGTCATTACAATTTTACCTCCAGCCAGATGCTATAGTTAATCAGTTTGCAACTTACCTTACAATTTCTTTATCACGAGATTTTAGATAAAACCTTTATATTCCATTTCTCAGCCAAATCTTATGGTAAGAGTTCCACAGATGATTGATTCCACCTATGTATACTCATCTCTTCAACTCAAAAGAGGAAAGTTCCCTTCTGACACAAAGTTCTGGGAATATAACCTCTCAGGATATTTCAAAACTCTCCCTTCTGTTGGCTCTCTGGTAAATGCTGACTTGTTTATCAAATTCTAATGAGATTATCTAGAAGACACCTCTTTGAGAGAGAAATAAGGGACTGATGTTTTCTATAGCTAGTAACTTACTTTGGAAAGAGTTTCCCCCTGAGTTGGTAAAGCCTGCAAACAAAATAGGTAACAAAAAAACCCAAAAAACCAAACCCGTTGCCGTCAAATTGATTCTGACTCATAGCGACCCTACAGGACAGAGTAGAACTGCCCCATACAGTTTTCCAAGGAGCGCCTGGTGGATTTGAACTGCCGACCTTTTGGTTAGCAGCCATAGCTCTTAACCACTATGACACCAGGGTTTTCAAATAGGTCCCAGGAGTCTTTAAATTAATCAATAATAGATGTATAACTAGAGCTACTAAGGGGGTCTAAAAAACAGTGGAATACATTGCTAACTTTTCATGGAAAGCATTGATGGATATTCTCCCATAAAACATCTCTTCATATTAAAATCAGCAACACATTGCTGATCTTCCCCAACCACACCAGCATGCGTCTGTGTTGAAGGTGCTGCTGGAACTCACCTTCAAATAAAACTCTCAGTTTTCCTCTCCCTTTGAATGCTTCTCCCCACATAAATTAAAAAAACAGGCTCAGGTAGACTCAACCAGAAGAATTTCTATGCCTTTGCTCTTCACTTCCTTCCTCCTTTCCCAATCAAATTCTTATATCAGCTGCTTCCTCCTCCAGAGAGCGAATTCATTAATGTCTGATAATGCGCTTAATGTGTTATCCTTCCCAGTAGGCTTGCATTTTTACCAAGTAAAATGCCTGTCTAGACATAGTTCAGGTTTCAGGGCCCTCTGATAAGGTCATGGTTTTTAAATGTCAGTAGGTATAAGAATCATTAAGAGTTTATTTAAAACACTATTCCCTGGTCTCATGCCAACAGATTTTTATTCCATAAATCTAAGGTAGGGACCAGAAAGCTATTTTTATAACAAATAATCCACACCTCACCTCCTGTGATGCTTATGCAAGTAGCCTGAAGGGCACTCTTTGAGGAATTGTTAATAAATGATGGCATCTTGGTACTGAGGAAGCCTAGATTATCAGAAACTATTGGCAACTATAGCTCCCTCCCTCTTTTTTCAACCAGTATCAGTACCTACTTGCAATTACAGTTATTTCATTTCCTTACCATTACTTTGCCACTCACCCTGAAAATCCAGACCCACAAGTGTCCACCTTTTCAACAAGTATATAAATTTGCCCCTTGGTTCAGATAGTCTTCATTTTAACATTAGGCTCCTGTTCTCAAGTTCTGAGAATTATTCTAGTGACATAACTAACCCATATGCCAGGATTTGGAAGAAATACATCCAGAATGGCCCTTAGAAGGGAGAATGACAAGATTTTGTCTTACATACTTTGGACATGTCATCAGGAGGGACCAGTCCCTGGAGAATGACATCATGCTTTGTAAAGAGGAGGGTCAACGGAAAACAGGAAGACCCTCAACAACACGGATTGACACAATGGCTGCAACAACAGGCTCAAACATACGAATGATTGTGAGGATGGTGTAGGACCAGGCAGTGTTTCGTTCTACTGTACACAGAGTGGCTATGGATTGGAAACTACTTGATGGCACCTAACAACTACAACATGCCATGATTTCTGGCCTTAGGCTCCTTCCTGTTCTGTCCTTTTAGCATTTGCCTGCCCACCATGATTCCCAAGCTGACGATCTCTGGTGACCAAAATCCCCATTTACCCATCACCTCCTGACCCTGGCACTGACCCCCCTACATCACCATATTTCTATGTGTGGTCTATGGGTCACTTACATCAGAAACACTGGGGAGCTCTTTTAAAATGTGGATTCATAGGGATGGAAATCTGATGCACACATGTTTAGTAATTTCTCCAGATGATTCTTATGTGTATTCGGTGTGAGAATCATTGGTATAGAATAGTTTCTCAGACTCTCCTAATCATAAAAATCACCTGGACACTGGTTGAAAAATAGTTTCCCAGACCTAATCCTACAGTGATTCTGATTGGGATGGGGATGAGCTTCATTTTTAACAAGAGTTTCAGGTAATTATAATAACCAAACAATTTTGGATTCTGTTGAAGCTTGCTTTATGGCCTAATATGTGGTCTATTCTGGAGAATGTTCCGTGTGCATTGGAAAAGAAAGTACACTTGACTGCTGTTGGTTGGAGTGTTCTGTATATGTCTATGAGATCAAGTTGGTCGACTGTGGCATTTAGATCTTCCATGTCTTTACTGAGCTTCTTTCTGGATATTCTGTCCTTCACCAAAAGTGGTGTATTGAAGTCTCCTACTATTATTGTGGAGCTGTCTATCTCTCTTTTCAATGTTGTTAGAGTTTGTTTTATGTATTTTGGAGCCCTGTCACTGGGTGTGTAAATATTTATTATGGTTATGTCCTCCTGGTGTATTGACCCTTTAATCATTATATAGTGTCCTTCCTTATCCTTTGTGGTGGATTTTGCTTTAAAGTCTATTTTGTCAGAGATTATTATTGTCACTTCTGCTGTTTTTTGATTGTTGTTTGCTTGCTATATTTTTTTCCATCCTTTGAGTTTTAGTTTATTTGTGTCTTTAAGTCTAAGGTGTGTCTCTTGTAGGCAAGATGTAGACAGATCATGTTTTTTTTTGTCCATTCTGCCACTCTCTGTCTCTTTATTGGTGCATTTAGTCCATTTACATTCAGTGTAATAATTGATGAGTTTAGTGCTGTAATTTGATGTCTTTTTTTGTGCTTGTTATTGACAGTTTCTTTGTTCCACTTAATTTTATGTGCTGAGTCACTTTTCTTTACGTATTTTCTTTTCCTCTTTTTCATTCTTGTTGGTTTTGTATTCACTGAGTCTTTATGTTTTTCTTGTTTTTCATTTTTACGTGTAGGATTGTTAGTTTCCTTTGTGGTTACCTTAATATTTACCTCTGTTTTCTAAGTTTAAACCAATCTTTTACTTCTTGATATTGCCTTGACTTCCTCTCCATGTGAAAGTTCTATGACTACATTATTTAGTCCTTCTTTTTGTTTTAATGTTGTCATCTTTTACATATTGACTTTGCTGTTTCCCTATTTTCAGTGTTTTAGCTTTGATTTATTTTTGTGACTTCCCTATCTGGGTTGATATCTGGTGGTTCTGTTCTGTGTTCTAGTCTTGGGTTGTTATCTGATGTTATTTGATTTTCTGACCGGAGGACTCCCTTTAGTATTTCTTGTAATTTTACTTTGATTTTTACAAATTCCCTAAACTTTTGTTTATCTGGAAATGCCCTAATCTCACCATCATCAGAGACAGTTTTGCTAGATATATAATTCTTGGCTGCCACTTTTTCCCTTCAAGGCTTTATGTATGTCATCCCATTGCCTTCTTGCCTGCATGGTTTCTGCTGTATTGACCCTCCTTTGTAAATAACTTTTCATTTATCCCTGGCCGCTTTTAAAATTCTCTCTTTATCTTTGGTTTTAGCAAGTTTGATTATAATATATCTTGGTAACTTTCTTTTGGGATCTACCCTGTGGAGTTTGATGAGCTTCTTGGATAGATATCTTCTTGGCTTTCATGATATCTGGGAAGTTTTCTGCCAACAAATCTTCAACAATTCTCTCTGTATTTTCTGCCATCCCCCTGTTCTGGTACTCCAAACACTCATAGGTTATTCCTCTTGATAGAGTCCTATATAATTCTTAGGGTTTCTTCATTTTTTTTAATTCTTTTATATGATTTTTCCTCAAATAAGTTGGTGTTAAGTGCTTTATCTTCAGTCTCACTAATTCTGACTTCCATTACCTTGATTCTGCACCTATGACTTTCCACTGAGTTGTCTAATTCTGAAATTTTGTTGTTAATCTTTTGGATTTCTATTTGCTGTCTCTTTATGGATTCTTGCAGCATATTAAATCTGTCATTGTGCTCCTCTATAAATCTTCTTAAGTTCTTCTGTTGCTTTGTCTGTGTGTTCCTTGGTTTGTTCTGTGTTTTCCTGATCTCCTTCCTGATCTCTTGAAGAGCACTGTATATTAATCTTTTGTATTCTACCTCCAGTAATTCCAAGAAGTTGTCTTCCTCCAGAAGATTTCTTGATTCTTTGTTTTGGTCACTTGCTGAAGCCATCACGATCTGCCTCTTTATGTGATTTGATATTGACTGTTGTCTCCGAGCCATCAATAAGTTATCATATTTATTTAATTTATGTTTTCTTACTGTGTCCTAGCTTCTTGGGTTTTTTTTTGTTTTGATATGCCCAAATAGGCTGCTCATGTGATCTAGTCTGATTATTGGCACCTTTGGAGCTCTAACGTCCTGTCACCAGGTGTTAGATCTGTTACTAGGTATGTGAGCCCAGAAGTCCATTTACTTTTCTTGTATGGATTCAGCTCAGGTGTCCAGGTAGTCGGTCACCAAGTGAGTGGTGCAGACTCTTGTCTACAGTCCTCGACCGGCAGGGATGATTGGAGTAGGCACAGGTATCTGGCTGCAGTAGGGGTTCATGTGCTGAGCAAGGCAGTGGGCTGATGGTTTCCCCTGAGCATCTAGGAGGAAAGTGTGTCCCTTTTCCCTAGAGTGCATAGGTTGGTGGGTTTTGCAGCCAGACTATAGGCACCCAACGCTGCTGTCTGTAAGGATTAAGAGGCACCACTTATTCTTGGACCCCTGTCACAGGTGGCTAGGTGGCATGGGTGGAGCCACCAGTCCACAGGCCCCTGACGTGGGTAGGTGAGGACCCTGCTTAATGGGAAGAGCGGTGTCAAATGTCACAAACCTGCCACTCCACCATATAGCTGATACAGTTGAAGTTAGGCTTCAGGCATATACCCTGTTGTACTGTGGTAATGAGGGTGTACGCTGTTGAAATGGGCCCACACAGGTCTATGCAGGGATGAAAGGCATTCAAAGTCCATGGACCCCTTATGCCTGTGCCTAGGGAGCTGAACATACCCTGAGTTCCTGGCTTAGGGGAGCCGGAAAATTATTTTTTCCTATATATTAATTTGTTCCCTCTCCAAGTCTGGGAAAATGTCTCAGGGAGCGTGATCGGTCCTACTTCCAGCCCAGGGGATGCAGCAATTGCTGAAGCCAGTCCGGAACCTGGTGCAGAGTGGGGAGGGAGCAGGTAAATGGGAGGAAGGTTCTTTCCAAATGGTGTTTTTTGACCCACACGGTAGGTTAGATGCTTGTACTTATCTTTTGTCAACTGAGTGCTGCTTTCCAGTGGTTCTGGAGGCTTGAGTAGACTCTCCACCACTCCATCTTTCCTGATGTGGAAAACGCGTCCCAAATGCCACTGCTTGCCTCACAGCACAAGCCAGCCGATCCGGCCTGCAGCATGCCAGTTCTCACCAGGTCAGGTCTGACAACTCCTGGCTGCTTCTGAAATGTCTCTCCCTCCCCCTGCCACTCAGTCCGATTCCTCAACTTTGCCTTTGATGTTCAGGGCTCCTAGATTGTCATATTTATGAGTGCTTACTATGTGTGATTGATTCACTTGTTTTTTTGGGTCTTTGTTGTAAGAGGGACCACTGGAAGCGTCTGACTACTCTGCCATCTTGGCCCCCCCTCCTAACCAAACAATTTTGGGAAACAGTGGTCTAAAGTAACAATATTAATGCTTAAAGTCAGGATATCTTTCTGAGTTCAAGTTTATATTAAGTCGAGTATTAAATCTCGGAAAATGAAGCTAGCCAGTATTACAGAAGTAATCCTCAGAAGATAACATGTAGCTTAACAAGGGGTCTTGCATCATATTTCATCTCTCATATGCAAATATCTTAAGTGGTAATTAAGGGAATTTTTAAAGTACTTGAGTCCTTAAAACTAATATTGCAAGAGTGAAATTTTCCATGCCATGTTAAAAGATGAATTGTCTCAAATCTTCAAATGTTTCAAATTTAGCCTTGCCAATAGAGTATTTAAGTGGGAAATATCTTTGGCAGAAATACTATAAATATAAGATTGCTTAAGCTATTCATCTTTGAAACAATATTCTAGATACATAACTACTACTAGAATTTATTTTTATATATTCTGAGTTAAATATTGGTTGCCCAGGTCTCTCTCATCATCCCAATAAATCTCTCCTAAATCTCAGAATATTCTTGGAATTTAATTTTAATAATGCAAAACACTGATACCCTAAAATAGACGGTGAGAAGGGGAGGAGGGGATAAAACTTTGGATTAAGAAGACTAGCTACTTAGTGTCACTCCTTTTATAAATTGTTTAGCAATAATAAAATTACAAAAAGTTCATGCATTGCAGTCATTCTGGTACGAAATGCTTTAAATGCTGAAGAATACAGCTAGAGGCTGGAGGAAAGCACTAACTAGTCTCTAGTTTGTGTACATAACTGTACGGAATTCCTTTTTGGTAGTGTCATTCTTGGGACATAATTCAAGGAACTAGTAATTTTCATAGTCTTCATCTGATATAGCAAGGGGTAATGATTAAAGCACTTGGATTTTGGAGACACAAGACTAGAGTACAAATCTTGGTTGTTATGTATTGGCCATGTGACCCTAGGCAAATGATGTAATATTTCTGCACCTCAATTGCCTCAACCATAAAAGAAAGATAACAGTTCATGCCTCTTCCTACTGTGAAAGGTTGTTCTGAGATGTTTTTAGAATGAGAAATAAATTATTTATATTATTATGAGAGATAAATTACAAGCTCTTGTAAAAATGTGCTATGTATTATACTATTCAATAGTGTTAATAATTTTCCTTCTCACAAAAACGTTATTTTTTTACAAAATATTTTTACCCACCTTCCTTCTCCCTATATTCTTTGCACCAACCAAAGCTTTTTCACCAAGGTTTCTACCAAGATCAGTGATCTTTGAGTCCATACTTGATGCTAATGCAAACTGTTAGGACCAGAACCAGAAAGGATCAGAATGCATATGGCCATTGCATTGGTCAAGCCTCTAAAACACTCTCCATCCTAAACATGTGACCAGCCTTGAACCTAGAGTGTTCTTCCCACTTGCTCCATCTTTTGGGGATATCTCCCCAAGATCAGCTGCAAAGTAGGAACTTGTTTGCCCAGATACCCACTATATTGCTTCCAATAAAAAATGGATACAGACACCTTTCGTTTTAATGGTTCTTACTGCTATTCACTATAGAGAAATACAGGCAATAAAAGTATTAAATAAGGGACATTATAAAGGCTGGGTTAGGAATGCTTCCTTTGTTCTCCCATAATACCCTGTTCGTATTGCTGTCATCACACATACAAACCTGTATTATATTTTCTTTTATGTATCACTCTCCTCATTATACTAGGAACCCTTGAAAGCCAGAGCCAAGTCTTCTTAAGTTATATTCTGGACTCTTACATAGAAATGGACACATAATAAGTGTCCAAGAAAGGAAGGAAACACTAAAAGATTAGACAACGGAAATCATTAGAAAAGCATACAGAGCATAGAAAGATTTATTATATGGGGACATCCATATCACAAAATGGAACTAAAAACTGTCCAGTAACATGGATTAGTTAAATGCATTGTATTTCCTCCATAATTCCTCTTCCTTGTTTTCCAAGATAGTTAAAGTCATGGAAGAGTGCTTGAGATATAATGCTATGTGAAGCAAACTGGAAAAAAAATTTACATGGATAATATGATTGCAATTGTGTTAAAATAACATTATTAATAGAAAATACACTGTAAGTAAAAATACTAAAATATTAAAAAGTAGTTGTATATGGATGAATAAATTGTGGGTGAAGCACTCATTGAGAAGCTCAAATATGAATTACACCTCAACTTAAAGAAAACAAAAATCTGGAGCAAAGGAGAATGAAGAAAACCAAAGACACAAGGAAAATATTAGCCCAAAGGACTAGAGGATTACATGAACCAGAGATTCCACCAGCCCGAGACAAAAAGAACTAGACAGTTCCAGGCTACCACTAATGACCGCTCCGACAGGGATCACAGCAGAGTGTCCTGGACAGAGAGGGAAAAAAATGTAGAACAAAATTCAAATTCATGAAAAAAAGACTAGACTTACTAGTCTGACAGAGACTGGAGGAAACCCCGAAACTATGGCCCCAGACACTCTGCTAGCCCAGAACTGAAACCATTACCAAAACCCACTTTTCAGACAAAGATTAGACAGGCCTATAAAACAAAAAATAACACACAAAAGGAATGTACTTCTTAGTTCAATCAAATATATGAGACCAAATGGGCAACTCCTGTCCAAAAGCAAGATGAGAAGGCAGAAAGGAACAGGAACTGGATGAATGGACACAGGGAACCTGGGTGGAAAGGGGGAGCATGCTGTCACGTTGTGGGGGTTGCAACCAATGTCACAGAACAACATATGTATAAATTTTTAAATGAGAAATTAACTTGAGCTGTAAACTCTTTCACCTACAATTTAAGAGAAAAAAAATCCTCACAATTGGACCAGTAAGAAACATCATGATAAATGGTGAAAATATTGAAGTTGTGAAGGATTTTACTTTACTTGGATCCACAATCAATGCCAGTGGAAGCAATAGTCAAGAAGTCAAATGAAGTTAAGAAGTTTCCTGAACACAACCAAACTCTTCAAAGGACAGAGTAGCTGGGCTGGGGTCTGGGGACCACAGTTTTGGGGGACATCTAGGTCAACTGGCATAACAAAGTTCATTAAGAAAATGTTCTGCATCCCACTTTGGTGAGTGGCATCTGGAGCCTTAAAAGCTTGCAAGCAGCCATGTAAGATACATCAATTGGTCCCAACCCACCTGGAGCAAAGGAGAATGAGGAACACCAAAGACACAGGAAAATATTAGCCCAAGAGACAAAAGGCCACATAAACCAGAGACTCCATCAGCCTGAGACCAGAAGAACTAGATGGTATCAGGCTACCACCAATGTCCGCCATGACGGAACAAAATAGAGTCTCTGATGGAGCTGGAGAAAACTGTGGAGCAGTTTCAAATTCACGTAAAAAGACCAGACGTAATGGTCTGACTGAGACTGAAGGGACCCTCGAGCCATGGCCCCCAGACGCTCTGTTAACCAAGAACTAAAACCATTCCTGAAGCCCACTCTTCAGACAAAGATTAGACTGGACTATAAAACATAAAATAATACTCGTAAAGAATGTGCTTCTTAGTTCAAGCGGATAAAAGAGACTAAATGGGTGGTTCCTGTCAAGAGGAAAGATGAGAAGGCAGGAAAAGACAGGAGCTGGCTGGATGAACATGGGAAACCCGGGGTGGAAAGGGGGAGTGTACTGTCACATTATAGGGACTGCAACTAGTGTCACATAACAATATGTGTATAAGTTTTTGTGTGAGAAATTAACTTGAGCTGTAAACTTTCATCCGAAGGAAAAAAAAAAGTCAAACAAAGCATTGCATTGGGCAAATCTGCTGCAAAAAGTCCTCTTTAAAGTGTTAAAAAGCAAAGGTGTCACTTTGAGGACTACGGACTGATCCAAGCCATGGTATTTTCAGTCACATCATATGCATGTGAAAGCTGGACAATGAATAAGGAAGACTGAAGAAGAATTGATGCACTTAAAT
Organism: Dugong dugon; assembly: GCA_030035585.1. Taxonomy (NCBI): domain Eukaryota; kingdom Metazoa; phylum Chordata; class Mammalia; order Sirenia; family Dugongidae; genus Dugong; species Dugong dugon. The sequence goes on from CM057472.1 coordinate 51,598,940, forward strand.
TACGGTGCTGGTGAAGAATGCTGAATATACCATGGACTGCCAGAAGAAGTAACAAATCTGTCTTGGAAGAAGTACAGCCGGAATACTCCTTAGAAGGGAGGATGGCAAGAATTCGTCTCACGTACTTTGGACATTTTATCAGGAGGGACCAGTCCCTAGAGAAGGACATCATGCTTGGTGAAGTAGAGGGTCAGTGAAAAACAGGAAGACCCTCAATTAGATGGATTGACACAATGGCTGCAACAGTGGCCTCAAACATAGCAACAATGTGAGGATGACACAGGACCAGGCAGTTTCATTTTGTTGCACATACTGTCGCTATGAGTCAGAACGGACTCGACAGCACCTAACAACAACAAACTGTGGGTGATTTTTATTTTATTCTGAGACATTTTGATATTTCAAATTTTCTACCAAAAAATCAGATCATTATCACTTTTATAAACATTTTTATACAATACACGTTGATTGCAGAAAATAGAAAATTCTGATGAACGAAAATAAAAAATTAAAATCACACATAATTCCACCATAATCACTGTTAATATTTGGTGACTATAACTCAGAATTTTAATGGACTAAACCTGCTAGGGTACAATTAGGAAACAGCTTCATTTTTTTTTTTCCTACCATCTCCTCTGGACTGGTTCTTTCAGCTCTCCCTTCCCCTCCCCTTGAACATCTTGAATGGATCCCATCAGTTTTCCAGTCACTTTCAGCTATAAGAGTGGGTTTATCCTCTCTCCCACCTCAGAACTGATCCAAAGATTAGATACCTGGAAAGGAGCTGGGGAAAGCATTATTTGTTCTTTCACCCTCCTTGCTCTACCTCCTCCACCTTCTTCTGGCTCTTATAGGAGGCTGGATCTAACTAGGAGGAAGAATGAGAAGAAAAGGTGGTTTTCATTTAGCTGATGCTCTTATATCAATTCGTGTCTTGGCAGGCAATCAAATTTCAATCCTCTCTCATGGGGTGAAAGGCATTATTTGCAGCCTTCTTGAGAGTCACCTGCCCACCCCCATGGGTACCTCTACCTATACCAATCTCTGACTCCAACAATGCTCTCAAGGCATCAGAAGATCCCTCTGGAGATTTACTTCAGCTTTTTTCTGCCAGGGTTCCTCTCCATGGCAAGCAGCACTCTGGGGTAAGACACTTGCAAGACCATTCACACCCTCTTCAGTGTCCACTTGGCTCACGAAACTCACAAATTTAGGTCCCCACACACCCCCACTACTGTCCTCTCTCAGAACTTTGCAGGCAGCCTCCCAAAGTCAGCACTGTCCAAGCAAGAGGCAGTCACCAGTTTCTATTTTCTTTACATTTGGCCCTGAAGTACTGGGCACAGATATCCAGTTCTCCCACAAAATCTCTCATGCTCCACGCCTGTGCATTTCTGCTGTTCAGTGTGGTTAGGGTCTGTGTATTTTGTGCTGTTCAGCAGACATCTAGCAGAGGAGTGAAATACTAGGATGCTTTTTATGCAAGTACCCCTCCAATCTCATCGAGGAGCTCTCTTGGGGCTCCCTTCATTCAGTTTGTGGAAAAGACTCAAAGACTCATCTCCTATAAGTTCCCTTCAAAGAATCATCCACTCTAATAAATATTCAGCTTTACATAAATAAGTTGCTGAGGGCAATGGATACTAGGACGATTTGACCCACTATCTTATCGCAAGTCCTCTCAGAGTGCGCCTAGCACCTCTTTTGAAAACATAGGGGTACTTATTGCCCATCCTCAGCTATGAAGCTTTATCCAGAATTCCATGACAACAGAATTCTATATACATATGTATATAAACAGATGTTAAATGAGATTTATATGTCTCATTTATATATACAGGCAGTCCCCAGTTTACGAACATCCAAGTTTTGGAAAACTTGTACTTGTCCTTTAATGTTATGTAAATTTTCCCTCACTTTGAAGTGATTGAACCAACCCGTACTCAAAACAAATTCTTCATCACAATCACCCTCACTTGCTGCATGTGCAGCGTTTAAATCATTCAAAAGACTTCTAAGCCTCTTGTACTAACCAAAACCCAAACCCGTTGCCATCAAGTCGATCCCAACTCATAGCAACCCTATTGGAGAGAGTAGAACTGCCCCACAGGGTTTCCAAGGAGCAGGTGGTGGACTCCAACTGCCAACTGATTGGTTAGCAGGCAAGCTCTTAACCACTGATCCATCAGGCTCCTCTTGCACAAAAGAAAGGCTAAATAAGAAGCGTATGCACCTGTTCTGACTTAACTACAAATTGGATTTAAAGACTTAAAGACTCAGGAACAGCTCTCATTTGTAACCCAGGGACTGTATATGAGATGTATAAACAAAAATGGGATTACATGTACATATTAATAAGCATTATGTCTCAAAATGTATTGCTGGTCTGTTACGTGGTTGGTATTAAGATAGATAAGAAGCTAAATATGATAAAAGCCCTGTCCTTTAAAAAGCCTGCAATGCAGCAGGGAAGATAAGGCATATAAATGAATAACTGTAATAAAAAACATTATAAATGCCATAAAAGTGATGAAAACAAAGCATTATAGGTGATACAGAAAGGGAAGTTTGCTTCTAGTGTGAGGTATAGAGGAACATTTCTTGGTTAAATTTCAACCAGACTCTGAAGAATTGGTCAGATCTCAATAGCATGAAATGGAGGTGGGGGGACACATATTCCAGAGACTAGAAACTATGTGAGTAAGAGGCTGAAAAGTATAACATCTCTTTAGGGAATACAGAGTAGTCACATTTTCTGGGGAATACAATATTGCAGGGAGTGTATGAAAATATGTCTTGGGGATACATCATGAGGGGTAACCAGAGAATTTGGTCTGTTCATTTGGCAGTGGGGAGACACTGGATAATTGTGAGTTACAAAGAGACACCAAACTGTGCAAGGGCTAAAGGCAAGAAAGAAGGAAGCTTGAAAGCGTTTGCAATAATCTCTGCCTAAACTAGGATGGTGGCAGTGTGAATACAAAGGAACACACCAATTCAGGTGACAATCCATAACCTTCCAAGCATTCAGCCCATCAATCACCCTGAAACGGCAGTAAAGTCTTGCTGGAGAGGCTCTGGGCTGACTGTCTGCTAGTGATGAAGGATTCGCACTGAGAATACAAATTCCCACTTCTTATCCCCCTCAAGGCCAGGGTAATGCATTTTCAAAGAGGCTGTCTAGTCTTAAGTGTCCAGGCTGAAGTCATGGAAAGAAGCAAAGTTAACTAGTTCATAGGGGAATCAAACGCACCAAAGGAAGCGAAGGGTCACAGGCATATGTCAGGAGGTTTAAATAGCAGGGCAAAGGAAAGGGATGGCAAATTGACTAGCATCTTCTTGAACCTACCTCCATAACAAATTTTCCCATAATAGCTAAACATCAAAAAGCCTAGGGTAAGTAATCTATGCTAACTGAGTAATAACAATAAATGCTACCTATGGATTGTGAACAGTTAGACTTGTAGTGCTAATTTGAAGTGCTATATAGCATTAAATTTCTGTGCTAGGTGCCGTAATAATGTGTCATATCATGACCAGGAATTCTTAATATTCTAGTCTATCTTTATTGTTATTATCATAAATGCCAAGTTTAATGGCTACTAAGGTTTTGCAGCACCCTAGACCTGATACAGCACCACGTAACTATCTTGATGTTTTACAATTTCATTTTGATGCCAGATATAATTAGTGATCAAACATTTTAAGATTGAGTCAAAGGGGAATATGATAAAAGGAGAAGAAACTATCATTGGCAAAGGAAGGTCATCTTTGTAGAAGCGGGAACACCAATTGTGCATGACTAGCAGAAAAATTCATCAGCTTCTTTGCTGGTATTGTAGTGCCACCTAGAGGTACAGCAACATGCTTATAACACACAACACTGAAAACAAACTGAAAATCTAAAATAAATGCAAGTACATTTAAGGCAAAACAGAAAACATGTTAAATGCTACAGTAAACTTTTCAAAGAACTCTGGCCACAGCAGGAAATAGAAGTGGCTTCTGAATTAAATATAAAGGTAAGGGATTTTGAAGTAAAGGATATGTATTTTCCCAGAAATCTGAAACATGAAGGTCAGTGAACTCAGTATGGAACTCGTAGCAGTATAAAGATCAAGAGATAAACAGGTAAAAATGTTGAATTGGAAAATGTTGTGTTACATATATTTTTACAACAATTTTTTTAAAAAAGGATATAAATAGCTAAAAAGAAATTGGGAAAGGGGACTAGAGAAAGGAGATGTTCACTGGGAAGGCGAGAGCCATTAATGACTTGAGCAGGAAAAGGTGGTCCATTATGTCTGATCTTACCAAACAAAACTAACCTTTAGATGAGGGACCAGGACAAGGCCTTTTGAATTCCAGGGAGCTCTACACCTGGATTTGTCTTCAGAAAACCCACATGCAAGGTCCTCATGACTTCTAATCAGTATCTGGTTGATTATAAGCCTGAGTAAGAATAAACAGTTGTTTAGCAAGAATGAGCTTCTCAATCAACTCTGGTAACACTGTCCCTGGGCAGAGTATGACACTGGTAGCCATGCATCCTATAGGGAACACAAGGGCAGGGTTAGAAATCTTCTAAGAGATTCTGCCTCCACACTTGCTCTCAGTAGTCATCATGTTTATGTTTCTGTATTCTTGGTTACATAACTTGGCAACTTGTAGTAGATTGTATAGGGTCTCTTCCTGCCCTTGTGTAACCCACTGGCACCTACAGATGGCAGCAAGCATTCCGCTGCCTCCATCCTCTGCCTTTGTACAACCACTGCCACAGCTGCAGCCGCTTTTGCCTCCTCCACCACTGATCCTGCTGCCAACAATGTCCTCCACCTCTTCTCCCGGTTCCCATCTCCTCTGTTCCCAAAGCAAGCCTAAAGAAACCAGTTCTTCTGCCGCACAAAGGACTATACTCAGGCTACCAGACCTACACCAATTAATCACTTATCTAAGGTTATGTTTTAAATAGAGATTTTACACAAAGGCTCTCCAGTCTGCCTACATTTTTAAGTGTAGAACGTTAAGCACAGTGCCTGGCCAGTTATCAAAAACTGTTAGTTCTTTACCCCCACCAACTTCAGGGAATTCATTGATCAAGGAATAACTGGAAGACATAGAGTGTTATTACCAGACCAAGACTTCTAGGCTGCGGATTCTCCTGTCATCAGTGAACAGGTGATGAAGTATATAGTTCCAGCCTTCGCCTCCTTTTTATCTCCATACCCTCTCCTCCCCAGGTGATTCCATCCACACCCAGGTTAAAGAGAAAGACATGAAAAGCAGAACTTCATAGTCTGGACAAAACAGATCCAGGGAAAGACAGGGATTGTGATGCTTTCCTACTTCCTTGACCTGCCCTAAATAGAATATTTAATCCTCAACATATTCTGATTACTCTGGAATTTGAGCTTAGAACTCTTTTCCTAAAGTAGGAAATATGGCTTAGGAAAATTGACAAATGTATAACCAATTATTGCAGGCAACTGCTGGACCTGGAAAAACATGGGTGCACGGGAATGCTTTGCATCATTTTTGCAACTTTTCTTTAACTCTGAAATTATTTCAAACTAAAAAGTTTTAGAAAAAAAATTTAGTCTGAGGCTGCCAGAGATTTTCTAGGAAAGAAGACTGTCTGATGTTTAATTATGTATTTTTTTAATTTTATTGTGTTTTAGGTGAAAGTTTACAGTGCAAATTAGTTTCTCATTCAAAAGATTATATACAAATTGTTTTGGGACACTGGTTGCAATCTCTACAACGTGTCAGCACACTCCTCCTTTCCCTTTACACCCCCAGTTCCCCGTGTCCATTCATCCAAGTTTCCTGTCCCTTCCTGCCTTCTTGTCTTTGCTTTTGGGCAGGTATTGCCCGTTTGGTCTCATATACTTAATTGAACTAAGAAGCAAGTTCCTCACGTGTGTTATTTGTTTTATATAGCCTCTCTAGTCTTTGGCTGAAAGGTGGACTTCCGGAGTGGCTTCAGTTCTGTGTTAACCCACTGCTGTTGAGTCGATTCTGACTTATAGTGACCTTATAGGACAGAGTGGAATTGTCCCATAGGGTTTCCAAGGAACAGCTGTTGGACTTGAACTGCCGACCTTTTTGGTTAGCAGCCTAGCTCTTAACCACTGAGCCACCAGGGCTCAGTTCTGCGTTAACGGTGTAATTAGAATTTTTTGTGTTGCTAAAATATAAGTCCTTCCTCATCCTTCCCAATTCTTGACTGAAGCCAATTACATACATAAACGTTTGTGAGGGTGAGGAGAGGAGTTTCACATCTGGGCCGCTGGCATGTAGTAAAGAACACACATATGAGATAGCAAGATAATCCATAAACTGAACTAAGTCAGCAAAAAGTTTAGAAGAATGTCAAGAATCATAAGAATTTTCACAATCATGGGAAGAGCTTTGGACATCCAAAATAAAAAACAAAACTAAATCTGTTGCCATTGGGTCGATTCCGACTCATAGTGACCCTATCTGACAGAGCAGAACTGCCCCATAGGGTTTCCAAGAGGCAGGGGTGGATTCGAACTGCTGACCTTTTGGAAAGTAGCCGAGCTCTTAACCACTGTGCCACCAGGACTCAGTAGGATATGAAAGACAGATATGAGACAATGTTACATAGATATCCAGGAATCAGGACCCCCTCCCCAGGTGGAATTTGGGTCACATATTAGAACTTCTTAGTGAAGTGCAGTACTTAATAAATGTTAGACATCGGTATTATTGTTTAAAATTGTAGCACAGGTAGAAAGGTACATTTCTGGCAACATGGGAAGGAGAAAGAGCCTAGACCTGACAAACGATCTGCCCACTGGGTTCTAGGGGAAATAACCAGGCTGAAAGGAGAAACTTTGGACATATCAAAAGATTATCCAAGATACACAGCAGCCTCAGGCAAAATTCTAGACTCTTTTATTATCAAGATGAGCCTGAAGTGAGATAGTTCCATATATAGCTCCATACATTGCCATCAAGTTGATTCCAACTCATAGCAACTGTCATGGACTGAACTGTGTCCCCCAAAAATGTCTATCAACTTGGCTAGGTCATGATTCCCAGTATGGTATGATTGTCTACCATTCTATCATCTGATGTGATTTCCCTATGTGTTGTAAATTCTATCACTATGATGTAACAAAATGGATTAGCAGCAGTTACATTGATGAGATCTACAAGATTAGATAGTGTCTTAAGCCAATCTCTTTTGAGATATAAGAGAGAGGTGAGCAAAGAGACATGGGAACCTCATACCACCAAGAAAGCAGTGCCAGGAGCAGAGCGTGTCCCTTGGACCTGAGGTTCCTGGGCAGAGAAGCTCCCAGACCAAGGGGGGATTGAAGACATGGACCTTCCTCCAGAGCTGACAGAGAAAGCCTTCCCCTGGAGCTGATGCCCTGAATTTGGACTTGTAGCCTACTAGACTGTGTGAGAATAAACTTCTCTTTGTTAAAGTCATCCATTTGTGGTATTTCTATTATAGTAGCATTAGATGACTAAGACAGTGACCCTGTAGGACAGTGTAGAACTGCCCCATAGGGTTTCTAAGGAGCAGCTGGTAGATTCAAACTGCTGACCTTTGGTTAGCAGCCAAACTCTTAACCACTGTGCCACCAGGGCTCCAACTGGGATAGTAGGGTTTCAAAAATAAACAAAATGCAGCATTTAAAATCCATGTTTGAAATTTCACATAGGCAAGCAAGCAATCCGTCTTTCTCCAGGATACTTGCTCTAGGTTTTCAAGGCAATTAGTAAGGTTATGGTGCTATTTTAAATTATTTCAGTAATGCCTGAACCACTTACCCCTCTGCCATTTAGGGTTCTTAACTAAGGGAATAATACATATAGGACCTATATCCAAGTGGGAAATAAATACCAAATTATTAATAGCTGGGCAAGCATGTGGTACTCCACATTGCTAGGCTTTTCAGTTAAACTGAGTTAAGAGAAGACTGAAGTGGGGCTGCCTGCTTTTACACTGAAACTAAATCCTGAGATCCACAAATCCACATATGCCTTTAGGGAAAGTAAGAGAGAAAGAGTAAGTCAGTCAGGAAGAGGACTGAGTGCACTTAATCTACAAACTGCAAGAGGTAGATACAAAGAACAAGAACAGCCTAACAGACCCTGAAAGCTGGGCCTGACAGCTGAAGGCAGAAAGGCAAGAAAGCCACCATAAGGACCTTTAAAAAACTCATTGAATATCCCAGGGCTCTGATAAATCAATCGGTAGTCAACTTTTTCTTCCTTTTTGGTTTGTGGGTCTAACAAAGGAAGTGGAAAAACATGAAGTGTGAAGCAATGTGAGGTGTTAAAAATTGTGGGATATGAAGGGAAAAGGCTAGAAATTGCCTCCCTACAATTTCATGACTTTTTGTTCTTCCTTAATTAATAGCAAACCTATGGTCAAAATAGGAGGATAATTATCTCCCAAGGGGAAAGAAACCATCAGCAAATCAAAGGAATCCAGCTCCTACTTCCAGAGGTACTCTGTAATATCTAGTACCATTCTTCGTTTCTTCCTGGGATCTGTGAGACTATAATAAAATACTAACCCTATCATGCAAATAATAAGGAGTGTTTTGCTTTGGGTTACAAAAGAACAATTAATCTGAATCAATCATTTGACTAAAGAAAATTTTTAAAGCTGGGAAAATATTTAAAATCCCCAAGATTACATCAAAAAACTAAAAACATAATAAGGAATCACTGGGTCAAATTCAGAAAGTGCTGAAATCCAGTACGGTGACTCCCATGAGTGTTTACTAATCTGGAAGAGGCAGTGGAGACACTTTTGACAACTATGAGTGGGGAAGGGAACAAAACTTGGAGTTCAGTGACCACCAAAACTAGAAGCCTTGGTAAACCACCCCAAAGGGCTACACACCAGGAGTGAGGGTGAATTGGGAGTAAACTACAAATAGCTTCAAGTCATCTCGGTGGCCAAGAAAGCCTCAAGCTCTAAATTTGGATTAAGATGATTGGAGTACAAGAAAAGGGGGGGATAACAGAAAATACAGAGAGAATTGTTGAAGATTTGTTGGCAGAAAACTTCCCTGATATCATGAAAGATGAGAAGATATCTATACAGGATGCTCATCTAAACCCACATAAGATAGATCCCAAAAGAAAGTCACCAAGATATATTATAATCAAACTTACCAAAACCAAAGATAAAGAGAGAATTTTAAGAGTAGCTAGGGATAAACAAAAAGTCATCTACAAAGGAGAATCAATAAGAATAAGCTCGGACTACTAAGCAGAAACCATGCAGGCAAGAAGGTAATGGGATGACATATGTAAACCATTGAAGGAAAAAAAACTGCCAGTCAAGAATTATATATCCAGCAAAACTGTCTCTTAAATATGATGGCAAAATTAGAGCACTTCCAGATAAACAGAAGTTAAGGGAATTTGTAAAAACCAAATCAAAATTACAAGAAATACTAAAGGGAGTCCTCCGGTCAGAAAAAATCAATAACATCAGATAACAACCCAAGATTAGAACACAGGACAGAACAACCAAATATCAACTCAGATAGGGAAGTCACAAAAATAAATTAAAGCTAAAACACTGAATAGGGAAACAGAGATATCAATATGTAAAAGACGATAAAATTAAAACAAAAAAGAAGGAATAAATAATGTAGTCATAGAACTTTCATATGGAGAGGAAGTCAAGGCAATATCAAGAAATGAAAGATTTGTTTAAACTTAGAAAAACAGAGGTAAATATTAAGGTAACCACAAAGGAAACTAACAATCCTACACCAAAAAAAGGAAGAAAAGCATAGACTCAGCAAACACAAAATCAACAAAAATGAAAAACATGAAAAGAAAACACATAAAGAAAAATAACTCAGCACAGACCATTAAGTGGAACAAAGAAACTGTCAACAACACACACAAAAAAAATACATCAAAATGACAGAACTAAACTCATACCTATCAATAATTACACTGAATGTAAATAGACTAAATGCACCAATAGAGAGTGGCAGATTGGATAAAAAAACACAATCCATCTACATGCTGCCTACAAGAGACACACTTTAGACTTAAAGACACAAACAAACTAAAACTCAAAGGATGGAAAAAAATATCTCAAGCAAACAACATTCAGAAAAGAGCTGGAGTAGCAATATTAATCTCTGACAAAATAGACTTTAAAGCAAAATCCACCACAAAGGATAAGGAAGGACACTATATAATGATTAAAAGGTCAATACACCAGGAAGACATAACCATAATAAATATTTACGCACCCAAAGACAGGGCTCCAAAATACATAAAACAAACCCTAACAGCATTGAAAAGAGAAATAGACAACTCCACATTAATAGAAGGAGACTTCAACACACCACTTTTGGTGAAGGACAGACCATCCAGAAAGAAGCTCAATAAAGAAATGGAAGATCTAAATGCAAAAATCCATCAACTTGATCTCAACATTCCACCCAACAGCAGCCAAGTGTATTTTCTTTTCCAACACACATGGAACATTCTCCAGAATAGACCACATATTAGGCCATAAAGCAAGCCTTAACAGAATCCAAAGCATCAAAATACTACAAAGCATCTATTCTGACCATAAAGCCATAAAAGTGGAAATCAATAACAGAAAAAGCAAGGAAAAAAATCAAAAACATGGAAACTGAACAATACCTTGCTGAAAAACTACTGGGTTATAGAAGAAATTAAGGATAGAATAAACAAATTCACAGAATCAAATGAGAATGAAAACACATCCTACCAGAACCTTTGTGACACAGCAAAAGCAGTGCTCAGAGGTCAGTTTATAGCAATAAATGCACACATCAAAAAGAAGAAAGGGCCAAAATCAAAACATTAACCCTACAACTCGAACAAATAGAAAGAGAGCAGCAAAAGAAGCCCACAGGCACCAGAAGAAAGGAAATAAAAATTAGAGGAGAAATAAATGAAATAGAGAACAGAAAAACAATTGAAAGAGTTCACAAGACCAAAAGCTGGTTCTTTGAAAAAGATCAACAAAATAGATAAACCACTGACCAAACTAACAAAAGAAAAACAGCAGAGGAAGTAAACAACCCATATAAGAAATGAGATGGGCGATATCACAACAGACCCAAGTGAAACCAAAAGAATCATAACAGAATTCTATGAAAAACTGTACTCCAACTAATTTGAAAACCTAGAGGAAATGGACAAATTTCTAGAAACACACAACCTACCTAAACTAATACAAACTGAGGTAGAACAACTAAATAAACCCATAACAAAAGAAGAGATTGAAAAGGTAATTTAAAAAACTCCCCAAAAAAGCCCTGGCCCAGACGATTTAGCTGGAGAATTCTACCAAACATTCAGAGAAGAGTTAACACCACTACTACTAAAAGTATTTCAGAGCATAGAAAATGATGGAATACACCCAAACTCATTCTATGAAGCAAGCATAACCCTGATACCAAAACCGGGTAAAGACACCACAAAAAAAAAAAAAAGAAAATTACAGACCAATATCCCTCATGAACATCGATGTAAAAATCCTCAACAAAATTCTAGCCAATAGAATTCAACAATATATCAAAAAAATAATTCACAATGACCAAGTGGGATTCATACCAGGTATGCAGGGATGGTTCAACATTAGAAAAACGATCAACATAATTCATCACATAAATAAAACAAAAGACAAGAACCACATGATCTTATCAATCAATGCAGAAAAGGCATTTGACAAAGTCCAACACCCATTCATGAAAAAAAACTCTCAGCAAAATAGGAATAGAATGGAAATTCCTCAGCATAATAAAGGGCCTTTATACAAAGCCAACAGCCAACATCATCCTGAATAGAGAGAGTCTGAAAGCATTCCCCTTGAGAACAGGAAACAGACAAGGATGCCTTTTATCACCACTGATATTCAACGTTGTGCTGAAGGTCCTAGTCAGAGAGTTAAGGCAAGAAAAAGAAATACAGGGCATCCAAACTGGTAAGGAAGAAGTAAACATATCCCTATTTGCAGATGATATGATCTTATACACAGAAAACCCTAAAGAATCCACAAGAAAACTACTGGTACTAATAGAAGATTTCAGCAAAGTGTCAGGATACAAGATAAACATAAAAAAATCAGTTGGGGAGTTCCGGCAAAATGGCGCTCTAGGCAGAAGCACCACACCGTCCCTCCACAGCAAAGATCCAAAAAACCAAGCCGAACAGAGAATACAACAATCCTGAAACCCTAAAACATCAAACGAGGGATAAAGAACTCAGCCAAGCACCAAATGGAGTGAGAAAACTGACAGAGAACAGAGAGAAAGCAGAGATTCATGCAGAGGTCCCCTACCAACTAACGCAGCGTGGATCTGCCATCTTGGACTCCTATTGGAGACCAGCAAACAGGGGGTACAAGAAAGCAGCCTCACAGAGCTTCCAGCGGGAGACAAAACAACCGGTAATTGGTGATATATGCTTTCCCACCCCCCACCCTTCTTCACCCCGACTCGGCCTCCTCTGCTTCCCGTGGCCACAGTCCTTGACTGGGAAACAGCGGCTGCTTGGATTCTACACACCCGAACGGGTGGCTCTCTGAGTGCCATTTGTTGGCTGCTGGTGTTACTTTTTTTCTGCTTCTTTTTATTTCTTCCTTGCCTCTCCCCACCTCCCCCTCCTTTAGCTCAAGTACCTCGCTCCGTGCGCCATCTTTGCTCTTCCTGAGGGACAGCAGAGCTCCAGTAATTTGTGATATACGCTTTCCCGCTCTCTACCCTTCTTCACCCACACTGGGCCCCACCTGCTTCCCACAGACACAGTCTCTTGTCCAGAAACACCAGCCCACACTAGCTGGCTCTGTGAGTGCCATTTGTTGGCTGCTAGTGTTGCTTTTTTTTTTCTGCTTCTTTTGACTTCTTACTTGCCTCTCACCACCTCCCCCTCCCTTCGCTCAAGTACCTGGCTCCATACGCCATCTTTGCTTCTTCCTGAGGAGCTGCGGAGCTCCGTTCAAATATAGAGCTGCTTCTCGGTTTGGTCTGCCACGCTGTTGGGATCCCGGGGCTTTTCTTCATTTGTTTGTTTTGAATTGTTTGTTTGTTTTCTTCTCCTTTTCTTGAGTTGGGAGCCCTTTCTGGCCAGGCTGAGCTGCGTGGTAGGGAGACTCCCCTTCGGCTTCCAGACGTGCAGAGGGATCCCTGAGAGCATTTCTTTTTACATTAGTTTTTTTTTTTTTTTTTTGTCTGTTTCTTTGGGGGCCTTTCTTGTTTTGTTTTCTTTTTCCTCCTTTTCCCTTTTTGTCTTTCTTCATTGCTCAGTTTCTCGTCTCTCAATATCTTCCTTCTCTTTCTGTTCCCCGAATACCTGGCGTTGTATACCTCTACGCCTTCTAGCCAGGCTGTACTGAAACACCTGAGAGCGACTTCCCCAGACCTCATAGCTGCACCGGTGGGATCCCTGGGAACTTTGTGGTTCTTTAACCTTTCTGATTCTTATTTATTCATTGTTTTCTTTTCTTCCTCTTCCCCTTTCTGTTTTTCTCCATTTCATAGTCTCTCATCTCTCCACTCCAAAAGCAAGCTCTCCTAGCATTCTTTTTTGTTTGTTTGTATGTTTTTGGCTCCTGTTCCTCTCTCCTCTCTCCCATATCCATCTGAGCTCCACACATAACAATCTCCACTCTGCATCCTGGTTACCTGCACCTTGCGCTTGACATCACACCACCAAGCAGCACAGGCATGGCCATTTGGAACCTGCCCTGCACTGATTACTGACCCGCTCAGGCGGCTGTAGTAAGTGCCACAAACAACCCATCCCAGTAACTCCTCTTCAGCTAGACCTGCCCTGCCATACAATATTTGAGTGACTGAAACCTGCCAGTTAAAGAAGGAGGCAAAAAGTATTGTGCCCACAGACGAGCAAACAACAAAGTATACACAGTCTGCCTGCTCAGACATAGTCGAATTTTTTTTAAAAAAAGGGACAAAACAAACAAATCTACAATCAATAAACGAGAAAAACAACTATTGAATGCCCCAAAGACAGCAGACAATAACAAAACATTTACAAAAACAGGACAGGATGCTTCCAGTAGGCGCCCAAAATACAACACCACATGACTCTCCTCTGGAATAAAATGCACTAGACCTACCTGATAGGGAATTAAAAACTCTAATACTCATAATTCTCCAAGAACTGAGGCAAAAAGCTGACAAACATGAGGAAAAAATAGACAAATTCATGGAAAATGCAGACAACACAATTGGAAGAATTCAGGAAAATAATGCAGGAACAAAATACCAAAATAAATTCACAACTAGAGATTATACAAAGAGAACAATTAGAAATCCAAAAGATAAACAACAAGATTTTAGAAATGGACGATCTCATAGAAGGGCTGAGAAACAGATTTGAAATGGTGGAAGACAGGATCAGTGGAATTGAAGACAAACACTTGGATACAACTCAGTTTCAGGAAAACTCAGAAAAAAGAGCAAAGAAAAAAGAAGAGACCCTGAGAGTTATCTGGGACACAATCAAAAGCAAACATCTGCGAGTGATTGGAATTCCAGAAGAGGGGGAGAAAACAGAAAACACAGAGAGGATCATTGAAGAACTGCTGACAGAAAACTTCCCCAATATCATGAAAGATGAAAAGCTGCCCATCCAAGAAGCTCAACGGGCCCCATATAGAAGAGACCCCAAAGAAAATCACCAAAGCATATCATATTCACACTCGCCAAAACCAAAGACAAACAAAGAATCCTGAGAGCAGCTTGTGAAAAACAAGAAGTCACATACAGAGGAGAAACAATAAGACTAAGCTCAGATTATTCGGCAGAAGCCATGCAGGCAAGAAGGCAATGGGATAACATATATAAAATCTTGAAAGAAAAAAATTGCCACCCAAGAATAAGCCAAGAATTATTAAAGGGAGTTCTTCGTTCGGAGGAAAACAGCTTCAGCCAGAGGCAGACCCTAGGACGCAGGATCGTACCAGCCAGATACCAATCTAGGAAATGAACTCTCGAGGACTATCCAAAACCAAAAGAAATACAACAGGGATTCAGAGCAGTTCATCAGTAAACAACAACAACATCAAAACAGTAAAAGAGGGAATAAACGGCATAGGTATAGAAACTTCTAATGGAGAGGAAGGCAAGGTAATACCAAGTAATGGTATACTCTTTCAAACTTAGAAAGGTAAGGGTAAAATTTATGGTAACCACTAAGAAAGTTAACAAACATACTCATAAAAAAAAAGAGGAAAAACATAAAGTCTCAGCAAAAACAAAAGAAATGAAAAAAAAAATCCACAAAAAAAAGTAACTCACCACAAGAGACTAAGAAGAACAAAGAAAGTGTCAGCACCACAAAAAAAAGCACTACAAAATGACAGCAACAAACCCACATCTATTAATAATTACCCTGAATGTAAATGGACTCAATGCACCCATAAAGAGACTGAGAGTGACAGAATGGATAAGAAAACGGGATACATCAATATGCTGTCTACAGGAGACACACCTTAGAAACAAACGTGAATTTATTAAAAGTCAAAGGTTAGAAAAAAATATATCAAGCTAACCACTACCAAAAAAGAGCAGGAGTGGCAATTCTAATCTCAGATAAAATAGACTCTAAAACGAAAGCTACCATAAAAGACAAAGAAGGACACAATATAATGATTAAGGGGATGATCCATCATGAAGACATAACCATAATAAACATCAACGCACCCAAAGACAGGGTTCCAAAATATATAAAACAAACTCTACCAACACTGAAAAGAGAAACTGACAGTTCCACAATAATAGTAGGAGACTTCAACACACCACTCTCAGTAAAGAACAGAACAACTAAAAAGAAACTCAGCAAAGATACAGAAGACCTAAAGGGCACAATCAGCCAACCTGATTATACCTATATAGAACACTCCATCCAACCGCTGCAAAGTATACATTCTTTTCCAATGCACGTGGAACATTCTCCAGAATAGACCACATCTTAGGCCACAGAGCAATCCTCAACAAGATCTAAAATTTGAAATAATACAAAGTATCTTCTCTGACCACAATGCCATCGAGGTAGAAATTAACAACAGGAAGACCAAGGAAAAAAAATAAATTACATAAAAACTCAATAATACCCTGCTTACACATCACTGGGTAAAGAAGAAATCAGAGATGGAATCAAAAAATTCCTAGAATCAAACAAGAATGAAAACACAACATACCAAGACCTCTGAGACACAGCAAAGGCAGTCCTCAGAGGACAATTTATAGCAATAGATGCACACATCAAAAAAAGAAGAAAGGCACAAAATAAAAATATTAACTACAGAACTAGAAAAAATAGAAAGAGAACAGCAAAAAAAGCCCACAGCCACTAGACGAAAGGAAACAATAAAGATCAGAGCAGAAATAAATGAAATAGAGAATAGAAAAACAATAGAAAGAATCAACAAAACCAGAAGTTGGTTCTTTGTAAGGATCAACAAAATCGACAAACCACTGGCCAGACTGACAAAAGAAAAACAGGAGAGGACACAAATAACCCAAATAAGAAATGAAATGGGTGACATTATAACAGACCCAACTGAAATAAAAAGGATTATAACAGAGTATTATAAAAAAAACTATACTCCAACAAATTTGAAAACCTAGAGGAAATGGATAAATTTCTAGAAACACACTACCTACCAAAACTACCACAAAGAGATGTTAAAAATCTGAACAGACCCATAACTAGAGAAGAGATTGAAAAGGTAAAAAACTCCCAGCAAAAAAATAGCCCTGGCCCAGATGGCTTCCCTGGAGAATTCTACAAAACACTCAGAGAAGAACTTGTACCAGTACTACTCAAACTATTTCAGAACACAGAAAAGGAAGAGATACTTCCAAATTCATTTTATGAAGCCAGCATAACCCTGATACCAAAACCAGGCAAAGATGCCACAAAAAAATAAAATTACAGATCAACGTCTCTCATGAATATAGATGCAAAAATTCTCAACAAAATTCTAGACAATAGAATTCAGCATCATATCAAAAAAACAATACACCATAATACACCATGACCAAGTAGGATTCATACCAGCTATGCAATGATGGTTCAACATTAGAAAATCAATCAATGTAATCCACCACATAAATAAAAAGAAAGAAAAGAATCACATGATCATCTCAACTGATGCAAAAAGAGGCATTCGACAAAGTCCTACACCCATTCCTGATATAAATTCTCAATAAAATAGGTATAGAAGGGAAATTTCTCAACATAATAAAGGGAATCTATGCAAAACCAACAGCCAACATCATTGTTAATGGAGAGAGGCTGAAAACATTCCCCTTGAAAACAGAAACAAGGGTACCCTTTATTTCCACTCCTATTGAACATTGTGTTGGAAGTCCTAGGTAGAGCAATAAGGCAAGAAAAAGAAATAAAGGGCATCCAAATTGGTAATGAAGAAGTTAAACTATCCCTGTTTGCAGATGATATGATACTATACATAGAAAACCCTAAAGACTCCATGAGAAATCTACTGGAACTAATAGAAAGATTCAGCAGAGTAGCAGGATACAAGATAAACATACAAAAATCAGTTGGATTCCTATACACCAATAAGGAGAACAATGAAAAGGAAATCAGGAAAACAATACCATTTAGAATAGCCCCTAAAAAGATAAAATACTTAGGACTAAACCTAACCGGGGATGTAAAAGACTTATACAAATAAAACTACAAAACACTACTGCAAGAAACCCAAAGGGATCTACATAAATGGAAAAACATACCATGCTCATGGAATGGTAGAATCAACATAGTGAAAACGACAATTGTACCCAAAGCTATTTACAAATACAGTGCAATCCTGATCCAAATACCAACAACATTCTTTAAAGAGATGGAAAAACTAATCATTAACTTGATATGGAAAGGGAAGAAGCCCCAGATAAGTAAAGCTCTATTGAAAAAGAAGAATAAAGTAGGAGGGCTCGCAGTACCTGCCTTCAGAACCTACTATACAGCTACGGTAGTCAAAAGAGCCTGGTACTGGTACAAGGACAGACACATTGACCAGTGGAACAGAATTAAGAACTCAGATGTAAATCCATCCACCTACCATCATCTGATCTTCAACAAGAGCCCAAAGTCCATCAAATGGGGAAAAGACAGTCTTTTTAACAAATGGTGCTGGCAAAACTGGATGACCATCTGCAAAAAAAGAAACAGGACCCATTGCTTACGTCATACACAAAAACTAATACAAAATGTATCAAAGACCTAAATATAAAGCCAAAAACTATAAAGTTCATAGAAGAAAAAATAGGATCAATGCTAGAGGCCCTAATGCATGGCATTAACAGGATACAAACCATAACCAACAACACACAAACTCCAGAAGATAAGCTAGATTACTGGGATCTTCTAAAAATTAAACACTTATTCTCATCACCAAAAAGAGTAAAAAGAGAACCTACAGACTGGGAAAAAATTGGACATTACAAGTCAGACAATCTCTAAAATCTATAAGAAAATCCAACACCTCTACAACAAAAAGATAAATAATCCAATTAAAAAATGGGCAAAGGAAATGAACAGACACTTCACCAAAGAAGACATTTAAGTGGCCAACAGACACATGAGGAAATGCTCTCGATCACTAGCCATTAGAGAAATGCAAATTAAAACCACAACGAGATACTATCCCACCCTGGCACTACTGGCACGAATCAAAAACACTGGAAATAACAAATGTTGGAGAGGCTACGGGGAGATTGGAACTCTTATGCACTGCTGGTGGGAATGCAAAATACATCCATTTTGGAAAATGATATGGCACTTCCTCAGAAAACTAGAAATAGACATACCATAGGATCCAGCAATCCCACTCCTAAGAATATACCCTAGAGATATAAGAGGTGTCACACAAATAGACATATGCACACCCATATTCATTGCAGCACTATTCACAATAGCAAAAAGATGGAAACAACTTAGATGCCCATCAACAGTTGAATGGATAAACAAACTATGGTACATACACACAATGGAGTACTCCACAATGATAAAGAACAATGATGAATCTGTGAAGCATCTCATAACATGGATGAAACTGGAGGACATTATGCTGAGTGAAATAAGTCAATCACAAAAGGAAAAATATCATATGAGACCTCTATTGTAAAAATCCATGAAAATGTTCACACACAAAATGTAACCATCTTTGTTGGTTATGAGGGATGGGAGGGGTTGGGGGGACTAAATAGACAATAGATAAGTGGTAACTTTGGTTAAGGGTAAGACAGTACACAATACTGGTAAAGCCAGCATAACTTGTACAAGCAAAGGTCATGGAAGCTCCATAGACACATCCAAACTCCCTGAGGGACTTAATTGCTGGACGGAGGGCTGTGGGGACCATGGTCTCGGGGAACATCTAGCTCAATTCGCATAAGACAGTTTATAAAGACAATGAGTAGCTTCTGGGGTCTTAAAAGCCTGTGAGCAGCCACCTAAGATAGTCCACTGGTCTCACCCCTTCGGGAGCAAGAGAGAATGAAGAGAACAGGATACAAGGAAAAGATCAGTCCAAAGGACTAAGGGACCACAGCTATCAAGGCCTCTACCAGACTGAGTCCAGTACAGCTAGATGGTGCCCGGCTACCATCAATAACTGCTCTGACAGAGCTGGAAAAGGATGTAGAACAAAATTCTAACTCACAAAAAAAAAGACCAGATTTACTGGCCTGACAGACTGCAGAAACCCTGAGAGTATGGCCCCCGGACACCCTTTTAGCTCAGTAATGAAGTCACTCCTGAGATTCACCCTTCAGCCAAAGATTAGAGAGGCCCACGAAACAAAAGAAGACAAATCGGCATACCAGTCCAGGTGCAAGGACAAGAAGGCAGGAGGGGACAGGGAAGCTGGTAATAGGGAACCCAAGGTCGAGAACGAAGAGTGTTGACATGTTGTGGGGTTGTTAACCAATGTCATAAAACAATATGTGTACTAACTGTTTAATGAGAAGGTAGTTTGTTCTGTAAACCTTCATCTAAAGTACAATAATTAAAAATAAATAAATAAATAATTTTTTTAAAAAACTCTTCAGACAAAGATTAGACTGGGCTATAAAACATAAAATAATACTTATGAAGTGTGCTTCTTAGTTCAAGCAGATACACAAGACCAAATGGGAGGCTCCTGTCAGGAGGCAGGATGAGAAGGCAGGAAGGGACAGGAGCTGGTAGGAGGGACATGGGAAACTCGGGGTGGAAAGTGGGAGTGTGTTGTCACATTATGGGGATTGCAACTAGTGTCCACATAACAATATGTGTATAAATTTTTGTATGAGAAATTAACTTGAGCTGTAAACCTTCACTTAAAGTACAATTTAAAAAAAAAAAAAAAAAAAACCTTCCTGGAAAGAAAAACCCAGAAGCAGATGGCTTTACTGGTGAATTCTACAGGTATTTAGATAATAATTAATACCAATTCTTCACAAATTCTTCCAAAAATTAGAAGAGGGAACACTTCCCAACTCATTCTGTGGGGGCCATATTAGCCTGATACCAAAACAAGACAAAGGCATCACAAGGGGAAAAAACTACATTTCTTATGGATATAGACGTAAAAATCCTCAATAAAAATACTAGAAATCAAATCCAGAAATATATAAAAAAGATTATGCACAATGACCAAGTAAGATTTATCCCAAGAATGTAAGGTTGGCTTAACATCTGAAAATCAATTAATGCAATACACTACATCAATAAAATAAAGGACAAAAAATACATAATCATCTCAATAACTTCAGAAGAAGCATTTGATAAAATTCAACAGCCTTTCATGATAAAAATACTCAACAAACTTGGAATAGAAGGGAATTTCCTCATCATGATAAAGGGCATCTATGAAAAACCAACATTTAACATCATACCTAATGGTGAAAGACTGAATGCTGTCCCCTTAAAATTAGGATGACAGAAAAAGATATCGTCCCTCACTACTTCTAATCAACATTGTACAGGAGGTTTTAGCCAGGGCAATTAAACAAGAAAATGAAATAAAAGGCATTCAGATTGGAGAAGAAGAATTAAAATTATATCTATTTGCAGATGATATAAAAAATCCTAGAGCTAATAAAGGAGTTCAGCAGTTATAGGATACAAGATCCATATACAAAAATCAGTTATGTTTCTATAAAGTAGCAATGAACGATCCAAAAATGAAAGTAAGAAAACATTTCCATGTACAATAGCATCAAAAGGATAAAATACTTATGAATAAATTTAACAAAATAAGTGTAAAACTTATACTCTGAAAACTATAAATCTTTTTGAAGGAAATTAAACAAGATCTAAAAATATGGAAAAACATCCCATGTTCATGGACTGCAAGACTTAATATTGTTAAGATAGCAATACTCCCCAAATTGATATACAAATTCAACAGAATCACTATCAGAATCCCAGCTAACTTGTACGTAGAATTTGACAAGCTGATTCTAAATTTCATATGGAATTGCAAGGGATCCAGAGGAGTCAACACAATCTTGAAAAAGAAGAACAAAGTTGGAAGACTCATACTTCCTGATTTAAAAATGTACTACATACCAAGAGTAATCAAGACAAGATAGTACTGTCATAAGGATAGACATATAAACTGATGGAATAGAATTGAGAGTCCAGAAATAAGCCCATGTGTCTATGGTCAACTATTTTCAACAAACAAGGGTACCAAGGTTGGGGAAAATAGTTTTTCAACAAATGGTGCTGGGACAACTAGCTAGCCATATGCAAAAGCGTAAATTTGGACATTTACCTCATACTATATACAAGAATTAACTCCAAATGGATCAAAGACCTATATTTAAGAGTTAAAATGATACAAACCATAGAAGAAAACATAGTGGTAAATCTGCGTGACCCCAGACTTGGCAATTAATTCTTAGATATGACACCAAAAGCATGAGTAACAAAGTAAAACAGTAGATAATTTGACTACACAGGGTTTCTTTTTTATTAAACTTTTGTGCTTCAAAGGACAGTATCAAAAAAGTGAAAATCCAGCTCACAGAAAGCAAGAAAGTATTTTGCAAATCATATATCTGGTAAGGGATCTGTATCTAGAATATATAAGGAACACTTACAACTCAATAATAATAAGACAAATATCCCTATAAATAAAGGGGCAAACATCTGAATAGATATTTCCCCAAAAAAGATATAAAAACAGCCAATAAACACATGAAAAGACAATCAATGTCATTAGTCATTAAAAAACCCAATAGAGATAAAACCAAACCAAAAACTCGTTGCCCTCGAGTCAATTCTGACTCATAGAGACCGTATAGGACAGAGCAGAACTGCCCCATAGGGTTTCCAAGGAGCGCCTGGTGGATTCGAACTGCTGACCTTCTGGTTAGCAGCTGAACGCTTAACCACTGGGCCACCAGGGTCCCTCATTAGTCATTACCAAAACCAAACACATTGCTGTCTGGTTGATTTTGACTCATAGCGACCCTATAGGACAGAGTGGTACTGCCTCACAGAGTTTCCAAGGAGCGCCTGGTAGATTTGAATGGCCGACCTTTTGGTTAGCAGTCATAGAACTTAACCATTATGCCACCAGGGTTGCCAATTAGTCATTAGGGAAATGCAAATCAAAACTACAATGAGATACCACTTAATACCCTCTAGGAGGGCTAGAATCAAAAAGTCAGATAATAACAAGTGATAGTGAGGATGTGGAAAAATCAGAACCCTCATACTCTTCTAGTGGGAATGTGAAATGGTTCAGCCACTTTGGGAAATAGTTCAGCAGTTCCTCAAACATTTAAACACAGAGTTACCATACTACCCAGCA
The DNA here is from genome assembly GCA_030035585.1 of Dugong dugon. Lineage (NCBI taxonomy): Eukaryota > Metazoa > Chordata > Mammalia > Sirenia > Dugongidae > Dugong > Dugong dugon. The sequence goes on from CM057472.1 coordinate 51,621,798, forward strand.
ATTCCACTCTGAGGTATATACCCAAAAGAATTGAAAGCAGGAAGGCCAACAGCTACTTGTACACCAATGTACACTGATGAATGGATAAACAAAGCATGGTATACCCATAAAATGGAATATCATTTGCCAATAAGAGGGAATGAAGTTATGATACATGTTACATGGATGAACTTTGAAATCATATGCTAAGAGAAAGAAGCCAGTCACAAAAGAGCACATATTATATGATTCCGTTTATATGAAATGTCCAAAATAGGTAAACCTATGGAGACCGAAAGCAGATTAGTAGTTGCTTAGGGCTACAGGAGTTGGTGAGGAAGGGGGTGGATAGTGCAGTGATAGCTAAAGGGCACAGGGTTTCCAGCGTTTCTTGTTCATTTTTTTTTTTTAATAACATGTTATTGTGTTTTTGGTGAAAGTTTACACAGCTAACTAGTTTCCATTTAACAATTTCTACATACTGTTCAGTGACATTCGTTACATTTTTCACAATGCATCAACATTCACATTACTTCAGTTCTGGTTGTTCCATTTCCATTAATCTAGTTTCCCTGCCCTCCCTTACCTTCTCATCTTTGCTTCAGAGTAACTGTTGACCACTTTGTCTCATATAGGTGCTTTTTTAAAAGAGCACAGTACTCATGGGTGATACTGTTTATTTTATGAGTCAATCTGTTATTTAGTTTTTAAAGGTGACCTCTGGAAGTGGTTTCAGTTCAAAGTTTAAAAGATCTCTAGTCTCAACCAGTCCAGTAAGGGTTTCTTTTTGAGGTGATGAAAATGTTCTAAAATTGACTGTGGTGATGATTTCACATATTTGTGAATATACTAATAACCACCGATTGTACACTTTAAAATATAATCTGCTTTAAAATAAACTGCGTGTTATAATTTGTATACTCAAAAAATAGTAAAAGAATGTATATGTTTCAAAATATCAGAGGGGAAACTAAAATAATAAACAGAATAAATTCAAAAGCAGACATGAAAGAGAAAAAGGACATAGAACAGGAAGAACAAATAGACATAGTAAAATAATAAACTTCAACAGAGATATGTTGATAATTATATTAAATGGAAAGTAACTAAATATTTCTATTAAAAGACAAAATTGGTTATACTAAAGAAACTGAACCCAACTATATGCTGTTTACAAGAAACACAACTAAAATACAAGATACAGAAAAGTCAAAACCATAGCAGGACACAAAAGATATATCATGCAAACACTAATTAACAGAAAACTGGTATATTAATTATATTAATATCAAACAATAAACTTTAAAGCAGAAAGTATTACTTGAGATATAGAAGGTCACTTTATAATATTAAAATTTACTGGAAAACTGAAACAACTCTACCTTTACATACCCTTAAACCTTCCCCCCATTATTAAGTTTCCACAGAGAAATTAAAGTCCAAATATGAAAAAATTAGCCTCAACAAAATTAGAGTCCATACTTCTGCACCCTGCATTCTTTTATTCTGCTCAGTGTCAGCCAGAAGGTCACCTCAGATGCCTGGTGGAGTCTGGCTGCCTTCTTCTTCAGTTGCAGCCTAGGTGGTCTTCCCCTAGAACGAGTGTTGTTGCTCCTTCAGCACCACCAAAGTTAAATTAACCCTACCCTCATCCCTAAGGTGTCTCATTCCTCAACTTCAAAGTGACATTAAGACACATATAAGTACCAGTGCTACTTCCACACCCTTAAAGTTTAGAATCAAATGTGACAAACAGCGGCCCCAATAGCGTTTCCCAAGGCAAAGAAATGTTCTCACATTACTGTTGTCAGCCATGGACCACAGCAGAGATTTGGTGTTATCTGAAAGAAGGATAGAGAAAGCAGGAGAGGAAAAAAAAAAGGAAAATTCTCTGTGGTTTCTGCCTTGCTAGGATGCCCATCAGAATATGATAAGTATTTGGAGACCACAGACTATGACATTCAATTCAACTGAACTCAGTTGAATCCAAGGCTTCCAGAAACTCAAGGCATTGGTAACCTGTGAAGCTGTTGTCTTATTCTATCCTCAGGGGCCCAAGGAGAAGCAACAATCTCTACCAAGTGCTTCTCATTAAAACCTTGTTTTCCTCAGCTGTTTAATTCCTAAGGCTTTGGTTAACCTTCACTACTCCAAAGCAGCATCAAAATTTAAAATCCAAATAAATAATAATCCCTTGCTACCACCTATTTTTCTGCTGCACAAGGACCTGACCTTTCCTGGAGTACAAAATCCTTTGGCCCTTGCTGAGAGACCAGAAATGCAGGGAGGAGCAATGGGAGAGCTAGTGCTGCCTAATACCAAATGCATCCCTAAAGAGCCTGAACACCAAAGCTCTGCCATTTTGAAGTTAGCTTTCTCTGGCCCCAACAAGAGTTTGCCCTTTCCCTTTGTCCTCTGCCCACAACAATTGAAGCTGCCTCTGCAAGCCTACAGTCACCTAAAATGTTCTCTTCATCCAAAGAAAATGCTTTTTTCCCTTGTCAAGCCCAGGTCCTTGCTTGCTCAGGCTGTGGTCTCAAGCCTGCTCTGACCCCAAAATGAATCCCTCTCCTTGCCAAACTCAGCCAGGGCTCCATGCCAGTGATACCATCTGCTGCAGCTGGGGTGCCACAATTTAAGCCAACTGCTGTACACCACACAAAAGCTAAAGTCTTCCCACACAGCACTTTGACTCCAGATTCCAGAATCCCTTCTTATACTAACTCAGATCCACAGGGAACATCAATATTTAGGAATTCAAGGTCAGATTTGGATGGCATTGGGCTGATATTAGACCAAAATCCAGCCCTTCCACTCACCTCTCCTGCCTGTTCATTTTCCAATCAAGACAGTTACAGATAAGGAAAGGCAACCAGTGGAGAAGTTACCACTTTATTACCTGTGCCAAGCCAGCATCCAATAACTCACAGTGTTGAGGTCTGACACAAGCTGGACTGAAGAATGTGGCTTAAACATGGAGCCCTAAGTGAGGCTTGCCAATTCTTCCCCCTAAATCTAAAATGGTTGAGTCTGCAGAGATAATAGACTCTGCCATTATGTAACCACCCAGTTTCAGACCTAGGAAGGGAAAAAAGAGAGAGAAAAAAAAAAACAGACCTTGCCTAGATAGTGCAACACAACTATTCTAGATGAAAAAGAGAGGAAGTTGCCTGGCCTGTTCAAAAAAGACAGAACCTGCCTGGGTGTGCTTACCACATGAAGGCAGAGGAATAAAACAGGACACTACACATAGGTGCTGACATTGAAGGCACAGCATCCTGCCCACCATCCATCAGTTTGTATACTGTGGCAGCTTGTGTATTGCTGTGATGCTGGAAGCTATGCCATCAATATTTCAAATGCCAACAAGGTCACCTGTGGTAGACATATCTCAGTGGAGCTTGTCCTAAGACAAATTAAAAAGAAGGACCTGGTGATCTACTTCAAAAAATTAGCCAATGAAAACCTTATGGATTATGACAGAGCACTGTCCAACTCTCTTGCTTTGGACATGTCATAGAAGGAATCAATCAATGAAAGAAGACATCATGTTGGGTAAACTAGAGGGCCAGTGAGGGCAAGGGAGATCTTTAGTGAGATAGACTTGAATATGCTAGCAATCATGAGGATGACGCAGGACTAGGAAACATTTTGTTCTGTTGTACATAAAGTCATCATCAGTTGGAATCAACTCAACGGAAGCTAGCTATCTACCTGCCCACTAGTAATGCATGACCCAACCAGATTATCAACCTTTCTTCCCATGAGTACTAACAAAGGCACTAAGAAAGGGATAGAGAGTGGGAAGTGTGAGAAATAGATTTACACACACACACTCGGTATCTATCTAGGCTTGAGCATAGGACACAAATTAAGTTCTAAAAGAGCATTTACCACCACAGGTAAACAGATAGCTTCATAATAGTAAGGACCAAAACATAAAAGTCTCTTGACTGAATCAGGGGCAGGACTAGAGAGCCAAGTAAGTCATCTAGGGTCTCTTTAAATTTTATGCCCTACCCTCCTCATTTGCTTCACCCTAGTCCTTCCTCTAGACTGAATTAACATGTAGGGTGGGAAGAAATGCAACTCAGAAGATAGGTGCAAAAGAAGCCCAGAATTCCAAGTCTAACTAACAAAGGAGACTCAAAAAAAAATGCAACAACTCAGCAGCCATGACTGGATAACCAGAACCCTGGACTAAGAGAGCAAGTGCATCCTACCGTGTCCTAGTAACCCATGAAGTGTATCACTAAAATATTAAAAATTTAGTAAGTCTCTCATTGTATTAGTTACTTATTGCTGTGTAACAAATTGCCTCAAAATTTAGTGGCTTAAAACAACATTTATTATCTGACAGTTTAATTGGGTCGGGAATCTGGGCACAGCTTAACTAGGTCCTCTGTCTCAGGGTTTCTAATAGTCTGCAATCAGATGTCAGCTAGGGCAGCAGTCACCTTCAGGCTTGACTGGGGAAGAATGTGCTTCCATTGTCATTCACATAGTTATTGCAAGGTTCAGATCCTTGATGGCTGTTGACCAGAGGCCACTCTCAGTTCTTTGCCATGTGGGCCTCTCCAACATGGCAGCTTGCTTTGTCAAAGAGAGCAAGACAAGAAGAAAGTCACAGTCTTTTATAATCCAATTTTGGAATTGACATTCCATCATTTTTCCCATATTCTATTCATGAGAAGCAAACTGTTAGGTCCAGCCCACTTGCAAGTAGAGGGGTTTATATATGGTGTGAATTCCAAGAGGTTGTTATCACTAGGGGCCATTTTATAAGGCTGCCTACCACACCCGTGACGATCAGGGTTGAGAGATAGAAGACATACTTTTCAAATTGTTAACAGGTACACCCCATACTCACCTTGAACAATATGTCAAACAGAAATTTTCCTGCCTGAAATTAGGTGACCCCTGTATTTTCATATCATTTGATTAAATGCTTAATGCTATAGAAGGTCTCATGATAAATTCTGTACTATCAGAAATCTTTAATATATTCAAATATGTGGGCCTCAGAATACATCTATGTTTTTACTTCCCCAAGTAGTAAGTTTTACTTTCCACAGAAAAACTCCTCTTCACCATCTTAGATGGATGATTCTGGTGAAAACTGGTAATTACAGGGCCTCCCCTGACCCCTGGTTAATTATATGATCATCTTCCTTTTCATAGTAATTATCAAAGAGGTAGGCACAGAGTTCATCTATGATATTTTATATAAAGATACTGAGAAAAGGAGGGTCTCTCTTCCTTTTGAATCTTGAACAATAAAAATGAAAGCTTGGAGCTGTCAACATCCACCATTCCCACCACACGAGAGGGCATGCTGGCAGAGCTGAGGGAGGAGATAGGAGAAAGAAAACACTAATGACACTATTTAAGCCCCTGTAGAGAGTCATGGAGCACTCTTGCCACCTCCACTCTGAACTTCCCAGTTACATGAACCAGTAAATTCCCTGTTTTGTTCAAGCTAGTTTGGATTTCTGACATTTGCTTGTAACCAAAAGAGTCTTGACTAATCTTGATTAATACAGACTTGTTTCAAGCTCTTAATATACTAATTAATATGTATATTCCATCTCTGCGTGTTTCTCAAAACTTCTAACACAGCAGAGTTACCTGAAAAGCTTTTTTAAATTTATAAATTTCTAGGCCCACCCAAACCTGCTGTTTCAGAATCTTTAGGGGTGGAATCCTTGTATCTGTATTTCTTTTTTAATTCCACAAATGATTCTGAAGCCCAGCTAGTATGGACAATCGCTAATCTATTCTATCTACAAAAGGACAAATGCCAAATTCTAAAATAGCTTTCTCCTACTTGAATTTCAGGCATGGATCTTTCAGTCTAGAATCCTGCAAAGGAATAGGTAGGGTTCCTACATGGACCACCATTAAACTCTGGTTCCCCCAATAGAAAAATCAGTGAAATATTTTTTTAAATACTTTTACAGCATTTATTGATTTTTTTTTTTTTAATTCTCCTGATAGAAATAATTGGTGGGAGAAGTTTAACAATCACACATGGGATAAAAATATATTTTTTAATAATCCTTCAACCCTTTGTCATAAAACTAGCACAAGATCCAGTTGCTGTTAGTTGCCTTCAAGTTGATTCCGACTCATGGCTACCCCACATGTGCAGAGTTAGAATGACTCCAACGGGGTTTTCAAGGCTATGATCTTTCCGAAGCACATCATCAGGCCTGTCTTCTGAGGTGCCTCTAGTGGGTATGAATCACCAACCTTTCAGCTAGTAGTCGAGTGCTTAATTGTTTGCACCACCCAGAGTAGGCAGTAATGGCCCTCTGTCAGTGCAAATTTCTGTATTAAATGGCACAAAACAGAGCAGAGCCATGGTTCTTTTACATCTGCATATGAACAAGTCGGTAATCTAATCTCACCTTCTCAAGCTTTAACGAGAATAAAGAAAAAGCATCTTTTAATAACAACTACATCAAAGCTCAGTTTCATCTTGGTAATATAGGAAACAGCTGCCCTGGAGACCTGTGAGGCAGGCTGGTGGGGCTGGCAGGGCTCTTCTCAGCCACTTTCAATACCACAATGCTTCCTTTAAATGTGAATGTGCTGATTTGAAAACTGCCACTATGAGAGCATTGTATAGCAAAGTTCAGGCCATTCATTTTCCACAGGAAAATTTATATGTTATGTCAAGAGAAGAATACAAAAGCAAAAGATGTTCTATAGTTTTTCTTATCCTGAACAGTTGTGAGAATCTGCCCGCTTGCTAATTTGTATTATCACCTCCTAGAGGAAGACCCCATCCCCACCCCTAATCTAGTGATTGCAAGTCATCACTGCCAACCGTCTTGGGTATAAAATAGGAGACAAGTCACCTCAGAGGGATCAAATAGTAATTAGAAAATGTCCAGAGCTTAACCATCATCATATTTCTTTTCTAGGATCAGAGACAAATGCAGAGGTATTTCCAGCCTGCTTAGACCCTTGAAAATTTCAAGTAGAGGGATCACAGCTGAGGAGAAAAGGCAGAATGAGAAACCAGTGAAGATATCTGATTATTAGTGTTTTATTGAGTTGAAAACAAAGGGATTTCATTAAAAAAAAAAAAAAAACTTCTGATTAATACCTATAAAAGTTCTGAACCACTCATTCATTGCCTTATCTGAAGAAACATTTAATTAATTTGAGGCCTAACAAGGGAGACTCTCCGGATATTTGACCAAAAAAACCTCCTAAAACAACCTCAAAAAGCAGTTGAGCATGTTTCTAATTATTGTCCACTAAAACATTAATTAGGTCAAATAAAATTGTGTTTCACTGACACTCTGGTATGCAAATGGATACCTTATTCAATAGGTTAACTCAATCAGTTATCTGAAAGTTCATTTAGCAAGTAACTTATGCTGGTCAGCTCAAAAGTCAACATGTTATAAAGACCTTATTGTGAAAAGGGCTTATTTTAGAATTTGATCTATATCCACCCACCTCCCCCACACTCAAACGAAGTATGTCATTTTTCTAACATCCATCAAGGCACATTTTCTAAAAACAGAAGTATTAAATACAGAAGGAGAGCAGCTGCCTAATATAAGACAAAAGACTTTCCCTTTTGTCAACTGGCATGTAATCTTGTCCCCCAGAACTTCCTTGGCTGGCAGGGAGGGTGCTCCCCAAAACTGGCTATTATGTCTGCCTCTCACATGTTTGCTATCTTTTGTGATTCTGCTACTACCAGAAGGCCATCCTTTCTACATTTGCTAGCAGCTGGAGGAGTAACCACATCACATGCCCAGATCTAAAAATGATTGAAGGACCGGGGCCATTTTGAATGGTAACTCCCAGTTATGCAGGAACTATAAAGTAGGACTTATGAAGGGCTTTCTTACATGTTGTCCAGTTGGGGGAGTGAAGTTTGTATATTTCAATAACAGATGCTGAACCTCTAATTCAAAAGGATATCTACATCCTGACCCAAAAGCATCTGCTCCCCAAACTGGAATAGCCAACTGGGAATTTCTTGACAGTAGCTGACTTACCGTAACTACATTCTGTTCTGATCTAATTAATCTCGTGTGGTTTAGTGGCCAGAAAATTTGTGTGGTTACATTAATTTCTGTAAATCATAAAGCATAGTGGATAGTTGTTAAAGGTATATTTTCATTTTCTAACCTTGGGAAATAAAATGAAGAAAGGTAAAAGAGTTTTTAATTTATGCAGGCAATCTTACTCTGCTAAGGTCTTTCTTCCTCTTAGTAACAGGGCCACAGGCTAGTATTAAGATAGTAAGTATGCAATGACTCAAAATTAAAACTAATTTTTGATAGTTTATCCAGAAAAAAAATGTTCTGATATAGTAAACTTATCTCCATGAGTAAGATAAAGTAACTGAAGCAATAGTAGTCAGACATGTCATCTTCCACCTGGGTCATTAGTGGATATAAGGAAATGAGAGGTTAAGCCTTCATGAGAGTGTGCATGTGTGTGCACACATACATAGAGTTCTGATGTTACAGCACTGGGAGACAGAAGCTAAGAAAAATTTGGTTCTGCTCTGTCTTAGGCTGGGTTCTCTAAAGAAGCAAAACCAGTAAAGCATATAAATATATAGAGAGAGATTTATATCAAGGAAACAGCTCACACAGTTGTAGAGGCTGGAATGTGTCGAATCCACGGACCAGGATAGAGACTTCTCCTGATTCATGTAGCTGCAGGGGCTGGCAAATGCAAGATCAGCAGGTAGGAGAGCGGGGCTCTTGTTCACAGGCTATGAAGATCAACAAATCCCACGATCGGCAGACAAGACCGCAAGGCTTCTCCTGATTCACACAGCTGCAGGGGTTGGTGAACCCAAGATTGGCAGGTCAGAGAGCAAGACTCTTCCTCACAGGCTGTGAAGATCAATGAATCCCAAGATTGTCAGATAAGCTGCTAACTCAAGTCCCAAGAACCAGAGGTCAGATGAACAGGAGGCAGCTGGAGGATCCAGAGCAGGCAGAAGCCAAACATGCACTTATATTGGGATGCAGGCCACAAGCCCAAGGAAACTCCCTTTTAACTGATTGGCTACTCACAGCAGATCCTATCAACGGGATGATCACATATAAACACTGATAATCATGGCCAAGTCGACACAATCTTAACCATCACAGTCCACCCCTTTTCAAGACTGTGCCTGTACACACCTCCCCAAACCATACATAATCTCTGAATAAAGACAATTACAAAGTCATACTTCAGCCTAACATGATACAACTAACACATACAACTGAAAATGCACTAGCCCTGTTTACATCTTACATTTTATAAGTGAAGGAAACAAAAATATTTTATGCACACATACAAAGCGGAAATGCTCATAACAATTACTGTCTTCGTTTCTGCAACAGGGACTTAACTGGTATTTAGAACTACCTTCTTCCACCACCCATTCTGTATTCCCTTTGCCCTCAGCAAGCACCTCAGCTGACTGTGGTTCTTTACCTGGTGGAGTGACCCAAACCTTCATTCCTGAAGGGTCCAGGCCATTAGCGGTCATGTCAGAATTGGGTTGCTGTAGTTTTCCACTGACTTTAATCACAGGGCATGGTAGAACTAACAGATGTCCTAAGGGATCTCTTGCATTCCAGACGTACTCTTCTTTACCTCCATTATGTAATATCAATCTGATTTCCTCTTGGTAATCAGGATCAATCACTCCAGCCAGTATGATAACTCCCTTCTTTGCCTGTTGATCCAGAGGCATAAGGAGCCCAAAGTGGCCAGGTGGCATTCTTAACTTCCAGTTCAATGGAATCACTGATGTGTCTCTAGGTGGGAGCATTCTTCCCTTTGGAACTAAGACCTCTAGACCTGCAAAGCATAAGGTTGCAGGGACAGGAAGCAAAAATCTTGCAAATGGGTCACTAGGGGTAATAGTGAGTGGTGCCACTCCCATTTCCACCCCTTGATTCCTGGAACCATGAATCCTGGTTACAGGAGAAACAGCACCATATACTGGATGCTGCTTTAGAGCACATACAGCCTCCTGGACAACAATGCCCGAACTATGCAAGGTACTGCCATGTAGCTGGCACCATAATTGCGTGTTTAGGAGGCCATTCCATCGTTCTATCAAGCCAGCTGCTTCAGGATGAGGGGAACACGGTAAGACTTGGGAATTTCATAAGTACAGGCCCACTGCCATACTTCATTTGATGTGAAGTTGAGTCCCTTGATCCAAAGCAATGCTGTGTGGGATGCCATGACAGTGGATAAGGCATTCTGTAAGTCCACAGATGGTAGTTTTGGCAGAAGTATGGTGTGCAGGGAAGGCAAGTCCATATCCAGAGTAAATGTCTATTCCAGTAAGGACAAAGCGTTGCCCTTTCCATGATGGAAGTGGTCCAGTGTAATCAACTTGCCACCAGGTTGCTGGTTGCTCACCTCGAGGGATGGTGCCATATTGGGGACTCAGTGTTGGTCTCTGCTGCTGGCAGATTGGGCACTCAGCAGTGGCTGTAGCCAAGTCAGCCTTGGTGAGTGGAAGTCCATGTTGCTGGGCCTATGCATAACCTCCATCCTTGCCACCATGGCCACTTTGTTCTTGAGCTCACTGAGCAATGACAGGAGTAGCTGGGGAAAGAAGATGACTCTTTTCCACAGAATGCATCATCCTATTCATTTGATTGTTAAAATCACCCTCTGCTGAGATCACCCTTTGGTGAGCATTCACATGAGACACAAATATCTTCACTTCTTTGGCCCATTCAGAGAGGTCTATCCACATACCTCTTCCCCATAAATCCTTGTCTCCAATTTTCCAATTGTGTTCCTGCCAAGTACCTGACCATCCAGCCAAACCACTGGCCACAGTCCACAAATCAGGATACGATTGCACATATGGCCATTTCTCCTTCCAAGCAAAGTGAACAACCAGGTGGACTGCTCAAAGTTCTGCCCATCGGGAGGATTTCCCTTCACCACTGTCCTTCAAGGAGGTCCCAGAAAAGGGCTGTAGTGCTGCCGCTGTCCACTTTTAAGTGGTGCCTGCATATTGTGCAGAACCATCTGTAAACCAGGCACAAGTTTTCTCTTCTTCAGTCAACTGATCATAAGGAACTTCCCATAAGGCCATAGGCGCAGACTGGGAGATGGAAGGTAATATGACAGGAGTAGGGATCACGGGCATTTTGGGCCACTTCCTCATGCAACTTACTTGTGCCTTCAGGTCCTGCTCGGGCCTGATCTCATATATACCACTTCCATTTAATTATGGAGTGCTGCTGTGCACGTCCAACTTTATGACTCTGGGTCAGATGACATCTAGTTCATGATGGACAGCTCAGGCCTCATTTTGACTTGGTGTCCCATGGTTAAGGATTCAGTCTCTATTAAGGCCCGATAACAAGCCAAAAGCTGTTTCTCAAAAGGACAGTAATTATCTGCGGAGGATGGCAGGGCTTTGCTCCGAAATCCTAAGGGTCTGCACGGTGATTCACCAATAGTGGCCCGCCAAAGACTCCAAACAGCATCTCTATCTGTCACTGACACTTCAAGCACCATTGGATCAGTTGGATCATATGGCCCAAGTGGCAGAGCAGCATGCAGAGCAGCCTGAACCTGTTGCAGAGCCTTCTCTTTTTCTGGGCCCAACTCAAAACTAGCAGTTTTTCAAGTCACTTGATTAACAGACCAGAGTAGCACACCCAAATGAGGAATATGTTGCCTCCAAAATCCAAAGAGGCCTACTAGGCATTGTGCTTCCCTTTTAGTTGTGGGAGCAGCCAGATGCAATAACTTATCCTTCACTTTAGAAGGAATATCTTGACATGCCCCACACCACTGGACCCCTAGAAATTTCACAGAGGTGGAAGGTGCCTGAATTTTTGTGGGATTAATTTCTCACCCCCAGCACACAAATGTTTTACCAGTAAGTTCAGAGTCATTGACATTTCTTCCTTACTAGGTCCAATCAGCATAATTTCATCAATATAATGGATGAGTGTGACGTCTTGTGGAAGGGAAAGGCGATCAAGGTCCCTGCGGACTAAATTACAACATAGGGCTGGAGAGTTGATGTAGCCCTGAGGTAGGCAACTGAAGGTGTATTGCTAGCCTTGGCAGCTGAAGGCAAACTGCTTCTGATGGTCCTTTGAAACAGGTATAGAGAAAAAGGCATTAGCCAGATCAACAGCTGCATACCAGTTACCAAGAGATGTATTAATTTGCTCAAGCAGTATTGCTTTTGGTTTACTATTTTCCTAGGTAGGGGCAGTTCTAACGGCTTCCACTTGGCTTTTGCTACTATAATAGCCCCTATTCCATTTGTAAGGGATCCAATGTGGGGGTTTTGACAGTTGCTGAGAATATCTATTCCAATTATGCATTCTGGAACTGGGGAAATCACTACAGAATGGGTTCAGGGACCCTCTGGACCTACTGTAAGACAGACATGAGCCAAGACTCCATTAATAACCTGATCTCCATATGCCTCCACTCTGACTGGTGGGCCTCAATGACATTTTGGGTCTCCTAGAATTAGTGTAAGTTCAGAGCCAGTATCCAGTAATCCCCAAAAAGTCTGATTATTTCCTTTTCCCCAATGAAGAGTCACTCTCATAAAAGGCTATAGATCCCTTTGGGGAAGCCTGGGAGAGAGATTAACAGTATAAATTTTTGGCAGTGTATTGCAGTCCTTCCTCAAGGGGACTCAGCCTCCCCTTCATTCAAGGGGTTGTGGATCTTTAAACTCACTCAAGTCTGGGAATTGACTGAGGGACCATGACTCTCTATTCTGGCGATTCAAGTTAGACTGCTGTTCACCTGACCTAGAATTCATCCATTTGTACAGATCAAGTAAATATTTAGTAGATTTCCTATCTATTTCACTCCTAGGGACACCAAGACTAAGAAGCCAATGCCATAAGTTCATACGAGTCAGAGTATTCTGATTACTGCTTTGACTCCACTGTCCATTACTGTAACCATGTCCACCCTGTCTTTGTCGATTGAGTGCCACCACCTAGCCCCTACTACCACGGGGCCCAAACAGCCCCACTGTAGTTAGGTGTCTTAATTCAGTTAGGGAAAGTCCCACTGTCAAATCTGACTTAAATAAAATAGCAATCACTGCAGTCTTCAGGGATGCTGGAGCTCCCTTCACAAATTTGTTCTTCACAGTTGTGGTAAAAGATGTGTCCTCTGGGCATTCCATGTGTGGGTCTCTGAGTCTAACCTGATAAATGCATTCTAGCATGCCAATTTCCCTAAACCTTAGGATACCTTCTTCTACAATATACCTAGGCAAGTCTGGTAATTCAATTTGATTTAGTGTAGGCCACTATGTAATCCATGTTTCAGCAACCCAACCAAATAAACTATTACATCCTTTCCTAACTTCTGGAGCTGAAACACTGAATGAAGAATTTGTGCTTAGTGGATTCATATCAATAAACTCAGACTGATACATATTTATGTTCCTTGCACTATTATCCCACACCCTTAATAGCCATTCACACACATATTCCCCAGGTTTCTGTTTGTACATATTAGAAAAGTCAAGCAGTTCTTTTGGAGTGTTGCATACCTCTTCCTGGGTCACACTTTGTACTTCACCTTTTGGGGCTTGCTGGGACTTAAGTCTAGTTATAGGTCTAGAAGCCAGAATTGGTAGTTGGAATTGTTTTGAGAACATTCAGCATTGTCTTGTAAAACATCTGCCTCAGGCGATGCCCCAGGCAATGAATCAGGCAAGGGCTCTGCAGAGGTAGCTGGGCTAAGGCTAATCTCATTAGATGGGAGCAGAGGGGCTAATGGTTCTTCTGGGCAGGGTAGTGTAGCAGACAAACATGAAGTAATCTCTTCAGATGGGAGTGGTTCTGTTGGCAAGAGTGATTCAACGGAATTTAGGGGCTCATTGTCTCCAGCTTCCTTTTTATCTGCCCATATGTCCCCATCCCAAGATTCAGGATCCCACTTCTTCCCAATCAATGACCTCACTTTAACTTCAGACACTTCTCAAGGTTGGCAATTGAGTTGGTGTTGTAATTCAGCCACTCTTACAATAAGACTCTGGGTTTGGTTTTTGGCAATATCAGCACTGTTACTACAAGAAATAAGGCTTTCTTTCAAAAGTGAAAACTTTGAGGTTGTTTATGTGGCACTTGAGCCTTGACTCTGAAGCCGTGGGTACATCTCTTTCTTTCACCAGTTTGTCTAGCAAAAGTAGGACCAACCAACCAGCTTCCTTATACTTCTCATTATGACAAAATTACAGAAAGATATCACACATGTGTTCACCCAGAGCCTTGCCTTTCACCAACACCTGATCTACTGGTGGTGATATTCTGCTTATTTGTATCGTCACTTCATGTTATGGATTAGCAGTGCCCTCTGTACTACTGGAAGCACAGTTGTCAACATCTTTAAGACTAACCAGACTTGAGAACCAATTTAGAAAACTCATCTTTACAATTTTGTTTCTCTAGAACCACTCTCGGTACCAAATGTCTTAGGCTGGTTTCTCTAAAGAAGCAAAACCAGTAAAGCATATAAATATATAGACAGAGAGATTTATATCAAGGAAACGGCTCACGGAATTGTAGAGGTTGGGACATCCCAAGTCTGTGGATCAGAATAGAGGCTTCTCCTGATTCTTGCAGCCACAGAGGCTGGCGAACCCAAGATCCGCAGATCGGAGAGCAGAGCTCTTGTTCACAGGCTGTGAAGATCAATGAATCCCAAGATCACCAAATAAGCTGCTAGCTCAAGTCCCAAGAACTGGAGGTCAGACAAACAGGAGGCATCTGCAGGATCCAGAGCAGGCAAAAGCCAGAGCATCCACTTATATTTGGATGCAGGCCACACATCCAAGGAAACTTCCCTTCAACTGACTGACTACTTACAGCAAATCCCATCATGAGGGTGATCACATAAACACTGACAATCATGACCCAGCCAACTTGACACACAATCTTAACCATCACATGTTCTGATGAAAAAGAGTTGGTGGTAGGAGGGCACACTGAAAGGTCAGAGCCTTGTCCCAAACTGAGGCAGCTACTGGTGATATTATATCCAACTCATAGGATTGATGCCCTGAGATACAGCCTAAATCCCCCAGCTCCCCCTATATAGGAAAGATGAAAAAGCTTTGGTCCTCTAGCGGAGTCATGTGTCCTGTATAGGCGGCATCACCCAAGGGGAAGCACCACCAGACTAATTACAATGTTCTAGCTGTGGGCTGGGATTAAGAAAAGGGTTGCTAGGTAATTAATATTTTACTGTTCCCTTTGTGTCATGTACCAAAAAGTATGTGTGGGGGGGCTAGGGATGTATGTTAACAAGTGCTTTATTGACTTGAATTATGCATATAGACTAAGGAAAATTGAAATAGGCTATAAATTAGTAAGACCACAGAAGTCATTCTACAAAAAGAAGGCCAATGGGGGTTTGCTAACATAGTAAACAAACAGGAAGCTCTCAGTAAGTGTCAGCTATGATAATTACTATTATTATCATTATTGAGTACCTACTATGCTCTAGGTACTGTTCTAAGTGCTTCTTTTTACACATAACAGCTCATTTAATTCCACAAAAAGCCCTTTAGATATACAGCCTAGCAAGCAGTCTCTCCACAGCTACTTGTACCCACACCAATTTGTTCTTCAGAAAAAAAATTCTTTGTGCAACATCCACTTCCAATGTTCTACATACATACATGGCTCACACATGGCTCTCAGAATAGAGATAAAATTCCTTAGCAACAGGGCATCTCAAACTTCTATGTGCAAATGAACCACCCTGGGAATCTAAAATGCAGCTTCTGATTTAGTAGGTCTGGGGTGGTGCCTGAGATCCAGCATTTTCAACAAGCCGCCAGGTGATGCTGATGCTGCAGATCCTCAGACCACACTTTGAGTATAAGGTCTTTTAAGACTGGCCCCTACCTACCTCTCAAGCCTTATCTGGTATCATGTCCTTTAATTCATTCCATGCCAGTCACTTCCCACAAAGGGACTTACAGCATACAGTTCCCTTTGTTGTTATGCTCCTCCCCCCACTCTGTCTTATTAGCTTATTTATTCTTCACATCCTGAGCTCAAGATTAATTTCTTCGGGGAATCATTCCCAGACCTCCATGACTAGGCCAAATATCTGTCTTAAAGCTCCTAAAATGGAACTCTTTTTCAAAGTCCTTGTTATAGCTGCTATTTTAGATTTGTTTTTACGAATATTTAGTTAATGCCTATCTGTAAGTATGGTGTGACAGAGGCAATGTCTGTTATTGATCATCATGGTATCCTACAATACCATATTTTACACAAATAATGCACGCCTTCTACATTTGTTTGACAACCACATCCTCCCCTTGCAAGGTATTTTCATAATTGCTGCTGTCTTAGTCATCTATGGCTGCTGTAACAGAAATACCACAAATGGATGGCTTCAACAAACAGAAGTTCACTCTCTCACTGTCTAGTAGGCTAGAAGTCCAAATTCAGGCTGCCAGCTCCAGGGGAAGGCTTTCTCTCTCTGTCATCTCTGGTGGAAAGTCCTTGTCATCAATCTTTCCTTGGTCTAGGAGATTCTCCCCACAGGAATGCCAGGTCCAAAGGACACGCTCTGCTCCCTGCGCTGCTTTCTTGGTGGTATGAGGTCCCCCTGTCTCTCTGTTCGCGTCTCTCTTTTATATCTCTAAAGAGATTGGCTCAAGACACAATCTAATCTTGTAGATCTCATCAACATAACTGCCACTAATTCCATCTCATTAACATCATAGTGATAGGATTTACAACAACACATAGGAAAATCACATCAGATGATCAAATGGTGGTCAGTCACACAATACTGGGAATTGTGCCCAGCCAAATTGATACATATATTTTTGGGGCACACAATTCAATCTATGACAGCCACTATGCCAATTTTTTTACACGTTGCTGTAAAAAAAGTATTAGCATAACATGCTTACAAAAATACCTCAAGGAAGGAGGGCACAGTTGGCAAACAAACATAGAAGGTGTGCATTATTTGTATAAAAATAAGGTACTAGCACAGGGCCTAACATACAGTAAAGTATTCATCGGATGGATGGATGGACGGATGGACGGATGGACGGACAGATGGATGGTTGAACAAATACACACTGTGCCTTTGGCTTTCATAAATGTTCAATTTAAAAACTAGTCAGATGAGGATTTTTTTCCTATATTTCTTATAAAATGGTAATTTAGTATACCATTGATTATATTATTCACTGTCCTTAAATAAATGTTTCTGTGATAAGTTACACTCAGAGCTCAGGACCAAGAGTTTGTCTTTATTTATAAACTATCATGTTTCTTGCTAGCTAGTCAAAGTTATGTTACCCATCATGATTCCTTCCTTGTCTTGACTGCTACATAACTGATAATAACTATCCTTCTCCATATGACTGCTAGGAAACTCTAATCTGAGACTTCCTGAATGGTCTGACCACCTCTGATAATAGATGCCTAGAGCTTAGTATTTATATAAGGAAGAAAGTTCCAGATATTGTAAAACAAGACGTTGGGGGCTGGGTGACATAGCAGTAGATGTCATGGTAGATCAGATGTGACAAGCAATAGTATGCAAGAAGTGGCAAAATGAAACAAGTCATAAAATAAAACTAATGTCTTGAATCAGAAGCAAATAAGCATACATCACAGCCGGCGGAGCTACATAAAGGGAAAAGTAAAGAACAGGAAAAAAACTACAATCTGGTAAAGAATAAAACAAAGGATAAACTATGATAGTTGACTTTGGGTCAATATTTTCCATTTTTCTTGGCCCAAAAGATAAGAGTTATTTGTTCAGTTTTTAAAGCTGCCAAGTTCCAGGGACACATAAGAAAGTACACTGCAAGAGCTGGCATGGCCCATTCACACAGATCATTAAAATGCTTCTGTGACAAAGATGCCATCTAGAAAAATGAGTCTATTAGCTGCTTCCTATGCCTGTCACTTGCTACATGATCTGCTCTTCCCCGTTTCTGATCTTAGCTTCTGTTACAGGCAGGGTTGTTCAACATTTTGGGTTGGATAATTTTTTGTTGTGGGGTACTCTCCTGTGCATTGTAGGATTTTATCAACATCCCTGTCCTCTTCTCACTAGATGCCAGTAACTCTTGCCAAGATATGACATCCTAAAATGTCTCCAGGCATTGCCAAAAGTCCCCTCGGGGAAAAATCTTCCCCAGTGGTTATGAGTGATCCATCAGTCAGGATCCAGTCAGGAGATGGAAACCTCAACAGTTATTTAAACACAGAATATTTAATATGAAGTGCAGCTAATGAGATACAAAATTATTAACTAGGTAACTGAAATGGTTAAAAAGAAGTCTAAAATATCATGGAGGTACAACTGCAGGTAACAGGAAAGGATTTTGCAATCAATAAACTTAAGAGAAAGCAGTTGGGCATGTTCAAAGAGGTTATGGTGGAAGATGAGCTTTAAAGGTAGATGGGGGTCGAGGAAAGACACAGATCATGCAAGGCCTATTCTAAGCTTTTCTAGGAAATTTGGACTTTTCCCGGTACTCAACCCTGTAAGAACTCTGAAAAAGTAGAAAAAGGATGGTAACAACAAGCCATAAAGTGAAGCAAGATAAGGGCAAAAAAACCTTTTTCTTAATAGTGCTTTAAGTGAAACTTTACAGTTAAAGTCAGTTTCTCATACAAAAATTTATACACACATTGCTGTGACCCTACTGCTCTCCTATAGTGTGACAGCACACTCCTCCTTTCCACCCCAGATTTCCCATGTCCATTCAACCAGCTCCTGTCCCTTCTTTGCTTTCTCATCTCGCCTCCAGACAGGAGCTGCCCATTTAGTCTCATGTATCTACTTGAGCTAAGAGACATTCTTTTCATGAGTATCATTTCATGTCCCATACTCCAGTCTAATCTTTGTCTGAAGAGTTGGCTTTGGGAAAGGTTTCAGTTCTGGGCTAATGGAGAATCCAGGGGCCATGTCTTCCAGGGTCCCTTCAGTCTCAGTCAGACCATTAAGTCTGGTCTTTTTACTAGAATTTGAGATCTGCACCCCACTTTTCTCCTGCTCCATCAGGGACTCTCTGTTGTGTTCCCTGTCAGGGTGGTCATTGGTGGTAGCTGGACACCATCTAGTTCTTCTGGTCTCAGGCTGATGGAGTCTCTGGTTTATGTGGCTCTTTCTGTCTCATGGGCTAGTATTTTCCTTGGGTCTTTGGTGTTCTTCTCTCTCCTTTGCTCCAGGTGGGTTGGGACCAATTGATGTATCTTAGATGGCCACTCATAGCTTTTAAGACCCTCGACACCACTCACCAAAGTAGGATGCAGAATATTTTTTTAATAAATTTAGTTATGTCAATTGACCTAGATGTCCCCTGAAACCATGGTCCCCAAAGCTCCACCCCTGCAACTCTGTCCCTCAGAGTGTTTGGGTGTATTCAAGAAATTTCTTAGCTTTTGGTTTATTCCAGTTGTGCTGACTTCCCCTGTATTCTGTGTTGTCCTTCCCTTCACGTAAGCTAATTCTCATCTACTATCTAGTTAGTGACTACCCATCTCCCTCCCTCCCCACCCTCATAACCATCAAAGAATATTTTCTTCTGTGTTTAAATCTTTTCTTGAGTTCTTATAATAGTGGTCTTATATAATATTTGTCCTTTTGTGACTAATTTCACTAAGCGTAAGACCTTCCAGATTCATCCATGTTATGAGATGTTTCACAGATTCATCATTGTTCTTCATCATTGCGTAGTATTCCATTGTGTGACTATACCATAATTTGTTTATCCATTCGTTTGTTGATGCGCACCTAGGTTGTTTCCACCTTTTTGCTATTGTGAACAGTGCTGCAATGAACATGGGTGTGCATATATCTATTCGTGTGACAGCTCTTATTTCTCTAGGATATAGTCCAAGGAGTGGGATTGCTGGATCGTATGGTACTACTATTTCTAGCTTTTTAAGGGGCACCAAATTGATTTCCAAAGTGGTTGTACTTACATTCCTACTGTTCCAGTGTCTCCACAACCTCTCCAACATTTATTATTTTGTGTTTTTTGGGTTAGTGCTAGCCTTACTGGGGTGAGATGGTATCTCATTTTAGTTTTTATCTGCATTTCTCTAATGGCTAATGATCGTGAGCATTTCCTCACGTATCTGGTAGCCGTCTGAATGTCTTCTTTGATGAAGTGCCTGTTCATATTTTTTGCGCATTTTTTAATTGGGTTATTTGTCTTTATGCTGTTGAGGTTTTGCAGTATCTTGTAGATTTTCAGAGATTAGACGCTGATCGGATTTGTTGTCGCCAAAATTTTTTTCCCAGTCGTTAGGTTGTCTTTTTACTCTTTTGGTGAAGTCTTTTGATGAGCATAAGTGTTTGATTTTTTAGGAGCTCCCAGTTATCTACTTTCTCTTCCGATGTTTCTGGGTTGTTAGTAATGTTTTGTATTCTGTTTATGCCATGTATTAGGGCTGCTAGCATTGTCCCTATTTTTTCTTCTATGATCTTTAACGTTTTAGATTTTATATTTAGGTCTTTGATCCATTTTGAGTTAGTTTTTGTGCATAGTGTATAAGGGCAAATTTTAAATGGTAGAAAAATCTCTTTTTCAACTATTCCTACCCCACCCTCTCCCAGCGAGGCAGTCAGACAGCTGTAGTGGAATCCCAGCCATAGCCACAGCTGACTCATGGCTCACCTGTGTACCAAGAAGAGGCCCAATCTCTGACTCAAAGGGTAAATAGTACAGATGTTGCTGGCGGACTGTTCAGTGTGTATGTTTTGCCTGGTCTGGGTTGTTAATAAGTCTTCCTCCAATCCTGATGTCACATGCTTTTTTATACAGTCCAACTTCTCATATTATTTGTTAAGCATACAGATTGAAAAATAAATATGGTGAAAGGATACAATACTGCCACACACCTTTTCCAATTTTGAACCAGGCAGTATCCCCTTGTTCTGTTCAAATAACTGCCTCTTAATCCATGTACAGATTCTGCATGGGTAAAAATAAGTGTTCGGAATTTCCATTCTTCTTAATGTTATCCATAATTTATTATGATCTACCATTGAATTCCTTTATGTAGTCAATAAAACACAGATAATCATCTTTCTGGTATTCTTTGATTTTGGCCAAGATCCATCTGACATCATCAATGACACCCCTCGTTCCAAACCTACATGCATGATAAAACTATAAAATTGTATAGAACTAAATGAACAAGCACACCACACACCAACACACACAAATGAATTGCATATAAAACTAGTAAAATCTATAAGCTAGATAACTGGGATCTTCTAAATATCAAACACCTATGCTCTTCAAAAGACTTCACCAAAAGAGTAAAAAGAGAACCTACAGACTGGGAAAAAAATTTTGGACAGTACAAGTCAGACAAAGGTCTAATCTCCATAATCTACAAGAAATCCAACACCTCTACAACAAAAAGGCAAATAATCCTATTAAAAAATGGGCAAAGGAAATGAACAGGCACTGCACCAAAGACGATATTCAAGCGGCCAACAGACACATGAGGAAATGCTCTCGATCACTAGCCATTAGAGAAATGCAAATTAAAACCACAACGAGATACTATCCCACCCTGGCATTACTGGCACGAATCAAAAACACTGGAAATAACAAATGTTGGAGAGGCTACGGGGAGATTGGAACTCTTATGCACTGCTGGTGGGAATGCAAAATGATACAACCATTTTGGAAAATGATATGGCACTTCCTTAAAAAGCTAGATATAGAAATATCATACGATCCAGCAATCCCACTCCTAGGAATATATCCTAGAGAAATAAGAGCCATCACTCGAATAGACATATGCACACCCATGTTCATGGCAGCATTGTTTACAATAGCAAAAAGATGGAAACAACCTAGATGCCCATCAACAGATGAATGGATAAACAAACTATGGTACATACACACAATGGAGTACTATGCAATGAGAAAGAACAATGATGAATCTGTGAAGCATCGCATAACATGGATGAAACTGGACGACACTATGCTGAGTGAAATAAGTCAATCACAAAAGGACAAATATTGTATGAGACCTCTATTGGAAAAACTCATGAAAAAGTTTACACACAAAAAGTAACAATCTTTGTTGGTTATGAGGGATGGGAGGGGTGGGGGGGAATACTAAATAGGCAACAGATAAGTGGTATCTTTGGTGAAGGGTGAGACAGTACACAATACTGGGGAAACCAGCACAACTTGTACAAGCAAACGTCATGGAAGCTCCATAGACACATCCAAACTCCCTGAGGGACTGAATTGCTGGGTGGAGGGCTGTGGGGACCATGGTGTCGGGGAACATCTAGTTCAATTGGCATAAGACAGTTTATAAAGACAATGTTCTGCATTCTACCTTGGTGAGTAGCTTCTGGGGTCTTAAAAGCCTGTGAGCAGCCATCTAAGATACTCCACTGGTCTTACCCCTTCTGGAGCAAGGAAGAATGAAGAGAATAGGATACAAGGAAAAGATTAGTCCAAAGGACTAATGGACCACAGCTACCAAGGCCTCCACCAGACTGAGTCCAGTACAGCTAGATGGTACCTGGCTACCACCACTGACTGCTCTGACCAGGATCACAACACAGGGTTCTGGACAGAGCTGGAGAAGGATGTAGAACAAAATTCTAACACACACAAAAAAGACCAGATTTACTGGCCCGACAGAGACTGGAGAAGCCCTGAGAGTATGGCCCCCAGACACCCTTTTATCTCAGTGGCAAAGTCACTTCCGAGGTTCACTGTTCAGCCGGGGATTGGACAGCCCCATAAAACAAAACTGGACTAAGGAGGCACAGCAGTCCAGGGACAAGGAATAGAAGGCAGAAGGGGACAGGAAAG
This sequence comes from Dugong dugon, assembly GCA_030035585.1. Classification (NCBI taxonomy): domain Eukaryota; kingdom Metazoa; phylum Chordata; class Mammalia; order Sirenia; family Dugongidae; genus Dugong; species Dugong dugon. The sequence goes on from CM057472.1 coordinate 51,644,629, forward strand.
CTGGTGATAGGGAACCCAAGGTTGAGTAAGGACAGTGTTGACATATAGTGGAGTTGTTAACCATTGTCATAGGGCAACCTGTGTACTAACTATTTAATGAGTAACTATTTTGCTCTGTAAACCTTCATCTAAAGTGAGAATAGCAGCACAAGTGGAAGAACGTAATCGATGTCACTGAACTGTACACGTAGAAATTTTTGAAATGGTCTATCTTTGGCTATGTATATTTTCACCAAAAAAAAAAAGGTCAAGAAGGGAGAAGGTTGACATGTCGTGGGGTTGTTAACCAATGTCATAAAACAATATGGTACTGACTATTTAATGAGAAACTATTTGTTCTGTAAACCTTCACCTAAAGTACAATTAAAAAAAAAAAAACCCTAGTAAAGTCTGAACAAGGTTAGTGGGTTTTATCAATGTCAATTTCTTGGTTGCGATACTGTACTATAGTCATTCAAGATGTTACCATCAGAGAAAACTAGGTAAAGGACACATAGGATTTCTCTGCATTATTTGTTACAACTGCATGTGAATCTACAATTATCTCAAAATAAAATGTAAAAAAAAAATTTTTTTGCTTCAGAAGAATCAAACTGATATGCAAGTAAATTGACTGCCAGAAGAAAATAATCCATAAGGAGGACAGTAAAATATAGACTTACAACAGTATAGCATCCATTATGTACAGCATACATTGACAATTACTAGAGCATACGTTACAAATGTAAAGAATCAGGAAAATATAACCCATAACCAAGGAAAATATCAGTCAATAGAAACTGACTTTGCAATGACTGAGATGATAAAATTAGCATATAAGGGCTTTAAAACAGCTATTAAAAATATGACCAAAAACTTAAAGGAAAAATATAATAGAATTAAGGTAAAATAGAATATCTCAATAGAAATATTTTAAATGTAAAAAAAGAACCAAAAAAAACTTTTTACAACAACAAAAAATACATATCTGAAATGATCACTTCCATGAAGGCTGCTAAGTGGCTTTTACAGATTAGTTTTTGCTGAAGAGAAGTTGAAGAAACTAGTCTCTGCTGAAGAGAAATTTGAAGACAGGGCAATAGAAACATCCCTAAGTAAACACAGAGAGAAAATGGCTCTCTATAAAGTCACCAATCTAAGAAGCTCAGTGAACAAAAGCAGGATAAGGGGGAAAAAATAATAATCAAATTGCTGATAAACAATGATAAGGAGAAAATCTTAAAAGCATCCAGAGAAAAAAACGCACCTTATATTCAGGGGAACAACAGTAAGAATAAGTACTTGCTTCTCATGAGAAAGAATACAAGCCAGAAAACAATGGAATGAATAACATTTTAGTACTGAAGGAAAAAGACTGTCTACCTTGAGTTCTATATCTAGCAAAAATAATGTTCAATAAATAATCAACTGTAAGCAACCAAACAGTCAACATTTACCCTAAAACAAAGAAGGAAAGCTAAGGAAGAGCAGGGAAGCTAGATTAATGGAAATAGAACAAAAAGAATGGCAATAATTGGAAAGTGGACACATTGCAAAGAATGTAACCAATGTCATGGAACAAGCTGTATAAAAATTGTTAAATGGGAATTTAATTTGCTATGCAAACTTTCACCTAACACACAACAAAATATTAAAAGAAAAAATAATGTTCCAAAAGGAAGGCAAAAATAAATTTTCAGGAATTCAAAAGTGAGAGAATCCATAACCAACAAATGTTCCACTTATCTACTGCTGAGGTACAAACTACCCTGAAACTCTGTGGCTTGAAACAATAAGCATTTTATTATATTTCACAATACAGTGAGTCAGGGATTTGGCAGAATATGGTTATCTTTTCATTCCTTTTGGCATCAACGGAGGTCAGTTGGTGGTATTCATCTGATGGATGGATGGCCTAGAGGTCAAAAATGGCTTTACCCAGATAGCTGGCACACTGGTGGGGAAGGCTAAAAGGCTGGGCTTAGCTGGAACTGTCAACCAAAGAGCCTACATGTAGCCTTACGAACATGGGTGCCCCAGGGTAGTCAAACTTCCTACCTAGAACCCCAAGGTTTCAAGAGCAAGAGTTCTGGAAAATAAGATGAAATCTTCACGGTCTTTAATGATCTAGCCCCAGAAGTCACATACCACCACTTTGGCCATGGCCTTTTAGTTAAGGCAATCACAAGCCCACTCATTTCAAGAGGAGGGAACGTAGACCTCCACCTTTCAATGGAAGAGGGAGAAAAAAATTTGTAGAAATGATTTTAAAATATTTAAATAGAATTTTAAAATAAATTTTGTCCAGTCTGCCCTGTGAACAAAATTTATTTACATTCCTCCTCATGTAATATATACTCACCCTTTCCCAAGACCCCCCTAACCCCTGCCCAAAAAAAAAAAAAAAAAAAAAAAGCCCCACCACATCATGGCATCAAGCTCAGGCTCAAAGTTCAGGATCTCATTATCTAAATCAAGTCCAGGGATAGATGAGGCTCCATGAATTTAGTTTCTTGGGTTCAGATCCCCTTGATCTAAAAACCTGTAAACTAAGAGATGTTATTGTCCCACACATACTCAATATACAGTGGTGGGACAGGCGTAGGCTAACTGGAACAGATACTTCCATTCAAGATGGGAGGAAAAAGGAGGCACACAGAAGTCACCAGTTCATTGAAATTCTAAAATTCTGCTGGGCATGTGTCACCAGTTTCTTGGTTAGAGCACAATCCTGCTCCCTGGGAATGATTTTTTTATGTTTTTTGACTTTTTTTTTTTTTTTGCTTGTTTATTCTTCCCTGTGGGATCTTGGTTTTACTCTTTGTCTTGGTCATCTAGTGCTGCTATAACAGAAATATCACAAGTGGATGGCTTAAACAAAGAGAAATTTATTCTCTCACCGTCTAGTAGGTTACAAGACCAAATTCAGGGCATCAGCTCCAGGAGAAGGCTTTCTCTGTTGCCTCTGAGGAAGGTCCCTGTCATCAGTCCTCCCTTGCTCTGGGAGTATCTCAGCACAGGAATCTCAGATCCAAAGGACACACTCTGCTCCCTGTGCTGCTTTCTTGGTGGTATGAGGTCCCCTACTCTCTGCTTGCTTCCCTTTTCTTTTATCTGTTGTAAGATAAAAGGTGGTGCAGGCCACAGCCCAAGGAAACCCCTTTACATTGTATCAGGGATGTAACCTTAGTAAGGGTGTTACAATCCCACTCTAATCCTCTTTAACATAAAATTACAATCACAAAATGGAGGACAACCACACAATACTGGGAATCATGGCCTAGCCAAATCGATACACACACTTTGCGGGGGACATAATTCAATCCATGATACCTTCTATGTCATTCTTCCTTTTCCATAAGAAACAGCTCATTTTTGCAGCTGAACAGCCTTTTTAGTCTGCTTCATGCCTATAAAAGTTTGGGGGTCCAAAAGCATATTTTCAGTACGAACTAGTATAATTCCTTTAAAAACTGTGGATTTTTTGTGTATCAATTTATAATCTACTCCAATAGACAAAAGCCATATCTACATCTAGAAAAACTTTCTCTACCTTGAGTTCCCTTCAGAACTCCTTAAGATTCTTAAAAGCCTTACTGTTTAACAGAAAGAGTCTTTAGAGTACTCCTTAAGAACGTTACAACGCCTTTGTCTGTTTCTGAGCTCTTGAAAGGTTTTACAATCACACTCTTGGCTTCATCTCTACTTTGAGTACATACATTTCTAACACGGCTCTAAATTGTATCTTTGTCCTGGTGTTCTATCTTACTTTGAGAATCTTCTGCCATGGGAAATTATGGATGAGTAATAGTTTTATTTTCAGATCTTGCTCCCGTATAGCTCTAAATTCTGTTTGAAAATTGATTAATTCCTTCTTTACTCCATCTTTGTCTTTCCAAACCTTGATATACCATTAAGAAAAAAAAAGTTGACACTTTTGCTTGTAAATCTACTCAGATACATGAGTTCATTAAATACATTTTCTATTTTCCATGTTGCCACATTTGCCAAACTATCTGACACCACATAACAAGGGCCTTCCCTCCTCTAGTTTCCAATGATATTTTCCTTACTTTCTTTAAACCAGCATTAAAACCTTCCTCAATGCCTCTCAAGATGCTACTAACAGTTTCTCAAAGCCCTTTCGATTTCTGCTTAATATCTTGTCCCAAAGCCAATGTCACATATTTTAGGTTTTTGTTGCAACAGAAACCAAAATTCTGCCCCACTTTTCTATTGATGTGTAACTACCCTAAACATAGTTTTTTTTTGAAAAACAATAATGATTTTATTCTATCTCACAATTGTGAGAGTCAAGAATTTTGGGGCAGGGTTCAGCTAGATGACCTCTGTATTCCTTGAGGCATCAAGAGATCACTAGGTGGTATTCACCTGGTGAATGGGAGGCCTGGAGAGTCCAAGACAGCTTCACTCACTTATCTGGTACCTTGGCAGGCATAACTAGATGGTTGGACTTGGCTGGGACTGTTGACCAGAATGTGGCCTCTCCAGCATAGTGGTCTTCTCACATGGTGGCTCAGGGCTCTAAGAGCAAGTGTTTCAGTGAACAAGGCAGAAGCTGCATGGCCTTCTACGACCTAGTCTCAGAAGTCATAGTTTCATTTCCATGGTACTCTACGGGTCAAGGAAGTCACTGGTCTACCCAGATTCAAGAGGAGGGAACAGAGACCTAATGTCTCAATGAAAAATGTGTCCAAGAATGTGCAGCCATTTTTTAAAAACCAACATTGAAGACCTACACTGCAGAAAATGTTAAAGGAAGTTCTTCAGGCTGAAGTGAAATGGTACCAGATAGAACTATTAGATCTACACATAGGAATGAGGAACACCAGAAGCAGTAAACATTTAGGTAAATAAAAAAGACATGTTTTTCTTATTTCTTAAGTTCTCATAGCAGTAAAAATGTATGACAACCATAGCACACCAGATAGAAGTGAGTGAAATGGATTTGACCTTATGCAATTGTAGAATTACTCATTTACCAACCTACATGGAAATTGTCAATACTGTCAGTCAATGAAGCAAGGGAGACAGAAAAGGTACTACTTTAAAATAATACAATAATGACAACATACTATGATATCAGAGGGGTGAGGAGAGTGATGTCCGGATATTTATTCCACCAGGTCTCTCCTTGAGGGGGGTCACTGGGCTGGCAGTACGTGTAAAATGGTCTCCCCAAACAGGCTCTTTGTATCAAGGTTCAGATACTGACATCCTCCTGTTGCCTCTTCAGGCACTGCTACTATGCCAGAGTACTCATTGCATTGTCCCTTGAGGTGGGCTCTGGACCTATCTTTAACATCTATCAGCAAAACTTACAGATTCAAAGCAAAATTTCAACTTTTGGAAAAGAGGGATTAAAAAATGGTTTACTAATATTGTTGGTTAGCATTATAATTTGAATGCTATGGAATATCTATTGAGACTAGTAGAACAGCATCTGCGTATGTTTAAGGAAAAACATCATTATTATTTCAAAATACTTGATATGAAAAATATGAATGGATTATAAATCTATTCTCATCACTACAAAGAATTTTAACCTTATACTTGTCAGTGAACGAGTTGTTGGATTTATTAGAGTATAATTTAACAAACAAATTATCTGAATTCTGGTTAATGACAATAAAAGATGTTCTGTCAATTGGAGAAAAAGCAATAAATTCTCTTCTGTTGTTTGTCATTATCTTCCTATGGGGACAAAGATTCCAGTCAATGGTAATTCTCAAGAATTGAAGAGATCATTATAAAGAGGTATGGTCTTAGGCTAGGTTCTTTAGAGAAGCAAAACCAGTAAAAGGTATAAATATACACAGAGATTTATATTAAGGAAATGGCTCACATGGTTGTAGAGGCTGGAACATGGATCAGACTGGAGGCTTCTCCTGATTCACATAGCCTCAGGGGCTGGAGAACCCAAAATCAGCAAGTCACAGAGCAGGGCTCTGGCTCACAGGCTGCGAAAGGCAATGAATCCCAAGATCAGCAGCCAAGACAGCAGGTAAGCTGCTAGCTCAAGTCCCAAGAACCAGAGGTCAGACAAACAGTAGCCAGCTGCAGGATCCAGTGTGAGCAAAAGCCCATGAGCCTTGCCAGAAAGTCCACTTATATTCTATGTAGGCCATACCCTGAAGGAAACTCCCTTCAGCTGACTGGCTACTCACAGCAGATCCCATCATGGAGATGATCACATTATATCAAATCTCATCACAGAAGTGATCACATCATCATACGACAGCCAAAGTACATCATAACTGCCAAACCACTGAGAATCACAGTCCAGCTAAGCTGACACACAACCTTAATGATCACAGTCCACCCCTTGTCAGCTTGGCACCTGTACACATCTCCTTAAACCACACATAATCTCTGAATAAATAAAATTATAAAATCATACTTGCATCTAATATGATACAACGAACAATCATACAATCAAAAATGCACTAGCCCTGTTTATATCTTACACTTTATAAGTGAAGAAAACAAAAATATTTGATGCACACATACAAGGCAGAAATACTCATAATAATTACTGTCCTTGTTTCTGCAACTGGTCACATGGTCATAACTGGTATTTAGAGCTCCCTTCTTCCACCACCCATTTCGTATTCGCTTTGCCTTCCACAAGCACCTCAGCTGGTTGTGGTTCTTTGCCTGGCAGGGTGACCCAAACCTTCATTCCTGAAGGGTCCTGGCCATGTCAGAATTGGGTTGCTGCAGTTTTCCATCGACTTTAATCACAGGGCATGGTAGTACTAAGAGTTGCCCTAAGGGATTTCCTGTGTTCCAGACATGCTCTCTGTTACCTCCATTATGTAATAACAAACTGATTTCCTCTTGGTAATCAAGATCAGTCACACCAGCCAGTGTGGTAACTCCATTCTTTGCCTGTTGATCCAGAGGCATAAGGAGCCCAAAGTGGCCAGGTGGCATTCTTAACTTCCAGTTCAATGGAATCAGTGATGTGTCTCTAGGTGGGAGCATTCTTCCCTTTGGAACTAAGACCTCTAGACCTGCAAAGCATAAGGTCGCAGGGACAGGAAGCAAAAATCTTGCAAATGGGTCACTAGGGGTAATAGTGAGTGGTGCCACTCCCATTTCCACCCCTTGATTCCTGGAACCATGAATCCTGGTTATAGGAGAAACAGCACCATATACTGGATGCCGCTTTAGAGCACATACAGCCTCCTGGACAACAATGCCCGAACTATGCAAGGTACTGCCATGTAGCTGGCACCATAATTGCGTGTTTAGGAGGCCATTCCATCGTTCTATCAAGCCAGCTGCTTCAGGATGAGGGGAACACAGTAAGACTTGTGAATTTCATAAGTACAGGCCCACTGCCATACTTCATTTGATGTGAAGTTGAGTCCCTTGATCCAAAGCAATGCTGTGTGGGATACCATGACAGTGGATAAGGCATTCTGTAAGTCCACAGATGGTAATTTTGGCAGAAGCACTGCATGAAGAAATCATGCTCATGATCACAAACTGCAGGTGGCACAGTTTGGAAAACTATTGGGCAGTATCTACTAAAGCTAAACATATGCATGCCCTAAAACCCAGAAATATCACTCTTATGCCTATTCTCAACAAAAATACATACATATGTTCACCAAAAGATACGCACTAGAAATTCAGAGCAGAACTGCTCATGTTAGCCAAAAACTGCATACTACTCAAATGCCTATCAACAAATAAATTATATACTGCTTACAAAAGAGAATACTAAACAGCAATAAGAACAGTCAACATGCAACAACAGAAATGAATCTCGCAAACTTAATGTTCAGAGAAAGAAGCCAGACACAAAAGAGTATACATTGTATGACTGCATCTATACAAAGTACAAAAACAGGCAACATTAATGTATCATGTTGGAAATCAGTATAGTGGTTATCCTTGGGGTAGGGGTAGAGACTGGAAGGCAAGCTGTAATACTCTGCTTCTTGATCAGAGTGCTGATTATCTAGGTGTGGTGGTGTTAAAACATATCCACAAATTCTTTCACAATCCTAATTAACGCCACTGAATTGTACATGTAAAAAATGTTGAGATGGCAGATGTTTTGTTATATATATATACTGGTCACAATAAAAAAAGATAAAAGTAATAATGTTGTAAATTTTTTAAAAAGGTGAAGTCCAATTCCTTCTCCTTGAATATGGGCTGGCCTTAGTGACTTGCCTCTAGCAAATAGAAAGCACTGAAAATGACACTTGTATGACTTCCAAGGATAGGTTTGAAAAAGTAATACAGCTTCCAACTGGCCCTCTTTCTTGGGACACTCGTCCTTGGAACCCAGCTACCCTCCTGTGAGAAAGTCAAGGAGCCACATGGAAAGGCCTTGTGTAGGTATTCTGGCCACATACACAGCTAAAGTTCCAGCCAACAGGTAGCATTAACAGCCAAACATGTGAGTGAGGAAGCCTTCAGGTGATTCCAGCTCCCAGCCCTCAAGCTATCCCAGCCAAACCCTGCCCAAATGACAGATTCATGAACAAACTAAATGTTGGTATTTTAAGCCATTAAGTTTTTGGGTGCTTTGTTACACAGATACACTTAACTGAAACACACAACAGGTGTGTTCAGTTTGGAAAATCTATCAAGTTGTATAATTATGACGGACATACTCTTCCATGTGTATATTATACTTTAATAAAAGGTTTAAAATAAAATCATATCATGAGAACAAGCTTAAGTTTCTCATCCAATTTTTAAATAGAGTTTACAGTTTTTTTATAAGTTCAATATTTAATATCTTTGCTAATATTTTGCATTTTTCTTACAATTCCATAATACAGTGAAAATGTAATGCATTCTTTTACCAAACCTCATATAAACACTTCCTAATTTCCAGAAGTTTAACTTCGTGCACTTGCAAAATCTGATCACTTACCATGTGTGCAATGACGTAAAAAAATTGGGAAGCAATGCTATGGTAAACATTACCCAGCACCATGCCCTCTTCTTCTTTTAATAGGGCCTCAATGTCCTTTGGGTCATTATCTCCCCCTATACCCTATCAATCAAGGGAGCTGAGCCTTGATTGTTCAGCTTTTTCTTCAATTCCATTATACCTCTCGTTCTTCCAATAAATGTTATTTAGTTTACGTTAGCCATACTTGGCCTCTAGTCTACACAACCAAAGACTACTTACTGATATGTATCTCCTGTGCTAGCATATTGTGTGACATATAGTTGTTTGTTGCTGTTAGGTGCCACTGAGTCAATTTTAACTCATAGAGACCCCATGTGACAGAGTAGAACTGCCACATAGGGTTTCCTAGGGTGTAATCTTTATGGAAGCAGATCACCAGATCTTTCTTCCAGAGCCACTGGGTGAGTTCAAATAGCCAACCTTCCAGTTAGCAACTGAGCACTTAACTGTTGCACCACCAGTGTTCCTCGACATACAGTTGATGATGAATATTTATTAAATAATATTTTTATAAAATGGAATTGGTGACTGATTTTTAAGAAAAGCACAAAGGTAATGCAGTGGAGAAAGAATAACCATTTCAATACTTGTTGGAAAATTAAATATCCATACGAAAAAAAACATAGGTCTAATACCTTGAACCATACACAAAATTAACTCAAAATGCATAATAGACCTAAATGTAAAACCTAAAACTTCTAGGAGAAAATCTTTGTGAACTTAGGTTGGGCCAAGATTTTTTAGATACGACACTAAAAGCACATCCACAAAAAACTAAACTGGACTTTATTAAAATTTGAAACTTCTGCTCTTCAAAAGACACTATTAAAAGAATGAAAAGAAAATCCACATACTGGGAGAAAATCTTCGCAAAGCATGTATCTGATTAAGGACTTGTATCCAGAATATACAAATAACTCTCAAAACTTAATAATAAGAAAACAAACAACTTGATTTTTTTAAATTAGCCAAGTATATGAACAAACACTTCATCAAAGAAGAGATACATCAATCTGTAAGACATCTCACAACATGGATGAATCTAGAGGGCATTATGCTGAGTGAAATAAGTCAGTCACAAAGGGACAAATATTTTATGAGACCACTATTATAAGAACTCAAAAAAAGGTTTAAACACAGAAAAAGTATTCTTTTATCTCTCATAGTTCAGTAGGCTGCAAGTCCAAATTTAGGGCATCAGCTCCAAGGGAACGCTTTGTCTTCTTTGTTGGCTCTGGAGGAAGGTCTGTGTCATCAATCTTCCCTTGGTCTAGGAGCTTCTCAGGCACAGGGACCTGGGTCCGAAGGACACACTCTGCTCCTGGTGCTGCTTTCTTGGTGGTATGAGGTCCCCCACTCTCTGCTTGCTTGCCTTTCCTTTTAACTCTTGTAAGATAAAAAGTGGTGCCGTCCACACCCTAGGGAAACTCCCTTTACATTGGATCAGGGATGTGACCTTAGTAAGGTTGTTATACAATCCCAACCTAACCCTCTGTAACATAAAATTGCAATCACAAAATGGAGGACAACCACACAATACTTTGAATCATGGCCCAGCCAAATCGATACACATATTTTTGGGGGGACATAATTCAATCCATGGCAGATGGTTATGAGAGTGGAGAGGGAGGGAGAGGTAAAATTACTAATTAGATACTAAACAAGGATTAGCTTCAGTGAAGGGAAGGACAATACGCAATATAGGGGAAGTCAGCACAACTGGATCAAAGCAAAAGCAAAGAAGTTTCCTGGATACATCCAAACACTTTGAGGGACAGAATAGCTGGGGCTGGGGCCTGGGGACCATAGTTTCAGGGGACATCTAGGTCAAGTGGCATAACATTATTTATTAAGAAAATGTTCGACATCCCACTTTGGTGAGTGGCGTCTGGGGTCTTAAAAGCTTGCAAGCGGCCATCTAAGATACATCAATTGGTCCCATCCCACTCGAAGCAAAGGAGAATGAAGAAGACCAAAGACACAAGGAAAATACTAGCCCAAAGCACTAAAGGAGCAAATGAACCAGAGACTCCACCAACCTGAGACCAGAAGAACTAGATGGTGCCCAGCTACCACCAGTGATGGCCCCGACAGAGAACACAAGAGAGAGTCGCAGAGAGAGCAGGAGAAAAATGTAGAACAGAACACAAATTCACATAAAAAGACCAGACTTAATAGTCTGACTGAGACTGGAGGAACCCCCGAAACTATGGCCTCCCAGGACACACTGTTAACCCAGAACTGAAGCCATTGCCCAAGCCCACTTTTCAGACAAAGATTAGACAGGACTATAAAACAAAAAAAATACATGTGAGGAATGTGCTTCTTAGTTCAATCAGATGTATGAAACCAAATGGGCAGCACCTGTCCAAAAGCAGGATGAGAAGGCAGGAGGGGTCAGGAAGTGGTCAGATGGACACAGGGAACCTGGGATGGAAAGGGAGAGTGTGCCGTCACATTGTGGAGATTGCAACTAATGTCACAAAACAAAATGTGTATAAGTTTTTTAATAAGAAATTAACTTGAGCTGTGAACTCTCACCTAAAGCATAATTTAAAAAAGGAAACAAAAAAAAAAGAAGATATACAGATGGCAAACAAGCATATGAAAAGATGTTCCACATCACTAGCCAGTAGGAAAATGCAAATTAAAACCACAAGGAGATACCGTTACACACCCGTTAGAATAACTAAAAGACTGACCATACCAAGTGTCAGTGAAGATATGGGGGAACTAGAACTCTCATACACTTTTGGTGGGGATGTTAAATGGTACAACCACAATTGCTAAACTATTTAGCAATTTCTTAAAAAGTTAAACACACACCGTGTGATCCAACCATTCTGCTCCTAGATATTTACTCAAGAGGAAAGGAAATATGTGTTCATACAAAGAGTCTGTACTAGCAGAATTTCAAAACACAGAGGCATTCAGAATGGGCTCTCAATAAGAAGTTAACCCAAGCCACTCTTAGGCGGACAAGGAAGGGGGCAGAGGAGAAGCAGTTGTTCTCAGAAAACATGTGCCAAGGACATGCCAGGAACCATGAACAAAAATGTTCTAGAAAATTGCTTACCCATATTTTATCAGGAACCAATGTGAAGAAAGAACTGTTCTTTTAAAATGTCTGTGCTACTGGTCATGCCAAACAATGAGTATAAAAACACTGCCCTTTTTCAGAACGGTGGAGCACTTTGTACTTTCACTTTGTGCTGCCTGACTAGAGTTGCTCTATTCCTCAATAAAACCCATTTAACTCTTCACAGAGTAAAATTTTTACTGCGCTGTGACACCTCATACACAAATGTTCAAGCAGCTTTATTGGTACTGGTTAAACACTGGACACAACGGAAATGACCATCAACAGATGAATGGCTAAACAAATTGTGGTACATCCATACAATGGAATACACTCAGCAATAAAAAAGGAATAAAATACTGATACATGGAACATGTGTGAATCTCAAAATAATTAGAGTGAAAGAAGCCAGAACAACAACAAAAAAAGTACAAACCATCTGATTCTATTTATATAAAACTTCAGAAAATGTAAACAAACCTATACTGACAACATACAGCAGTGATTACTCGGGTGTTGGGGGCAGGGAGGAATGGAAGGTAAGACCTACAAAGGGGCACGAGGAAACTTTTGAAAGCAATGGAAATGTTCACTTGATTTCAGAGGTGTATACACGTCAAGACTTATCAATTGTACACTTTAAATATGCTCAGTTTACTGTGTGTAATTATATCTCAATAAAGCTGTCTTAAAAAAAAACAGTGACTTAGCTGTCAAATTTTGAAAGGAGCGGAAAGGAAATCCATTGCCATGGAGTTGATTCCAACTCATGGTGACCCTAAAGGACAGAGGAGAACTGCCCCATAGGGTTTCCAAGGTGTGCCTGGTGGATTCGAACTGCCGACCTTTTGGTTAACAGATGAACTCTTAACCACTAAGCCACCAGGGTTTATAGAAATATCTGTTAAAGGTCTCAATAAAGTTTGTAAATCATCCAAGTATGCATGGAATCCATGCTTCTGCCTAGCTAAGCTTCAGCAGAGTTTAATGAGCCATCTCATTGCCATTCCCTAGAAATAGTGTCTACCATATCTTTTTCAGGGAAAATAATGGCCCACTCAATATAAATCTAATTCCATGTCTTGCAGAGAGGTTGTCACATATACAATCCACATTTATAAACTTTCTTGAAGGGTTGTTTACTTCCAGGATCAGTTTCAGACTGGACATTTTGCATATGAATCTCCACACAGACACTCACTAGTTTATTCTCTCAAAGCCTCAGTTTTCCTCATCTGTAAAATGCCACCATTAAAGGAGTAATAAGAAAAACCAGTAAATGATAAAGAGCTCACTTGGTCAGTTATTAATTCTTCTTTTTGAGGACAGTCATCTTTTCCCCCCTCTGCTCTAAGAGACGTACATTTATTCCAATCTCCAAAAGTAGGAACTATCTTGAGTACATCAATCTTCTCCCCCAGCCCAATTCCTCTATCACTAGAGTCCGTGAGAGAGATTCCTAAGGAAAGTAACTGCCATAGCTCTGGCTGACCACATCAGTCAAAAAGGTGTCCAACTTCCCCCAGGCTCAGCCTGTGACTGAGCCCAAACCTGACCCGCTGGGCTAGCCTTGAGCTCTCCGAATCGGTTCTCCTGTATTCTGGAGCTTCGGCCCCAATTTCTGGGCACTCAATATTTGTGGAATGGCTGGATGGAGAAATCTCAATAGCATCCCCATTTTTAACTGTGGGTAGAGGTGGAGTGACAGTTACCCGTGCTCCTAAGGGATAGAACCATGTGGGGCTTAGATTCTTTATGGGAGGATAAAAGAACTAGGGCTTACTGAAAGGGAATAGTGGTTGAGGGCACAGACTCTGGCATTAAGTACACCAGCTCCAGTTTCCAGCTATGTCCTTGTTGTGTGGAACCTTATTATCTCCAAAACTGAATTTCTTCATCTCTACAATGGGACTAGAAACTACCTAATTTTTTAACGGCATTTTCCACTATAAATTACGGAGTATTAGCCAATCACTACCTTGAACACTAAAGAGCATTTAACACGCTAATTCACTTTTTTCTCAATATATACTTAAGTCAGAAGCTTTAATGATTAATAATTTACTGTAGAAACAAAGCTTCCTCCTTCTGAGTAAATAATTTGAGACGATAACACCTAGAAACAGAAACTAAAAACAACTAAATTCCTAAAATAGTACAAACCTCAAAAGCTAAGCGTGTTTGCTAACAAAGCTCCGCCTTCTTGCAAACTCTGCCCACTTCCGGCTGCCCCACCCACCCTCCTAACATTGAAGTCCTTTGGCCTAGCAAACATTGGAGCCCCGCTCAGCTAGGCGAGGTTCCGCCCCCGGCACCTGATTCTGATTCCATTGGGCAAATCTAGATACTGTATACACACCCTACACGCGCTTGTCTGGCCGGGGCGTCTTCGCGCCTGCGCAGCGGCGCCGTCAGGCTCCTGGGGGCTGGGGGAGGGGGTCCGAGGTCAGGCCGAATCTTCCTCCGTAATAAGAAGCGACGCGTCCTGCGGTCCTGGCTCCGTGGGTCCGGTCGGACCGGGCCTGGGCGCTGGAGCTGCGGTGGCTCCCGCCCGCGGCGGGTGCGATGGAGGCCGTGCCGGAGCCCAGCACTGAGGCCGGGGGAGGCCGAGACAACCGATGGTACTAGTAGATGAGGCGGCGGCGGCAGCAGCCCTGGCTCTCCATGAGCAAGCGGCGGCGGCGACGGGTGCGGCGGCACCGGCGGTTTTCGGTCCCCGGGGAGGTACGAGGAGTCGGCTTTCTGGTGGACGGAGACTGGCCAGTTGGGAACGCCTTCCGCGGCCGGTCCTCCGCTCCCACCCTCATTTGCCCGCAGTCCCAGGCGCTCGGTGGGCACTGCCCGGGCAGTGGCGCCCGGCCGTCTCACCGGCCCCTGGTTCGGGGACCCGCCTGCTGTGCGGGACCTGTCTTCTGTGCCAGGCCTTCCAGGGCGCGGCGGGCCGGGGGCTAAAAGCCGGGCGGGCGTCGCCGGAGCCCGGAGGAAGGCGCCCACCGCGCGCCCAGCCGTCCTGCACCGAAGCCCCGCGCTGGTTGCGAGGGGGAGCGCGTGGCTTTTTTTCAGAAGAATATTTCGGTGCGCTGATTAGAAAGGGGACCCTTTCCTTATCCCTTGGGGAGTCCGTCATTCACTGCCTTGGGCGGGTTGTCTGGTTCTCACGGCCAATGTGGAATAGACTGTCACCCTTGGAAATGACCGCAAAGGAAAGGGATCGTTTTGCCAGAGAAATAAGAATCGGGGAGATTGCCAGGTTTATTTAAACTGAAAGGCCTGTTGATGCGAGCCAACCAAATAACCTCTGCCTGGGCTTTCAATACAGTGCCTAATGAAACAGCCTTCTGACGGGTGGAGAAAACTTAAGACTTTTAGTAAAGCTGTTTGCAGCCATCTCTCCGTCATCCTTTTCGCCGTAAATTACTTTGGAACAAATCACCATGTTAATGCTCAAACTAGATTGTGTCCTCTCTTTCTTCCAACCCCCCGCCTTTTTTCCCCCCCGAGAAAAAGACCAAAAATTAGTTTAATGCTTTATGTGTGTGTGTCTGTGTGTATGTCATTGCAGTTTAATTATCTTAGAGTGTAAGTATTGCTTTACGGAGCTGTAATTACTTGTCAATTGGTCATGTCTAAAAGATAATTCGAAGAAAAATACTACAGAGATTTTAAGTTTTCTTTCCAGTGCAATAATTTAGGAATGTGAACTCAGGCCCTTAGTCTTATAAACTTTCTAGAAAGATCCTTAAAATTTAGCAAAAGTTATCACACCATGAAGAATGTTATTTTCATTCTTACATAAATGCTGCATGATTTTTTAAAATCTGGTCAGAAAACTGGTCCTATTGAGAAGAAACTGAGTTTATGTTTTCCAAGACTCCAGATTTGCCGTGCCCTCTTGTTCCTAAAATTGGTTGACTAGAGCTAAGTGTATACAGACTATATATAAACATCTACACTTCAGACTAAATATAGGGTTGACTATTTTAGAGTCCACAGTATCCTGCTTCAAGCCTAAAACTCTGTGGGTGGGTATGTGGGTGTGTTTAATATATTACAGAGCTGAGTTTTTAGTCTGCTAGTTTTGCCAGATGATTTTGAATTTCATCATTTCTCACGCAAGTATTTCAAAACACAGAGGTCTGCGTTATTATTGAGTGTTGGATTCTCACTGTGCTTGGGAGAATGTGGTGTATGAAAAGATGGCCAAAATAAGACACTGACCGCAGTCACTCACTGTTCCTATCCCTCAGATGCTTTCTTTTTTTCATAAAAATACACGTTTCCACGAAAATAACATTGGAAAACTATGTTATTTTTAGTTACGACATTTGTTTATCCCAGGCAAAGCATTTCTTTCAGTACAGTTTCAATAGGACCTCATTCCTTTAATGTTTTTAGATTTTGCTTTATGTAGCATATCTAGGATACAAACATTTATTAAAACACTGTCAAGGCTTTAACAACAAAAAAATGCTTAGCTCTCCTCAAGGTGGGGGTAAGGATAAGTACCTGCCAGTGTACAGAGGGAGGTCTCTTTAGCTCATAACCAAAACATACAGGGGGAGGAATCGGAATATTTAACAAGTTCTAGATCAAATCTTCACATTATGGCCTCTGTATTTAAAATCATGGGATCTCCGCACAGTTTAAATTGTAAGTACAAATCCGAAAGTCAGTAGAAATGATTTTTTTGTGTTAGCTACACTACTGTTCAGTTAAGTTTTCACGATTACTCCCCATATGTCATCTTTCAAAGTTAAATGCCAGAATTAGTCTATTACAACAGAGTTTGTCATTCCATAGTTTTTCTATACCACAAATAAAATGTGTACTGTAATTATTGTAAAGACTATCTAATGGTCCTTACTCTGTACTCCAAATAAGGATTTTAATATAGCAGTTTCTTAAATAGGACCATACATATTAACAAGAAGATGAGGAATAGCTTATATTTTGTGGGGTGAAGTGGAGGTTTACATTAGGAGTACATCTAACCAAATTTAGTTCATATCTTTAAATTTATTTTAAGATTTTTTTATTATGTAATTTTTCTATTATCACTGATAAAATCAGTAATACAATTAGTGTAATGGCCCATCAAATGGCCATTTTGTATCTTAAAAAAAGGTTGCAGTTTCTGAAATGGTCTGCACTATGCAGGTTGCCAAGAAAATGGTACGTAGTTTGAATTATTTAAATATTAATTTTTTAGCATTGGGAGAACATCTAACCCAATTTAGTTTAAATCTTTAGATAACTTTATTTTCATTTAAAAATATTCGTGCATTTAACATACAAAGTCACAAGTTAAGGTGTTTTATTTTAAACTTCTAAAATTCAGGATGAAGACACTGTTTGAAGAGATCAAAGCATCAATTAAAAATAACTATAACCAAGATCGGTCATTTTGGAGGCCTGTTCTTCCTTGGGGAGGTGTTTTTACTATCAAAGCTGGCCGCAAAGCCGTATCCTGTACACCACTCTATGTTGAAATAAGACTGAAAAACACCTGCACTATAGATGGATTCTTGATGTTATTATATGTCATTCTTAATGAAAATGAAAATTTCCCCAGGGAACTCTCTCTTCATTTAGGTAGAGAGTTTATAGACTGTTTTCTTTACTTAATGGACACCTACAGTTTTACAACTGTGAAGCTACTTTGGATTTGGGACAAGATGGAAAAACAGCAGTACAAAGCTGAAGTTCATAAAGCTTCATTAATAATTGATTTGTTTGGAAATGAGCATGATAATTTTACAAGAAATCTTGAAAATCTCATGTCTACCATTCAAGAGAGTTACTGTTCCAACTGGCGATGCCCAACTCGAGTGCAGGAAGATCAGCAGCGCATAATTATCATAAAGTAAGTTAAGTTGCTAGAAAGTCCATTTTGTCACTTCCAGCAAAAGTAAGATAGTATACTTTTTTTAATGAGCAGTATTTAAACACACACACACATACGGCCAAACTACTTTTTAAAGTGCAGAACTTGTGTAGCTACTTACTCCTTATAAAGCAACCACACACACATAGAAGACTCTTCAGTAAGTCCCATGCAAAAAATGTTGGTCTGTCACAAAACCAACTGATAATTATTTCAGTAGCAAAATAATGAATTATTCAATATACAAAGTGTTTTACACGTTTTCAGTTTAATAATATGACTATGATAGGTATTAATTCCTTGTGCCATCACTTTAGCCTCTTGAAGAGCACTTATTATTGTTTTGTTGTGTTTGACTCTGAATAGGTCTCTGTTAGGTGGTATTCCACCACTAGCATTCCACAGGAACAATAAACATTGAAAGTCTTCTTTCATGTCATGGCCAGAGCACAATTATAGACAGAAACCTCAAACTTGGAATCTAACACTGGGAGAGGATGGAGATGTGACTAGGAAAGGTGTTGGGAGCCAGCTGACTATTTTTGCCTCTCAGAGAGAGGGCACACCTCCAAGCTGGTAAATGACAGGGAGGGAGAGCAAACTGGCAAGCCCTAGTGGAGTGTTGGGAAACATTAAAGCCACCCGGAAACAAGCTTGAAAGGAGATAATTGCTTGTGGAAAAAAACAGGACATAAAATCAGACCTAAACACATTGTTGTCAGAAAGGGTATATGGCCCTGTGGTGCAGAATAACAGCCTAACAGGATGTTCCCATTTGGGAGTGTAGATCATATAACCTAACTTACAAAATTCACATTTCTTTATTGCATGTTCAATTTAATATAAGATCATGCTGCTTATGGAAAGTTGAAAATATTTATTTTAGATTCTACCAATTAATGTCTCTCTTTTCTAAGACACACTTCGGCCGTTTTCTTGTATTATTTTGGCTCTATTTGTTTATATTAGGTTTTTTTTTTTAAATTACAGATCTGTTTCCTTTTAATTTAGGCAGTGCTAGCAGCTTTTAAATCTTAAATGTTTTCTGTGCATTTAGTGAATTTTAAGTTCCATCTGAAAAAGGAACACTTTTAAAACTTTTTTGTACTAAAGAGTAAAATTTATATTTATTCTTAATACTCTTATTTCATTGCTACTACCAGCAAATGGGGAAAAATTATCATTTCTTAGCTTGCTCTCATGAATTTTGTCAGAAATTGAACCATTTTAGTCTGCTATTTTATATATTGTTTAGCCAGAATTTTTCGTTGAACTCTTGCCCAAATGTTTTACCAATTTGTGTATAAAAAATGCCTCAATAGCAGAGGTCAAAACTGGTAAACCCTGCCCATTATAAGTCTGACAGTATTTCTGGTTATTTCTAATTTTTATTTGTTGGTGTATAGTAGTTGTGATGCTGCATTAAACATTACATGATATGGAATAAGTTGTGTTGCTGATATGATGAGGTTGATTTAAAATCTCTATCAGGAAAAAGTTCTCTTAGTCTACATAATGAACTGAAAAGGGTTCCAGAAATTTTTCTTGTTTTTTAAGTCAACTAACAACCAACCCATTGCCATCGAGTCAGTTCCAACTCATAGTGATAGGCCAGAGTAAACTGCCCAGTTAGGGTTTCCTAGGCTGTAATCTGTACAGAAGCAGACTGCCACATATTTCTCCTGTGGAGCAGCCTGTGGGTTCGAACCACTGACCTTTGTTTAGCAGCCCGGTGCTGAACCACTGTGTCACCAGGGCTCCTTTTTTTTTTTTTTTTTAAGTAGTATCAATTAATTTATAAATGTTTTGAAACTATAATGAAATATTTACAGTTCTATATTAATACTAACGTTTTATGCTTATCTTACCTGTTGCAGTCAAGTCGATTCCAACTCATAGCGACCCTATAGGACAGAGTAGAACTGCCCCATAGGGTTTGCAAGGTATAGTTGGTGGATTCGAACTGCCAACCTTTTGGTTAGCAGCCGAGCTCTTAACCACTGCGCCACCAGGGCTCCTGCTTATCTTAGATACTTAAAATACTTGCATCATACTTTGTTAAGTCTTTGCCTATTTTAGATCTTGTATTTAAAAGAGCCTCTGAAATAATTAGGGGGAAGGAAAAAAAACTGTTAACAGATCAGGTAACTGATGCCAAGAATAACTAAGTGACTTGCATTTAGTCAGGTAACTAAATCAGCTATACTCCTGACTCTGGATCCTACTTTCTTCCCACCAGACCAGACTGCATCTTTTGAATCCTCTCAAAAAATGTTTAAATTAAACTAACAATAACTGCATCTTTTGACATCAGTTTACAGAAAGATTGAATGTTTCTTGAACAGCCTTATGCATTAACATTTATTGAATTCAGCTGGTTTCTGTATATCCACAAGATGTACAAACATGAATAACAGAGGTCATGCTTTGTATACTCAGTTTTTCTAATAATGGATTGACCTATAAAGTTGTATATCCTAATAATGTATTAATCTCTAAAATGTTGAAGCAGTTCTTAACATGCATTTTACAACTGTTATAGTCCTCCCCAAGAAATTCCACATGGAAACTTGATACGACTGGCTGTGGATGAGTTATTCTGTTCCAAGATTGAACTGTGTGAAGAGCATGGGTGAGTATATGATAGGCATTAAAGATAAAAGTATTTCTGTGTTGTTTATAAAGAGGCCTGGGCTGATAAGCTCTTTAATATTGATACTTTATGAAATAGCAACTCATAAGTTTTCAGGAAGTTTACTTTGCCATTGTCCAGTTTAATGTGCCCATTTTATGCTCTGTTGTCATTATCAAATATCACTATATAGAGTAAGATACTATAGCTAATTAATGAATACAAAGCCAAATGCCTTTTCTTTTTTTCCCCACTGCTGAGTAGGTACAATAAAACCTTGGTTAACCGGAACCCAGCTAATCGGGACCCTCAATTAACTGGATTTTTTTTCTGCACTTCACATTTAGGAGAAAGAGGTAAATGACAACCAAAAAAATCTAACATAGTAAAACAAACAAAAAAAGTCCAGAGGGACAGAACATATTCAACCCAATCTTATAGCTACAATATTGTACAATGAGTATTTAGAAGGATGACCTTGGAGCTAATTAAGTACAAAAGAAGGAAAAATTAAACTGTGTTCAGTTAATTGTACTTATTTAAGTCCAGAAAGTGATCTAAAATCTTTTAGGAGCATTTTTAGTAACCAGTAGTGAAATACAAATGGTTTTCTGGTTAACTCAGTTTAGTCGGTAATGTTTGTTCACCAGAATACTGTGACCTGAGCATTCCGGTTAATCGAGATTTTACTGTATAATTGTCTTTGTTGTATTCTGATCCACGTGCTCAATACCTGATAATACTAAGAAAAGATAATTTGCTTCATGCTAGTAGAAGATCCTGCTGGCAAAAAGAAGCAATAAGGAATTTTGACCAGTGTAAAGAGGACTCTAAGAATCATATAATTCCCTCTCTGCCACTACTCCTCATTGAAATCAGCTCAGAGAGAGAAGACTGTATTTACAAATAAAAGCTTTCATATCAGTACATGCTATTGTAAGCTTAGATAGAAATAGCTTTTCATAGAGTTTTAAAGGTATCATTTCTAGTACAGAAAATCTCATAGCTTGTAAACTTCTGGGAATAGGTAGAAACCAAACAAAAAAGAAACCCATGGCCATCAAGTCGATTCCGACTCATAGTGACCCTACGTGACAGGGTAGAACTGCCCCATAGGGTTTCTAAGGTTGTAAATCTTTACAGAAGCAGGCTGTCACATCTTTCCCTCACAGAGCAACTGGTGGATTTGAACTGCCATCCTTTCAGTTAGCAGCCAAGCACTTTTACCACTTTGCCACCGGGGCTCCTTGGAAGAGGTAGATCATGTAATAGCAAAACCATTGCCAATACCTATAATAGGTAATTATGCTTACCTGTTCACCTTATGAATTTACCTACTTACCTTTATGACTTTAATTTTTGGGAATTAAAGTGATAAAGACAATCCAGAAGTGTTGAAATGCAGCTTTGTCCCAACTATAGTAATGTTCATGCCTATTTTCTGTTGTAGGTGTGGTGGCTTAAGAGAATTTTCCCAGCGAATTTTCTGCCATGGGGCTCCCCCTTTTGTTGTCTTAAATATGCAGCATTGGAAATGCGAAGATCTGGCATATGTACCCTATTACTTGGATTTATCTGATCACAAGTAGGTGTTTTTTATTTTTGTTAAACTAATAGAAAATAAATTTCTTTCATATTTTTTTTGCTATTCTATCATGATTTTGACTAACTCTTAAGATACTGTTGACAACTCATAGCTGTCTCTAAATGTATTCTCAGTAGGATCAGAATCCATGTTAGGGACTCAGGAAGTGGCGGTGTGCATAGTGGTTAAATGCTTGGGCTGTGGAGTAGACAGAATTGGGTTCAAATACCAACCCATTTTATACGCTGTGCAACCTTGGGCCAATAACTTCACCAACCTGCCTTCTCAGTTTTCTTATCTATACAAGAGTGACAACAGTGCCATTGTTGTGAGGACTGAATGAGATTGCACGCGTAAACTGGTTAGCATAGTATCTGGCGCATGAAAGTAAACAGTAAATGCTGGCTATTATTTTTATTACATATCAAACTAGTATATAGGAGGTCATCATTTAAGCATACAGTGTTACTTATCATTATAGATATAAAATAAATGCATACAAATTAGGGCTTATCGGGTTCTTTTAACTTTTTGCCTTTTAAAGTATTTCTGTGCATGTTTTTCTCTTTAATAGAACTGTTATTTGCTATCAGATTGATTCCAATTCATGGCAACACCATATGTTACAGAGTAGAACTGCTCTGTAGGGTTTTCTTGGCTGTAATCTTAATGGAAGCATATCACTAGGCCTTTTCTTCCTCAGCACTGCTGGGTAGGTTCAAACTGCCAACCCTTAACGGTAGAGCGCGAACTATTTGCACTACCTGGGGACCCTAATAGAACTATACAGGTTATGAATTGACCTGTTAAAAATGTTTTTAAAAATTCTTAAATTATATCAATTAAAGAGATTCTTAAACGTTTTACTCCAAATTACCAGAAACAGTATATGATTTATACAGGTGGTTGTGTTTTTAAGGGAACAGAATGCAAATAATCTCGATTTTTTTTAATTCCTTAGTTAAGAATTAAAGGAATGTTTATTGTAAGACCACAGTATTATAATTTTCTGCTACACTTTGTCATTTACTTTGCAGGTATTTGTTGGAAGGTGCCACATTATTTAACAAGGAGGAACATCATTATTCTGCAGCTTTCCAGATTGATGGACATTGGATGCACTATGATGGCCTCAGAAATGTGAATTTAATTTTGTTAAATAAACCCCCAGAGTTTCTCCTCTTGTCATCATTGGTTTATATTCGAGCAACAGAGAAATAAATATAGACTGATGCTAAATTAAGTTGTTTCCCTACTGCCCATGCTCCCCAGGTTAAGGGCTTCTTTTGTGTATACTTGGTATCCAAGAAAATAGTTCAACTATACTAGTTTCAGAGGAGTATTATCCAGTGTTTAGCCCCAGGTAAATGTTTTCTATAGAAGATCTATGCAGAATGTATTTTTTATATTTCCTGGGTTATTTTTATAGAAGCATATTTTATGTTGAAATAAAATATATCTTTTAGCCTTTGTAGTTTTTATTTATATGTACTTCAGCAGTTTGGGGATTTTTGGCAAATTTTTATAATTCTGTCCTTGAATCCAAGAAAATACTTTGTCGTTTGAATTCTAAATTTTCTTTTTTGGATATCCAAATAAAAGCTGGGTAGAAGTCAATATTTCAGTTTATATAAATTTAATAGTTCAAAATATATCTGATTGTATTTCTTTACTCTACCTCGCTATAATCCAGAGTGCACTATTGGATCTGGTATGGATTTGAATGTACAGCTTACAGATGGATGAGTTTATTTTACCCATTGAATTGCCTAATTTGCCTACAGTGATTTTTAAAAATACATAGGTGAGAGTGTTTATTCTGGGCTTAAATTATTTATTTATAATGGAAAATTACTTTAACCACTTGCTCTAAAGTATTATAAACCTACCAGTAGATTTTAAGTGTTATCTGAGCTTCCAGGCTTAATTAAAGTTATTGTTACAAATGAATTTTCTGTAACTATCCTGAACATTTATCTCATAATTGAATCTAATGGAAATTGTCTTAAAAATGTAATTTGCTGATAAGTCAACTATAAAAAATATTAAGCAACTGGATATTTACTAATGTTGGACTAATAATAGAAATGTACTTTATGTATTTAAGAGGAAAATGAATGCCTGGGGATATTTCTTTTCCTGGTAAATCTTATATTGGCAGAGAAAAAAATACTTAAATTTTTGGGGTGACATCTGCTGTCTCCCTTGTAAGTACTAAATTGATAGCACGAAGCTTTGATTTGCAATATAAATCACTAGAATTTTATAGTTACCAGAATATTATGTTTCTTTATAAAGACCCTAAGATCTCTCTTCCTTTCAAAGGAAGAAATAAAGATTCCCAAGGGAGAATACTTTTTGAAATTTATCAGCCTCTATTTTACTGTTTACATTTTAAAAAATAGTCTTCTTCAAGTTTTGCGTTATTAAGCGCAATATATTTGGAGACTTTTATGTGACAACACAGTTCACTGCCGTATACCAAATTGCTGAGGTTTAATTCAGTAGATTAAATCTTACATTGGTTTGGTGCCACATTAAGATAACTTACCAAATAATGGGAATGATAAATGTGGGTATTTGTATCACTTGGAGAAAATACTATGAAAATTACTTTTTTACATAAAATAAAAAATAGTGATTTATTTTACAAAGGAATTTGCCACAGAGTTTATTTAAATAGTGTCTCAAGTATATTTGAACAGGATTTCATTCATAGTAAACTTTTCCATGGACAACTTATTGGGTGAATCAAAGTATACAAAAACACAAATATTAAAAGTATACATGAATGGTGTCATTACCAAAGTTATTCCTCATGCAGATTTATTCTTTTAGCAATTGCACTTTATTTGAAATAATACTAGTTTATTAGAAAAAATGATTTACCTACCTCACAGGGTTGTTGTGAGGATTAATGATGTTTGTTAAAATCTTGATCACCTTAACACGTGCTAATAAAAAAACATTTTTTATATCTCTTTCATGTACAGGCAAGTCTCCCAGATTCTCTCTTACTGATGAACTTACAGATTTTTTAAAATTATTTAGGCAGTAGCTCATGTTAATAATGGATTCCAAAACTCGTATAGATGGAAGTAATTCTTACAGTACCTTCTGCTTTTGCTTCCGGATTGCAGAGAACAGATTTTGAAAGTGCTTTCCAAAGGATGAACATAATGAGATATTTGTAGCAGATGCTTACTAGCAATGTATTACATTGGACTAAACACATTTTAATGAAGCAGTCATATATAATTAACCTCCTGGTTTCTCAACCCATGGCCATAAGGCAAGTGATTATTTGAAATTTTGCAAGAAAATAGAAAGCATTTTGTCTCAATTTATCTGTACTTAAGTCTCATTTTGATTAGGTTTACCTTCAGGTCCCCTAAAAGTGTTTATAGTCCCCAGAAGTACTTATCTCTGGTAAATTAATCTAAAATTAGAAATTTTAACGAAAGTATTCCAAACCTAATTTGCTTACCAATTAGAGGAGATAATAGAGGAATATACCAGAAATTTTTTTCTTTGTACCTTCAAACTAATACCTGTTGGCATTTATAGTTTGCTCTTTCCAATACGATTTACTCAGGATTTCTCAACCTTGGTACTGTTGATATTTTAGACTGGATGATTCTTTATTACGAGTGGGGGTGAGGAGGAGTCCTATGCATTATTTATCAGCATCCCAAGTCTTGACAACCAAAATATGTCTCCTTTGTCTCTAATGAGGGCAAAATTGCCCTAATTGAGAACCACTGGATTAGCTTGAGGAATACTGTTAATCAATAGTAGTAAATAATACAGCAAACTTCATTTTAATCATATAAATTACTTCCCATACAGATTTCCTAAATTGCCTATTTTACTACTATAATCTGAGAAGTTTGTGAATAAAAGTTGATAAGTTAAACATTAAGACAATTTATGATATGTAAAATTATAAGTATTCCTTTTGATATCCCTAGTGCCAGGAATGTAATAGGTACTCAAACTTTTTGTAATGTAAATTTCACAACAATAATGGATGATAATGGATCCACAATCAATGCCCATGATTGCAGCAGTCAAGAAATCAAATGACATATTGCATTGGGCAAATCTGTTGCAAAAGACCTCTTTTAAGTGTTAAAAAGTGAAGATGTCACTTTGAGGACTTAAGGTGAGCCTGACCCAAGCCACGGTATTTTCAATCACCTCATATGCATGTGAAAGCTAGACAATGAATAAGGAAGACCAAAGAAGAACTGATGCATTTGAATTATGGTGTTGGTGAAGAATACTGAATGTTATTCATGGACTGCTAGAAGAACAAACAAATCTCTCTTAGAAGAAGCACAGCCAGAATGCTCCTTAGAAGCGAGGATGGCAAGACTTCATCTCACATACTTTGGACATGTTATCAGGAGGGACCATTACCTGGAGAAGGACATCATGCTTGGTAAAGTAGAGGGTCAGCAAAAAAGAGGAAGACCCTGAATGAGATGGATTGATACAGTGGCTGCAACAATGGGCTCAAACATAGCAACAATTGTGAGGATGGAGTAGGATCGGGCAGTGTTTTGTTCTGTTGTATACAGGGTTGCTATGAGTCGGAACCGACTCGATGGTACCTAACAACAAGGTTAAAAAAAAAAATTTATCAGTAGGTTCAAGTGATGACAGCCTGCCTCCTCTATTATGAATTTCCCTCCATAAACTTCAGCTGTGGCACAGTGGTTAAGAACTCGGCTGCTAACCAAAAGGTTGGTAGTTCAAATCCACCAGCTGCTCCTTGGAAACCCTATGGAGCAGTTCTACTCTGTCTTATAGGGTCGCTGTGAGTCAGAATCGACTGACAGCAATGAGGTTTTCAGGACACTTCAGCTAAGACATTAAGGGATTGACTAAAACTAAACTCCTCCTTCCTTGTGCTTTTCTACTAACCAACCACCAGAATAGCAATAAACTACCTATTCTCCTTAAACCACAACCATCTGAGATCTTACTATAGTTAAGGATGAAGTTGGCCAATGTGCCAAAAGCAGAAATTATCTCCTGTTGATCAAACTGTCAGTAAATAGAAAAAAGTTCAAAAGGAATGAACTGAAGTAGATTATCTGCAAAATGTGAAAGGATATGGAGAATTCTCTATAACCCAAAGAACCTTTAAAAAAGATGCTCTGTTTTAGGAAGAAAAGGATTAGGGGAATTGCTATTTTTAAAAGGCTGCAGTCTTTGAAACCAGAATAATCTACTCAGAGGGGACAGCAGAAGTTATAAGGAAATAATTTAGAATATGTTTTAATCCAAATGCCACAAACCACCACTGCTAAGAGGGAAAGCAAAAAATGTTAAAACTCTGGCCAGGTAAAATAAATTTAAGGAAGACTCTCCCAACTTGCTCCTCTTCAGCAAAATAAATCTTTTCCTCCCAATCTCTGCAAATAGTTTTACTTAGATTTATCCTTCAAAGTAGCTTTTCATTTATAATTGAGTTGGTTTAATACTTGGAGCATTGCCACTGGATCTGATCCAATGAAGGAGAACGAAAAACTAAGGATAACTCTAATTACACAGGTATGCTTTCCTAGGGTGGATCCTGTGATCTATTTCATTAAGGAGTGTGAGCAAGCAACTAAGCTATATAAGCAGATAACTATTTTGGCACATAGACAGAAAGCTATCCATCTTGAGCATATGAACACTTTTATAATTAAACTATTTAATGACATTTAATTATTTGAAAATAACTGTAATAGGCAGAAAGTGTAAGCAGTTCATGTAAAATGACTAATTAGCACTCCTGAACTACAGCCAAAACAAACATTTGTTTTTCTCATCTTCCTCTGTTAATTGCTCCAACATTAAAATCAGCATCAAATTCTTCTGCCCTAAAATCACGTAGCTTTTAAACTGCATCTTATTGCGACATTTATACAAAGGTCTTAAATCTGATTTCTTACCAGTAGGGGTTCCTATGTCCCACCCAATTAGTCCAGGGTTCAAGATTCAGTCACCCTGGACAGCCTCCTTTAGCCTCAAATTTGATTTGATCTTAGGGGAAACAACCTTTTCACTCTGCCTCTGTGAAGCTGAAGAGGAGGAAGTAAGTGGAGAGGCATCTGTAAACTAGATGGCTTCTTTTTATGCTGATATACACCTGAGAATGCATATTAGACTGTTTACCCAAATTGAGCAATCAATTCCATAATCCATTCACTGTTTTCCCAATGAGGTCTTCTGCAAGGATCAAGGGGAATATTGTTTAAAAATGAGAAAGTGAGCTTCTCCAGCAAGGCCGTCAAAAAGGATATGGAACGGAACAGGAGCTTTGGGAACAAATTAGCAGTGTAAACACGTTAGACATGGTAGAATTAGAAACTTGACATTATAAAAATATGTGCTTATTGCAAAAACAAATCAGCAAACAAAAAAGTATAAAAGAAAACAGATCATCTATAATTTCTGTATCTAGTGATAACCATAGCTTTTTGCTGGTAAGCCTTTTTGAAAAGTTCATCATACCTCAGTAGTACTGAAAAAAAGCCAAGAATCAAGGAGTTAGGACTTTGAAAAAAGAAGTATATACTCTTAGTGGTCTGCATAGTGGTGACAGATAATCAGCATGAGAAAGCTCTGACGGGCAAGCAAGACTCAAAACTGCTGCAGTCACCTGTTCAGACACTTCTACCTGGACATTTGTCTTCAGAAGCTTTCATCTTTTCCAACCTTCAAAAATTCAGTATCTCAGTTTGTAAAATATGTCATTCCTTCATGCTTCCCTACCTACATCTCAATCCTAGTATCCTAGGTGCCCAAGTTAAGAAGCAGGGCCTTGATATAACTTGTCTGTCCTGAAACAGACAGAACCAAGTAAATATCCTATGTTTCTCTGGTAACCTAACACAAAAGTATAATAAGGAAAGATTAAAATACACTGCACATAATTAGCTTGCTCCTTAGAGCAGGAAAAAGCTGGCTGAGGGAGTTTGCAAAGATGAGGGGAGCAGGCACAATAAGTAACTCTAAATACCCAACATACGGAATTTTAGGGTAGAAGATAAAAGGAGGGGAGAGGAGAAGAGAAATGGAGGAAAAGGAAGGGGAGAAACAGAAGAGCTGATATGTGCTCAGGTTAAGAAGAGATTAGGTTAAGGCTGGCTAGGAGATCTTTGCCCAAGCAGGCTAAGCCTGATTTGGGCATTGCAAGCTAGAACAAGTTAATATCAGACATACTTTCTCAGCAGCATTCACTGAATAAATACTGAGTATCCACGATTTGCTAGTTGAATTAGATAGAATTTCTGCCCTGGAGATATGCACATGTCTAGAGAGTAGAAAAGATGAGTACATCAATGATTACTTTCCAGAAGGAGTACTATATAGCAGGGTAAGCACCGGTGGATCTGAGAGTACAGAGGTGGGGTTGCTGGGAGGTCTCAAACAGGCCTCTCACTGTTGCTGCCTAGCATCCCTAGAGGAAGTTTGTAGAGGAAAGAAACTAGCAATTGTTCAGCTTGTGATTTCAAGGGCAATTATAAGGTCCAATTCCCTCTACCTCTACCCTAAAAATCTGACCACCTTTCATTTCTATTAAAACCAAAAAAAAAAAAAAAACAAATCCGTTGCCGTCAAGTCGATTCCAACTCACAGTGACCCTATAGGACAGAGTAGAACTGCCCCACAGGGTTTCCAAGGAGCAGCTGGTGGATTCGAACTGCCAACATTTGGTTAGCAGCCGAACTCTTAACCACTACGCCACCAGAGTTTCCTAATTTCTATTAGAAAGATATAAATTCTACAATTACAGATAAAAAGCTCAATTTTCAAAACCTTCAATTAAAAAAGAAATTTATTCAAGCTAAAGTAATCCACAAGTACTAATAATCTTAAATATTTTCTACTCCTGAAAAGAGAAAAGAGACTTGGGAGATTCACTTGGTGGACCCTCTTTAAATACTTGGTGAATGAATTGTTTACTGGACTTCCAGAGCAGCTGGACTTTTGAGTTACAACTCCTACAGTGTGCTCTGGATAGCAGAAACTTCTTGGTCTGTAACATAAAGGAACTAGAGAAAGACCCAAACCTGAACTGTCTGTCCATGAATTATTAGAATCAACTCGACAGCAACGGGTTTGTTTTGGTTCTATCATTTGGGTGGGGCAAGTCAAGTTTTTCTTCTGTTCTATGGCCCCCAGATGCACTCATAACTTGGCAAAAACATATGGTTGTGACTCCTTTGATGAGATCAGGTGCCAACAGCACCCCAGCTAAAATTTGTTTGTAACCTAACTCCTGGGATTTCTTCACCTACTTCCTCTAAAGCTTCATGGGTTTCTGCAATCCTACCCCTTTCCTTCACTTCTTTTGAGAAGGGTTAGCATTCCTGTCCCTTGAGGGCTATGGAAATGCCAGAAAAACTGATTCAGGATTGACACTTTTCTCTGAGAAAAAGATAATAAAATTGCAGACTTTCTAGGTGAATTGTGATTTGTGATCACTTTATGACTGGATTATCTCTATTATCTTCAGTTCTTGATTGCTGATTTTCACTCTGAGAGGGAAGAGTATGTAGTTAAATGCCTGGACTTTGGAGCCAGATTGCCTGGGTTCAGATCCAAGCTCTGTCTCTTACCTTGGGCTTTAGGCCTGTTATTTAGCCTTTCTGGTTCCTCAGTTTCCTCACTATAAAACAGAGAATAATAATAGAATATATCTGATAAGGTTGTGGTATTAATGAATTATTATGTATAGCATTTAGTGCCTGGCACATAATAAGCACTATGAAAGTAAGCAGCTATCATTATTGTTCATTCCTAACTCAGTACTTCTTCAAGAAATTAATGTAGCAGGTGAGTAGTGATGCTGCAGAAAATGAACTAAATTCTGTGCAAATATTTCAAGTTTGTTGGCTGAAAATTATTGCTTATATTTTTGTTGTAATTAAGATCACTGAGCAGATGATAGCATTAAAACAGTAAAAAAACAAACAAAAACAAACAAAAAAAAAACTTGAATTAATTTGAGATGCAAACCAAAACAAATAGAACATGACTAGCTTAAATTTCCCTAGATACCAAATGATAAAATATCCCATCTTGTTTCTGCTCAAAATAATTTCTTCTTCAGATGCAGCCAACACATAAATATGGGATTTCAATGTCTTTCAAAATCGAGCTCTAAAACCTTTGGAGATTTATATTCTTCTAGTCAATGGGAACTACCTACTCTAGTGAAGTTCAAGGTTACACTAAAAGAACCTGGTGCTTTTCTTAATCTGGTATCTCTTAACCCCTCTAACAACCCACTCGCCCATTTAAACTCTTAACTCTTCAGAGCACGCATAAGAATATCTTTTCCAAGGCTTCCTTCCAGATGACCACCACAAAAATAATTGGTCCATCATTATTTAGATCCCGCCTTACTCAACAATGTACCTCCTTGCACTGGCCAATACATCTCACGTGCAGCCACCACTCATCTGTCTGTGGAGGCTTGCATGTTGCTGTGATGCTGAACAGGTTTCAGTAGAGCTTCCCAATTAAGGTAGACTAGGAAGAAAGGCCTGGTGATCTACTTCCAAATATCAACCAGTGAAAACACTAGGGATCACAATGGTCTGATTCACAACTGATTATAGTGATGGCACAGGACTGCACAGCATTTAGTTCCATTACGTATGGGGTCATCATAAGGAGGGAGCTAACTGGACGTCAGCGAACAGCAGGGGTTTTAAAGCAGCTTTTAATGTACACTAAAAATACAGAACTTTTCATCTCTTTAATTACAGTTAGACAATTTGAGCCAGAAAGAACCTGAGGCCAAGGGTTACCTTTTAATAAGCCCGAGTGGGTCAACTAATAAAAACAGCTATAGGGCATTCTTGTCTATTCCTGATGGGAATGCAAAATGGTACAACCCCGAGAGAATTTGGCAAGATTTAGCAAAATTAATATCATCTACCCTTTGGCCAGCAAGTCCACTTCTAAAAATCTATCCTCAAAATATAAAATGACAAATGTGCAAAGCTATTCATTACAGCATTATCTGTAAAGGCAAAGGCCTGGAAACAACCCAAATATACCAGCGGAAGACTAGTTAAAAGCCCTACGATACATCTACACAGTAAAGTGCCATGCAGCTGTAAAGAGTAAAGGCACTCTCCATAGGGAATCATCTCCAGGATACACTAACTGAAAAAAATAAAACAAGTTGAAAACAGTATTTTTCTAGTATGCACCTAACGAGTAAGAGGAGGTATGGTGCTGCAGTGGTTATGGCGCTTGGATGCAAACTGAGACGTCAGTGGTTCAAATTCACCAGCTAATCTGCGGGAGAAAGATGCGGCAGTCCACTTCCGTAAACATTACAGTTTGGGAAACCCTATGGGGCAGTTCTACCATGTCCTATAGGGTTGCTATTAGTTGGAATAGCGACCCAGTGGGTTAACAAGTAAACTTTTACTATCAGGCTGGAGAAAATCTAAAAGGACAGAAAGCTAGGACTTCATCAAGTTTACTGACCTGAATGTATGAACACAAGTGTGTGCCTGCTTTGCTAAGGAACGTTTCTTTCATAAAGTCTAAATATGTGGCAGAATGAGGTCTAAGACATGTTTTCATTATAACTTAATAATGATGTAAAGAAGTGGCTACACCACACCCACCTCTGCTACCAAAAGGAACTTAACTGAGTTGAGCCTGACAAAGTTAGCCTGAGACAGTTCAAAAAAATTAACGTCTGACACAGTCATGTTTTTCAAATTTATTTTAAACACTTCACATTAAATGAAATTTAACCATAATCATTTACAGAGCATTACCACAATAGTACACACAATGAACTTTTAAAATAAAAGATAAAAAAAATACAACCCTCAACAAGTTAAATGCCACTTGACCATGTAAACAAAAATAAAACCCTGATGCTAAAAAGGAACGTATTCAGAGGTAAAATACATATACAAAAACATTTAAACATTAATTCACAACTACATCACATTCTTTACAACAGAGTACATGTTAGTACTCTACATCTACAAAATTTCAGAATCCTGTTAAAATCAAAACCATCTCTGGTTTATGATACAGCACAATTCATAAGGCAAAAATATAGGCATTATCATCCAGTTCTTTAATTTCACTTGTATTTTAAGGCAAACTTGGAACTTTTTGCTTGGTATTTTAAAATAAACGGGACTTACACATGGTAACTTGACAAAATTAACAATAAGTTATCTCTAGTTAAATATGTGTAATATAAAAAACCTATGAATAACAATTTTTCCTCTGCAGAGATGTAAACTGGATTTTTATTGATTCCAAATTCACACCAATAAGAAAACCTGTAAACCTGTTTTATTTAAAACTTACGTTTCTCACTCTCTTCAAATAAATGTTATCAACACTGAGTCAATATACTGTAAGAGAAAATTCAATATATATCCAACCACAGAATAATCACATCTAAATAAATTACATCTAATTAAAGTGCTGTTTACAAAGAAAAAAAAAAGGTTAAGAAGTAGAACTGGATGTGACCTTGACATATGACATCTTATACTTTCAGACTATAGAGGTTATAGAGGTTATCACAAGTTTATTGAAATTTAAGCAGTAAATTTATTGTAGAATCTGATTTTCCTGAAAATGAGCACTTAGGTGACAATACCAGGAATCTAACACCAAAATGCAAAACAAATACAGTATTATATGTACATATATTTTCCTCAATGTTAGCCAGAGCCTTGATACTAGAGATAATTTTTAAGTTTCTATAATTCTGTTTTTCTACTAGAAAACACATTACCAATTCCAGGAAATTTGAAGTTCTATAAACATTTGGTTTGTTAAAATTATTTTTCATGCCAGTAAAAGCTAATGGACACTAAAGAATTGTTTATACATAAAATGGGTCTCTAATCACTTCCTATGCTGTTGGAGATAAGGAATTAGATTCATACTTTAATAATAATTTAGGTACAGGTCTCCTCCACTATATTTTACTCTTTGAGTAAGTTTGTTATTTATGCATCGAACACAATGTCTCATACATATAGTAGACACTCCACATGTCAAACTATTAAAATAATTTTTCAAAATCTAATGCCATTTCCTATCACCTGATTTAACTTCCTATAACTTAATATTCATTCATTGTTGTTGTGTTGTTAGGTGCCATCAAGTTGGTTCTGACTCATAGCAACCCTGTGCACAACAGAATGAAATGCTGCCCGATCCTGCACCATCCTCACAATCGTTGCTATGTTTCAGCCCATTGTTACAGCCACCGTGTCAATCCATCTCCTTGAGGTCTACCTCTTTTTTGCTGATGCTCTACTTTACCAAGCATGATGTCCTTCTCCAGGTAATGATCCTTCCTGATAACAAGCCTAAAGTACATGCAACCAAGTCTCGCCATCCTCACTTCTAAGCATTCTGGCTATACTTCTTCCAACAGAGATTTGTTTGTTCTTCTGGCAGTCCATGGTATATTCAATATTCTTTGCCAACACCGTAATTCAAATGCATCAGTTCTTCTTGTCTTCCTTATTCATTTTCCAGCTTTCCTATGCATATGAGGCAATTGAAAATACCATGGCTTGGGCCAGATGCATCTTAGTCCTCGACATTTTAAAAACGTCTTTTGCAGCAGGTCTGCTCAGCGCAATACTTCATTTGATTTCTTGACTACTGCTTCCATGAGCATTGATTGTGGATCCAAGTAAAATGAAATCCTTGACAACTTCAATATCTTCTCCATTTATCATGATGTTATGGGGATTTTTGTTTACTTGCTGTTGAGGTATAATCCATACCGAAGGCTGCAGTCTTAGACCTTCATCAGTAAGTGCTTCAAGTCCTCTTCACTTTCAGCAAGCAAGGTTGTGTCATCTGTGTACCACAGGTTGTTAACAAGTCTTCCTCCAATCCTGATGCTCCATTTTTCTTCATATAGCCCAGCTTCTTGGATTATCTGCCCTGCATACAGACTGAATTAAGTATGGTGAAAGGATACAACCTTGATGCACACCTTTCCTGATTTTAAACCACGCAGTATCCCTTGTTCTGTTAGAACTGCCTCTTAGTCTATGCACAGGTTCCGCATGAGCACAATTAAATGCTCATT